>JARBWK010000002.1:159489837-160236060 GCA_030556195.1 Anolis apletophallus | reverse complement strand
TATAAGTGCACATAACAGTTTAAATAATGTACCAGTAAGGCCTTCTCGCGGATCACCCTGAGAATTTTGGGGGGCTGAAGCCCCTTAGCCCCTGGCTACATGCCTGATCACAGAAGAAATATATGGCAAACATTCAATGCTGTTATACACTGACAAGAAAGACAACTGTACATAGATAGAGGTATATAGGCTTTCCCATCTTCTGTATCTTGGAGGATGTGCTCGGTACCGGCCAAGGGTGGGTGCTACCGCTCCACTTTCCCTGCCGAAGAGCTTTGTTTGTAAACTGCCTCTTTGATCGAATCACCAGCATTTTTCTGGCATTTATTTATGGCTGCCTTAAATATCTTCTCGCTTAAGCAGTACCTATTTATCTACTCACATTACTGTTTTTGAAACTGCTAGGTAGGCAGAAGCTGGGCTAAAGGTCAGGAGCTCACCCTGAGTCGGGCTTCAAACTGTCCACCTTTCAGTTGGCAAGATTTACTGCAGCTGGCAGTTAACCTGCTGTGCTAAGGCCAGCCCTTTTTTGATGTAAAACAGGAAATTATCATTAAGGCAGGATTTCAAAGGTCAATTTATGCAGTTACACAACAAAACCATTTTTCAAAGAGAAGATATCATTCTTTACTGTTCGTTTTCTGTGTTTGAGGAGCAATGGCAGCAGAAGGAGCATTGAGAGGGATGAACAGACTGCCCACATACAGGCCTACACTGAAACGTTAGTAAACGGACTGAAAATGGACAAATGCACCATTCTCATCCCATGGAAAAAATACCAGTTCTAAGTGTTTCTAAGGCCAGGAAGACGAGTGGAGTTGTAGATTGGTAAGGCACCCACATTCCTTGGCAGAGAAGGTTACAGACCTTGTAAAATTACAACTCCCATGATTCTATAGCATTGAATTATGACAGTTAAAGTCTTGTGAAACAGCAATAATTCTACATCCACACTGATACAATTCCATTAATCTCTGCCTTTCCTCTTTGTCACTGAGTTTTCCCTTCTGTCTTCTGGCATATTTCTACTTATATGTCATGTATGTTGACACGGGGATTGCAGAGATGCGAATGATATGTATTAATTCATTTCCTTCGCATACTGTATGAGTGGAGTGGAAAAAGACAATAGCTTAATCTGTCCTGGGAGAACCCAAAAGAAGCACCGGGCCCTCTACTTTCTCCACAGCAATGCCACTAGCTGGGAAAATGGAAATGGTGCCGTGGGATGTGGTGACTTACCCCTTGTGATGGCACTGGCCCTTTCCCCTCTCTGCTGAATGACCCTCAACTTATCTGTAGGTCACATGAAAATCCATAATTTTGGCGCCAAAACCTGCCTTTGACTTATGCAAAAGGCAACTTTTACAGGAGTATATAGGTAAGGGAAATGTTTTCCCCTGACATTAAGTCCAGTAGTGTCCGACTCTGGGGTGTGATGCTTATCTCCATTTCTAAGCTGAAAAGTCAGTGTTGTCTGTAGATACCTCCAAGGTCATGTGGCAGGCACGACTACATGGAGTGCTGTTACCTTCCCACTGGAGCGATACCTATCAATCTACTCACATTTGCATGTTTTCGAACTGCTAGGTTGGCAGAAGCTGGGGCTGACAGCAGAAGCTCATGCTGCTCCTCGAATTTGAACCTGTGATCTTTTGGTCACCAAGTTCAGCAACTCAGCAGTTAAACCCACTGCACCACCCGGGGCTCCTGACAGGAGTATATAAGGTTCATTCTAAAGCAAAATGTGGCTTGAGTGTCAAGCATATGGAATCTACTTAGTTTTGTGTTTCTAGAACACAAAAATCTACCAACTGGAGCCCTGTGCAAACTGTAGCTTCCCTTATCCCTCACCATTGGACAAGTTGGTTAGCTAGAGTTTATGGGAAATCGAGTTCAACAATGTCTGGGGGGCAGCATAGTTCTTTTCTCTGGTTTCAACTTTACTTATTTGATCTGATCAGGACTATGCATGCTTTAAAATGTTTTTTTTTTAAGAAAAAAAAGAAAGAAGAAGGTTTATTTTCATTGGCATGTTTTTCATAATGTGTAGATTGACTCCTAAATTTAATGAATCTAGAATTCTGAATCTAGAACTCTGCTTTGAATGGCAGAGCTGAATGGAATTCATAGTCCTTCCACACAAAAATCCTGTGATCACCACAAGCAATTTATTCAAGGTAGATAGAGGGGATGGGGTATTTTTGCTTCCTATTATTAAAGCAAATAAACCATTTTCCAAGATGAATTATGAAGGCAATATTGGTACTAAAGTGAGCCACTGGTAGTGGAGAGGAGTGTTTTCATCCAGTAGATGTCAGTGCTCATGTTTACATTTTTTAAAATCCATAGCTAATAATCAACAGTTATGAATAAGAAATTGGGGAATGCTGTTTCTCCTGCAGTGAGAAATCATACACATCATTTGCTTGAAAGGAAAAGGTACCCTTGAGCTACAATGTGTATTGAATTTTTCAGAGGAAAATTATGTGACTCTGTGTTGGAATGGTTGCTTTGGCAAATGAAGATTGTGGTTTTGTTTTTTTTAAAAGGGACAAGTGTTTAAAAGTGAGAAGGGATATATAAATCTCTTTCAGATAAAAGTGATAAGAAATATCTCATATTTTCGTAGTTCACAACTTATTATCTGTGTTCAACTTTGTTGTAGCTGTACAGAACTGCAGGTCCGTCTCAAAGTATTTACTTTGTATGTGGAACCTACAGGTTCAACACTTCACATCTCTTTTAGAGCTGTAATCCGCCTCACATCCCCACAATATTTGAGCTTTTTAGCAGAAAAATCAAAGGAGTTTGTTGACTAAGATAGAAATTCCAGGAAACAGCGGACAGAGCCATGACTATTCAAGTGGTATCAAAGAACTACTAATAGTCTGCATTTACATGAATTTTGAATTTCTGGATTTTCAGAGCCAAAATTTGGATTTTGATATAATTCATAATTATACATTGAGGGTCTTTCCATGGACAGGGGATAGTATTAGTGCTACCTTAGTGCGCAATCAAATGTGGCCGACAAGAAAGGCCCATCTGACCAACATAGAGTTCTTTTCCCCCGAAGGCCCTTGCTCTTATAGGTCCTCGAATTCATTTGCACTGCAGTTACGATTTGCTTTGCAACCTGAACAGGTTGTCCTGTATTGTGTTAACTGCTTATCCATCCACATGTACTGTAATGATTTAAGTTACATTGGACTATAATTAAGGGCCATATGAAAAATAAAAAGAATAAGAAGTGTGAGTGTCTTGTGAACAAGACCGTCACATTTCTTATTGTTTTGCGTTGTCAGACTGGAATATGAGACAGGTCTCAAGGCGTTTGGTCAACCTTCAGAGACAGCGGGGACCACAGGTAAATTATTCACCACCTGTGTGCAAAAATGTGTGTAATAGATACATGATTATAATGACAAATGTAGCAGACATTAAAAGGTTATAAACCATGGTTATAAGCATCCTATTGAAGGGCTGGACTCAATAGTGATCTACAACAATTGATTAGCTATTTTTCAAACTCTTTATTAACCATTAATCAGTCCTTTATAAACTATTAATAAGTGGTACCTTTGGGTAACATCGCTGGGGGATATAATTCTACATCATCTGCAGAAGAATTTCTAAGAGCCTAATAACAGAAATGGCAGGCCTTGTGTGACCTGCATGAACCTCAGTGGTTTGCATAGAATTTGGCTCAACCAATTATCAGCAATCATAAGAAAAGCAGATGTACCTCAAGAAGGTGGTTTCAGATGACTTGGGTGAATTTTGTGTAGAATAAGTCCTCATTTATACTGCCATTATAATAATACAGTTCAATGAAGTTGAACTGTATTATATGAGTCAGTGGTTCCCAACTTTTTTTTGATCAGGGACCACTTTGATCAGGAATCAGTTTGGCCAGAGACCACTCTACAACATTAGTACCAAAAAGGTTACGCATCGGTTTTTGGTCAACTTTAGATTCAGTTTGGTTATTTGAGGTGCTGATTCAGAAAATTGCATTGGATAAACTCTGGTATTTTCTACAGAACATCTCAAGAATATTTTTTCTATTTTTACGGAGTATCAAAAATAAATTCAAAATGATCCAGTAGTCGCTATCTGCTCGCCAACAGAAAACCATATTTAATAATCAAGAGCTGATGTGGTACTAGTAATCTTTCGTGGGTAGTCAGTCTCTCCCCTCCTAACATCCTTGTTGCCTTGGCACTATGAGAGAGTTTCGCGAGACCAGTCGCTTTCCTTGCCACATAGTTTTGAGGCAAGCGTGTAGTAATGGTGAGGCCGTGGACCATATTTTCATTCTTGCAGACCATTGGTGGTCCATGGACCACAGGTTGGGAACCACTGATATGAGTCTACACTGGCCATACAGTGCATTATAATGGCAATGTAGATGGGGCATATGTTTTGAACCACAGAGATTTTCTTCAGTTCAAGATTTTTCTCATCAGGGTTTCACGACATCAAGAAACAGGTTTAAAAATATTTTTGAATATTTTCCAATATTGGGCTGTTGTAGGTTTTTCGGGCTGTATGGCCATGTTCTAGAAGCATTCTCTCCTGATGTTTCACTTGCACCTGTAGCAGGCATCCTCAGAGGATGAATATTGTTCAATATTGGGTTGTTGTAGGTTTTTCGGGCTGTATGGCTGTGTTCTAGAAGCATTCTCTCCTGATGTTTCACCTCAGAGGTTGTGATGCCTGCCACAGATGCAGGTGAACCATCAGGAGAGAATGCTTCTAGAACATGGCCACAGCCCGAAAAACCCACAACAACCCAGTGATTCCGGTCATGAAAGCCTTGGATAATACTTTTCCAATATTCTTCTTATTCTCTACCAGTGTCACCTGCCCACTATTGCCACTGCCCAACAGCTGTTTGGCACATTTAGTCTGGCTCTAGAGCAAAAGCCTATCTTATCTTAGACACCCTACCAGTAGCCCTGCTCCCTCCATTATTTATTTATTTATTTATTATTCATTTTTATATACCGCTCCTTCCGGCAGGCTCGGGGCGGTTTACATAGTTCACATACAATATCACAGTACAGTTTAATTTCTTGCCCTATAGGAATATACCATTCCACCAATGCAGAAAGGTAATGCCATGATGAATAAGGATTTCCTTCTCTTACAATCTTAAACAGCCTACAAGGGAAAAAGCCTGACTGAATACAATTTGACTACTGTATTAGGTTAACATTTGCTCTGTTAAACGTCACTTTTCTGATTTATTATTTTAAATGAATAGTTGCTTTTGAATGTGATGTGCAGTAGCTTTGCGCAAGTCATTTGGCCATTCCGCCAAGAGTTTGGTGACTCCCTGAATCTAGTGGGATGATGATTATATGTAAATAGTACCATGCCAAAGGGAACATTGTGCTCAGACTCCTTCCTTACAAGAGATAACAGAGAAGCTTGGATGACCAACAGCCTCCAGAGAAGATAATTGCAACTTTATCAGTCTGCTCTCAAGTAAGTGCTGTCACTACTTGAATCTTGTGATAAATGGCATTGATCATATGGGTTACAGAACTGCTATCAGTATGAAAGAAAAGACATAACGTTTTGACAGTGGCACCGCATTTGTCAGCCTCTGGTAGAGTAATACTGCACTACCGGGAATCTCTCATTTAATGCCTGTTTATAGAATAAACAATAAACCAGAAGAATATTGGTATGGATTTAAAATATCTCAACAATTTTATGCACTTACATAAAGGGCACAATGCAACACCAGTCTTTATTAAACACAAATCTCTAGAGCAGTTCTTTGATTTTTATTGGTTGGCTACAGAGTATACATATAAACAGAGTTGCCTTTAGGGGGGCAATGTGATATTAAAATAAGAAATATTCAAATATTGTTGGATTTACAGATTGCCTTTACAAGCATTAAAACAGCTCATGTACTTCTTCTCATAGTCTAATACGGTAGCGAAAAAGTATTCCTTCCCAGATTCATATGGGGGAGGAAAACTGAATTGGAAGGATGTCAAAGGTGAATTCATGGTCAAAGTGATTTTTTTGGCTTATAGCTTATTCTCACAATTCAGAAAATTGCTTTTTTAAAATACAGTTTATTGTATAATTCATAATCACCCTTCCAAGAAACTTGTTACTGTTAACAATGAAAGAAAAACACAAGTATTGTGTTATATTTCTTATTACAGTTAGTCATTGATCTTTTTGTTAGTTTTTTTAAAAAAAACACTAAAAAAGGACAAGAAAGGAAAAGAAAAAATCACCTTGAATATTAAGAAAATAGAAAATTGCGGGAAATTACTTTCTCAATGTCCAACCAAAGTGTTTTGACCCTCCAAGAATTAATGACGAAAATAATTCTTAAAATTCCTCATTACACAAGAAAATCTAGTAACAATGCGAGTTGCAAACATAAGTTATGGAATTATGTCTGCATTGCCCTCAAATGTAACGTGTTGTCAATAACACCATCATTTATAATGCATTACCCCTGAGCTCTTCTGTTAGTTTAATACAGGGCAGGGCAGGCCAGTACTAAATACATTTGGATATGATCACAGTCCAAAGATGGAACTAGATTATTCATGTTGCCAGTAATATCCATAATCCATGTTATCAGTAAAAGAAAATTCAGGAGTAAAACAGTTTAAATCAGGCCTGCACAACTTGGGAGTAGAAAGGGGCCGAAATTAGATTGGCTTAGCTTCTGGTTCAGTGCATACACATGAAATCCCCAATAACCCTAATTAATGTATTATTAATAATAAAAGAACAAACAACAATTATTTCAGTGGGTTGCTGTGAATTATTCAGGCTGTACGGCCATGTTCCAGTAGCATTCTCTCCTGACATTTCACCTGCATCTGTGGCTGGCATCTCCAGAGGTTCTGTTCTCAGTGAGGCAAGTGAGGTGTATGGAATGTTGAGGGTGGAAGAAAAAAATCTTGTCTGTTTGAAGCAAGTGTGGACATTGCAATTAGCAAGCTTGATTAGCGTTGAGTAGCCTGTGAGGATATTTGCATAGAATTAGCTTGGCTGTTGTGGCTGGAGGCATCCTTTGTCTGGGAGATGTTAACTGGCACTTGATTGTTTGCTCTCTGGAATCCCCCTGTTTCTGGGTGGTGTTCTTTGTTTACTGCCTTGATTCTGGTGTTTTTTAAATACTGGTAGCCAGATTTTGTTCATTTTCATGGCTTCCTCCTTTCTGTTGAAATTGTCCAAATGCTTGTGGATTTCAATGGCTTCACATATCAAAGAACATGTAAGGCACTGCAGACTAATATAAACAGAGGAGTTAGCTATAGCAGAGCACTTGATGAACCAACCTGGGCACAGAATACTATTTGAGAACACAGAAATGCTGGGGGGAAATCTTTATTCCATATAGACCAATAAAATTAAAGAGATACTGTTTTCTATAGATTTCCCATGATGCACATCTCATCAAAGGTTTTTAAGTGGTTGACTGTTATATAGAATCGTTTTAAAGAATCATGCTAGTTGGTTCTTAGCCAGATTAATTTATTGGTATTTCTGGAATTCGAGTCAACAGAGACCATAAGCAATGGCCATGTGTTGACATTAAATATTTTAATTTCCATACAATCCTGTGGTCGTGGAGTCTGAAGGATGATGTAACTAGCCATGGCTCTTCTATTAAGCAATTTCATCTTCTTGGCTATTTGTTTGGAAGACAGAATGGAAACATTTTCGGCTTGGCCTAGATTCACAGTGTGGTCTTTAATCCCCAGCCCTCTTGGCTACTAATTACATGCCAGTGGTAGAAAACGGGATTAGCAATTCATTATTTCCATTAAGAAGGTGTCGGGATCAATCCCACTGAGGTTTCCTTCCTATTTACGCAGCTGTTATTCCATTGGGAGGAGTCCATCACACCCCTTGACTGAAACATGGGCTTCTGTTCTCTTTCCACAGCACTTGGCAGGAAAAACAAAATAGGGTTAATGAAAAACACACACGGGAAATGCTTTATTATTTCATCATCCTCACCTACAGAGATCTGGCATCGCTGTGTAGTTAGGAAGAACTTCTCCCTCCTTTTCGGTCTCTCCCAGAATATGGTTATAGAAGGCTAGCACTCTGTCATTTCCTGTCAGATCAGTCGAGAGGAACTTGCTCTCATTTTCCTCTTGACCTCTGTGTTGGTTAAGTTGGTTAAGTCAGCCACACTAAATTTGCATTGCCACATGAAGTGGTGGGTAGGCAGCACTGGAAATTCTGCGGTGCCACTCAATCAATGCCACCCAAAATTAGATTCTGAAGACTATTCTGAAGAGAGAGAGGGGAGGGGGGGCAGTTCCCAAGTTACAAACAACTGATAGTTAAGAATGAGAGAAGGAAAATTCACTCCTGAAAGAGTTATCATAGAAAAAGGTGTCTCAAGCTTTCTCGCCAATCCTTGTTTCGACAACAAATAAAAGTTTTCAATTATCACAGGGACAGAAAGGGAGGAGAAATCTTCTGAACAGGGGCAGAGACAGCAAAACAAATACCACAGGGGTGTTAATCCTTCCCTAGGCAATCCTTTCCTATGTAATTCAAAGCTATATATATATATATATATATATATATATATATATATATATATATATATGGAGTTATACTTTAAAAATGGACCTGTTCCGACTTACACACAAATTAAACTTAATAACAAACCTACATAACTTAACTTGTTTGTAACTTGGAGACTGCCATTATAAGCACACACACATGTCCACATTGCATTAACTAGATTTTCAGTCTAAAGAAATGAGACATGCTCTCCATATCATAAACCACATGTTGCCTAGTTTACTGTCATCAAATACTGCAGGAATTATGTTGCTTGAAGGATTACCTTTCTATTAGTTTGCAGGGAAATGTGTTATTTTTTTGGGCAAAGATGATGATCAAATAGCTTAAATTTCTAGTATTTATTTATTTATTTATTTATTTATTTAAAACATTGATATTCCGCCCTTCTTACCCCGAAGGGGACTCAGGGCGGAGCACAGCATATATACGGCAAACATTCAATGCCGGGACAAGAATTCATATACGCATGCATAAATATTTAAAACATTTATCTCAATAATTAAAATAAAGAAGCTAGGTCTAATGTATAAATAAGCAGAAAACAAATGTTGGAAATGTGAAGAATCGGAACATTTTACCATATGTGGGGGACATGTCCGAAAATGAAAAAGTATTGGAAATCAATACATGACAATATTCAAAATATTCTACATATTGCTTTGGAAATGAAACCAGAACATTTCCTATTAGGAATAATAGAAGAGGAACTAATACCAGATAAGAATATGGATAAACTATTCACCTATATGACTACTGCAGCAAGAATTGTTTATGCAAAACAATGGAAAAGCAAAGAAATACCAACAAAAGAAGAATGGGAGGATAAAGTATGGGAAATAATGGATATGGACACACTTACCTTCTATCTGAAAGACTCAGAAGTAAAAGTGTTAATAAAGACAGGTTGGACTTTATTTAAGGAATATATGAAGACACGACAAGCCTGATAGAATACCTAAACAGAAAAGAATGGAAATAACGATAAGGAAATGGAGAAGAAGAAAATCAAAGAATGAAGTGACTAAAGAACTAATAATTAAATAAGAACTGAATAAGAAAATATAACTAACCAGTGAAGAAAGAAGATGGAAGCCAAAGAAACTCCCCTTTTCTATCTTTTCTCACTACCCTATACCCTCTCTTACCTTCCAAGCTCCCTCACTAATCCCTTACCCGAGTCACATATCTCTTTTCCCTGGTCGCAGCTACCCTCGCTTTTCCTTTCCCAAATCCCACATTCTTTCTTTTTATTATATATGTATTTTTTAAAACCCTAATAAAATTATTTTTTTAAAAAATAATTCAAATACATATTTAAAATTGTCTTTGTCATCTTCATCTAATCTAATTGGCCTGGTAGTGTAATACGGTAGTTGAGCATTTTAGGGATAGAATTTAGTCACCCAGAGAAAACAGACTGGTAAAGAAGCCAGAGCAAAGAGCAAATGTAAGATTTCTGGGTGTGTATGATTTTTATGTCTCACTCTGTCCAATGCCAAGAATTTGGAGACTGAAGGAAATTTTTGGGAGGGAGGGCAGAATTCCATTCTGCAAGATATTTTTATTCTAGAGATGGATAAGAAGAGGCTCCACTCCCTATCCATGTATATGACGCACCCCAGAGCAGAATCCCCTCTGACTTTAAACATCACACCAGCTGGGTAAAATCAGCAAGCAGTTTATTTAAGATTATAAAAAACCAGTAAAAGCTAATCTAAAGTTTTTTTTAAAAGTAATCCAATTGGTATAAAAGGAAACAGGAACAAAGAGTCCAAAGAAATCCATGAAACTACGCACATGAATTCATGAACAAAACAGAAGCATAGGCACTGGAATCCATGAACAGAACAGAGGCATATTCCATAGAATAAACATGAGCAAGGTAGACCTTGATGCTGGGAACTTGATGTTAATCTGACATTGCCTCAACTAAAGCAATGTCTCTCACAAATCACTTATAACTCCTGCTCTAATTCCAAAACAGCTAGGAACAGATGCTTTCGTAGTTTCAGTTTCACATCCAACTTCTGTTGGAGTCTAGCCGAGCATCTTAATTGCTGTACGGACTGTCTCCGTTTACTGAAACATCTTTTCCTATTCAAGGTCTCACATCATTAACTCCTGCACCAGGGGCCTCGAAATCAACACATTCTCAGATAACTGATCAGGAAACTGCAGTGGAAAGCCTTTCCCAAGCCCAGGGCCTTGAGAATCCTCTTGCAGCAACTCAGGCCTCTCTGGTCTCTCATCCCCAAACCCTGGCCCAGAAGTCAAATCAACATCCCCATTCCCTTCAGGAACATCAACATGCACATCATCCCCATTTCCATTATGAAAATCAACATGAACATGCACATCATCCCCATTTCCATCATGAAAATCAACATGAACATCATCCTCATTCTCATCATGAAAATCAACATGATCATCAGACACAATCACAGACTGAACAGGCTGACATGCAACAGTTTAAAGGTTAGCAGGACTGGAAGCACTGCTGATCAGACTAACATTTATGTATTTTCTACACCAGTGTTTCCCAACCAGTGTGCCGGGGCTCACTAGTGTGCTGTGAGCGATCATCAGGTGTGCCATGGGAAATTGGAACCTCCAATACCCTCACTTATTAAAGGAGCACCACTACGTCACAGTACAAAATGCACAATTAATCATACATAATCATACGCAAAAAACACATTCAAAGTACACAATCCTCCTGGAGAAAATCAAAAGTCTTACATAAGGTAGTTTGGTGTGGTCACCACAGAGAGCGGAGGAGTTGCGAACCAGGAAGTAGCGAGTTCACAGAGCGCTCCTCTACGGAAAACTCGCGATATTTGATGAAATCACAGAAGTGAGTGCAAAAAACAAAGTGTATCCTCACGATGTTATCCAATGTCAGTTCTGGGATCCACACAATAACAAAGTCAGTTTGCGGACAATTTAAAGAAGCAGCACCATAATCATAGCGACATAGAAAATCACATATATTCAAACCACCAGAGGCTGAAGATAGATGTGGCGATGGAATCCAAAGCTGGCATGGGCAAACTTGGACCTTCCAGGTGTTTTGGACTCCAACTCCCACCATTCCTAGCAGCCTCAAGCCCTTTCCTTTTTCCCCTCAGCCACTTAAGCAGGAAAGGGCCTCAGGCTGTTAGGAATGGTGGGAGTTGAAGTCCAAAGCACCCAGAGGGCCAAAGTTTTCCCATGACTGACATCTGTTGAGCAAGACCTTTGTGTGTGTCTTTCTGGCATTCCTTCCAGGATATCTATGTTGTGTTCATCGAAACAGGCCCAGGTTTCACACTGAGTGTATAAATACATTTTTAATACATATTAACTATATGTATTACTGTGTCATTTTGTGTCATTTTGGTTGGTGGTGTGCCCCAGGATTTTGTAAATGTAAAAAGTGTGCCGTGGCTCAAAAAAGGTTGAAAGACACTGCTCTACACTATAGTTCGCAGAGGGATCATAAATACAAACCAGTTGTGAATGTGTAATTCTAGGTCAGCTTTATTTTTATGCTTGATTTTTGCACATTGTCTAGGTTGATTTCTGAGTCTTGTTTCTCTCATCATTCTCTTTACACATGTTGCTTTTGCTAAGTGTGATATATTCACATCCAAGAGTGCTCTGGGGGATAAAAGTAACAGAGAGACTAGAGATAGCCAAACCCAGTAGTTTCACTTTGTTCCATGTTTCAATTTAGAATGTCAGATTCTTTTCATCTGATTTATGAAGAAAATTGTGAATTTGAAATGTTCATACCACAAAAGAAATTGCCCTGGACAAAAAAAGGAAACAAAACTCCAAATAAAATATAAAATTATCAACTCTGTTTCCAACCAAATTCAATCCATGCCACTATTTTTAGTATGTAATGGGTTATATGGTGAAGCTGTTAAACAACAAACCTGATAGATAAAAGAGGTGGCCTAAGTGAACTTCACAAAGTTGGTTGAATACACAGAGATTTGAAGCCAGGCCTTTGGGAGGAAAGTTCTGACAGCCTTCTGACTGGATTGGCGATATGTTCATAGTCACTCATTTCTTTTAGATTAGATAATGAATTCATTTTTTTACAAAACTGCTAATAACATTTTCTTTTCCATCTGTACTGTTTGTGCACTGGACTGCAGCAGGAGTATTAGATCACACATTGCTCATGTTTGGATGGGAGACTGCCAAGGAATACCAGGTGTTGTAGGCTATATTTCAGTGGAAAGAACTGGCAAAACCACTTCTGAATTTTCTGTGTCCAAGAAACCCCTGCGAAATTTATGGGCCTACCATAAATTGACAGGTGACTTGAGGGTACACACACAAAATTACACAAATAATCACTGGAATATTATGTTAAAAGACTTCAAGTAATGGAGTTAAGAGAGGGAAATGCTATACAAAGCATTATTATGGTCACTGACCAGCACAAAGAGACGCAAATAAAGCTAATATTTTAGAGAACTTCTGCCAACCACAGCAGAAAGCACTGGTCCAGAATAGTCTATGTTCTAACTCTGTACGTGACAGCTTGTAGTATGGAAGTACCAGATTTTTTTTTACTAAGAACAGATAGATACAGATAACACTAGCTACCATAGAGCAGGAATGAAGCAATGTCTCATGGGCAGGCATGTAGCTTCAGCTCCACTCCCCCCGCAAATTCTCACGGTGGTCCACAAGAAGGCTTTACTGGTACATTATTATTATGTTTATTCATATCATGATCTGATCACCATGTTCAATATATCTCATATGCATGGGGGTATTGGGATAATGATACAAAAGATTTGCTAGGGTAGACCTTCTCTCACTCAGACTCAGCCCCCCCCCCCGGCCCGAATCAAACTCAGCCCCTCCCCCATCAAAACCCTAGCTATATGATTTCCTGGCTCATGGAAACATGATTTCTGTTTGTACACTCCCTTGATTTAATAGTATCTGTTTTACTAAGCAGAAGCATTTGCTCCTTATTTACCCTCCCTTGGAAGGATTATAGACCAGGAGCATAAATTCCATAAGAGTTACATCATAATGAAGCAGAGAAGACATATATATGCCTTGAGTAGAGTGCTGTTGCATGCCTACTTTTATATATTCTTTTGACGAAGTGGAATGGCTTCTTCCTGGTATGTTAATGTTATTACTCACCACATAACATCCAGATGATTCTGCAGAATAAAGAGAAAATAAAGAGAAAATTGGCACAATTAAGTCCAATGGATTGAAAAAAGAGGGCTTGCTTTCGTCAAAGAGGGTTCAAATTCAGTTTGAAACAGGGACCTTTTTGCTGCTTTCCTCCACTGTGCAAGTCTTTTGCAGTGGGAAAGTGGCCACAACTGTTGCAGATGTCTTCATCCCCGTGTCCTGGTTTTAAACTTAATGAGGAGTTTATTTATTATTTATTTATTTACTCTATTTGTATCCTGTCTTTCTCTACCCCGAAGGGGACTCAAGGCGGCTTTACATATGGCAAAGATTCAATTCCTTTAGACCACAAACAGAACACACTTAAGTTAAAAATTGAAATTAAAATTAAAAGCACATTAAAACATATAAAACATTGCATTTGCTATTAAAATCACACTATCCTCAGTCGTAATCTGGGGCCATTCCAAAGATCAATTTCACATTTTTTTGAGGTTGTTATTGCACTATAGATGCTGTAAATCTGTGCTGCTTCTTTGTCATTGCTGTGCAGTGTGCATATCCTTGAAAAGTATTAAGCTCCTCAATGATAATCAGCAATCTGTGGATTGTGTGTTATTGGTTTGTAAGACGATGCTAACAGCAACAGTGTGTCTGAAGGCTAAGGAGTAGGCAACCAGGCTCACCTTCATGGATGTTTTAGACTACAACTTCCATCAGTCCCACCCAGCATGTATAATGGTTGTGAGTGATGGGTGATGGGGATTATAGACCAAGAGCACCTAGAGCAGTGGTTCTCAATTTGTGGGTTCCCAGATGTTTTGACCTTCAACTCCCAAAAATCCTAACAGCTGGTAAACTGGCTGGGATTTCTGAGAGTTGTAGGCCCCAAACACCTGGGAACCCACAGGTTGAGAATCACCAATCTAGAGGGACATAGTTTCCTCTCTCTCTGCTGTGCTGTGTCCATGAAAATAACTGAGCAATTTATTTATTCAGCCATGCTGCTCTGATATTCTGGGACCCATAGGCTAGCAACCTATTAATGATACTTGTTATTTGATATTATCAATTTTGATTTATAGAGTCCTATGAAGGAGTGGACTCCAAAAGACCAACGGCCCTGCTTAGGTCTTGCAAACTCAAGAGCATGGCTCCTTTGATTAAGTCTATTCAGTCTGTACTGCGATCTCCCTCTTTTCCTCCTGCCTTCTACTTTATCAGTGAGGCTAACTTGAGAATCATCCCAACCTTATCTAAGATCTGGCACTTTAGTTGGACCCCTTCCTCTACTTATGAGCCAACAATGTGATGCAGCGGCAAAAAAAGCCCATAAGGGTTTGGGCTGCATCAATAGGAGTATAGTGTCTAGGTCCAGGGAAGTCATGCTACCTCTCTATTCTGCCTTGGTTAGACAACACCTGGCATATTGTGTCCAATTCTGGGCACCACAATTGAAGAGAGATATCGACAAGCAGGAATGTGCCCAGAGTAGGGCGACTAAAATGATCAAGGGTCTGGAGAACAAGCCCTATGAGGAGTGGCTTAAAGAGCTGGGCATGTTTAGCCTGAAGAAGAAGAGGCTGAGAGGAGACATGATAGCCATGTATAAATATGTGAGGAGAGGTCATAGGGAAGAGGGAGCAAGCTCGTTTTCTGCTGCCCTGGAGACTAGGACACGGAACAATGGCTTCAAACTACAAGAAAGGAGATTCCACCTGAACATGAGGAAGAACTTCCTGACTGTGAGAGCCGTTCAGTAGTGGAACTCTCTGCTCCGGAGTGTGGCAGAGGCTCCTTCTTTGGAAGCTTTTAAACAGAGGATGGCCATCTATCCGGGGTGCTTTGAATGCAATTTTCCTGCTTCTTGGCAGGGGGTTGGACTGGATGGTCCATGAGGTCTCTTCCAACTCTATGATTCTATGATACTTCAATGGCCAAGGGCACTACCCTGGCAACCCAGCCCTCTGACTATTGCACTTTCCCTCGGCTCTCCCAAGGAATCATTGCACTTACTCTGAGCCTGAACCCAGTTTCAGGATATTGTTTTATTATGTTAATTGATTTTAATGTTTTTATTATTTGTTGTTATTGATTGTTTCTACTGTGTCTGATTTATTTGTAATCTTTGGGCTTGTCCCTCTGTAAGCCTCCCCGAGTCTCTTCGGGGAGATTGAGGTGGGGTATAAAATTATTATTGTTGCTATTATTATTATTAATGTTCTGCCTTAATCATGGCCTCTTGCCTTGAATACAAATTACACATCAGAACAATTGAGTCCCCTTTGGGCTGATATGGGCAGGATAAAAATAGAGTAAATAAATAAATAAATATTGTGGCACACACATTTCTTTAAAATGGTCCATAGTTTTAATGATCTACACAATCAAATGCTTTGCTATAATCTTCAAAACACAAGCTGGTTTTCTTGTGAAAGTTATTGATGTGCTACATCAGTGTTTCCCAATCTTTTTTGAGCCGCGGCACACTTTTTAAATTTACAGAATCCTGGGGCACACCACCAACCAAAATCACACAAAATGACACACACGAAAGACACACACGAAGGTCTTGCTCAACAGCTGTCAGTCTCTCTCTGTGTTTAGAAAAAATGTGTCCATATAGCTTCAAAGCAGTCCACTAGTACTGTTCTTATGCATCAATACACCTCATGGTACAATAATGAGGCTTCCACCTTCAATATACATGCTCCTATATCATTCCAGGTGGGCATTAGACAAGTCCCTCATGTATAACTGATGAACAGGAGAGTTGTTACTAGAAAGGCTATCACGTCCAGCCAATGCCAAATGTAGTAATAGTTGGTACACATAAACACAAAAACGGCCGAAGGAGGCGTCGCCCCAGCCCCTTCTTCTTTGCTGCCACCTGGCCCTTCCTCCCCCCTCCCCCGCAAGCAGCAGCAGCAGTTCGGCAGGAGGGGGAAGAAAGGGGGGAAGAGAGGTTTTCCTGCGGCACACCAGGTGATCGCTCACGGCACACTAGTGTGCCACGGCACAGTGGTTGGGAAACACTGTGTGTAACGACTCTCCAACACTCGGTAAGGATCACGCATAGATTGTAGCACGGTCCAACACGATTTTATTGTAGGTACGACACATGTGAAGCAAAAGCACCGTCCCACCACCCAAACATACCTTATATACCCTGAGCCCCTCCCTATTGCCCATGCAATGTCCAAGCAGGGTTGCACCATATCTGGGTGATTCAGCATATCCCATAGTCCAAAGGGATGTGACCTCATGGGTCCATGAGCCAGCATTATGAGTCCAATTGTCCAATGTCCAGGCTCGGAGGAGTTACCTCACTTCCCTCCGGAGCCTCACACACATCTGGAAGTTACGTCACTCCCACTTAACTCAGCACAATCTCTGTGCAGCTGGAGCCAAGGTCACAAAATGAAACGGAGGAAGAGACAGCTAGAGGACGTGTGGCGGGATCTCCGTGACGGAGCATCGAAATCAGCTTATAAACAATTTAAGGATGTTTATGAGCGTGCTATCAAGGAGGCCAAAAAGGTTCATTATTCCTCCTTGATAGAGTCGGCTAGCTCACGCCCAGCTCAACTTTTTAGAATAATTCGGTCCTTGACCACAATCTCGGCGGTCCCAAACGATAAGGATTTGGCTCCTACAGCTGAGGCTTTCCAGAACTACTTTGCCGACAAGATTTCGACTCTCCGCCGGGACATCCCAGTCACTCTTGATACAGTGGTTGAACTCGAGACCCGCCGCCACTCGGCGGGCCCTCTCTCACCCGTTTCCAACTGCTGGACGCAGCAGCTGTCGATAAGTTACTTGCTGCAGCTAGACCAACTACTTGCTCCCTCGACCCGTGCCCCTCCTGGCTAATTAGACCTTGCCGGGATGGGTTACGTGGCCCCCTGGGCACGATCATAAATAGCTCCCTTGAGCAAGGAGTCTTCCCGGGGGGATTGAAAGAGGCTATGGTAAGACCGCTGCTGAAGAAGCCGAAGTTAGATCCTTCGGCTCCCTCCAATTACAGGCCGGTTTCCAACTTGCCTTTTCTAGGCAAAGTAATTGAGAGGGCAGCAGCGGATCAGCTGCAGCAGTTCTTAGAAGACACAGCTGGACTTGATCCCTTCCAGTCCGGCTTCCGTATTGGGCATGGGATGGAAACCGTGCTTGTCGCCATTACAGACCAACTTCGCCGCCAGCTGGACCAGGGTGGGTCAGCCCTGCTTGTTTTGTTAGACCTAACAGCAGCGTTTGATACCGTAGATCATGCATTGTTGGCCCACCGTCTAGCCGTGACCGGGGTGAGGGGAACTGCCCTTAAGTGGGTGGCCTCCTTCCTCCGGGACCGGGGACAACGTGTGGAGAGGGGAGAAGAGGTCTCCGGGAGACTCCCATTAAATTGTGGGGTCCCCCAGGGGGCCATCCTCTCACCCTTATTATTCAACATCTATATGCGCCCCCCTGGCACAGCTGGTTCGCGACTTTGGTCTGGAGTGTTATCAGTACGCGGATGACACCCAGCTTCTGCTGAGAATGGACGGCAGGCAGGACACCGTACCCGATTGTTTCCATCTATGCCTTGAAGCCGTGACTGGTTGGCTGCGTGCCAGCCGGCTGAAGGTGAATCCGTCGAAGACGGAAATCTTGTAACCCCGGTCGCCCTGGGCTGGATGAGTGCCGGTTGCCTACCCTGGATGGCGAGCAGCTCAGCCCGTCATCCTCGTAAAGAGCTTAGGTGTCCATTGGACCCTTTGCTGACCATGGAGACTCAGGTCGCCATGGTCAGCAAAACGGCGTTTACCATCTTCGCCAGGCTAGGCGACTGGCACCCTACCTGTCCAGGGACGACCTGGCCACGGTGATCCAGGCGACGGTCATCTCGAGGCTGGACTACTGTAACGCCCCTCACGTGGGCCTTCCCCTGTCGACAATCCGGAAACTCAAGCTAGTGCAGAATGCCGCTGCCCGCTTGCTGGTGGGTGCACCAGTGAGGGAGCATATTACGCCCATCCTACGGCAACTGCACTGGCTTCCCATCGAGTACCGGATTGCCTTCAAGGTGTTGGTGTTAACCTTTAAGGCCTTGCACGGTCTAGGGCCTGAGTACCTAAGGGACCGCCTTACCCCGTACATACCCCCCGAGATCACTGCGCTCGGAAGAGCAGAACCTGTTGGTTGTTCCATCACCCCGCTCCTGTTACCTGTCCAGTACGAGACAACGAGCCTTTTCATCTGTGGCTCCCATGACTTGGAACTCGCTACCCAATCATGTCCGGGCAATGCATGAACTCGGCCCTTTCTGAAGAGCCTGTAAGACTGTCCTCTTCAGAACAGCGTTCGGCTAACTGAACGGAGAAGTTTACCAGTTCAGAACTTATGATCGGGATATGTATTTAGTTGGCTACTGACTATGTTTTACTGTTTTTATGGAACCTTGTTGTGCATTTGTATTGTACATTTTATTCTTGTTGTGATCCGCCCCGAGCCTGTAGGGAGGAGCGGAATATAAAATTGACTAGTAAATAAAATAAATAAAAGAACTGGGGCAAAGGTCGGTGCAATCTCATGGCAGGTTGGGAGCCTGAACTTCTCCTAAGCTCAGGTCTCCCAGTCCTGACATAACGGTCTCCTCCACCACGTCCTCCCCCTAGAAAACAAAATATCATTCAATCCGGAGGAGGAAAGGGCCCCACATACTTCTTTAAAAGACTACAGTGAAACGTGGGATGAACCTTCCCTAAACTCTTGGGCAACAGAAGAGTATATGAGACCTTATTCACTGCATTTTTAATCCTAAAAGGCCCAATGTACTTCGGACTTAATTTCTTCGATGGGTACCCTAATTTCAGATTCTGTGTGGACAGCCACACCAAACCCCCCTCACTGTACTCCTCCCCTTCCTGCCTCTTCCGGTCTCCAAACAACTTGTAAGAACGCTGTGCCTTACCCAAAGCCGCTGTTACTTCTTTCCAATCCTCACGGGCTCGTATCCTCCATTCCACCCTCTCCTCCTCCCAACTCCAATAGCTGGGGCAAAGGAGCTACCTCCTGACCATAGACCACTTCGAGGGAGACTTCCCAGTGGAAGAGTGTACCGAGCTATTATACGCCATCTCAGCATAAGGCAACAGATCGGACCAATTATTTTGCTCCTTGTTACTGAAAATACGCAAATAAGACCCCAACGATTTCTGAGCTCTTTCACACCGCCATTGCAACAAGGATGATAAGAGGTCGTAAGACGCCTCTGAGCCCCCAACATCTCCAAAAATCGCTCCCAAAATTGGGCAGTAAACTGGACTCCACGATCACTCAAAACTTGCTCCGGGCATCCATGCAAACGGTACACATGCCGCACATATAACTCAGCCAACCTCTCTGCACTAGGTAACCCTTTCAACGGAATAAAATGGGCCTGCTTAGAAAACATATCTAGCACAGTCCAAATATACTTATAACCCCGACTTGAGGGCAACTCCCCCACAAAATCCGTACTGATATGTGTCCACGGCCTCACAGGAGTAACCACCACTTGAATCAACCCCTGCGGCTTAGCAGAGGGAACCTTATTCCTAGCACACGTTTCACAACACTCTACATACTTTTTCACCTCAGCCCGCATGGCCGGCCACCAATACATCTTCTTTAAAGCCAAAAGAGTATTCGTGACCCCCCAATGACCAGCAGATCTATGATCGTGATTCAACCTCAGTACCTTTTCTCTCATACTCTGAGGGACATACACTTTGCCTCCCATAATCCATAAACCATTCAATGGCTTACACTCTTTCTCATGACTCTGTAACCACACATCCCCTACATAACCTTTCTGCAACTCCAAACTCCATTCATCTACCATTCCTTCTTCCTTCTTAACCTCACACGCCGTTTGGGACCTTGTCTGCACGGCCAGACCCCAATGCTCCTTGGCAAACACCTCCCCTGACTTATGCAACTCATTCTCTCCTACATTCGGATACCGGGACAACGCATCAGCCACCACATTCTCTTGCCCCTTATATGCTGCAACCGAAAGTCAAACCTAGCGAAAAACTGAGCCCACCTCACTAACTTGGGAGACAACTTCTGAGGGTTCCTCAGATACTGGAGGTTCTGATGATCAGTCATCACCACAAAGGAAAGCAGCACCTTCTAAAAACTGCCGCCACGTCTGCAAAGCATTCCGCACCATAAACGCCTCCTTTTCCCAGACTGGCCACTTCCGCTCATGCTCTCCAAACTTCTTAGAAAAATAAGCACACGGCCTCAATCTACCTCGCTCATCCTCCTGCAACAACACTCCACCATAAGCCCAAGCAGACGCATCGCACTGTACCACAAAAGGCTTATCCACATTCGGATGCATTAATAAGGGCCCATTAGTAAAAGCTTTCTTTAATTCCACAAACGCCTCCTGACAATCATTCGTCCAATCCAGCTTAGCACCTGGAGACTTAGTCCTCTTCGACTCACCCTTACCCTTGGTTCTCAATAACTCCGTAAGCGGGAGGGTTATCGCTGAAAACTCTGATATAAAAGTGCGATAAAAATTGGCTAACCCTAAGAAAGCCTGTAGCTGCCTACGAGTCTGCGGAGCTTCCCAATTCAACACGTCCTCCACCTTAGCCGGATCCATTGCGACTCCATCCCCACTAATCCTATATCCCAAGAAATCAATCTGAGCCTTGCCAAATTCGCACTTACTCAATTTCACATACAGACTCGCTTGTCGCAACCTCTCTAACACCTCCCTCACCAAACTAACATGCTCATCTCTAGTACGCGTCACAATCACAATATCATCCAAATACACAAACACCCCTTTATACAAAAGGGGGTGCAACACCTCATTAATTAATTGCATGAAAATGCCTGGAGCCCCCGCCAAACCGAATGGCATTACGACCCATTCGTACAGCCCGAGGGGGCAGGAGAAAGCAGTCTTCCATTGATCGCTCCTCTTCACCCTCACCATATGAAACGCGTCAATCAAATCCAACTTGGTAAAAACCTTACCACCTCCTAACTGACCTAACAAATCCTTGATCAAAGGTAAAGGGTAACAATTGGTAGTACTAACAGCATTCAAACCTCTATAATCAATACACAGCCGCAACCTACCATCCTTCTTCTCACAAAACAAAACTGGAGCCGCAATGGGAGACTCGGACCTCCGAATAAACCCCCTGCTCAAGTACCCGTCTATTTGTTCCCTCAAAGCTTCCTTCTCCTTCACTGTCATGGCATAGATTTTGGGTTTTGGCAAAACA
The DNA here is from genome assembly GCA_030556195.1 of Anolis apletophallus. Lineage (NCBI taxonomy): Eukaryota > Metazoa > Chordata > Lepidosauria > Squamata > Anolidae > Anolis > Anolis apletophallus. Next base: position 160,214,035 of record JARBWK010000002.1, on the reverse strand, counting down.
GCCCCCTCCTTGACCTCTATACTACACTGTACATTGCGAAGGGGGGGAAGACCTTGTGCCAATACCGGATTAAACACATCTGCATAATCCCAATACTCTGCAGGCACCCCTTGTACTTCACTCTTAACCTCCTTCTCTTTATTAGGAGCACATTGTACAACTCCTGTTTTCCAATCAATCTTGGGGTTCGCCTGCTCTAGCCATGGCAACCCCAGCACCACCTCATGTCCTTTAATGGGGGCCACCACAAAATCAATGTCCCCCTCCCAGGGTCCCACCCGACCCTTCAAATCTTTGGTCCCCACAGAGAACGGGCCACCCTCAATAAAAGACCCATCTAATTGAGCAAAAGTTATGGGCGTTTCCAAGGGTTTTGTCCCCCCACCCAAATTCCCTATCAACTTTGGGGACATAATGTTCTCTGAACATCCGCAGTCCACTAAAGCTTTCCTTTCCACAATCTTATCCCCTTTATACAATCCCAAAGTACATTGTATATTAGAGCTCACCCCAACACTTTTTTATCATCATTGTCCCCACTTGCTGCTTTAGCAGAGGCCACCTTCACTGGCTCCAGCACCTGCCTCTGCCGGCATTGGGACGCAAAATGACCGGGTTGGGAACAAATAAAACAAAGGCCCCGTCCCATCGTTGGCCTCCTTGTAACACTGGATCGGTTGTCACCACCACGTCTAGGCTCTCCTCCTCGGAATCGCCCTTCAACTGCACCACGACTGGATCCCCTGGACCTCGCAGGCTGAAAACGGCGCCGCTGCACCTGGGCAAGGATTCCTTCCACGCTGCCGGCCAACTGGATCCAACCATCGACATCGCCAGGATCATCTCGATGCAGACACCACTCGAGGATCTCCTTCCGCAGCCCGTCCTTAAACAACTCGAGTAGGGTAGCTGGGGACCATTCGGCAATCTTCCCAGCCAACCCCATAAACTCTTCCGCATACTCGGTGACGGACCGGGATCCCTGGGTCAGGCAGCGCAGCGCTTCCTTTGCCTTAATCCTTTCCAACGGATCTCGAAACCTATTCCGAATCGCCTGCAAAAAATCTCTCACAGATCTCAAACACGGGTCCCGAGGGTCATGGCATTGAACATACCATTCAGCTGCTCTTCCTTTGAACACCGCTCCGATGGCCCGCACTCGGCTGCTGTCGCTGGGATAAAGGTGACCGTAGTCCTCCATATGGTCTTGCACCGCAGCGGCAAAAAAGGCTACTTTACAGGCTTCACCTTCGAATTCAACTCGTAATGGCTCTTTCTTCATACGGGCCCCAAACTCCTGGGACAACACTTCCCTCCCTTGAGGGACCTCGAGCCTGGTAACACCTCTTCCCATGCCAGCCGGTTGCGCCGGGCGCCTCATCTGAGCCGGACTTCCTCCTGGATGGCCACCAACGGTCCTCACTCCCAAAGGAGATCTAGGACGCTCAACCGATACTCCACCATCCATCCATGAATAGTAAGTGAAGTCTCCTCCTCCCGGGGCACTCCAAATAGACTCCATCGGCTCTCTTCGGGACATGGCCCGAGACATCCTTCTCATGGTCTGCTCCATAGCCTCCAACTTACACTTCATCACTTCCAATTCCGAAGGTGATGCAGGTTCCGTGGTTTCACTACCACACTCCATCAGGTTCATCCGAACTGGCCTGTCCTTCGGCACAGTCTCCTTGGGCCAACGCACCTCTGGATCCGCCTGAGCTGACCAGTCCTTCGGAACAGCTTCCACGATCCCTCCGGCCCTTCGGACCTCCATCTGAGCTGGCCTGTCCTTCGGCACAGTCTCCCTGGTCCCGCACACTTCTGGATCCCCTTGAACTGACCAGTCCTTCGGAACAGTTCCTCCGATCCTTCCAGCCCTCCAGACCTCTGCCTGTCTGGAGTCATAACGCTCTCTCCTTTGGCGGGCCACTTCCAAGCTCACCTGAGCTTCCCACAGTCGCTCCGCTTCTCCAAACTCATCCTCCTGGGCAACCGCACCTTCCATCATCTCACGGCACTCATCCGGACACCCCACTTGGTCAAGGGTGGTCCAATCCCACTCCATAGTACGCCGGATTTCCTCAGGAGCCGAATCCCATCCATCAATATACTCTTCCTCTCTCCAAGCCAACCTCTCCATTGCTGGGATAGTTGAAAAGGGGCTTTTGCTTCTGTAACGACTCTCCAACACTCGGTAAGGATCACGCGTAGATTGAAGCACGGTCCAACACGATTTTATTGTAGGTACGACACATGTGAAGCAAAAGCACCGTCCCACCACCCAAACACACCTTATATACCCTGAGCCCCTCCCTATTGCCCATGCAATGTCCAAGCAGGGTTGCACCATATCCGGGTGATTCAGCATATCCCATAGTCCAAAGGGATGTGACCTCATGGGTCCATGAGCCAGCATTATGAGTCCAATTGTCCAATGTCCAGGCTCGGAGGAGTTACCTCACTTCCCTCCGGAGCCTCACACACATCTGGAAGTTACGTCACTCCCACTTAACTCAGCACAATCTCTGTGCAGCTGGAGCCAAGGTCACCAAAGAACTGGGGCAAAGGTCGGTGCAATCTCATGGCAGGTTGGGAGCCTGAACTTCTCCTAAGCTCAGGTCTCCCAGTCCTGACACTGTGATTGTTTTTGCATAAGAAATAAATATGTTTTGATGGTTGTTGCAATCATTGGTGTCCCCTTTCTCAGCAGGACTTCTGAATAGGTATGTATTATATATGTATTTAATGGTATCTAGTAACTGTATTTGATTTGATTTTGGGGACAGAGTGAGATGTCATTCTAAGAGCAATTAGAAGATAACAAGATTTAAGTTACTGGAGTTAGTTTTTGGTTATATACACTAATAATGAGCTGGCAGTCTTAAACAACACTATGTCCATTTAATATAATCCTCTGGCTATTCAGTATTTCACAATCCTAAGTATACTTACTCATAAGTAACTCCCAGTAGTTGTACTGCCTCCAGAGACATGCATGCAGAATTGCAGCCTAAAAGTGCAATCCTAGGATTGACTTGGAAATCAATGAGATATATTACCAGAGAAAGATCATTAAAATCAAGCAGAGGTATTAACACAATACCTTTGCTCCCCGCATGCCCTCCTGCAATGTAATAAAAAAGCACATATTCAGTTGAACATGATTAGCAAAAGCTAACTGGAAGCCTTATCCTTTTGTCTTTCCAAAAAACAAAAATATTGTTTGACTCTGTGTTAAACATTTAAAAGAACAAAGAGTATAATATAATATGCTGTGGCATATTATGTGGCTGATACTGGACAGCAGAGAAAAACAGCCAATACTGGATGTGATAGTTTCAGGCAAATGGGCAAATGGGGCTTTTCTGCATTCGCGTGAGAGAAATGCAAACTTCATACCCTTAGAATGAACTTCCATTTGGCTCTATGCCTTGGATTGATCCTGATGGAAAATGAGTTTCGCCTAGAGCAAGGCATAAACCATCTTTCTTCTATGTGAACAGAAGAACTGTTTGAAGCTGGCATATTTCATTCAAGTGTGCAAATATTTGATTAGCAAGTAGGAACTCAAATTATGCTTCTTTCAAGAACTGTTCTTCTCTAATCCTTAGTCCTCTTGTTTGGATAAAAACAAAGAATGTCCAATTAATATCTGGACTACAATTAAGATCACCAAGTATCCTCTGCTGGGCTTTTCCATTACAAGAACCAACATCCAGTTTCGGTTTTTGACTCTGAAATATCAGGAAGTGGTTTGCTGTCAACTAGAAAACCTGAATTACAGTTGTATGTGTGAGGGGAAGTAGAAAATCAGTGATATAACCCCAGCCTTTAAACTGTTATCATTGGCTGGTAGCTTCTATGGACCTCTTCACATGGGGCTAAACCAACCCCATTTTGACCCTTTTGTCCAGTCCTGAATGGGGCCTGCAGAGCGCCATCAGATGATGCTCGACAGGCCCCACCCATGTTCCTCCCAAAGTAGAGGAAAAATGCCAGAAGGCACTTCCCTCCACCAACACAAGTGTGTTTTGGAGCTACCCACACTTTCCTACAATTTTCTCCGTATGATGGGGGAAAGGGTGGTGGGGCAACATGTGTTGCTGCCCTTTCTCCCATCTGATGGAGACAGTCACCCTGTCCTGTCCCCACCAAATGATGCAAGAAGGAAGAAGGATGCATGGGGTGCCACTATCCGCCCCATGTGGCTTCCCTTTCACACAGCCTGAAAGGGCCGTGTGAAGAGGTTGTATGTCATAGGTTAGGAAGCACCAATCTGGGTTTTTTAGTCTTAAAGGATCTATTCAAGGTGTTTCGACCTCTTCCCAAAAGAGGTTCAGAACTTTGGGCAGCTCCTTTAACTGCAGTAGAAACCTGAGTGAGTTCACCTTATCCCTGTCATGATAGTGAGTTCACCTTACCCCTGCCACCTTAACCCTATCATGATGGTCACTGTCCACCACTGTCAACTTTCCCACTCTCTATGTAATTCTCCAACCCTGTTGGTCCTAAACAGACAGATCATTCTTGCTCATAACATCCCTCAATTTGGGATGTTCCAAATGCATAGGACTACAGCTTCTATTATCCTTAGCTGTAACCATTTTAAATCAGTCCCACGTGGCCTAGGGGCATTCTGTTATCTAAAGCAAAGGGCAAGATGGCGTCTCTTCCCACTTGTGTTCATTGTTGAACACAGATATTGATTAGATGGGCTTTCCATCAGACTGGCAATAAGACAAATTCCAGTGCAAAATGACAAGTTGAGATGGCACTGTGTGACTCCTAAGATGTGTGGAGGACTTAGTGTTATCCTGCAAAAGAGATGAATTGCCTGGGGATTCAAGGGGAAAAGCTGGGTCGACTGTTACTGTGTCATTCTAAAGTCTGAGATGACTGTATAATTCTACCTAATAGTAGGGCTGGAATTGGAAATGGAACTGGATGGATGACATGACAATTTAGCTTGAAAATATATTTGACGATAGCACAAGTGCTTCAAGACTGGTAATATAGCTCTACAGCCTGGTTGCCACATTTTGCACTAGGTCTGCTTTTCTGTGTACTTTGTATATATGGTCTTACATTGTGTGCACTGCAATATGGTCAGTTAAGATGACCGGGCCCTATCAACCCCAACAGTGCCTATCTACATGTGTGACAAATTCTATAGCAGCAAAGGTTGCTGTTAGGGTTAAGACAGAAGATTTTTTTCCCCTGCAGCAAACACAGGCAATTAAATGAGATCATGGTATGCAACCATATGTGAGGTGGGTTCCAATGAAGTCATTTTCAGAATGCAAAGATATTCCCTCTTTGGGGGTTTAGTACTTTCCATTCATGAGTAAATGGTGATGGAATCCACAGACAACAACCAAAATAATGAGCTAATATTAATTACAGTGATGCATAATTGGGAATTGAAGAAATGTACAAAGAAAAGAGCAAGGTGGTTTTCAGATTCCTGTAATTCCCTGCAGAGCATAGAAACATTATTCTGGAAGTTATAGCCAAGAAGTATACCTTCTTCAGGCCCCAATCGCCCCACCCCCCGGCCGCCCTATTATAAAGTCCATTGCACCCTGCCCTGGGCTTTTTCTTGTGGGTTCTCTGGCCTGCTAGAAGCTCTGTTTTGAGTGAAGAGGACTGAGGGTCAAGAGAAAAAAAACAGGAAAGCCCCATTGTGTGAGTGAATTCCTGTTTATGTGTCAATGGACACAACGCTTCGTACCATGGGCAACCTCAGTTCTGACTGGCTTTTTTTTTCTGCACAAGATTTTTGAAACAAAGATGAAAACACCCTCTGTTTTCTTCTGTCGGTGTGGAAAATTTGCTCAAGTTTAGCAAACAGGCTTTGCAAATTGTAGTACAAAAGCCTTCAGGGTTTTCAGTGACATTCAAAAGTACTTTGTTGACATGCTACTAAGTATTGGTATCTTTTAGATTTATTACCCTAATTACATTCATTCCAAGAGTCAGGGGACAAGATACCGCCTGGAAGGGAAGACAGCTGCAGAAGAGTTTCACCGAAGCACATTTATTCGGGAGGAAATAACATTATCTTCAAAAGGGTTTTGTTCCAAGTAGACATGCAAGGGCAGGGATGGCACTGGGGGGCAATTGTTGAACCACCCAAATCCCAGATGGTGGTGTAGTGCTATTTTTGAGGTGTATCATCAAAAAAAGCATGACTCCCCCTGTAGCAGTACCACACGGAAAGACTCCAAATGACAATAGCTGTGTTGACATGTTTTAAAGGAGAAGCCATTTCTAGCACTTTCCATCTCAACTAATTCAGTCCCAATTTTATGAATTAGTCTACTGACCATTTCAAATATCCATTTGAAATGATAAACATTCATAGCATTTATAACATGGAGCAAATCTGTTTCCTGCTGCTCCAAAGGACAGAAAATGAGCCTATTGATTCTAATTGGAAGAAAAAAATATTCCAAGTACTGTATTTACTCGAGTATAGGCCGAGTTTTTCAACCCTTTTTTAAGGCTGAAAAAGCACCCCTCGGCTTATACTCAAGTCAAAGTTATTTATTATTTCACTGGGGTATTATTATTATTATTATTACATTTACAGTAGGGCTCTTTTTGCAGTTCTTAGGGCTTTATCACACCAGCTTGTTGTCTCACAGTAACCATGTTGTTTGAGTAAATGGAAACTTGCTAATATGAGGTCAATTACTTTCACACTTTATCTCGAATAGCTTTCGGATGCTGTTGTGAAAATGCATGTTCTTGCACTCAGTCTTCCACACTGCTTCATTTAACCTGGTATTCCTATCCATGTCCACCATATGTAATGCATGCTGTTTAGGTTTGTTGTTGTTTTACCCCTTATGCTGCAATTTCACAATTGTACAGTCTTGATGCTTCTTGCAAATGGAGGGTGCTGGCCATGGCAGCGCAATGATAGCAATGGTAAAAAAAAACAAATAAAATAAAATAAACAGAAAACAGAAAAAAGTAATGTTGTTCTTGTACAACATGATGTCTCCTTTGCCTGGACATTGGAAGTGTGGAATGATTTCATCCTGCTTAGGTTCAGGGAGAGACAAAAGAGGAAACCCATCCCCACTCACACCATAGGACTGCTGGGATATATCAGAATTGTAGCAGAATGAAACATTTTCATCAGAAATAATACATCAACAGCAGTGATATTCATGCCATTTTTAGTTTTTTCATGTCATGGAAAACATGGAATCCAATAATGATGGAAATGTAATGCAACCATGAGAGAATCATGGTGTCAGATGATAAGAAAAGATCAAACACTGAACTAAGTGCAATTGAGCAACAAGCAGAATGTGCTAAGTCCTTAGCGAAATGAGAAAACTTGATCAGATCAGTTGCTTCTACTGATTGGTGTACATTTGTGTTGCCTTTGCACAAACAAAGTTTGTCATAGTTTAGTGATATCTAATTTAATGAGTTGTCAAAACAATCCATCATCTTGTCTACAGATGCTTCAGCCAAATGACTAACAGTTCATTCCAGCAGCACTCAAATTACATGTGGACATAGGATTCCCACAGTGGAAGTGGTAACTAGGGTTGTAGAGAAATTACCGGTAGGTAAATTCACCTTTTAATACAAACTGCGGAAATAATACTGCCAGGCAAGTTTAACTTCTTCCAATTTTGCAATGCAGTTATCTAATTTAAAACAGCACGTTCTAGGAGGAAATGGAGACTTTCCTGCAAAAATATGTACATAGAAAAATATGCAAATAAGAAGAAATAGAAATCTAGACATAAATTGTTATACAGGTGTGTGTACACATACATATATTCACACACACATTCACACACACAACTACACAATCAAGTTAAACCAAATTTAAGGTGGGGAAAATTCTCAATTTATGATAAAGTTTACAATTTCAATTTAAGACTGAAATAAAAAGAAGAGAAAATGTATTCTATTTTGTGGCATATTCTGAGTGATATGGTTAAAAAAATAACATTTCCAAGCACTGGTGGGGATGGACTCAAACTGAAAGATTTGTTCATCTCTGGTAGTGGCCTGGCGATGATGATAATTCATGAAAAAGTTCACAAACAATGTCAGGCAATTGCCTGTGTTTTGATTGAACTGTCCAAGAACATTTGAAGCCAACAAACAATAAAGAACAGCAGGCATGAATCCTGGAATTCAAGCTTACTTAGTGTAAGCAGAAGTGCTCTAATTAAAATAAATGAATAGGTGAATTAAATGTATTGTATTGAATTTTCTGTTAGGTCCATAAATTATCCTCTCTGCTAGTGAAATTATTAACTGACAGGATCTTCTGGGAAGGTGATGCGTCAGCTTAAATGTATTTGATTTCCTTCCCTCTCCCCTCCCGGCGACTTTTGTATGTTAGCAAAATAAAGACAAATCAAGGAAATGGATAAGACAGTGACTCTACAGCTCACGGGGAAAGAGTATTTCTTTCTTCCTCTCTCTGGGTAGTGACAACCAACCTTTTTAAACCATGGCTTCATAGCTATGCAATTAGTAAGTCTAAGATAGAGATCAAGTGTGCTGTAGTGATCTGAGCTTTAGACAAAGATTCTGAGACCAGGATTCAAATCTCCTGCACTACTGAGTGATCTTGGGGTAATCACATGCTCTCAGCCTTATAGAGATTTCAGCTAGGACTGCAGATAAGGAGGTCCGTGCCCAGTGAGTTTCTGCTAAACCAGATCAGCCAAGATTGAGGACAAGCACTCTGGGTTGAAGGCAAAACTACAGAGGTTTATTACGATTTTGCCAAATACGATGCAAGTACAAGCAATATGCTCCAAAAGAGGCCAATACAAATTCGCAGAAAAATACATGACATTTTATGCAGATCTGACAGCTATTCAGACCTTTGACTCCCTCCTCTGATTGGTTGAAAAGCGGGACCAGCATTGATCTGTGCAGGGATTGGCCGGAGTTTCCCCTGACATCAGAGGCAGAAGGAAGAGATCCCCATGGCAGGAAGAACAGCAGGTGGTTTGATAGTTGGTCTAATCCAGGGCTGCCCTGGAAGTCGATTGCGATCAACCATTCGATCGTGGGACCGAAGGAGGTGGATCGCAGCTGGATGGGGCGCTTCTGCTCTGCGCGCACACACCTTCCACGCTGCGCACCGTCCACATTTGCTTCCGGACGAGAGAGAAGCAGGGCGCTCCTCTCTCTCACTGGCAGCAGAGGCTCCAGGGTTGCTTCCGGATGAGAGAGAGGCAGACGGAGCGCCAGGCCGGGCCTCCGGAGGCCCCGCCCCCTCCCCGGCTTCAGCTCTACCAGCAGCCACTCCAGCCCTGAGGAGGGCAGGGCCAAGCCAGCCCTGTGCTAGCTATGCCACCACTAGCTTGGCAATGCCATCCCCGAGCCTGGAGAAGCTGCTGGCAGAGCCGAAGCCAGAGGGGGCGGAGCCAGGCCGCGCCAAGCCCCAGCCCCTCCCCTAGCCCCAGCTCTACCTGCAGCCTCTCCAGCCCCGAGGAGGGCAGGGCCAAGCCAGCCTTGTGCCAGCTATGCCACCACTGGCTTGGCAGTGCCATCCCCAAGCCTGGAGAAGCTGCTGGCAGAGCCGAAGCCAGAGGGGGGTGGAGCCAGGCCGTGCCCAGCCCCTCCCCGGCCCCAGCTCCACCAGCAGCCCCGAGGAGGGCAGGGCCAAGCCAGCCCTGTGCTAGCTATGCCACCACTGGCTTGGCACTGCCATCCCCAAGCCCAGAGAAGCTGCCGGCAGAGCCGAAACCAGAGGGGGGCGGAGCCAGGCTGCACCAAGCCCCGCCCCCTCCCCCGGCCTCAGCTCCACCAGCAGCCTCTCCAGCCTTGAGGAGGTAGGTAGATCTTTCTGACTTGGTTCTACTATAAGTAGCTCGCATGCTGAAAAGTGTGGGCACCCCTGGTCTAATCCATTGAAAGGGCATAAACTGGGGGAAGTGATGGCATGGGTATGCAGATGATTTATTAAGTTATTGTCCAGTTCTGTTGGAACAAAGGGTGCAAGACTCAAGAGGACCAAGGTGACATTCAAAATAATCAGGGGCTTGGCTGACCATTCAGAAAATGAAGAAATTCATGTTTGTTGAGCCTTTTCTTCCTTGGGAGCGGCAAGCTCTCAGCCTCAATTAAATGGACAAACATCCTGAGAATACTGTTATTTGGTTTCTTTAAAACATGGCTCAAACAGGCACATTTGTACTCTATATCACCTATTGGATTTATAAACACAAAGTATTATGCGTTGCAGAAGAGATATGAAAAAATTATGAATCTCTTTTGTTTTAGCTGTTTTTTCAGATTATTCTCTAGGAAGTTCACAGTCAAAAAACAGATATTCCTTCACACACAGATCTGCTCCAGGTTTTCCCTTTTTGAAGTCTTAATTTGAATGATGGGAATGGATGAGCGGTGAAGATTTTTCAACTATCTAAAAGTTTCTATATTTGTCAGATTGCATTGACTGCATTGTTAGGCTGGTATTTTGGGGGGGAAAAGTTAATTTATCAACCCAGTCCATCCCCAATATACATGCTGTGTAGCCCACATAGAAATCCTGAAGCCCTTAGGGGTGTGCATGTGCTAGGCAGAGGTTCGTGATGAAGACCTTATCATACTAGAGCTTAAGGAGCTCCCAGTGGGGCAATGAGTTAAAGACTGAAGACCGACAGGTCACAGGTTTGAATGTGGGGAGAGCACGGATGAGCTTCCTCTGTCAGCTCCAACTCCCCTTGCACCTCTCACAGTTAGGAAGTTCTTCCTAATGTTCAGGTGGAATCTCCTTTCCTGTAGTGTCCTGAAGCCATTGTTCCGGGTCCTAGTCTCCAGTCTCGTAGTCTCCAGGGCAGCAGAAAACAAATATAATGACGATATTTATACAAGGCCATCATGTCTCCTCTCATCCTTCTCTTCTGCAGGCTAAACATGCCCAGATCATTAAGCCGTTCCTCATAGGTCTTGTTCTCCAAACCGAGACTTCCTTTTAAAACATTGGGTTGGATGCTTTTGAAATAAATGAAAGTTACAGTTAGTTATTATGAATAACTTAAATACCATTAATTTCAATGACTCCACTCTGTGACAACTCTAGAACCAATCTTTCCATTATTAGTAGTAAAATGTTATAACTATTTTTTAAAACATTACACAATGGGAGGAAATGCCAGTAAAACTGTAATAAATTGCACCTAAGTATTGGGAAGACTTCTCTGGAATTAGCATTACTTTGTCTGGTTTCTTTTCTTTTTCTTTTTTACATTCTCTATTGCTAATTCAACCTTGCAGGTGATTAATATCAGTGTAGTGTTATTTTGGCTTGTTACTTTAAAAAACCTAATATTTCATCAGGTTCAATAGAAAGCCACTTTAAAAAATCCCTATACTTTAAATATAGTTTTGTACATTATTACTATGATTCCCTTGGCTTCCAAAAGTGGCATAGTCCTATTCCTATTATACAAAGTAAGAGGCCATAATTTATGACAGGCCTTCGTTTTGATAATTGGAGATTGGTGTAGACTGTAAATTCTTTTAATGACAGTTTCTAGAAAAAGTGGGAATCTGAGCTGGCATTTTTATTATCACCCCACTCAACAACTCAAGAATATTCTATTTTTAGGAATTTGGATGATCTTCATTTGCTTGAAATTTCTCATGAATGGTAAAGTGTTTTTAATTTAGCTTATAAAGCAGGAATTAATTGAACTCTAATGAGAGGAATGCTGTGGTTAAGCTGACTTGCCATAATGCACTTGGGCAATGCAATCCACAGCCTTTTAGGAATATATATTTACTTACACTTATGGCAGCACAGTTGAAAGTTTTCAGGGGTTTTTTTAATTACAAGGAAAACTTTGAAACTGTTGAAATGAATGTCCTCCCCCATATGAAGGCTAGAGGATATCTCCTTTTGAAGACAACACTCTAGTAGGGTTTTTTTTTCCAAAGGTGGGACCCACTATACCCATTAACAGATTTGTCTTGAACACATACACAAATATGTATATGAGATGCATTTTTCCTGACCATATATAGTGGGTTAATTATGGTCATAGACCAGAGTAGGAGCCCCCGGTGATGCAATGGGTTAGGCATGTAGCCGGTGGTGGGGGCTTGAGGGGCTTCAGCCCCCCCCCCGAAATTCTCAGGGTGGACCGCGAGAAGGCCTTACTGGTACATTATTTAAACTGTTACGTGTATTCATATCATGATCTGATCACCATGCTCAATATATCCCATATGCATGGGAGTATTGGGATAACGATACAAATGGTTTGCTCAGGTAGACCCTCTCTCACTCAGACTCAGCCCCTCCCGAATCAAACTCAGCCCCTCCCGAATCAAAATCCTGGCTATGGCCCTGGGTTAAACCCTTGTGCTGGCAGGACTGCTGACTGAAAGGTCGGTGGTTTAGGTCTGGGGAGCAGGGTGAGCTCCTGTCTGTTAGCTCCAGCTTCTCATGCAAGGACATGAGGAAACCTCCCACAGGATAGTAAAATATCCGGCCATCCCCTGGGCAATGTCCTTGCAGACAGCCAATTATCTCACACCAAAAACAACTTGCAGTTTCTCAAGTCGCTCCTGACACACACACACAAAAATAGACCAGACTCAATCTGTGTCTCAGCTTCATAAAGCATCTTTTGCCCTGAGATTCAGAATTTAGAAACATTATTTTCTTTTTCTACAATGGCTATTGGCTACCATGACAAAAAGAGCTGTAGTTCCCCAATATTTATTCACAGGCTCTGTTTTAGAAAAAAAGACATTAAAGGACATTGAAGGTATGACCCATGACTTGTTACAGTACAGCCTCAAAGGCTTGTCACAGTACAGTCCTACACATATGAGCTCAGAATTACTGTATATACCGTATTTTTCGCTCTATAAGACGCACCTGCTGATAAGGCGCACCTAGATTTTAGAGGAGGAAAATACAAAAAAAATATTTTGAGCCAAAAAGTGGGGGGCTGGTTGCTGTATGGGACACTACATGTACATGTATGTGGGGTTGCCCTAAAGTTGCACAGCCCCACATACATGTACATGAATGTGTTAAACGGACCCGAGGAGGAGCAGGAGGAGGGGGAGGCCACGAGGCCGGCCCCCACGGAGACGCAGCGGCAGCAGCAGCAGCAGCTTGCCGCTCACGGACCCGAGGAGGAGCAGGAGGAGGGGGGAGGCCACGAGGCCGGCCCCCACGGAGACGCAGCGGCAGCAGCAGCAGCAGCTTGCCACTCACGGACCCGAGGAGGAGCAGGAGGAGGGGGAAGGCCACGAGGCCGGCCCCGTTGGAGACGCAGCGGCTGCAGCAGCAGCTTGCCGCTCACGGACCCGAGGAGGAGCAGGAGGAGGGGGAAGGCCACGAGGCCGGCCCCCATGGAGACGCAGCGGCGGCAGCAGCAGCTTGCCGCTCACGGACCCGAGGAGGAGCAGGAGGAGGGGGGAGGCCACGAGGGCGGCCCCCATGGAGACGCAGCGGCGGCAGCAGCAGCAGCTTGCCGCTCACGGACCCGAGGAGGAGCAGGAGGGGAGGCCACGAGGGCGGCCCCCATGGAGACGCAGCGGCAGCAGCAGCAGCAGCAGCAGCGGAAAGGCCCGAAGACAGAGGTGCATCTTCGTGATGTCATTTCATCGTGCCTCTGCCGAGGAGGAAGGGGAGGAAGGCCTCGCGCCGCGCCAAGGACGCCCGGAAGGGAGACGACGGAGGGAGGGAGCCCTGCGGAGGCGCTGCAGCCTCTTCCTCCTTCTCTCTCCCTCCCTCCGGCCTCTCTTCCGGGCATCCTTACAGCACGTGGCCGGCGAGGCCTTCCTCCCTTCCTCCTCGGCAGAGGCGCGACGAAGTGACGTCACGAAGATGCGCTCTGGCTTCCGCTGCTGCCCTTCCGCTGCTGCTGCTGCCGCTGCCTCCTCCTCCTGTCCGTGAACGGCGGTGAGCCCGCCCCGTGAGTCCCCTCTTCCGCCCTGTTCCTCCATGCCTGCTGTCCGGGACACTATCGCCGCCCCCCCTCTGCTCCAGCGCCTCCCCCCCCCTCCCTGCCTGCATCTTTGCTCCATAAGACGCGGCTGATTTTTCATCCTACTTTGGGAGGAAAAAAACTGCGTCTTATGGAGCGAAAAATACGGTACTCATGTTTAAAACTAGAAATTTTAGTTCAAAAAATCAAGCCGATAAATCTGGATTGCCTTATTCATGGGTCAATGTAAACAGTGTTCCTTAATTTTTATGGAGGGGGAGAGGACCGTCTCCATCCTGGGAGAACCGACTTAAAAGAAGCACCAACACCCTCTACTTTCCCTCTCTCCTACAGCCCCACTTCTGGCCTTTCTGAACCCCTGAGTAGACAAACTATAACAGTGGTCAAAGGCAGCAGGCCTCCTACATACTGCAGTGTTCACTTTTACTCCTCTCTGCCGAATGACTCTCAACCTATCCATAAAGTAAAGGTAAAGGTTTTCCCCTGACATTAAGTCCAGTCATGTCTGACTCTGGAGGTTTGTGCTCATCTCCATTTCTATGCCGAAGAGCCAGCGTTGTCCGTGGACACCTCCATGGTCACGTGGCCAGCATGACCATGGAGTACTGTTACCTTCCCGCAGGAGCGGTACAATGATAGAATGATAGAATCATGAAGGGACCTTGTGGGCCATCCAGTCCAACCCCCTGCCAAGAAGCAGGAAAATTGCATTCAAGGCACTCCCGACATATAGCCATCCAGCCTCTGTTTAAAAGCCTCCAAAGAAGGAGCCTCCACCACACTCCAGGGCTGGGAGTTCCACTGCTGAACAGTTCTCACAGTCAGAAAGTTCTTCCTAATGTTCAGATGAAATCTCCTTTCTTGTAGTTTGAAGCAAGGTACCTATTGATCTACGCAGATTTGCATGTTTTTGAACTGCTAGGTTGGTTGAAGCTGGGGCTAACAGCAGGAGCTCACCCTGCTCCCTAGATTTGAATCTGCAACCTTTCAGTAAGCAAGTTCAGCAGCTCAGCGGTTTAACCCACTGTGCCACTGGGGGCTCCCAACCTATCCATGGGTCCTACCAAATTACCTAATTTTAGCTCCCAGGCCTGCTCTCAATTTATACACAAGGCCAACGTAATTCTCTCTCTCTCTCTCTCTCTCTCTCTCTCTCTCTCTCTCTCTCTCTCTCTCTCTCTCAACACTGGGAATTAAACTGATGTTGATGGTGATAACAACAATGAAAACAACAACAGTGGTGACAATGACAGTTGTAACAACCATGTTATACTTTTCTGCACTATCATGAGTTGTAGTGTGAGTTCACAATGCGTTGGGGGGGGGGGGGAATTATCATGGTAGCAGCAAGATGGTGAAGAGCACAGAGAAAGAAAGAGGAAAGAAAGAAAGAGAAAATTCAGGGCCGGTTGAGAACAGTTGCAATGGCAGCCACAGAGTCCAGAAGCAAAGTTGGTTTCGTTTTGTGTGCATTTCATGTTACACCACTATGATTCCACTTCAATTGCCCTGGCACTGATAGGGTGGCATTTTCCCTGTTCACTTGCACACACAGTGATAATCAATCCGTTGTGTAAAGCCGATTGATAGGGATTGATAGGTCAGGGTTCCTGTTGTTATTTTCTTAGAAGAATGCATCTGATTGGAAATCTAGTGGGCAGCGTCAAACGACGTCTGCAATACAGATGTGCCTGCTTTGAAGAAATATTGCTAGTTATCTTCAATAAAGATTTCCATTCAACATTTTCATGTTAACATCCTTTTAATCGCTTTTTGCTTGTTGCAGCATGATTATTGCATTCATTATTACCAAATGTATAATGATCACCCTAACTGTATTCATAGCCCAAGTGAGCTTATAAAATCTATAACTATTATTTATCAAGGAGGCAACAGGCAATATCTGTGACATATTTCTGTTTTGTGTGAAGTAGCTATGGAAACTGGGATTATTTGTATAGGGCATTGGTATGTAACAAGGATTCAGTTCTCTTTTGATGGATAAAGTGTCTAACAAGATGGCCTCTGTGGTACAATATACTTCTTTTTTGAATGGAGCAGTCTTGTGTAAAAATATTTGGTATTTATGTCAGAGAGTGAAATGGGAGATGCTGTTTACAAAGCAAAATCTAAGTAATTATTCTATATGTTTACAGTTAGGTAATGAGACAAAATAGGTATTCTCTTTCAAAAAAAATCTAAAGATAGGAAAGATGACAAACCAAATAAATAAATTAAACTTGGTTATAGGATTTGCATAGGGATCAACTGGCATCTATTACTGGGATGCGATCCCACTTGGCTGCTCCCTTCTCAGACAAAGCAAGCAAAGAGATTGGCTATCAAAAGATACCAAAGGCACAAGTGCAGCAATCTATCCATGAAAAACTCACATGAGAAAAATCTCAGGGACTATCTATTTGATCAATCTCCTTTCCCATTGATAAACTGATGTGTGTACATCTGTGATGGCACGCCCGAGTCTATGGGGAAACTATAGTGTCTGGCTTTACTCGGGGGCTATCTGTATATAGGGTTGCCATATGAATAAGGGACAGGCACCTAAAATAGGGAAATTTTCACAAAAAGAAGGGACACTACATAAATACTTGAAAAACAAATGGTGATTTTCAAGTTTTTATGAAGTGTTCCTTATTTTTGTGAAAATTTCCCTATTTTTAGGTGCCTGTCCCTTATTCATATGGCAACCCTATCTGTATACCTTCTGTTAAGATTAAGACCTTTAGCAGACAGAGGCACTTTAGGCAAGGTGAAAACATAACCAAAATGAGTTTACTGCAAACAAGATGAATAAAGGGTTAACTCTACCTGGGGTTATCATAAGGTAACTTAAAACAAAACATTACAAAAGGAGCTTTTTCTGGCTGCAGACATTTCTCTGGAGCCTTCTGCCTCTGGTGCAAAGCGATGGTTATAAACTGTCTTAATCTTCTTTCTTGTGAAGCATAAACTGGTCATAAGCTTCTGTTGTCCTTTGGATTAGTGGTATAAAAATACTGCTGAATGCAGGTGCTAAGGATGCCTCTATGAATTGCTAGGCCTAGGGTTGCCAGACAATCCCAAGCCAAGGAGGAGTCAAGCAAAAGCTCTATACAGAGAGATGGATTACCAGGGGTGGGCAAACTACGGCCCCCAGCCTGCATGCGGCCCAGCAGCTGCTTCTCTCCGGCCCAGGGAGAAGTCATCGGGGGCGGGACCAAGAGGAAGGGGTGACACACTTCGGAGTGTCTTCCTCTGAGACGGCTGCCGCGCGCGGTGGGGACATGGCAGACAGGTCAGAGGAGCAGCGGCCATCCCTGGAGGCAATCCGGGCCTGTAGCGGAAGCCTGCGGGGGCTGATTGCCCTGGCAACCCAGAAGACTTGATTGTCTTCTGGGTCGCCAGGGCGAACAGCTGCCTCAGATCGCCAAGTGCTCCCCTGCAGGCCTGGATCGCCTCCAGGGATGGCCGCTGCTCCTCTGACCTGTCTGCCATGTCCCCACCGCGCCCGCTGCGTGTGGCAGCCGGCTCGGAGGAAGACACGGGAGGATGAGGACGAGGCGGCGGCAAGGAAGGAGGCGGCGGCGGGGAGGAGGAGGCATGGGAGAGGAGCAGGCAGCGGCGGAGGATGAAGTGGAGCGCCCGGGGAGCCTGCGCCGCACTCTCCAGCTGCCTCCTCCTCGCCTGTGCCTTCAGCACCGCCGCCGTGGGCCTCAAGTGCTTCTCGCTGGGCTCGGAGGTCAAGGGAGCCCTTCTGCCTCGGCTCTGCCGCAGGCGCCTTCTACTCGGGGCTGCTCTTGGCCGCCAGCCTCTCGCTCCTCAGCCTGCTCCGAGCCCAGGGAGAAGCACTTGAGGCCCACGGTGGCGGCGCTGAGAGCGCAGGTGAGGAGGAGGCAGCTGGAGAGTGCGGTGCAGGCTCTGCGGGCGCCCCATTTCATTCTCCGCTGCCGCCCGCTCCTTTTCCACACCTCCTCCCCCCCGCTGCCGCCGCCTCCTTCCTCGCCACTGCCTCGTCCTCATCCTCCCGTGTCTTCCTCCCCCAACGCCCTTCTCCCCGGGCAGGGCGATCAGCTGGGGGCAAGAGCAATCGGAGGCCGCAGCCTCCGATCACCTGCTGCCTTGCTCTGCTGCAGCAGTGGCTGCGTCCGTCTTGCCATCCTCTGGGCTGCTGTCATTGGGCCATTCCATCTTGGGGTCCTTCCTCTCTTGAGGATGTCAGCCTTCATCTTGGTTTGCACCTTGTCTTCTTGAATTTAATTTAATTTTAGTGGTTTTTATTATTATTTTATAATAATTTTATAAAAATAATATAATTAATAATATAATATAATAATGTTATATTATATAATTTCAATATATTATAATGTCTATATATAGACTATAATATAATAATTATAATATTAATACTAATAATATATGAATATTTCTATGTTAAATTAATGATGTGTAATATATAGTAAATATAGTAAATAAATAAATAGGTGCAGCCCTCCATAATATTTCTTGGCTCTCGTGTGGCCCCTTGGAAAAAATA
The DNA here is from genome assembly GCA_030556195.1 of Anolis apletophallus. Taxonomy (NCBI): domain Eukaryota; kingdom Metazoa; phylum Chordata; class Lepidosauria; order Squamata; family Anolidae; genus Anolis; species Anolis apletophallus. The sequence continues at coordinate 160,195,534 of JARBWK010000002.1, read as the reverse complement.
ATTGCCCACCCCTGGATTAGACCAACTAAGGCTGGCCTCTGGGGGGAGTGTTATGCTCTACCCAAAAACTAATTCAAAAGAAGGTATCTAGTATTGGGAAAATCTATAAACAGGGGGAATTGAAGCAGAGGAGAGGAAAAGTCAGAGCTAAGACTACACAACAGCTAGTGTCCTTTTCTTCCAATACTTGTTTGATTAGGACGTCACAAAAACTCAAATTTTAAATTAAAGCACAAGTTCATTTTATTTTTTTAAAAAAATAATTTATTTTAACACTATTCAATATATTTGTTATACAGCAGACACATAGTATTCAATAGAATATACAGTACATTTCATAAGTCTTATTGTATCCACTGTTGCTTTCACACTTATACATATATTTCTGTCCTTTACCACCATGTTCCCCTCCACCCAAACCACTTATTTTATATATTATCTGTCCAAAATTGCATTTCCTCCAGTTGCAGTACATTTCCATCTTTCTTTTTAAATCCTCTTTCAATAAATTTTCTCCAGACGTCATCAAAGTCACTTTGTTGCCACATTCCTCTTTTAACTTACATGTCAGCTTATCATTTATTGCCAATTTCCATACTTTCTTATACCACTCTTCAATTTGGATATTTATTTCCCTTTTCCAATTCCTTGCTATGAACAATCTTGCTATTGTCAATAAATGTAATATCACATATTTTTCTTTCCCCCCTCTTTTGTTTATTATTATCCTCTCCGTTGGCGCCCCCTTGTCGTGGGGGAGGGGCTTGCGTACCCTAATGAAGTTGTGAGCTATGCTGGTGGTGGCATAATAGCCACTGGTAGGGCCTCCCATGCCAGAGAGGTCACAACCGAAAGGTTTGACAAAGAGCATCAACGGGCATGATGGTCTCTCTAGCCTTTTGGCAACCATCCTAAGAGAAGGAAGACTCTAATTTCAAACCCGGGCAGATGGTGCTCGTCTAACCCTGTAAGGTCAACCATCTAGAGAAGGAAACTCAAATCAAACCTACGACCTGAGGACCTCACTGCCACCGTCCCAGCTTTCTAGGCCCCAGCAGATGAACCTTTGGTTTAAAGGGTGAGGCCAGTTCTGTGCATGCTGCAGTCCACCAGAAAAATCCATTGCACAGGCTCAAAGGACACATCCAACCTCTGAAAAAGTATCAACACGCTTGTAGAAAACGTGGGATGAGTGCTTCCTAAGTATCTTCGTTTGCGAAGTAATGCCAGAGATTATTTTTATGTAATGATAAGAAAGCTATACTAGGGCTTCTTTCCATCTTAATATTCATTATATACTCTATCTCGCTAAATACCTTTCCCCAAAAATTACTTACATATTTACAATGCCACCACATATGCATATATGTACCTGCTTCATGGTACATATCCTCTCCGGCAATTCTTTTTGAAAAAGTTTTATTTATATTTGCTATTTTATTGGTGTTAAATACCATGTCCATATAAATTTGTAATCATTTTCTTTAACTCGTATTGATAGTATTTCAAATGTCTTTGTTCCCATAGTTGTGACCACTCCATTTATTTTCATCCCTAAAGTTCATTCTAGCACAGCAATCTTTTCTCATAGTGATTGACCAGAATCCTATATGAAGCCTCATAGATCATTTAAAATCACAATTCTAGGGAGCGGACAAGTCACAGGGTCAGAAATAAAGCTGCTTCTAAAATTGGTCAGTTTCCTGCAGAGGAAAGCAAGGAATTATTGTTGTTTTCCTCATAATTTTACTCTTTTTTTAAAAAAAAATCCACAAGTAAAATAAAGGCCTGATCCAGGGTAAGTAGGTGGCAGATCCATGGTTGCCTTTGGAATAATCCTGGAATGCTCCACTTTGGATTCTCACAGTGCCAGAGACTCTGCCAGCAATTTTCCTTCATTTGTGGATCTTGCCAGAAACATATGAGAAACCCTCAAGTTGGGTGTGTTAGCCCCCGGGAATAAATCTTTCTGCTAGTATACCCTTCAATATTTTACAGGTGAAATGTGGAACAAGTGTGGCAGAGCAAAATGTGAATACGGCCAGGGGAGCAAAAATATTAATAAGGAAGAAAAGTCAAGTTAGGAGATGCTGCGGCACTTTCCTTTTGCTCCCTTCCACACAGTTGCATAAAATCCCACATTTTATGCTTTGAACTAGAACAGTGTGGATTCAGATAACCCAATTCAAACCAGATATTGTGGGATTTTCTGCCTTGATATTCTGGGTTATATGCCTGTGTGGAAGGGTCCGGAGTTTCCTGGGCCAGGCGGGAGAATTCTACCATCTCCTCTCACCCCTACTGAGTAAAGTGGGTGCAAACTAAGTACTCTACTTTTGGACTTTGAACCCAATTTCCAGTATTTTAAGGGAGCTGAGGACATAGAGGAAATGTGCAGAAAAAAGAGAGACAACGTCAGTGTGCATTTACATTTTTGGATTAATGCAGTGTGAAACCAGTTTAACTGACTCAATGCTATGGAATCATGGGGCTTTTATATTTATATGTTCTTCAGCCTTCTCTCTCAAATAGTGCTGGTGCCTCAACAAACTATAACTCCCAGGATTCCATAACATTGAACCATGGCAATTAAATTGGTGTCAGGCTGCATTATTTCAGCAGTACAGATGCACCCTGAGATTCTTTTCTCTCCTGTATTAATTCTCCAGCATGCATGCACCCTCAGGTATTTTTAAAGCAGCTGAAGAAATTAGGCTGAAAATTGATTAATCAGATGGTCCTACATAATGGGGTCTATATAATGAGGGTCTAGGTGGCACAGTGGGTTAAAGCACTGAGCTGCTAAACCTGGTGACTGAAAGGTCGTCGGTTTGAATCTGGGGAGTGGTGTGAGTTCTGGCTGTCAGCCCCAGCTTCTGTCAACCTAGCAGTTTGAAAACATGCAAATGTGAATATATTGGTGATATATAGGTACTGAGAAGGAAATGGCGTTCCATGCTGGCCATATGATCTTGGAGGTGTCTACGGACAACGGCGGCTTTTCGGCTCAGAAATGAAGATGAGCACCAACCCCCAGAGTCAGACTCAACTAGACTTAATATCAAGCGAAAAACTTTACCTAACCTAGGCTAGTTGGGAGTCTGGGTTTGTGAAGCAGTCCTTCCTTCTAATACTTAACTAGTCTCCTTAATTGGCTCTCAGCAAGGGCCAAGATTAATTTGAACTAGATTAAATTATGTATTTCTTAGTTAATATTGGATGTTGGTTTTAAGAAGATTTGATTAAAAAATGCATATGCCAGACTGATTTGCACAGACCATTTCACTTTACCATAAGGTGTATAGTTCAATTTTGTTTGAAGTGATTTGATAATGTGAACTATTGTCATGGCTAACAATAGGATTCAGGCCCTGTTGTATGCTTGGATAATACTGCTTGTTAAAAAATTCCTTGAAGAGAAAAAAGCTCAAGGGATTTTGAAATACAGCGAATAACATTAACTAATATAGTTTACACTGACTTCCCCGGTTTCTTGTTCCATGGAGCTTTATTCATGGTTTGTGGAATGTGAAATGTAATTTATCCCTTGACAGTAACTAACTATTACTGATTGCTGATGAATAAGTCAACAAAGATATTTTCTTGTTTACATTCTTAGCAGAGTGTATCAAAGCCATCTGTACTTCCAAATCCCTTATCCCAAGGGATAAATACTTCACATTGTTCAGTGAAAAGAAGCAGACAAATATACCCGCTCCGTTTGATGCATAGAAGCAAAATCAAGGCCAAAGCATGTAAATGGGTTTTTAAACAGGAACAACAAAATTATATACTGCAATATCCAAGAAAGTAATTTACTCTTACACTGATAATCCTTAAATGTCTATGTGATCTTATTGAACAAGCCATGAATGGGAGGTACATGTTCTTCAATGTCTTCTATGGATCCTTCTAGTGTGTGTCAATCTTTTTGACCCATAAGTCTGCCCTTGCAACAACAAAAAAACCCAAACAATTCTATATTAGAATGTTAGAGAAGCCAGACTAAAATGAGGACTTGTCTACATTATCCCCATAGCCTGCATTGAACCAGAAGTTGAATCATGCGGGAAAATGGATTAACTCATTTTCGCCCCATGTTACACAAAGTGCAGACAACATGGCTGGTTCTAATCTGAACTGGTCCACTGTCCACAAAGGCCAGCAACATCATCCCCTTTTCATTAGTACAGGAATAAGGGGACAAATGAGGTCTGTGTTGCCTTGCTGCTATTGTGACAGACTGCACAGAGCACCACAAGATTGCCTGGCTGTCACTGGGTGTTATTGCTGACATCAGTAAAGGTGCCTGTGCAACCAAGGAGAAGAGGGGGATTGCAGTGTCAATGGGGATAGCAAAGATAAGGTAACACTCCAAACTACTTTTAGCTCTACTGGACGATCTAGATTCTGTCCTGCTTCTACTGTGGATCGGACATGAACAGTGGAGCCTGGGGCCAGTCTGGAGTATTGTGGATGAGCTCATATTGGCTAAGACTTCTGAGTCCTGGGACCAAAAGCTTGTCTAATGCCCACAATGGCCAGTCAGCATTCCACTCTGTTGACAACTGCTGTACTATCACTAGCTCCATGTCCTTTCTTGGGTTAACTCTCAAACCTAGCCTATATACAGGTACTACTTACTTACTTAGGAAACCCCTTGTTGTCCAAATAAGATTGTCCTTCAAGTGAGATGTCCTGACAGTGGGCACGTAGGTGATTGTGGAGCCCTATTCTTGACTTGCATGTTCTCCCACAGTGAGGGCATCAGTTTCCAGGTGGAAGGCGGTCCCGGTCAGGGTTGGCTTGACACGCCAACATTTCTCTCATTTGCCCTCCATTCGTGCCTCTTCAAATTCTACAGCACTGCTGGTCACAGCTGACCTTGAGCTGGAGCAATCAAGGGCCAGGGTTTCCCAGTTCTTGGTGTCTATGCCACAGTTTTTAAGGTTGGCTTTGAGCCCATCTTTAAATCTCTATTCCTGTCCTCCAGCATTCTGTTTTCTGTTCTTGAGTTCAGAGCATAGTAACTGCTTTGGGAGACAACATGGTAGGTCCAGCGGAGTTGGACCACCCATGCTTCAATGCTGGTGGTCTTTGCTTCTTCCAGCACACTGATATTTATCTGCCTGTCTTCCCAATGGATTTGCAGGAATTTTTGGAGACAATGCTGATGGAATCGTTCCAGGAGTTGCATGTGACGTCTGTAGATAGTCCACGTTTCACAGGCATATAGCAGGGTTGGGAGAAAAATTGCTTTATAACAAGCACCTTGGTATCCCTATGGATGTCCCAGTCTTCAAACACTCTGTGCTTCAGAAAAATGCTGCACTCGCAGAGCTCAGGAGGTGTTGTATACAGGTACTAGTACAACACTGTCTACAAATCAGAGATGGCCGTGGCAGCATAGAAGGAGGCCCAGTGAGATTCTGCCTGCTACTTTAATTTTCCCATCATGTCCAAATGCGCCCCATGAAGCATCATTCTGGGGCATTGCATGAAATTAAAAGGGCAGACTCCACTGGTGGGTCTCCACTCAGTCTTTCCTACAAGCAGTTGACATATCACGAGTCATTGTGGTGGGATTTAGAGCATTCCACAGCTGACCATGGAGTGTGTGTGTGAGAGAGGGAGGGGGAGGAGGAGAGCACTCTGGGCCAGATGGGAATACTTGCCAATGACACAAGTTCAGCTCCAATAGCATTGAGATTTTTCCTGATGTCCTTCAAAGGAAAAGCCAGTTTTGTACAACATCCTTTTTGGTGGCAAACTGTTTTAATTCTACATGGTAGATGCACACACAGAGGACAGATAGTCTTTTAATTCCTCCCCCAAAGCTTGTGATGGATCTCTGCTGGGGTTGTACCTTCCACAACAGTCCAGAAGCTAGTGTGGTTGAAGATATCAAAAGCAGTTGACGGGTCCAAGAAATCCCATAGGATTGAAGACCCCTCATCTATGACTGGTGTTTGCATCCCAGAACAGATCCTAACACCTGATTAGAATGAAACCAAAGAAATGACCCTTTAAAACAAAATTTCCAACTAGGAAAGGAAAGGGAGGAGGGAGAATTATTGAGATTGTCATACTGTTACATACTGATTTATGACTACTTATTTGAGCAGCACTTTGCTACCCTAGTGTTTTCCAAAAACCGGTTTTTGTTTGATTGATTGTATAACTGAACAACATAGGAAACCACATTGTAGTGAACTAGACCATGGGTTCTTCTCATTAGTTTTGTTTGATTTGACTGGCAGCGTCTGTCCAGGGTTTCACTCTTTTCCACTAAACTTAAGACCTTTTACATGAAAAGCATGCTGTCTCCATCTTAAATTTACAGACTTTTCTCACAAAATAAATACTTTTCTGTTATATTGTAGTATACTTGATCTGTGATTGTTATTACCTCTGAAATACTTCATTAATGGGGATAATTGCCTTAGAGACTTACATTGCATTTAAAATACCAAGATGGGGACATCAGAATAAAATTCACTTGTAGTCCACTAGAGGGTAGCCCCCTTCCAGATCATCTCAAGAAGATTTAAAATAATTCAAAGGAGGAAGCAAGGAAGGGGGAAGGGTGATGGCAGAAATGTGGCAGCGCCTTTAAGATTAACAGGTTTATATTTCTGCATCAACTTTCATGGATATAAACCCAAGCAGAAAGCAAAAACAGAAACAACTAATCCTCAAAGTGGTTCCAGGTGTCCCCGTCCCCCCCTCCTTACTCTTTTATATGCTGCAAGATGCCACTTTTAAAAAACCCAATACAAGTTCTTCCATTTCTGTGGGGTTTGGCAATGAGTGACAGATATGAAGGAAGCAAAAAGTAAGAAAAGTAATGTCACTCTTCCTTTTTCCTTTCCTCTATTTTTAACAAAATTACATATCCAGCTTTATATACAAGATGAAATAAAATATCCGAGTTTAACATCAAATAAAGAACAACACTCAGACACAGGGGAACTCCAGACAAGAAACAATCAGGGACAGCTAATCACCTCTCAACAAAAGGATTCCCCCAGGCACTAACAAGCCACACCTGTCAGGCCATCAAATGCTAATCAAGGTGGCCAATAAAAACATTCACACTTAGCTCCAACATACAAGAGCTCTTTCTCCCACCCTGGACTTTCCACAGATATATAAACCCAATTTTTCCTAGTTTCCAACAGACCTCACAACCTCTGAGGATGCCTGCCACAGATGCAGGTGAAACATCGGGAGAGAATGCTTCTGGAACATGGCCACATAGCTCGAAAAACCTACAACAACCCACTTTAGTATTTAACTTTGTTATAATCAAACTGGGAAAATGCTATCTTAAAGGAGAGCACTATTAAAAACAACATCAGCCATGTAGAATTGAAACAATCTAATGTCCACTGTTGCAAGAGCAAAGAAACAACCCTCTTTACTTTAGGTGCTTAAATAAAAACCAGACCCCCAAAACATATTCTGAACAAGGAGTCCTGTTTTCATATACTGCATCAAAAGAGCTGCGTAGGCTGTGCGCAGGAGCACACCAGCTGTTGCTGGTTATATGACACTGTGATTTTCAATATTCAAAAGGAAATTTGGTACTAAAATAAGTTACTATCAGAGTAATCTTGTCCCCTCCTCAGATCATGTACATTTTCAGTCAATCTTCCTGAAAACTGTAAAGAGAAACAAGCAGTGTATGTAGAAATAAACATAAAATGTCATGCGGAAATTATGAAATCTTTCTTGCAGATGAAGAGTCAAGACGCAGAGAAAATTACAGCTCTCAGGGGTTGTCCAGGTGTCACTGCAGCAGTACAGGTGGCACACGCTGGTCAATATGCTCTTCTTGCTCACTGTTGTAATGCCTTTTGTTCATGACAGTAGAATAAATGGGAAGCTGTATTGATGATTTGGGGTTCACTGTTGCCTGCGGGCAAGGCACAGCAATTGTAAGTTCACTGAAGGATGAATCTCGATGCCACCTTATAGGCAACCGTATGTTTGTATCTATTTGAAATGCAAATACAGCGCTACATTTGCAGCTATTGAAGCATTTTAGGGCCAAAATTCCTTGAACATTCTTTGCTTTGGACTGTGTCAATTGATGAACTAATACGTGTGTGTTTATGCTAGGAGAAAAAAATAATAGTTTATGTAAAGAGAACAATAGATAACAGTTTATGTAAGGAAATAATAATAATAATAATAATAATAATAATAATAATCCTAGACACTTGGGAAGTGTCCAACGCATGATCCAATACAACTAGCTTAGTGATCTTGTTTGCTGTGTACTAATCTAATAATAACAACAATAACAACAACCTTATTCTTGTATCCCACCTCCATCTCCTCAAAGGGACTAGGGGCAGTTTACATATGGCACAAAGTGCCTAAAACAGAGCATAAAATAAACACACAGTACAATACAATGAAGTAAAACATATCTATATATAAAAAGGAAGACTCGTCATCGAACGACTGCCAGAGGCAGAGAAACCTTCCAAGGCAGACAAACCAAACTTGGCAACAAAAATAGGCCTCGGGCAAGGAAGGTTTTTAGCAAAGAAACTTCCCCCCTAAAACTTAGAAGGCCCCCAAAAAACGATTTTAAAAAACTACATTTCCCAGCATCCTCTGTGGCAGCCAGCAAAACCCATTGGCCAACATTGGCCCACACAAAATGCAGGGAGGCTGAGTAACCATAGTAACGCTGGGCACAGCCAGCCAAGGCTAGGATAGAATGCTAAGTGATTTCAGTTCAGTCAGTTGGTGTTTGAGGGTTAAACTGACAAAACCAAACTCTATGAGGGAGCAATTCTCCAGCAATTCCTACCCACACAACACAACACAACTTCCTATCACAACCCAGCCCCCCAACCTTACAGGACCCCGCACACACAACATCTACCACCACCACAAACAAAAACCAACTCCACCTATACTCCAACCACAACACAACACTGCACTGATACTCTACAAACACACACAAACACCCAAAACACCCCACCCACACAAGCATTCCACAACATACTACCACCCACAATTCCACAACACATCCACTAACTCACTAAAAAAGTAATACCTACACACAACACAATACGCACATAACACAACCTTGCGTCTACTGCTCAACCCATTCGTATCCCATTCCTTCCTTCCACACAGGCAGAAACTGACCCAAAAGACAAGCTATGCCTTCTATAAAAAACCAGCATCGGACGACACACTCGCAATGCTACATACATCAAGCAAAAAAGGGCATAACAAACGCCAGAACAGAAACACAGTTTCTTTTTTCAAATCCAGAGTTGGGAAACCACAGAACCTCCATCAACACAGCAGACAAAAAGACAAAAGACATTGTTTATCCACAAGCTCTGCAGAACGCCAGCAACACCACACACCGACAACTCCCCAGGACTTCAACATCCCACCCACCAGAACAACCCACAACAACACAGCCATGACCCCACCAAGACCATAAGTAACATCAATTCCAACCCTTACATACTCAGACTTTCTCGCATCTCCTAAATAGGGCACAGCAACGCGTGCCGGGTACAGCTAGTTGCATATAAAGCAATTTAAAACTCGGAACAGCACCCAAACGCTATTGTAACAACTACCGTAGGACATGGTCAGACTGTAAACAAGATAAGTGAATGGGATAATGCAAATTGTAGCTAAGGAACAAGGGCATGGGGTGAAAGTATAGTGCAAAACTCTCATTTGATCTTACTTGTTGTTTGGTACATTAGACTGCTTGGGACATATAGGGGTTCTGGGAATAATAGGGAGGATGGATGTATATGCATATGTATACGTATAGAAACACATATGTATATACATGGTGCATTTGGTAAATTACAACTAGGTAACACCGCTAAATGTCAACACTAGGGCAAGTGCATCTAGGGATTGTGCTATGAGTAAACTCACACAGGACTCGGCTGCATGATATTAAAATTCATAGTCACCCATGTTATTGGAAGGTTGCATTTTTGATGCATGTTTACAATAGCATTGCTATGAAAGAAAGTGGAAAATTGTTCTGTTTCTGCCAATGTGTTTTCACAATAAATACTGCAGGACGTTGTGTATACATATATTTTATATAATGTGTACCTTTTTTTCCTCAACAGAGCAATTTTGTGAGATGTGTGATCTACAAAGGGCTCTATTCTTTTGTGAAATAGATACCATTGCCTCTTGTCCCCTAGGGTCAGCCTCCCATCACCAAACCCCTCGAAGCTGGTTCTTTTCTGTTTTGATTACACATTAAGAAAGACAGTGCAATTTCTATTGAGATCCCCCCGCTTCTTGCTATTTTCCTGGCAGGACCACAATATGATGCATATATTTGGAAATCAAATTATTTAGAAATATGACCATGCCATCAAAATAAACCATTTTAAAATGCACAGCCGGCTCACAAAACAGATTGTAAGCGAAAATTGGATAATACTTGGCTGGAGACCCGGCAAGTCGGTGAAATCTAAACTCTGGGGGATTGTTCCATTTTATTCGCCTTGAAATATAAATCTATTTCAACGTGATATTGAAAGCTGTGCGCAACGTGAACTTCCAAAGGACTGGATTCGGTTATGAGTCAGCAGCCCCACAGTCTGTTGGCTGGCCACCAGGTGGCACCCTTTGGTAATGGACGTCTGTCCATTGTCTCCTTTTGCAAGGCTCAGAGGGGAGATAAATAATATTGCACCCAGATCCCTGTTTCAGCCAGGGGATTTAACACAGGGAGAAAAAAAAGATAAAGCTTTCACCTGCACTGGTATAATAAACTGGGCTTTAAGAGCCTTGTTACTGCTAGATTTAATGGCGTACACATATTTTTTTTACAACCCTTACACACCAAAGACCAGAACATAATATTGTTGTTTGGGCTATAAATAGCACTCCAGCAGATCTATTTTACGCAGTAGAAATGGCACTGGCTTTCATCTTGTAGCATCCTTCACTGTCATGGGGCACGGCCAGCTTGGGGTGTGGCTGCTCTTTCTAATGCTTTGGATGTTGACTGCACACTGGAAGTAAGTGTGTTTTCCGCTGGGTATGAGCATTAATTCCCATTTCATTTCCTTCTTAATACGCTTCCCAGAATAATCCAGTGTCCCTTACTATTATACTGAAACATCCACAGCTGCTAAAGACACAAGGAACACGAGGGACCTGCCTTTTGGACTTGCGTTGGGGTGCGGAGAGAGAAGATGGCACTGTGGTTCAAAGCCAAGCTCCTCTTTAGAGTTATTACTAGGTGACCATGGGAAAGTTGCCATCTCATGTATGAATCTTCAGTTCACAAAATGGAAAAATGAGTGAATTAGCCTCATTAGGACTATTTAGAGGGTGTCTAAGGAGAATGGGCTCCTGAGCCACTCCACTGTACCCAGGGATCATTTTCATACATTTTTAGGTTGTGCATACTCAAAAAATTATGGTGTTCTTATGATGTTATACATATATGGAAACACATTTTGCTGGATTTGAGATTCTCAATGATACAGAGTTTAACAAAGTGTATCCTTGCCCCAGAGACTTGCACAGAAAATTAAAATATAGATACAGTATAAGTTAACGAGCACACTTGGGGATTACTAGATGCCAGATAAGCGCAGTTTCTATACTATACTATAAGCTCAGAAGTGACTTGATATTGATATTGAAAAACAATAATTAAAAGAAAATTAGGACAAATGAAGACAAACTTCACTTGATGTGAGTTTTTTTGCTGATTGCTTGAGAGTTCCAGCAGAATTGGTTTTTAAATTGGTTTTAATATATATGTTGTGTTAATAGTTTATGCTTATGTTTTATGTTTCACATTGTATGTCTCTTGTATTATTTGCATATGTGGAAACCACTCTGAGTTCTCTAGGGGAGATAGGGCGGTATATAAATAAAGTTTATTATTATTATTATTTTACTGACACAAAAACACAATATGTCACAGCAAACGAGATATATATGCTGGATTTTGTATCACAAAATCACACGTCGAACACTTCCAAAGCATCTAGGACTATGTGATATATTATTATTATTATTATTATTTCAGTTCCTTGAATCCCGATTAACCGAAAATCTACTGTATATTCATGTACACCATTTTTTTAAAAAAATAAAAATACGACTGGCTACTATTAATGAAATTGAAATATGCTTTAGTCGATGAAGGAAATTTTCTTCAAAATTCTGCAGGAAAAACACATACAAAATTCTACACAGGAATGGAAAGCAAAATCCTGAGAAGAATTTAGGATGGGTTAAAATACCAGTAGGATTAAGACGTGCACAACAAAATCGAGACTGATTCCCCCTCCCCACATCCTCCCATACAATGCAATAATCCAAATCTCACTATTTTGATTTTCTTGAGGGGCAAAGTTGAAGAAGAATTGGCAACACACCTCAGTTGCAGTCTTTCGTACTGCAAAAGCTATGAGACATTTTAGAGCTTTAATAAAACCATATGTTCACAAACACCTATTGGAATAATGCACACATGGAGATAAAAATATTCTTCTTTTTTGGGTCTGTTGACTTGGACCAATTCACAAAGGGGGGCCAGGAAGGGTTAGGGGAGGCGAAAACAGAACCAAGGAATCTGCAGCCTGGACGCGATGCAGCTCATGCTTTGTGAGCGCCTTCATAACCACCATTTTACCATCTGCAAAGGGAAGCAATAAAATGGTGGTAAAGACGGGCAGACTTCCGACATCACACGTCCTGCCTGAAATTGCACAGGGAGACTGTGCAAAGCGTTTTGTTGTCAGTGGCGTTGTTTGAGGGCAATGGTAGCATCTCGGCATTAAATGGCAATGAAATTGAGATTCAGCACACACACGCACACACACGCACACACTGCACACCAGCACAAAAGAGAAGGAAATGAGGGCACAATTCAGGTGGACATTAGGACATTCGCTGGCTAAAAATTAACCTTGAAATTGGGGGGATTCGGCTGTAAAGGGCCCTCCTATGAAATGGCCATTCAGCTCTAAACAGCCCTCCTGTGAAATACTTCTGGGAGCCACAATTACAGAATCCCACTCTTACAGCACACAGCACTCAGAAGGTGCAGACGCCCAAGACAGACTGTGACCTTGCAATGCTGCCGAAGTGAGAAAGCCTTCCCTTCCCTGCCTTTCCCCCCCTCAAAAACATTGGTTTGTCAGAATGAGCATCACACACATCACACACAAAAATAGGATTCATCCTGGCAACTTGTGTACCAAGCTGCTTTGAATGTATGAGGGAAGGAATTTCCATGGGACAAGTCTGCAAATCTGAAGTGTGGCTATTTTAGCATTTTATTGTGGTGTAGCATTTTCGTTGGTTGCAAGGAGGAGAAAATTATAGATTGATGGGAGATATTTTGGTCAGAAATGGAGGAGTCAGTCTTGTGTGTGTGTGTGTGTATGTGTGTAGTATCAGCCCTTTTTGCTCTGGGCTTCTCCCATTTCTATTGTCCAAGACGGTATTGTGGGAAATACATCTGAAATAAATATACTTTGGGCGGTCTTAAATTCACAACACTTACCAGAAGCTGCACGGACTTACCCTAAAGATGAATACAAAGACCTGTTAAACCAGCAATGAAGTCGTTTGAAGAAAAGCAAAACTGCCACACATGGGATTTGTTATTTTGGCATTGCCAGGCCTTGTTATTGTTATCACTCATAGATATGATATTAGGATAAATCTATACCATTCTGACATTTGTTGCACCGAGAGTCATTAGATTTGGGACCTCTAAATTTCATACTGCATGATAGAAATATGGAAACAAAAAACATAAGAATTGTCACTTTTGAAAAAGTCCTAATTATTTTTTATTTTACCCCAACAGAGTGTTATTGCCTAAAATTGTTGTATAGCCATCTGGATAAGACACCTCCGGTCCTTTCTCTCTTTCTCTCTCCTATTGATTGTCTTCAATATTAAAGCTCTGTTTGAAATTCTGTTTGCTTTCAAAGGAATAGATTAAGAGATGCATTTCGTAGGTAGGGCTCAAATCTAATTTGCTTTCCTTTGGAATAAACTGTATTGGAACACAGGTACAATGTAGGCCTGGAAAAATATTTTTAAAATTATGTATGGAAGACCAAATGAAACCTGAAATGCAGCTAGATTATTTGATTGGAAGAAATCTCTAATATGAGAAAAGATGTGGAGCAAATATATGTGTCTATCTACAGAAAGCAATTTTGTAAACACATATGCTTTAAAATGAATGTTTCAGAATTGGTGAATGTCAAAATTCAGGTGGAGATCTTCAAAACTAGACCAAGGTTTATAGATATCTAGAAATATCATGCTGAGCCTAATGAGTATTAACAAGAAAGCACAATCAGACCATCAACATTCAAAAATATGCATCTAAAAAGCAGATAAATTCAGTTCTTGAGCAACTGCATGCGAATAACTGTTACCATATTTTGGTCATTCACTTTGACAGTATTGCCTTTGACAATAAACTGTTACCATAATTCGGTCATTCACTATAATGCAGGTTAATTTAGTCATTCACTATAATATGGTGTTCAATTACTGGCTGATATAACATGAATAGTTCAACAAAAGTTGCAAAAGTTAAGATGCTAATAATTTTACCGGGAGGGACTGCAATACGAGCTTTCATTGAAATCCACAGGCTTCAATTATGTCTGTAATGTTTTGTTTGCCTTGATGAATTCTTATACTCGAGAACATCTTTGTGAAGCACATTAATGATATTTTTTTCAAAGGTGTTCTGCTTCTAAACATGTTCAGAAGCTCAAGTTGTATTTCTGTGTTGCAAAAGGAAGTTTTCTCATACTACAGAAAGCGATTCACTGCCTTGATTGTGGAAAATATTTGTCACACCTCATACTCCAAACAGCAAGACTTGGCCCGGTTGATTTATCAAGGAATCTGGGCAAGAAATTAATGTGGTGTCAGTAACGGTTTAAGCCAGATAACAAAAAGGGGATTATTGTCATGATGTGGTACCAAAATTAGGCTTCGTGTTTTTAATTCGTGGCATATCCTGTCCGGAGTCTGTTGAATTTAAATCACAGCCCTTCCATGTTCGATGGGAGAGAAAAGGAAGTCTTAAACCGTAAGCCCCTTTCATCCCGCAGCATGCGTTTGCTAAGAAAAAAGACAACAGGAAACAGTAAACGTAGCAACACCATGCAAATAATTTTCTGATGCACTGTTTCTTTTGGGGCGTTCAAAGACGATATCACAAAGAGCAGAGAGGAAACTGTTGCACCATTAAAAAACCCAGGCTGCCTCAAACAGACACCCTTTTGTAAAATGAGTACCCTATGGACTGCCATATCTCATAAATCTCTGCTTCAAACTAGGCTCAAACTGTGGGCTCTGCCTCTCTTTCTCCCTCTCGCAGTAATGGCTTGAAAGTGTTGTGCATCATGTTCAAAGGGAATGGAGGGTATTAAAAAAATCCAAAAAAACTAACAACAACTCTTGGTGCAGGATGCAATTATAAGTGACAGCCAGATGCCTGCCCTGTCTGGTGGAACAAACCGACCCAGAGATTGTAAATGGATCTTTTAAGGCCCCTTGGATTCTAAACAGTGCCTCCGAGTGACAGATATGTTAGATAAACAACAACACCACAAATCAAAATGGGGGCCTGTTTGGGGGCTGATAGAAATTTTAAACACTGGGGCTGGCCTTTCCCAGCACCCACGGCCCATTCCCAATTCTCTCCCCAATCCTCTTTAACTACCCCAGGAAAAGATAGTGAAGAAAGCCCAGAAATACCATGTGTGTGGCATCTCCCCCACTCCCACCATTTCATCCCATAAAGAGGGAGGACTTCTGTGCGAGTGTTTAGATTGCCAAGTTTAATGCACTCCATCTCAAAGGCATTTAGCCTATTAAATTAATCCCACTGAATTGGCCTAGACCGGGATGATTTGTGTCACTCTTTTGCATTGTATTTGTTTTCCTGGTAGAAAACCATGTCACACACACACACATACATGTGAGCACGTCGCAATTCTAGCAAGTACTTTGGACCTATGTCTGTCCTAGCATCTATTAAACAGTCATTTAGTACAGCCAGTAGGAGCCCCCAGTTGTGCAATGGGTTAAACACTTGTGCTGGCAGGGCTGAAGACTGACAGGTTGGAGGTTTGAATCTGGGGAGAGTGTAGATAAGCTCCCTCTGTCAGCTCCAGCTGCCCATGAAGGGACATGAGAGAAGCCTCCCATAAGGATGATAAAACATCAACACATCTGGGCGTCCCCTGGACAATGCCCTTGCAGACAGCCAATTCTCTCACACCAAAAGCAATTTGCAGTTTCACATGTCACTCCTGACACAGGAAACTAAACAACACAGCCAGTTAAATAAAATTACAGTGGGTCCTTGGTATCTACTGGGACATGATTCCAAGGCTCCTGTGAATACTAACATCCATAGATGCTCAAGTCCTATGATAAACTATTGTGCAGTAAAATGGCATCCCTTATATAAATTGGGGGGGAATCAAGGTTTCCCTTTTGGAATTTGCTATGGATGGTTGAATTTGTGGATGCAGATTCTATGGATATGGAGGGCCGTCTGTAGTCAATATTCTTCCACATAGTTTGAGTGTATGGAATCTAAACATTAATGCCCTAAAACAGCTAAACTACTCACACTTTAATTTTTCTTAGGGCTTTTCTTTTAGGGCAGGAATGGACATTTCAATGGCACAATCCCAGAATAATAGATTTTAAATATATGTTTTTGTCAGTTCCTAACAAAGGGAATGGAAGGCCACTAAAGCGGGGGCAAACAATTGTTCTGTAGAGAGAAGAAAGAGGCTATAACAGACTTACTGTCACTTGTGGGGGGTGTGTGTGTGTGTATAGTCCTGCCATTTAGAAGGAAAATTTCCCTAGTGCTATTTCCAGATCGTATTGACACAGCTCCTTCCATACAGCTGAATTAAATTCCACATTTTCTGCTTTGAACTGGATTATATGGCAGTATGAACTCAGATAACCCAGTTTAAAGCCGATATTTGGGATTTTTTGCCTTGATATTCTGGGTTACATGGCTGTGTGGAAGGGCCCTCTCACTATCTAATGGTGGAATATTAGCTACCATCATTTCAATAGGTGTTAGCTAAGCAAACTGTGGAATAACAAGGTTCTCAATTAGGTTTAAAGACCCGTATTCACTACAGAATTCATTCAAAATTAAACCACATACTTTATATCTAGGATATAGGTGGCATAGACCCCTTCTACACTGCCATATAATCCAAATTATCAAAGCAGATAATCCACATTATCTGCTTTGAACTGGAGCATGAAAGCCTGCTTTAGTGTACAGCCGAACTTGCCTCCATGGCTTGGAAAGAGGGTGAGTGTGTAGTGGGGTGTACAGGCAGGCAGGCCCTGAGCTCGGCTGCAGGTGTGCTCCAGGCCTGCCTGCACACCCCACCACACACGCACTCTCAGAGACTGTGACAGAGCGTGTATGGAGAGGTGTGCAGACAGACCTGGTGTGTACTTGCAAGTGAGTGCCTCTTTCTCTAGAGGCACTCACTTTCCAGGCTTGTGTACGAACCCTGCCACACACTCTCTCTCATTCCAAGGAGAGTGTATGTGTAGCGGGTTGTGCAGGCAGGCCCGGAAAGCTCAGGCACCTGCCAGTGCCTACAGCTGGGTGCACCTTACTCTAGAGTAGGTGTCAGGTAAGAAGAATGCACACCAGGAAGGGTAGTCAGTAGGTGGGAAGTCCCCGTCCCCCCCACCCCATAATGGTCCAATTTTCGGGCCCCAAAACTAAAAAACCAAAAACAACCCTCCCAATATCAGGAAGCTTTCAAAAATGGATTGGGGCCCCCAATGAAAGCTGGGACATGAAACAGGACAAGGTTTCTCCCGAATGCACATATTTACTCTGAACCTTGGTGTATTAAAGTCATGTTTCTGAAGCCAAATTCGACTTCTCTGGCACTGCCTTTTTTCTTTCCCACAGCCTCATCTTTAATAGGCAAAAGGCAATATGGTCCCCTCTATACTGGAAATAGTTGTACTTGTTAGTATTTTTTGAATTTTTCATGTTGTTTCTTTTTAATATGAACTTTATTCATATTTGCGCATTAATGGAATAAGAAGATTTTAAAAAGGGAGAAAATAACAGTAGTATGTTTGAACCTAGACTCTATACAGGATATCCTAAGACACACAAACAGGATGCCAATGCTCTGCGGGTGGAAGTTGTTTAACCATTTGTTTCCAAATGTAAGAAATCAACAGCAACTGCACTTCTCATAATTTAGAGGAGATATCAAACCAATGGGATATGAACTGTTGTGCTCCCAGTGAATTCAATGAGAAGAACTGAATTTTAGTTTAGTTATCAATAAATAAAGGATATTTACTAATGTACTAATCTGACCTTTCCACTAATATGATTCAAAATGGCAAAGAACAGCTGCCAAAAACAGATTTAAGAAATTCGACAATAAATTTATCATAATAATAAGTAGAAAAACAGTTTAAAAGGCCAGATGGTACAGATATGTCTTCATAGCCTTCGAAAAGCCAACATAACTGATTATGCAATTTGGGAAAACAAGTCCATAGTCAACTCCAATAGGTGATGGTATTTGTATGAAGGATTCCAGGCATATATGTATAAAAGTTTCTCAGTCAAGCCAATGGGTGCTAAACTTTGGCTGCATTGTGTCCATAAGGTGGGAGTACATCCTTTGGACCGGTAGGAGTTTGATGGAGTGGAGAAAGGGCAATCCAGAACAAAACTGGAGTACAAGCATCAGCATGTTCAACCACAGAACCATGACACTCACATCGAAATAGTGAGGTACTTCCACTCCGCCATGTTAATATTGGGAGACAGATTGAATCATAGAGCTGGAAAAGATCCCAAGTACCACTCTATCCAACCCACTATCATGCAGGGATTCACAATCAACTCCTGATGCAAACTTCCTCTCTCAGGGTGGATCTACATTGTAGAATGAATGCAGTTTGAAAACACTATGACTGCTATTTGTGTATGAAACTTTAAACAAAGTCATAGAACCTGACATAAGAGCAGACTGAACGTGTAGTGAACCATCTCCCCAAAGGGACTCGGGGTGGCTAACATGAGGCCAAGCCCAAGAATTACAATAAGGCAAAATTAAATACATACAACAAGCAATAACATCAAATAAAATACTAAACAATAACAAAGTAATGCAATAAAATAAAATAATGACAATACATAACAACACAGAATATAAAATGGTAAAAGAATTAAACAAAACGAACAATTTTTCCTCCGCATCCATAAAATATGTTATTTCTAGAATTTGTAGGACTAGAAGTTACCACAGAGTTTGGATTTACACTGCCCTGGATCTGATCCCAGATTATTTGCTTTGAACTGGATTATATGTGTCTCCACTGACACATACTCTGGGATAAGAAGATAATCTGGGATCCCGATCCTGGGATATAGGGCAGTGTAGAGGAGCCAGAGTCACTTGAGGGCCCAGAAGATTCTTAGAAATATCATATCTAGGAATTTTGTACGTGGTCCAGTGCCAGGCTATGGTAATTTCCATTTTAATAGGGATCACTATTTTATTAGTTACTCATTTCCAAGGTAAATTCAGGAACACATCTTCCATAGTTACGGGGTTGTATTGTAATTCTGTGCCATGTTTTCAGTATATACATATTTTATTGGTTTTTCTCCTGGGGCTATCCCAGGTCTAGTGGGTAGGGGGGTAGGGGGGGTAGTGCCCAGGGCTAGGAGAGTGAATGGGTTAGGAGTTACAACGACTTCCCGAGGGTAACACAAGGATGTCTAATTTTCTCTCTTCAGCTCGCCCCGTTGAGTGTGCTGCCATTTCCAGCGTTTACGCTTTGTCCACTCTTCTGCTTCACAGATCGTTTAGGTCTATAGTACATTTAAGTCCTTCTCTTTGTATATATTCTTTTATCTCAGACCAGTCCGTTTTTTTGCTTTTTGTCATTCATATTTTGTACTATAGCTTCCGCCTGGATTAAATCTAGCACCTTTAACAACCACTCTTCTATTTCCGGACAGCCGTCTTTTTTCCAGTGGCGAGCCAGTACTATTCGGCCACAAGTGCTAAGTAGGAAAAATATTTTTTCCTGATTCTTATTTAGGATTGGGTTTGCCAGCCCTAACAAATAGTGTTGTGGCTCCATGCTGCATTTTACTTTAAATATCTTTTCGATTTCCTTATGTATGGCCGTCCAGTATTTTGCTGAGAGTTTACATTTCCACCATTGGTGAATAAATGTCCCTGTTTCTCTCTTGCATTTCCAGCATACATTCGAGCTATTCTTGTTAAATTTCGCCAGTCTTGTTGGGTGGAGGTGCCAACGAAATTGCATCTTCAACCAATTTTCCGTGATGTCTGCCGATGCATTTTTTCTGTGCCATGTTTTCAACCTACAAAATCTTGGGATCTGCAGCTTGTAGAAGGGCATTTGGAATTCTTAGCTGGGGGATTCCAATGCCAGCCAAACTACAAATCCTACAATGGAATAATAGCAGTCTATTTGTGCGATGTGACTGGACCCCTGGAAAAATTGTCCATATCATTGTAGGCTTCCTCCTAACAGAGTTCTTTTTGTTGGCATCTCCATAAGGAAAAGTCACTTGAATGAACAACTCACTAACATTATTTTGTGATGATTTTTTCTTGTGGGGCGGGGGTGGCATTTCAGGGTTTTAAAAATAAACATAGGTTGGCAAATGCAAGTGTGCCTAAATATTGGGACTTCCATTAATACAATGAGCTTTTGTGCTGGCTTCCCCTATGTGTGGGGCCTCACAGGAAAGCTGTGCCTACAGTAATGAAGCCAGAGGAAGAGAGTGTAAGAAACACTGAGCACATTGCTTGTCACCACCGTACTGGAGCTATCAATGGCATGGGTTTGTGTGAGAGCATGGGGGGAGAGGGAGGGAGGGAGAGAAAAGCCAAGCATGACATACAGGTAGGTGCAAACAATTCTCACATGCTATTTCCTCTCTCCTCAGAGGAAGGAACTGGTAAAACCACCTCGGAGTATTCCTTGCCTAAGAAAATCCTATGGAATTCAGGCTACTTGAAGGTCCATATACATATAGGAAATTAATTAAAAAATGATTTAAAAGAATAGTGAATAAAAAGAATTGTACAGTTGGCTTACACATATGTGTCTTCAACTTTTGCAGATCTGATTATTCACAGATTAGATTAACATGTTATTTCTAGGAATATCTAGGTCGAACTTTTTAAACAGAGGGCCAGGTCACAGTCTCTCAAACTGTTGGAGGGCCGGATTATAATTTGAAAAAAACCTGAATGAATTCCTATGCACTCTGCACATATCTTATTTGTAGTGCACAAAACACTTAAAAGCAATACAATAATTGAAACGAAGAACAATTTTAACAAATATAAACTGATTAGTATTTCAATGGGAAGTGTGGGCCTGCTTTTGGCTGATGGGATAGGATTGTTGTTGTTGTTGTTGTGTGCTTCCAAGTCGTTTCAGACTTAAATTGACCCTGAGTGAGGGCTGGGTAAATGACCTTGGAGGGCCATATCCAGCCCTCAGGCCTTAGTTTGAGGACCCCTGATCTAGGTCTTCCAGCACTAAGAACACTTCTCTAGAAATCTCTAGGTCCTCCAGCATGACTCTACCAGCAGAAGTCAACCATAGAGTCATGCTGGAGGACCTAGAGATTCTTAGAGAGATGCCACCTTGGTTTTTAACCCAAAAAAAAAAAAAAAAACCACAACAACACACACCTTTATTGATTGTTTTTCATTTTCACAGGGGGTTCTGTGCCCCTAAATGCCAGTGAATGTGGAGGGCTTACTATAACGCTTACATTTCACCACTGCCTAAGACTGCAGAGCCTTCTGATGAAACCAAGCTTTCTCCCACATTTTAATCCCAGATGCTCCCTAAACTTGTTTAGAGCCTGCCGGTAATAATCTTTTTGCCTTATGATTATACAGTGCCCAGGGAAATATGACTACTGCCTCTACACAGGAACACGAATCCAACATAGTCTGGCTCTGATTCATCCTCACTGAAGACATATGCTTGTTTAGTATTTATGATTCTGATGAGTAAATGCGCTCCCCATGGTGGCACAGTGGGTTAAGCTCTCACTATTAGCCCCAACTTCTGCCAACCTAGCAGTTTGAAAACATGCAAATGTGAGTAGATCAATAGGTACCACTTCTGTCAGAAGGTAACGGTGCTCCATGCAGTCATGACCTAGGAGGCGTCTACAGACAACACCTGCTCTTTGGCTTAGAAATGGAGATGAGTACCACCAACACCCCCACCCCCACCCCCACCCCCACCCCCAGAGTTGGACACGACTAGACTTAATGTCAGGGGAAAACTTTACCTTTTCCTTGAGTATATGCATCTTGAAGCTGTAGGGAATGTTTACCATTCTGATGAAAAATAAACCAGTTGAAATGAGACGTTCTGATCTGGGCAGAATGACTTCGTAGTGATTGCTGAGTTCTGTACTACAGATAAAACAGCATGTTAGAGATCCCAAGAGAGCTCTGCACAGTCAGTCTGTGTTTTGAGAACTGGCTGAGTCCTACGGTTAAGGCACATTGTTGGTACATTGTGTTCAGGCCAATGCTGAAGGTGCTAGACATTGGATCATTTACTAGACCAGGGCTGTCCAACTTCTACCGGACCTGTGGCCGGAATTCCAGTTACTGATGACCTGGGGGGCCGAAGGGTCTGCCTCCGCCCCTGGCTCCGCCCCCTCCCCGGCTCCACCCCTGCCCTGCCCCCAGCTCCGCCCCCTCCCCGCCTTGGAGGTGTCTGTGGAGGACACCAGGGCTTTGACTTGGAGATAGAGATGAACACCAAAATCCCAGTCTCAAGTCCCAGTCCCTGCTTTGAACTGGATTATATTGCAGTGTGGACTCAGGGCCCTTCACACAGCCATATAACTCAGAATATCCAGGAAGGAAACCCCACAAAACCTGCTTTGAACTGGATTATATTGTAGTGTGGACTCAGGGCCCTTCACACAGCCATATAATGCAGAATATCCAGGCAGGAAACCCCACAAAACCTGCTTTGAACTGGATTATATTGTAGTGTGGACTCAGGGCCCTTCACACAGCCATATAACGCAGAATATCCAGGCAGGAAACCCCACAAAACCTGCTTTGAACTGGATTATATTGTAGTGTGGACTCAGGGCCCTTCACACAGCCATATAAGCCGCAGAATATCCAGGCAGGAAACCCCACAAAACCTGCTTTGAACTGGATTATATTGCAGTGTGGACTCAGGGCCCTTCACACAGCCATATAACGCAGAATATCCAGGCAGGAAACCCCACAAAACCTGCTTTGAACTGGATTATATTGCAGTGTGGACTCAGGGCCCTTCCACACAGCCATATAGCCCAGAATACCTGCTTTGAACTGGATTATCGGAGTCCACACTCATATAATCTGGTTTAAAGCAAATAACATGGGATTTTATTCAGATGTGTGGAAAGGAAGTCAAATAAGAAGCCAGGGCCCTTACACACAGGCCTATAACCCTGAATGATAAGGCATAATATTCATTCTGCCTCTGCTAATGATAATAATAATAATAATAACAACAACAACAACAACAGGTTCCTGGAGTAGGAGACCTCCAAGGGCCATCCAGGGCCATCCAGTCCAATCTCCTTCTGCCATAAGGGGAAAATACAATCAAAGCATTCCTCACAGATGACCATTCAGCCTCTGATGATGATGATGATGATGATGATAATAATAATAATAATAATTACAATGGGTTCCTAGAATAGGAGACCTCCAAGAGCCATCCAGGGCCATCCAGTCCAATCTCCTTCTGCCATAAGGGGAAAACACAATCAAAGCAATCCTCACAGATGGCCATTCAGCTTCTAATGATGATAATAATAATAATAATAATTACAATGGGTTCCTAGAATAGGAGACCTCCAAGGGCCATCCAGTCCAATCTCCTTCTGCCATAAGGGGAAAACACAATCAAATCATTCCTCACAGATGGCCATTCAGCCTCTAATGATGATGATGATAATAATAATAATTACAATGGGTTCCTAGAATAGGAGACCTCCAAGGGCCATCCAGTCCAATCTCCTTCTGCTATAAGGGGAAAACACAATCAAAGCATTCCTCACAGATGACCATTCAGCCTCTGATGATGATGATGATGATGATGATAATAATTACAATGGGTTCCTAGAATAGGAGACCTCCAAGGGCCATCCAGGGCCATCCAGTCCAATCTCCTTCTGCTATAAGGGAAAACACAATCAAAGCAATTCTCACAGATGGCCATTCAGCTTCTAATGATGATGATAATAATAATAATAATAATTACAATGGGTTCCTAGAATAGGAGACCTCCAAGGGCCATCCAGTCCAATCTCCTTCTGCTATAAGGGAAAACACAATCAAAGCATTCCTCACAGATGGCCATTCAGCTTCTAAATGATGATAATAATAATAATAATAATTACAATGGGTTCCTAGAATAGGAGACCTCCAAGGGCCATCCAGTCCAATCTCCTTCTGCTATAAGGGGAAAACACAATCAAAGCATTCCTCACAGATGGCCATTCAGCCTCTGATGATGATGATGATGATGATGATAATAATTACAATGGGTTCCTAGAACAGGAGACCTCCAAGGGCCATCCAGTCCAATCTCCTTCTGCCATAAGGGGAAAACACAATCAAAGCATTCCTCACAGATGGCCATTCAGCCTCTAATGATGATGATGATAATAATAATAATAATGGGTTCCTAGAACAGGAGACCCCCAAGGGCCATCCAGTCCTACCTCCTTCTGCCATAAGGGGAAAATACAATCAAAGCATTCCTCAGCCATGTTGAATCAAACCTAAAGTCTCATGAGAGCAACAGAAAGTACTGAACCTTGAGTTTGGGAGTTGTAGTTCTCCTCTATCCAGAGAGCACTGTGGACTCAAATAATGATGGATCAGGACCAAACTTGGCAGGAATCCTCAGAAGAGGAGGAAGCCGGAAAGGGAATGGATGAGCACCCCCCCGCGCGCTCCAAACTCGGCCCCGCCCCTTTTTGCTCTGGCCACGCCCCCTCTCGCTTGGTGCACTCTCTCCTTCCCTCTTTCTTTCAAGTGGTGGAAAAGGGAAGGGATGAAAGGGGAAAAGAGAGAGAGAAGGAGGAAGGGAGAGAGGGGGGAGGGAGGGAAGTAGGAGGAGGAGGAAGGGAGCCTGCTCCTCCTCCCACCCCGCCCCTCAACCCCCCCAGCCGGGGAAAAATAAAAATATATTCGACAAAAATATTCGAAAAAAAATATTTTTAAATTTTTTTCAAAAATCTTAAAAAGCAGATATCTTGTAGGAGGGTAGGGGGCCGTGGGGAAGGGGCTGGGGGCCGTATACGGCCCGCAGGCCACCAGTTGGACAGCCCTGTACTAGGCATAAGAACATAAGAACATAAGAAGAGCCATGCTGAATCGGGCCTCAGCCCATCTAGTCCAGCATTCTGTGTCACACAGTGGCCCACTAGTTGTACACGGGGATCTCTAGCAGAAAGGAGGCAAAACCCTCACCTGCTCCCGACCCCCACAACCAGTACCCGGGGGAAATCCTGCCTGCCTCCATCAACACAGAGGTGGCACTTGGATGTCCATTTCAGTAGCTACTGATTCCCTTGGTATCCATGAATCTGTCTAATCCTGCCTTGAAGCTGTCCAGGCTGACCGCTGTCACAACCTCCTCTGGAAGTGAGTTCCATAACCCAATGACCCTCTGGGTGAAGAAATATTTCCTTTATTAGTCCTAACTTTCCTACCTTGGAGCTTTAGGGAGTGCCCCTAGTCCTAGTGTTGGGTGACAGAGAAAATATTTTTCTTTATTCACCTTTTCTATCCCATGCATGATTTTATACACTTCGATCAAGTCACCTCTTAAACGCCGTCTTTCAAGGCTGAAAAGACCAAGGCGTTGCAACCTGGTTTCATAAGGGAGCTGCTCCATCCCTTGGATCATTTTTGTTGCCCTTCTTTGTACCTTTTCCAGTTCCGTTATATCCTTCTTAAGTTGCGGAGACCAGAATTGTACACAGTACTCCAAATGTGGCCTTACCATAGATTTGTAGAGAGGCAATACAACATTTGCCGACCTATTTTCGATTCCCTTCCTGATCATGCCAAGCATAGAATTTGCTTTTTTTCGCTGCTGCTGCGCACTGGGTTGACATCTTCATTGAGCTGTCCACCAAAACCCCAAGATCCCTTTCCTGGTTTGTCTCGGAAAGCTTTGACCCCATCAATTGGTAGGTGTAGTTGGGGTTCTTTGCCCCGATGTGCATGACTTTACACTTGTTTAGGTTAAAATGCATTTGCCACTTGGTTGCCCATTCACTCAATTTCAAGAGATCTTTCTGGAGCTCTTTACAATCAGTTTCATTTTTAACTACCCTGAACAATTTAGTGTCGTCTGCAAACTTTGCTACCTCAGAATTCACTCCTACATCCAGGTCATTAATGAATAAATTAAAAAGTAACGGACCCAAAACTGAACCTTGGGGTACGCCACTTCTCACCTCTTTCCACCCAGAGAAGTGTCCGTTTATTACCACCCTTTGTTTCCTACAGTTTAGCCAGGTTCCAATCCAGGACAAGACCTGTCCTCTGATTCCATGGCTGAAGAGCTTATTTAGGAGCCTTTGGTGAGGGACTTTGGCAGTGGCAGCTGTTGGCTTCCATGTCAGTCGGGTGGGACTCTGAGCCATCCAAAGGGACAGCTACAGTGCCATAGCTCAATGCTATGCAACCATGGGAGTTGTAGTTCTACAAGAGCTTCAGCCTTCTCTGCCAAAGAGTGCTACATCATTGTTCCATAGCATTTAACCATGGCAGTTAAAGCGGTGTCAAAATACACTAATTCTACTTTGTAGATGTATCCCATGATTTTGAAATTGAATTCAACACATTAGATCATTCTGTTAAATCTTGACCAGATTCATAATTCTAGTAATATGAACACTGACTGTAATACACATTCTTCTATCTGTATTCCACTACAAACTGAGAAGCCTTTATTCAAAATTCCAAAATACTCCAAAATCCAAAATGGTTTACATTGGTAGTGGTTCGGTGTACATAAACATTGTTTCACGCACAAAAGTATTCAAAGATTGTATAAGGCGTATATTACGCATACATGAATTTTGTGTTTAGATGTGGGCCCCATCTCCAAGATATCCCATTATTTATGTATATATGCAAATACTGGTATTCCAACATAAAAAAAAACCCACTTCTGATCCCAAATATTTCAGATAAGTGCTATTCAATCTGTAATTTGTCAGTATATATACGCCATTCATCTACACCAGTGTTTCCCAACCGGTGTGCCGCGGCACACTAGTGTGCCGTGAGAGATCATCAGGTGTGCCGTGGGAAATTACAGTGTAGAGCAGTACCGGCCCTCCAGGTGTTTTGGACTTCAACTCCCAGAAATCCTAACAGCTGGTAAACTGGCTGGGATTTCTGGGAGTTGAAGTCCAAAACCCCTGGAGAGCCGGTAATTGCCCACCCCTGGTGTAGAGAGATAGAGAGCCTAGCAGGAAACTTCAGGCAGTGGAAATGAGGCTTTCCTGGCCGAAGCAGCAATGCCAGCCAGCCTGGCTGCAGTCAGGGAGAGCCCTCGGCATCCAGAACTTTCCTCCCTCCCTCCTCTCTCTCTCTCCTTCCCTTCCTTCCTTCCCTCCCTTTGCATGCCAAGGGCTACCTGGCTGGGCTGTGGCTCTTCCTGCTTCCTGGCTCCTGGGCGCTCTTCTGCCCTCCTCCTCTCTGGCAGCAAGGAGGAGGAGAGGGAGGAGGAGTCCACGAGAGCTGCCCCTGTCTGACCCCGCTTCCGGAGGCTCGAGGTGAGGCTTTCTGCCCTCTAGCCCCTCTGCGCCAGGGAAGGGGAGCAACCCTTCATCTCCTGGCCTCTCCTGACTGGGCTCCAGGTTCGCTGCAGAGCAGAGGCCGGGATGCGCAGCTCCACAGCCCAGATTGGTTCCTTCCCGATCTGGCCCCAAGGCGACAGCAGGGAAGCCGAAGGGACGCGGGGGGGGAGGCTCTCCGGGGGGGCTGAACCCCTTTGGGAGGGAGAGCTGGGGGTGGCGACAGCTGCAAGTCTCCACCACAGTTTGTTCTGAGGCTCGGAGCCACCCCATGTGCTCAATTCCTATTCGTCCTGCACAGCCGAGCCTGCGTACGCTTTGGCCACTCAGCGCAGCCCTCCCCCGTGGGACGGTGACGGGGCTCCTGCACATTGGCCTCCGGGGGGGGGGGTGGCAGAAGCAGCGGCACCATGAGGGGGGAGGGTGACCGTTAGTAAAATGTCAGAGTGTCACTTTGTGTCATTTTGGTTGGTGGTGTGCCCCAGAATTTTGTAAATGTAAAAAATGTGCCGTGGCTCAAAAAAGGTTGAAGATCACTGATCTATACCATGATACGCTATATGGTTTTTTAAAAGCCAGGTCTCTGCCCCAGGAAGGCTGCCTTCTGTATTTGACAATGGGAAAACAACAGCAAATGCTCTGTATGAATTTGCAGGTCGATTTTATCTTTGCTCTCTTGTAAGACTAAGGTTCAGGCAGGAAAAGGTTAATTGAACCAGATGTTTCCAGGAGCAGAGAAATCTTTCATTGGAGCTAAATTTGATGCCTGCTGAGATTCCACACCTCTTTCAGCATTTACTACTATATAAAATTACAGGGAAATTGGTAAAATAAGGTTCACCCATCGTTTTGAGGGAGAAGCTATAATGGCTCAGAAAATCTGGTCCCATTCAAAACTCATATATTCCAGCATTATTCCAGGCACTTACACTAAATATATTGATTACCAGTGAAGTTGCATTGATTTATGTGAGAGAACTAAGCACCTGTTTAATTATCTCCTATTGAAATGGATGAAACTTAAAACTCCTTAACTTTGGCTAGATTACGACTATTATGGAATGTATTTTTACTCACCAACATAAGCTGTCGTATGGTTTTCTTATTCCCTTTTTATGGTTTTCATTTTTCGACAGAATGAAGAGCAGTGCATATTGTGTAAACATGATTTAAATCAATTTCTTACTGGTGTATAGTGCAAAGAAAGATTTGTGTTTTCCAGCACCGAAAAAACTCCAGGATTAAGGAGGCATTTCAACAGTACTTGTTCCTCTGGAAGAAAAAAATAGCAAGAACATTCATTTGTATGGAAATTGGGAACAGGTGTTTTGTACCAAGAGCCAAGCTGATTTTTTTTCCAGAATACATATGTATTAGGGAGGGAAACTGGAAAATTTCTTCCCCCTCCTCCACTTTCCCCTTACAATTGTCTAAGAAAAGTCTCCAAATATTCTCCACCATTTTGCGGCAGCCAACATTTCCTCGCAGTGATGCTGTGGAACAAGACTTGGAAGAAAGGCACTGTGGAGGATACAAAATAATGGCTAGTTTGCCCACAGGGTTGTTGCTGCTCAATCTAACAGGTAACAGGAAAAACAATTTGGTGCGTAATGGGTGGAAAAAACTATCATTGGCACTGCTTTTTTTTCATGTCAGAAGTGACTTGAGAAACTTCAAGTTGCTTCTGGTTGTGAGAGAAATGGAGGATGCCCAGGTGTTTTACCACCCTGTGGGAGGCTCCTCTCATGTCCCCGCATGGGAAGCTGGAAATGGGAGCTCACCCCACTGCCCAGATTCAAACCTCCAACCTTTCGGTCAAACCCTTGTGCAGGCAGGACTGAAGACCAAAAAGTTGCAGGTTCAAATCCGGAGAGAGCGTGAATGAGCTCCCTCTGACAGCTCCAGCTCTCCATGTTTCTCAAGTCACTCCTGACATGGGGAAAAAAGCAGGAGCTTTGAACTGGGATAAATTATTATTATTGTTGTTGTTATTATTTAAACTTGTTAGTCGCCACTCCCATACGGCTCGGGGCGACTTACAGAGTTCACATTCACTAGGCAGACCAGTAAGAACAATACAACAACAACAATACACAATAGAAAAAAACCCAATACATTAATGAATACTAACAACGATTAGATGTTATAGGGCTGTCTTTCCTGGGGCCTTAGGCTCCTCATTTCGTTTGTCTCTAAATGGCAGTGTGGACTCAGGAAAAACATGGGGGGAGGAAGTCAGGATTCCCGATGGCGCAATGGGTTAAACCCTTGTGCTGGCAGGACTGAAAACCAACAGGTTCAAGATTTGAATCTGGGGAGGGTGCAGATGAGCTCCCTCTGTCAGCTCCTGCTCTCCATGCGGGGACATGAGAGAAGCCTCCCACAAGGACGGTAAAACGTCAGAACCTTCGGGTGTTCCCTGGGCAACGTCCTTGCAGACAGCCAATTCTTTCTCACCAGAAGTGACTTGCAGTTTCTCAAGTCACTCCTGACATGGAAAAAAAGCAGTGTCAATAATAGTATTTTCCACCCACTACGCGGCAAATTGTTTTTGGGTTTATTTAACCCATTGTGCCAACAGGGGTTCATATTGACACTGCTACCAGTGAGGCTTACCTAAATATGTCAAATTACCAACAATTCAGAAGACTAAAATATGCTTTAAAATATTTGAGGAGTGAAAGTCAGGATGCATTCACTAATTTAAAACATTTCTTAATCAATTCTGCCCCTTTCTATTTCTAATTTAAAAAGCAAGGGGAAAAAAGAAATGTGATGAGCATGGGGCATTGCTATTATTTATGCAGACCCCCTTCACAAATCTAGTCCCACATGTCAACATTCCTCCTTTGTACCCAAATTCAATGATCACCTCTTCTCCAATTACAACAAAGAGAATAGAAA
This sequence comes from Anolis apletophallus, assembly GCA_030556195.1. Classification (NCBI taxonomy): domain Eukaryota; kingdom Metazoa; phylum Chordata; class Lepidosauria; order Squamata; family Anolidae; genus Anolis; species Anolis apletophallus. The sequence continues at coordinate 160,164,660 of JARBWK010000002.1, read as the reverse complement.
ATTTCTAGAGTCCATTTGGTGCATGGTTTTCATTGTACCTGTCAAATATTTGTTTGTATGCGCGTTATATATATTTTAATCTGTTTACTGTTTAATATGTTTTTTGACTAATTATTAATTGTTTTAATGGAGGGGGTACATTATTGTTTTTATTGGTTTTTTTACCGGTATTGAATTGCACCAGAGTTGTAAGCCGCCTTGAGTCCCCAGAGGGGGAGAAAGGTGGGGTATAAATGAGGCAAATAAATAAATAAATAAATAAATAAATAAATAAATAAATAAATAAATCCATGGATGTTTAAAATATATTCTGAAAAGTCACCCTTCCAGATCCATGGGTTTATTTATTTATTTATTTATTGAATTCTGTATCCATGGATTGAAAATATTGTTTAAAATATATTCTGAAAAGAAAATGTTGATTTCGCCATTTAATATAAGTGACTTCAAATTTCACTATTCTAACTTGACTTGAGTGCCCATGGGGGTTTAAATATCCATAGGAGCAGGGGGGGGAGGGTTGTTTGGTGGTCCTGGAGCCAAACCAAGGCCCCACTGTAATGCCTCTTGGTCCTCTTATCAAGTGAATTTTGTCTACTTTCCACAATGTGTTTGATGAAATGTATTTATTTTGTGTCAAAAGCATTGGACAAATAAGTATAAAACTGATAAAAATAGAGGTAACACAAGTGGTTAAATAATTTTTGACAAAAACAGGCAACAGCGATTGCATTGTCTGTAGCTTTCAAGAATTCTTCCTTTGTGCATGAGGCAGGGCATTGTGGACAAGGATACAGGTGCGGGGTTGTCTCTTCTGATCCACAGTCGCACAAAGTGGAGGTTTCTTCTAGGTAGTGGCATTTTGCCAGGTTTTGCCACTCCACTTCTGAGTCTGTTCAGGGACTTCCAAGTTGACCATTCTTGGTTTGCCCCTGGAGGCAGACCCTCATGGGGGCCATCCAATTGGGATTTCCTGGCTTAGCTGCCCAGAGGGATACTCTTGCTATTGCTGGGGGAAACTGAACTTTTACTGTCTTGGGCTGTACATTGGTAACCTAAATGAAAAGCTAGATCGTTATGTAAAGTGCCCCCAAAATCCTCATTTATCTGGATTCTGTGTTGGAAACAAAAATTCTGGAACTCAAAAAACACCCCAAAGGGTGTGAGCTCCTATCTAACAGACACCATGAACACATTTTTTCCTTTAAACCAGAGTTACATGTTGTGTGCTCTACCCCTCATAGAGAATGTTTCCTGTCACATAGTTGGCATTCCCTCTCTGTGCAGACCTACTATTTCCATTGACGTCACTGGGAGTTCCAAGAGCTGAACATCCTGCCAAGTTCCCTTCAGCTGTAGGGACAGCGACTGGAAAATTCAGGGAGAGGCATTTCACAGAGTCCTTGGCATTTTTCCTAGATAAGCCCCGGAGCATTATCAGGCTTTATTGGATTCTCCTATTAACTGAAGCTATTCCATACGGAACCATTGAGATGTGAAAGGGACTAGACTGAAGTTGCCATTCTGCAGCTAGTTGCTAGACTGCAACTCCAAAGCAAATCAGTTTCAACATGCACGACTTACCTAGAGCTCAGGGGCAGATTGATTGCTGGTACAATAATGGTTATAATCCACAGAATCTGGAAAATGACTTTGTAAAAGTCATTAATTGTGGTAATGTCTACACTGAAAAGTAAACCTGGGGACCAGCCCAGAGCAGAAATGCTCCAGATTGACCCTGGGGGTACCCACATGGACCCTACTGAATGCAGTATGGCAGTGGGTTGGAATCCACATGGTCAAGCTAGGCCAAGACTGTCTTAACCCAGTTGATCTATCACTTCAAAGTCTGTGTTTCACCATCTTCACTCCCAGCTGGCCACAGAGCTCTGTGAGATCGTGGTCATCATGGGCATCCTGTACTGACATCAGCAAAGATGTCTGCATGACCAGGAAGAAAGAGGAGGAAACTGATCTCCCCACCTTCTTCCTTTTCCTCTTGTGCCTCTGTTGATGTCACTATGGGCTACCTGCGACAGCTAGGAGCAATGATAGTGCCAACATGGGCACAGTTTGTCCCCGTTTCCTTGTACTGATGTGCACAAGGAAAAGGGAGTGGTGACAGTGATTCATGTGGACCTGATCCAGCTGTACACATGGCCCCAACATTGCAGGGATACTCCAGAGTTTCAGAGCATCCCCTGACTTTTATAATCACAGAGCTAAATCATATTAACCTGATTTAACCTAGAATACTTTCCCAAAGTGGAGAAACACCATGGAGACAGTCAGGAGCTAATTCAGGGAAAGCCTGGGTTATAATGGCCATGTCAACAAGTCCTTCAGTTCTGGAATCCAGGATTCAAAACCCTTGACTATGAAACCCACTGGGTGACATTGGGAGGTCACACTCTCTCCAAATGGGAAGGCATTTGTTGTTTCATCAAGTCTTTGTAAGGTCCATTTCAGTTGTCACTATGCTACAATATAGAGAATTTTAATTAGTAATTCATTACACATCTTTGTAGTTATAGAAGCACAAATGCATCTGGCTTTATCATAAGGTGTTTAAAATATTTCACTGTTGTGCTTAGGAGTGGGATTTCTATATTGCAAAGTCTGTGGGCCAAATTGTTCATACGTGAAAAATAAATAAGTAAACAAACCAACAGATAATGCATTAGTCTTGTCTAAAGAAGACCCATTGAATCAACATGATTTCCCTCTATGTTAACTTACCACACAACAACTGACATAATAACAGCAGCAGCAGCAGCAGCAGCAACAACAACAACTTTATTCTTGTATCTCGTCACCATCTCCCCGAAGGGACTTGGGGCAGCTTTCACATGGCACAAGGTACCTAAAAACAGGGCATAAAAAAACACAATATAAAATACAGTAGAGTAAAACACATAGGCATATAAAACAACAACTTAAGACTCAATAATGAGTTTATACTCAATTAAATTAACCAATAGATAACAATGCAATACAAGGCATCTGGATGGTGTCAAGTTGAGGGAGGCTATCGTACCAGACTGATACCTATTTAAGTACTGAGTGAGTCATGCTTATATAAGGACAAATTCCTTATGTTTATATAAGGACCAATAACGGCGCTCCATGCAGTCATGCTGGTCACAGACCTTGGAGGTGTCTGTGGACAAGGCTGGCTCTTCGTCTTAGAAATGGAGATGAGCACCAATCTCCAGAGTAGGACAGGACTGGACTTAATGTCAGGGGGAAATCTTTACCTTTACCTAAAGACCAATTCCCTTTGCAATATTGCAGTCCAGAAGTCCATGAAACTGGACCATTTCCTTGTTTCAATGCTCCATTTACTGAATGCTTCAAATACTTAATTCCAAACATCTACTTTGGCTTGTTGCCTGCCTTCAAGTCATTTCTGACTTGTGATAATTCTAATGACCCTTCTACACTGTCGAATAAAATCCATATTATCTGCTTTGAGCCGGATTATATGGCAATGTAGACTCATATAATCCAGTTCAAAGCAGATAACGTGGATTATCTGTTTTGATAATCTGGATTATGTGGCAGTGTAGAAGGGGCCTAAAGGAAACCTATCACAAGGTGTTCTTGGGAGGATTTCTTCAGCTGGTGTTTGCCTTTGCCCTCCTCTGAAGCTGAGAGAGTGTGATCTGCACAAGGTCACTCAGCAGGGCTGAATGGGGATTTGAACCCTGGTCTCCAGAGTTGTAGTTCAGTGCTCAAACCACTACACCACACTGGCTTTCTCCAAAGAGAGGCCATAACAAATGCCTTTTTAAAAACTTGATCATCAACATGAGTTATTTTGCTTATTTATTTATTTACTGTACTTATACCCCGCCCTTCTCACCCCCGAAAGGGGACTCAGGGCGGCTTACAAACTATCGCAATAATTCAATGCCAGATTCAGACAATAACAAAAACAGTAAACACAATATTATAAAACTGTAAAAAAAACATATACATATTAAATGTACATAATATTTCAGATGATTAAAAACATATCAAAGGTCTAGCACCAACTTAGCTTCCTAAACATTAAATCAATTGCTTTCACCGTTCTTATATAGGTTCCGTCATTTTTACTTAAAGGTGGAACCAAGGGTGCTAGAGGGAAAATAATGTCCCCACCTCAACTTTTGCAATGATGGTTATGATGATAATGATAATAATATAATAAGAGAACATGGAAGGGAGGGGGAAAGAGCTGAGGTAGAAAACAAAGGGAGCAGGAAAAAAAACTATAGCCACAGACCTTGTTTCCAGGGCAGGAAATATAACTGCCTGTCCTTTTGATATAAGAATGAGTTTAACAGCATATGTTAAAGGAATAACTATTTAAAATAAAAGGAAATGACCTCTAAAACAGCTGCAAGAGCTCGAGCTGGAGATCTGAATGAACACAGGCTGGACTGAAGGGATGTATTGAGTAAATGAGACACATACAGAGATTCACATCAACCTGCACCTGAAATACTGCCAAATAAAGCAGAACCATTAGACTAAATCATATGCTAAAACCACTATTTCATTCACAGTGACTGGTTCTCCCCATTGCTTGGTGCAAAATAGCGAGGAGGAAAGCAACAGGAGTTAACCATGACTAATCCAGTATCATTTTTCTGCCTGAAACATTCTTGAGTCATAGGAGCAAACTTTTTTTTAAAAAAACTTATTTATTTTTGCTGAAACATCCCGGAATCGTATGAGCTAACTTTCAGCCATTGCATCATCTGACATCCACTGGGAAGTATTTATTTTTTATTTATTTATTTCCAGCATTTCTACCCCGCTCTTCTCAACCCCTGAAGGGGGACTCAGAGCGGCCTAACAAAGGCAACAATTCGATGCCGAAACACAGTATAAATACAATATAAAACCAAAAACATTGAGCATTAAAATACATTAAAATACAATTAACATTAATACATCATATACATTCACTTAAGTTAAAAACAGTGTTCCAGCCATAATAGGGGCATTGAGCCATATCCATCAACTTGCCATTACAATCAATCCAAAGTGCTGTATTGTGCTAATGTGCAAACGCCTGGTCCCATAGCCAAGATTTCACTTTTTTCCTGAATGCCACGAGGAATGGGGTTGATCGTATGTCACTTGGAAGTGCGCTCCACAGACAGGGAGCCACCACCTAGAAGGCCCTATCTCTCATCCCCACCAACCACGTTTGAGAAGTCAGTGGGAGCGAGAGCAGGGCCTCCTCAGATGACCTTAAATTACGAGGTGGGATGTAGAGGCTGATGCGTTCGGACAAGTAAGCTGGGCCAGAACCGTATAGAGCTTTAAGGCTCAAAAACAGCACTTTGAATTGAGCTCAGAATTGGACAGGCAGCCAGTGGAGCTGACACAACAGGGGGTAGTGTGCTCCCTGTATAGCTCCTGTTAGTAATCTGGCTGCCGCCGGTTGGACTACTTGTAATTTCCGAACTGTCTTCAAAGGCAGCCTCATGTAGAGTGTGTTGCAGTAATCTATTCGGGATGTGACCAGAGCATGGACGACTGTCGCCAGATCAGACTTCCCAAGGTACGAGCGCAGCCAATAGTGAAAGGACCAAGGCAGTGACATATCCGGCCCATCCCCTGTTCAGATATTATCCAGCACGCCAATGCCTTAAATCAAGAAATAGTTTTCTAAGATCTACAGAGATACTCGCAGGAACATCTCAGCAAGCAAGAGTCCAGAAGTGGCAGGCTAAAACCCGAAACCTCAATCAATGGCTGAGACTGGATGAGACGCTCCCTCCTGGGAAACTTGTAAGGAGCTGAACAGACTGTGCTCTCGCACCATGAGATGCAGAGCCAACCTTAAGAAATGAGGCCACAAAGTGGAGTCCACGACATGTGAGTGTGGAGAAGAGTGAGCCACAGACCACCTATTACAATGCAGTCTGATCCCTGCCACATGCGCAATGGAGGACTTTCTTATAGCGACACCAGAGGCACTCCAAGTGGCCGGCTATTGGTCAAAGGAAATTTAGTATAATGCCAAATTTTTAAAACTTGGTTTGTGTTTTTAAATACATTACAACTGTACCCTCGCTCCGCTTCTGACACAATAAAAAAATAAACTTCCAGCCTACATCAACAGCAAGTCTCAGCTTAAAACAAGGAGGGCATATACAACCGGAGTTTGTTTCCTCTTCCTCTTCCTCACCCCATGGCTCTGGCCTGTCAACGTGTGGCACGTCCATCTCCTTCGCAGTGCATCTGTACAGCTATTAAATTGGATAATCCCTCTGGCCTTTGATACATTTCTGGACATGATTATTTCATTACTCGCAGTATATCAGTGGGATCATAATAAAAAAAGGACTTCTGACAACCTGCCAAGAGTTTTGTGGCCTTGTAAACACAAAAGTGCTCCAATAAAATTTTATTAAGTGTTAAAAAGTCATAAAAAGTGAAATAACATAAACTACAAAATTTACTGTCCTCAGCAAATGCTGAAAATATCGTCCATAGTAAAATTAAATTAGCATGTAATAGAGAGAGAGAGAGAGAGAGAGAGAGAGAGAAGCCGTGTGGAATGAGCATTCAAAGATACTAGGCAGGCAGGGGAAAAAAAAACAATCACATACCACTCATGTGCATCAATAGGATTTCACTTATTGAAAGCTTTTCCTTTTGAGAAAAAAAGATATTATTAGGAAGGGTATTTTTAGTTTAACTCTGCAGGTTAAGAACCAGGGTTTTAAGGTCACTCGTGTTCCTGAATCTGTCGATACTTCTTTGCTGAGCAATAATATATTGCAGGTAGTAAGAAGTTATGGGTAGGGAAGAGAGAGGGAAATGCCACGGCCGTCCACTAGGGTGCGCTGTGTGACAAAGAATCTATCTGGGATTGGGAAGGGAATCCTTGCTCCACCAAAAACAATCCTATATCTATATTTAAAACAATGTGGTCACTCCCCTCCCCCTCCAAAGAAAGTGTATTTACTTCTTTTATTTCGTACCAAACGGAGGAAAGTGGGGGGAGGGGGGCACACACTATACAATCGCTTCCTAACGCCAAGGAGCTCCAGAGAGGCACGATCTCCCCGGAATGGCTTGGCGCTGCTGGTACAACTTGAACTCCCAATGCCAAGGCGAGGAGGCGCTTTCTTGCACTCTCACCCCGGTGCGCCTTATTTGTATAGGGTTTGGGGGCAAACACCCCCGGATCGGGGCTTTCCTGCCACTCCTCCATGGGCCCCATCCAGGACAGTCCCTTCCCGGGGAGTTCGGCACACCTTCGGACTTCCTTTGGAGCCGGTAAGGATGAGGACGTTGTGAGTTTGCCTGTATTCCTCTCTCTCTCCCTCTCTCTCACCCCCCCCCCTCTCTCATTTGTGTTATTGTTGTGCCAAAAGGAAAGCGGATTTACTGGACACTACAGGCAAGAAGGCAGGGGGAGAAAGGAAGGAAGGAAGGAAGGAAGGAAGGAAGGAAGGAAGGAAGGAAGGAAGGAAGGAAGGAAGGAAGGAAGGGGGAAGGAAGGAAGGAAGGAGGAGGAAGGGAGGGGGGAGGGAGGAGGGAGGGAGGGGGAGGGAGGGGGGAGGAGGGAAGGAAGGAGGGAGGGAGGGAGGGAAGGGGATAGGGGATAGGGGATAGGGGATAGGGGATAGGGGATAGGGGATAGGGGATAGGGGAAGGAAGGAGAGGAAGGAAGGAGAGGAAGGAAGGAAGGAAAGGATGGAGAGGAAGTAGGGGAAGGGAAAGAAGGAGAGGAAGTAGGGGAAGGGAAGGAAGGAGAGGAAGTAGAAGGAAGGAAGGAGAGGAAGTAGAAGGAAGGAGGGGAAATAGGAGAAGGAAGGAAGGATGGAGAGGAAGTAGGGGAAGGAGAGGAAGGAAGGAGAGAAAGTGGGGGAAGGGAAGGAAGGAAGGGAGTGAAGGAAGGAGGGGAAGTAGGGGAATGAAGGAGAGGAAGTGAAGGTAGGAAAGAGAGGAAGGAAGGAAGATAGAGAAAAAATGTGGCAGCCCCTTGGTTTTTATGTTCACACTTCTTCCGATGTAATACAAAGTGATAACGCTCAGGGCCTATTAACCCTCAAGGCACCTACCTGATTTGGGAGCTAAGCAGGGTCACCTTTGGTCAGAACTTGGATAGGAAACCGCCCAACAGGGGATCTGATGGGGGTATTTCAGAGGAAGGAAGGAAGGGGGGAACCCATTTCTGAGTGCTCCTTGGCAAATCATGGGGTCGCTTGAAGTCCGCCCACAGGCGACTAGAAGGCACAAACACACACACATCCATGTTCATGATGTCTTTCTGGGGGGCCCTTGGACGCCAGAAGGGTGACTTCGGGGGAGTTTGGGGCTGTGCTCCTGGCATGGCAGAAGGGCTTGGGCTGGATGTCCCTGAGGTTCTTTCTCCTCTAACTCTTGGAGCCTCAGTTTCTTCTGGCTCTCGTTTTCTCTGGATTTCTTTTGCAACTTCGCGCCCTCCGATGATCAAGTTGTTGCTGGGACAGTTTCGGGGCATGCCTTTTTTTCTACACGTGTATATGGAAGCGTTTCTTGACATCTCTCCCCGCGCTTTGCTGCTCCTCCTGAAGGAAGAAGCAGCTTCAAGCGGGTGCATTTGAGGGGAGGGGGCGAAATGAGGGCCGGGCCATCCTCAAACAAGCATCCCCGCATGAAGTAGAGGCCACAGCCGGGTGAGGATGCTTTCTACTACACTCTTGTCTCCTAGAGAATTGATCCACTTTAAATCCAGTTTCTGCCACCTGCAGAGTTCTGGGGTTTGTAGTTTAAGGAGGAGCCTTGAACAGCCTCACTAAACAACAAACCCCAGAATTCTGCAAGAGGCAGAAACTGGATTTAAAGTGGATCCATTCTCTAGTGTGATGAAGCAAAATTTGAAAAAAAAAGTCTGAGTTGCTGTGACTTTTCCAGACTGTCTGGCCATGTTCCAGAAGCATTCTCTCCTGACGTTTCTCCCACATTTCTTGCAGGCATCCTCAGAGGCTGTGAGGAATTTTTTGTTCCTGATTAGAAAGTGTTATTTCCTGTTGCATTGTGCAAACACTGAACTTTTTGAAAGTCGTTTGTTCTACTCCAAAAACTTTGTTTTTTGTGGCTGCCACAAACTATGTTGTATTTGCATACTGTTGTATTGTATTTGCATAATGTTCTTTTATTTACCGTATATGTTTGTATTTTCATTGTGTTGTTGATGTTTTTTACTTTTATTTTATTGTAATTTGTTGTTTGGGCCTGGCCTCATGTAAGCCGCCCCAGTCCCCTCACTGGACCTTATTTGGCACATATACCCAATATGCCCAAATTTGAATACTGGTGGGATTGGAGGGAGAGATTGTCATTTGGGAGTTGTAGTTGCTGGGATTTATAGTTCACCTACAATCAAAGAGCATTCTGAACCCCACCAATGGAGGAATTGAACCAAACTTGCGACACAGAATTCCCATGACCAACAGACCTTAAGTTTTGGAGTTGTAGTTCACCTACATCCCAAGAGCACAGTCAACTCAAAATAATGATGGATCTGGACTAAACTTGGCATGAATATCAATATGCCCAAATGTGAACACTGGTGGAGTTTGGGGAAAATAGACTTGACATTTGGGAGTTGTAGTTGCTGGGATTTATAGCTCACCTGCAATCAAAGAACCTTTTGAACTCCACCAAAGATAGAATTGGGCCAAACTTCCCACACACACACCCCATGATCATCAGAAAATGCTGTGTTTTCTGATGATCTTTGGCGACCCCTCTGACACCCCCTCGTCCCGACCCCCAGGTTGAGAAACACTGAGCTAGAGCCAAATGTGCTGCAGGAAGTCCTGCAAAAACAAACGCTTTCTATATTTTTAGGATATAGAAATGGCACTTATAACCCAGAACAAAAATTAAGTTAGGCTGCATAGTTTAAATTATTTCCCACCTCTTTTTTTGTTTTCCTTTGTTGTCTAGTGTTTGGTTTTTGTTATACTGTGTAGCAGTGTGTTTCCTTTTTTATTAAATATATGTCATTCTTATGTGATAGTTAATAAAAAATTATCTAACTAGGAAACATGCAAATGTTGGCAGATCAATAGATACTGGTTTAGCAGGAAGGTAATGAAAGTGCCCGACCGTGCAGCCATGCCAGCAACATGACCAGAAGGTGTCTATGGACAACAGGCTCCTCAGCTTGGAAATGGCCAGAGTTGAGCACTGCCTCCAGAAGCCGGAGATGGAAGGGGAAGCCTTTATCTTTGCTCTCTGTATTTGTGTGCCATTGTTATTTCACTGTATTAAAAGCATTGAATGTTTTTAAAAATTAAGTTACATAGTGACTGAAAAGTGTAACCCCGACGTGCCACTCTTGGGCTCTTTCATTCCTCGTTTCTCTCAATGTTTGAAGTTTTCCTGCCTGGGGTGGGACTGGATGATCTTTGGAGTCTCTTCTAAAGCCTCATTCTACACTGCCAAATAAAGTCCCACATTTTCTGTTTTGAACTGGGATAAATGGCAGTGTGGACTCAGGCAGCCCTATATCCCAGAATATCAAGGTAGAATTGCACCAGGACGCAGCTGCCTGGGAGTCAGCTGCATTAGGATCACTGCTGACTAAAAGGTCATGAGTTCGAAGCCAGCCTGGGTCGGAGTGAGCTTCCGGCCAATTTTGTGTAGCTTGTTGTCGACCTTTGCAACCCGAAAGACAGTTGCATCCGTCAAGTAGGAAATTTAGGTACCACCTATGTGTGGGGAGGCTAACTTAACAAATTTACGAGGCCATAAAAAAATCTCCAGCAAAAAGCATGCGGGGAATGCGGAAAGTACTTCATCAGTGTCACAGGTGGATGGTGAAGCAACAGCTCCCCTGGTGGCCAGAAAGAAAAGTTAACTAGCCTCTGACTGTCTGTCTATATGTGTTGTGTGTCTTTGGCATTGGATGTTTGCCATGTAGGCCTATTACATTGTAATCTGCCCTGAGTCCCCTGCAGGGTGAGAAGGACGGAATATAAATACTGTAAATAAATAAATAGAATAACCGACAATACCTGCTTTGAACTGGAATATCTGACTCCACAGAGCCAGTCCAAAGCAGGTAATATGGGATTTTATTCAGCTGTGTGGAAGGAGCCCCAGAAGCAGAGAGGACCTTGGCAGGGGTTTACTGCCAAGGCTGAGTCCAGGGGCCCTTCCACACAGACATATAACTCAGGGCCCTTCCACACTGCTCTATATCTCAGACTATCAAGGCAGGAAATCCCACAATATCTGCTTTGAAGTGGGTTATCTGAATCCACACTCCAGTTGGGATTTCCTCCCTTAATATTCTGGGTGATAGGGCTGTGTGGAAGGGCCCTGTGGGATTCTAGATGCTAGAAAATAGGAGAGTGAAGGGAAGGCCACTGGGCAGAGGGCATGGTTATGATAGACCCACTCTCTCCCCCGAATCCCTTCTGGGTCCCGCAGCCAGCCATTGGACCGCTCTGCTGGGCATGGAAGGAAACACCAGGAGCGCTGGAAGGAAATCCGCGCTCGGAGGCAAACGGGGGGAAGGGAGGACCGGCGGTGGAGTTTCCTCCGATTGTGTCCCACGCGGGAAGCGGGGGGCGGAGGAGGGGAACCCCTTCGGGATGGAGGGAGGGAGGGAAGCCGCAGGGAAACAGGAACCCCCTTTCTCCCTGCCCAGAAGGCAGCGCCTCGGGCAGGATATCCCTTGCGCAGGGCGGGCGGGCGCGGCTGGGCCCTTGCCTGGTCCGCTTCCCATGTTCACCAGGAAAGGAAGAGCACCAAGCGTCCCGTTGTGCTTGGCCCACTTCGTGCCAGCCACCCACCCATCCTGTGGGGTTCACAGCTCTGCCAGAGGCCCAGAAGTCGCCGCACAGGGTTGGGTTGCTGGTTTTGCTTTGCCAGTTCCTTCCTTCCCCTGAGAGTGTGCCCACAAAACCTAGGGTTCATTGGGCCTTCCGTTCAGGTTGCTCATCCTAGTGGACTCTGCTTAGGTTAGGGGCCCTTCTGCACAGCTGAATAAAATCCCACAATATTGAACGGGAGTGTGGACTCAGATACCGCAGTTCAAAGCAGATATTGTGGGATTTTCTGCCTTGATATTCTGGGTGATAGGGCTGTGTGGAAGGGCCCTCAGAGACACACAACACTCACAGGCTTGGTTTGGTTTTTTGTTTGGCCAGTTCCTTCTCCTGAGATTGCGCACACAAAACTTATTTATTTGTTTATATTTATATAAAACTTTTGTAGCCCAAGCTTCTCACCTCCGTAGAGGGACTCAGTCCGGCTTACAGCAAACATTCAATGCTACTAATACAAATTAAAAACATCCTACAGCAATACAAGATTAAAATACATATGGGTAAAATACATAAAAGCCAAATTGCCAACTAAAAAGAAGTTCAGCTCAATCTGTAAATGTGGTTTCTCACTTCAGTCTATAACCAGTCTCAGCCATTATTCTGGGAATGCTTCCTCCATAGCCAGGTTTTCACTAGCCTCCTGAAGGACAAGAGGGAGGGGGCAGATCTAACCTCACTTGGGGGAGAGTTCCATAGCCGAGGGGCCACCACAGAGAAGGCCCTGTCTCTCGTTCTCACCAGACGCGCTTGCAAAGGTGGCGGGACCAAGAGCAGGGCCTCTCTGGAGTATCTTAGCATCCTTGATGGTTCATAGGGGAGAATCTGTTTGGACAGGTAAACTGGGCCAGAACCATATAGGGTTTTGTAGGTTAAAACCAGCACTTTGAATTATGCTCGGAAGCTAATTCAATGGAGGTGGCGCAAGAAGGGAGTTGTGCACTCCCTGTACCCCGCTCCCATTAGTAACCTGGCTGCTGAGCATTGGACCAATTGCAGCTTCCAAGCAGTCTTCAGAGGCAACCCCACGTAGAGAATGTTGCAGTAGTCTATATGGGATGTAACCAGAGCATGGGCTACTGTGGCCAAGTCAGACTTCCCAAGGTACGGGCGCAGCAGGCGCACAAGCTTTAACTGTGCAAAAGCTCTCCCGGCCACTGCCGAGACCTGGGGTTCCAGGCTCAGCGATGAGTCCAGGATCACTCCCAAACTGCGAATCTGCACCTTCAGGGGGTTCATTGGAGGCCTTCAATTCAAGTTGCTCATCCAAGTGGACTCTGCTTAGGGGCCCTTCTGCACAGCTGAATAAAATCCCACAGTATCGGCTTTGAACGGGAATATATGATAGTGTGGACACAGATCACCCAGTTCAAAGCAGATATTGTGTTTTTTTCTGCGTTGATATTCTGGGATCTAGGTCTGTGTGGAAGGGCCCTTGCTTCCATGGTCAAATAGAACCAATCTGATGCCTTTAAGGATTGTGCAAATATTGGAAGGGGGCTCTCATTCTATGCAATGTAAGGGCAGGCTGGATCTACACTGCCCTATATCCCAGGATCTGTTCCTATATTATCTTTTTTATCCCAGATTATCTGGCAGTGTAAACTCAGGGTCCTTCCACACAGCCATATAACCCAGAAGGCAGAAAATCCCACAATATCTGTTTTGAACTGGAATTATATGGCAGTGTGGACTCAGATAACCCAGTTCAAAGTAGATATTGTGGGATTTTTAGCCCTGACATTCTGGATTCTGTGTGAAAGGGCCCTCGGGCCCCTTCTACGGTGCCATATAAAATCCAAATTATCTGCTTTCAGATGGATTATCTGGCAGTGTAGGCTCATATAATCCAGTTCAAAGCAGATAATGTGGATTATCTACTTTGATAATCTGGACTATAATGCAGTGTAGACATTAAAAGCTCTGGGTTCAGATCCTAGGATATAGGGCACTATAGATCCAGCCGAAATGGAGAAATGGATGTGTGTGCCTGTGGAATTATAGTGACCCCATTTCTTTCCTAGGATTTATTTTTTAAGGCAAGGAATACTCAAGAGGTAGTTTTGCCAATTCTTTCCTCTGAAATATTGGCTACAGCATCTGTTAATGGTCACCCATAGACATTGAAAATAAAAGCCACTTAGTCTTCAAGGTACTGTCATATTTTTCTTTTTTTCCTTCCTCTCTTTCTGTGGTGTCCCACAAATCTGCTTTCCTTTTTACACAGCAAGGAGTGGCATTCAAGGCCAATGGAAAGCCCAGTGTTGGGCCTATTTGCCTGAGGACAGAGTTTACATACACACAGACACACACAACTCCTGTCTGAGGTCTGTTGAGCCTATAGGCAAAACCAAAAGTCAGGTGTCTTGACAAAAGCCTCATTCCTTTCCATTAAACCATTAAGGGGTTTAACTTTAGGAAGTGCAAGTTTCCTTTCAGAAGGCAGCAAGGCTTAATTGTATATACTTGTTCACTTTACAACCAATAATACACAACAATTGTTAAAACCTAGGCTTGGCCAGACCCTTCGCAAACCAACACACAGTGGCTGCGGTTAAATGCTTTATTTAGAATAAGTAGATAATTAAAAGGCAAAGATGAAATAATTCAGTAAGGTTCTCAGCAGTCAATTGAAGCAATAATAGTCTTTGAGTCTTCCCATGAAAGCAGTGATCTTGGTGTCGCCATTGGCTAATTGCAAGGTTTCTTGGTAAAACTTAAGAGTCCAAAAACGAGGAGGACCTCATGGTCCAGACAAGGTTACATGAGCGTGGCAAGGTGGCTAAAAACGTTGACTCGAGATTCCGAGTGGAGTCCGGGCCGGACCTTTATAGGTTCCAGCTGCCATGATCCAAGAGGCGTTGACTCACTCCACACTTCGGTTCCTTTTACACTGCCATATAAAATCCAGATTATCTGCTTTTAATTGTATTATATGGCAGTCAATTAAAATTCGGGGGGGGGGGGGTTGAGTATGAGTGAGAGAGGGTCCACCCTAGCAAACCTTTTGTATCGTTGTCCCAATACCCCCATGCATATGGGTTATATTGAGTATGATGTTCCGAATAAACAGTTTAAATAATAAATGCTATTTATTTACTTTCATTAAAAAAATGTTTGGAATTCTTTTTGACTTATTTTTTCCTTTACAGCAACAGCCTTCTTTTCTTCTCACCAGCCATTTTGTCAATTACTTTTTCTGGTTTGGTAGTGATGTCCCGGTGGATGGAAATCATGGCTAGTCCACTAAGTCTCTGGTCTGTCATTCAACTTCTAGATACACTTTTCACTCTCTTCATGGTTGAAAACGATCTTTCCACACTGCATGTCAGTTACTGGTAGAGTAGATAACACAGTCAAAAGGAAATGTATTGACCAATAGTAGGTTTTGTTACACAGTTGCGGACCTTCCACTAAGATCTGCATCTTTGCAGGTATGGGGTATGTGGGGACTAACTCTTGGGATTGGCATCCGTGATCCTAGTGTCAGTCCCCACAGTCATTCTGCCTCTTTGGACTCGGGCTGCTGGGGGGGGGGGACCACAGGATGGCAGTGCCCCCTCCCTTCGCTGCTCCCTGTTTCACCCTAAAACTTACTTTGGAAGCCTGCAAATGTAGAGGGGAAGCTCCTGTTGCATCAAAATGACACACCAAGTGCTTTGCAGAGTTGAGAGAGGATGGCGGATACCCCCCCCCCCCCAAGCTCCTGGCTTTGGAGTACCTCAGTATCTTTCTTAATTGATGGTGTAATATTATACCACATTATGTACTCAGCCTTGACGGAAGCAAGTGCTGCATTATTTCAAAGTATTCCGACAGTTTTTCCATATGGCAAACTTCGTCTAAACCTGAAAACCCAGAGAGGAGAACCTGGAAACTGGTTAAAATGTCTTCATTTGACACGAACCTTTCAGTAATGTTCTGTATGAGTGAATCGACACATGGTATGAACACCGCAACTCGGAAATAATCTTCTATGGAATTAGTCCCTGGATTTGCCCGATGCACCTGTCTTGAACTTTGCCTTGGAATAGTCAAGTTGCTTTGAAATATATTTTTAGATGTTGTTCTTGCTAAGACAAAGAGTTTTACAAAATGATCTTTTGCATCTGCTCTCAACATTTCTAAAGACTTTAACAGTGACTTAGCATGGTTTATGGCAGATGCCATATCAAGCCTTTTTTCCGGAAGAAAAATTGATAGGGGCAAAGTAAGGCTGAAGAGTTGTTCATAAACAAACGGGCTAACAATGAAATCACTTCTTTTCAATTGCAGTCAAAAAAGATGCCACCGTGCCACATACCAGTAAGGCCTTCTTGTGGATGACCTTGAGAATTGGGGGGGGGGGGGGACCTCAAGCCCCCCCCCCCAGCTACATGCTTGATGGCAGTGTAGACTAATATAATAAAATTCAATTCAGATCATCTGGATTTTATATGGCAGTGTAGAAGGAGGCTGAATAACTAACTATACATACACAGGGCTTTCCAAAATATGCCTCTTGTCCTCAAGATAAGGTTTCAAGGCTTGAACAAACTTCCTTAGGATGGTGAGTATGTCAGGGAATTAAATAGGATTGACTTTATTCAGACAATTTGATCGTGCTTTATTTAGAATGGGAACACCCACTACATTTTCATGACATTTCTGGTTGACATCTCAAAGTTGTTGCTGCCTATTTCTTAGTGCAACTATTTTTAAGAGTCTTGTTTCCTTCCCCCCACCCCAATGGATATAATGTTGACATCAGGGCCGTAGCCAGGATTTTGATTCGAGGGGGGAGGGCTGAGTTTGATTTGGGGGGGAGGGGAGGGATGAGTCTGAGTGAGAGAGGGTCTACCCTAGCAAACCTTTTGTATCGTTATCCCAATACCCCCATGCATATGGGATATATTGAGCATGGTGATCAGATCATGATATGAATAAACATAACAGTTTAAATAATGTACCAGTAAGGCCTTCTCACGAACCACCCTGAGAATTTGGGGGGGGCTGAAACCCCTCAAGCCCCCCTTCCCCCGGCTACATGCCTGGTTGACATGCTCATTTCTAGCCAGTTAACTAAATAAGGTTAGAAAACTTTGATAGTAGTATAAAATTAGACACCCACAATCTTTACTGTTTTAATTTTGACAACACAGACAGTGAGTTGTTGCCACATACTTAACAGGCAATATTCACTACAGATATCTACTAGTACTCCAGATCCTAAACTTTGAAAGGAAATCCCATTCAGATTGCCTACATGTATTTGTTTTGGATTTATTTTTAAGAACAATTTTAACATACATCTTAGGTGATTTTGCACTGTGAGTTACCACTGAGTATAATACCTAATCTCAAAGTGTGTCATGGATATTCATAGTATTATTTTCACTTCATAGTACTTAGGCCGCAAACTGCTAAGTGGCTTGCCTAGGGCCCCTTCTACACTGCCATATAAAATCCAGATTATCTGCTTTGAACTGCATTATGTGGTAGTGTGGACTCATGTAATCTAGTTCAAAACAGATAATGTGGATTATCTGATTTAATAATTATATGGCAGTGTAGAAGGGGCCACAAACTCCCTTATTTTGGACTTCACTTACTTTGTGTAAGTTAAGGGGGAAAGCTCATTTGGGAATGCCATGTGATCTCCAGCGTCCAGCATGGGGTCGCCATAAACTGCTTAAAATGGGTTATTGCTAATGCCCATCCAAAAGCACATTGTTTAATGCCTGCTGTATGACAGATATATTTATTTCAGCTACCTTTAATTTTGAGTTGTCTGCACCATCTGGGAACAAAGTTTGCTGTTAATCTGAAAATCAAGTTTTTTGACCTCACTAAGGTCAAAAAATACCAAAATCAGAGACATTGCGAGAAAAAATTTGTGGGAGTGACCTTGTAAATTGATAGATTGTGATGAGAGACCAGAAAGAAATGTATGTCTTCACTGCTGTTTGCTTGGGGTGGTTTTGTTTCATAGATTAGGAAATATTACAAATTCCTCTAGAATCAATGTTTCTGTTTTGCGTAAATCTAGCTAAGACCAGCATTGCAAAGTGCAGATCTACTGGAGCCTGAAGAGAAGAAATTGGTGCTTGTATAGGAAGCAATAGCACCAGAGCTTCACTTGTGTTACGTTCCTGTCTCTTTTCATACTTGCCTCCACTGTTTTTGTGTATTTGTTTTGCAGGACCCCATTTGATATCCCATTCCAGCCTTTGGACTTTGGAAGAACCTTTTCAGGGTACACCAACTATTCCTTCAATGACTTTAAATCTTCATATCTTTTCAAACGAGACACGATTAGTTGTTTAATTGAACTACAGGCTTAAAAGAAATGCAGACTTATTTCAGTTGTTTTCCAAGCTACTTTCCTCCTGATAAATTATAAGAGAAGAGTCTGATGTGCTGTGATTTTATTTTATTAGCCACAACTCATAAACATGTATGCTTCTGATTTGCTGTCGCAGTGTATTGGTTCAGGGTAAGCAGACATATTGATTAGTTTCAGCTTCTCCATTTTCCAATGCTAAATAAATTCTGATCTCTTTCTGGGTCTTATGTGGCTTGTAATGGCTCTAGCAAATATAATGAAAGGTTGACTATTTCAAGATTCCTTTGGGATATTTTCAAAATTTGCCACAAAATTCATGTATCCACCTGTTCCGGCTGGCATTTGAATGTTGATTTTAAACTCTTTGTAAATTGTTTAATTGTTATTTCGGGAGTTATACGACTATGCTGTCTATATTGCTGTGTTGTAAGCCGCTCCGAACCCTCGGGGAATGGCAGCATATAAGACTGAATAATAAATAAATAAATAATACGTTGTGTATGCTTTTTCTATAATGGATGCAGTTCTTCCATCATTTTACAAATAATAAAATGGAGTTTTATGCATTCAGCAATGTGTGGATTTTTGTGTATGCCTTCTCCTTCCCCTGATACCTTTGGATATGTATGCATTGTTTGGGACATTGTAACACAGATTTCTGAGAAGTACTAATACCAAAGGGCACATGTATTTTGATTTGCTTATTGAGTCTAGAAGTACAAATTAGGCTCTATTATAAAATATAAACTAAATAAAATTCTCTCCTATCCTTCATTGTAAAGTGGAATGTTTAGATTTGAAGTAATTCATGCCCTTCTGAATAAACACTTCCCATTCAGTCTACCAAAATATCATACAAGATTTGTATGCTAGCATTTTTATTTCTGTGTTGTCGAAGGCTTTCATGGCTGGAATCACTGGGTTGCTGTGATTTTTCCAGGTTGTATGGCCATGTTCCAGAAGCATTCTCTCCTGACATTTTGCCCACATCTATGCCAGGCATCCTCAGAGGTTGTGAGGTCACTTCTGAGGATGCCTGCCATAGATGTGGGCAAAATGTCAGGAGATAATGCTTGTGGAACATGGCCATACAGCCTGGAAAACTCACAGCAACCCATTTTTATTTCACCCAGGGTTATGCAACGGTAATCTGCTGCTTCTTATCCAATGACCTATTTCTTTCATGGCTGCTTGCCTGTACAACTTTTCCCTTCCTGCCTTTGCAAGCCAAGCTAACACTAGCTTGATGTACCAGCACCATTCTGGTTATTCTGGCCTCTTGGTCCCCTTCTACACTGCCATATAAAATCCAGATTATCTCTTTTGAGCTGGATTATCTGGAAATGTAGAAGGGGCCTTTACTTCTTTTAGTGGCTCTTGAAATATAGCAATTGCAAGAACTGTACCATAAGTCAACAAGCGACTTAAAGGGCACTACACACACAGCTGGCATGAATTGGCAATCAGGCCAACAAGTTGGTGTTTCTGGGGCTTATAGTTTTCGTGCCTATTTGCCCCGTTGCACGACCATTCACTTTATATATATAGAGATATCCACAGGTGTTTCAAATGGCGGCTTATCTTTAGAAATATTCAATTATTTGTTCTCAAGTTGAAAATGATTTTCCCAGCAATCCAGAACCCCCATTAATAAGAGTAATAGATCAGCAAGAACTTTGTGCAATTTCCTCTGGGTTTGGTATCCAAAAACTGTTGGGTTGATATTATTCAGTGAATAAAAATATTCAGATGGGGGGGAGAGGTTGCAGAGAAAACTAGTTTTTCCTGCACAACAAACTAGTTTTGCTCTGAAAACAGTTATTTGCATCAAAAAGATTCCTACCTGTCACTTTCTGATGTTTGCATGTGGGGGAAAATACTGTGCAGGCATTTTCATTTTCTCTTACAGTGAGGAAAAAGCGAATTATTTGTTCTCACACAACAGGGGAGAATAATCCTGAATTTTGAAGCTTTTGTTGTTATATTCCTTCAAATCATTTCCAATTTATAGTAATCCTTATGCAAACCTATTATGAGGGATTGTTTCCCCAGTAACATTTGTTCACAGGTAGTTTACCATTAGAGTCACCATAGGTCAGAAACAACAAAATCTTTAGGAGAGACATTCTGGGTTTGATCTTTAGAACAAGAAATAACCATTTAAATTGATAAACCACAAAATAATCACGTTGTGGAGAAGGGCTCTGAGAAATCCAGTGGATCACACTAAGG
This sequence comes from Anolis apletophallus, assembly GCA_030556195.1. Classification (NCBI taxonomy): domain Eukaryota; kingdom Metazoa; phylum Chordata; class Lepidosauria; order Squamata; family Anolidae; genus Anolis; species Anolis apletophallus. The sequence continues at coordinate 160,144,266 of JARBWK010000002.1, read as the reverse complement.
CCCCAGATTATCTACTTTGAACTGGATTATATGGCAGTGTAGGCTCATATAATCCAGCTCAAATCAGATAATGTGGATTATCTGATTTGGTAATCTGGATTTTATAGCTGTGTAGAAGGGGCCTAAAATGCCTGCAGAACTGCATTTGATTTTTCAGGATTATGTTCCTCCACCCCAGTCCTAGAGCTTGGAAACATCCCTTTTCTAGACTACAGCTGTGGGATATAATAGTTCTCGAAGCGGAACCTTTGCAGCCTTTCCCCTTATGCTCCATTGGTTGTCTTGAGTTGTGATTTTCAGATGCACAGCTCCAAAACAACAGAAATGCTCTGGACACAGAATTTGTCTCTTCCAGAGAAATCAATGGGCAAAAAGTTTTCTTGGGTGCCCTACTAATTTGTGGGGTTTTCCCATAGGAAACCTTAAATCTGTCATAATTGTGTTGTTTGGAACCAGAGGTTCTTAAATTTTAAATTCACACCTCAGTTTATGTATAGTTTAACCTTTTAAAAAGCCCTTCTGATATTACAAATAAGTATTGCTACCCACCAGACCACAATATATATTCTGTAGTTCTTTTCTGCTGTTTTGATAGTTTTTCTTTGGATTAAGATGGAGGCGTCTGTAAACAAACTGTGCTGTGATGTTGTACAATTCAATACAGTTCTGCAATGCCTTCCACATAAATTAAGGAAACATCCACTGCCATCAGCTCACATATGCATCCCAGTTACTTAGAAGAGCTTAAATATTCTAAAGATCCCAGGTCCCATCTGATTTTGGAAGCTAAGGATATTCAACTTTGATTAGTACTTGGATGGAAAACTACTAATGATTATCAGATGACATAGGCTATATTTTTGGGAAAGTAACTGGCAAAACATCTCTGAGTATTCCTTACATTAAAATATCCTATGAAATTAATGGAGTTTCCCAAAGTCAGTAGGCGACTTGGACACACATTTAAATATCAATACAAATAATAATAATAACAATAACAACTTTATTTGTGACCTGCCTGTACTCCTGTCTCAAGATGGAGTACTACACATCTTAAACACATTATCTATCTATCTCACATTAATAATAATAATAGTAATAATAATCTTTATTTATACCCCGCCACCATCTCCCCAATGGGGACTCGGGGCGGCTTACATGAGACCAAGCCCAATAACACAATACAATAAATGAAATCAAAACGCAAACAATAAGATAATAATAACATAATAATAATAACATCAATAATAATAACATTGCCATAAAATACGTATTAAAATACATAGTACAAAGGTTAAACATACAGAGCTGGGCATCTGTAACACTCCAGATGTTTCTGGACTGTAGCATCCTTACTGTTGATGTCACTCATCAGAACTGATAGAGATTCTAAGCCTGGAACATCTGTAGGCTCATTTTGCTATAAGAGACAAGTCTGTTCTAGGAGACTTTCAAGATGAATATTTGTTGGGGTCACCCAACCAGCAGGAGGCGCACTGCCCTAGCAGTCCAGTACTGTCCTCACATGAAGCATTCAAGGCAGTCTAAGAAAATTCTGAATCAACGCTGTTTAAAGAGGTTTATTGGGGTGCCATACCTCAGGGCATCCAAATTCCTGGCACTGGAGTTTGGATGCCCAGAGAGGGGAATCAGTTTTTCAATAATATCACATGTCGTGATTTTAGAAAACAGTTCAGTCACTAGAACCATCCTTGCAGTTAATCTTTAGACAGCCTCAGTGTCAGGAAACAGTAGAAACAAAACTAGGCTTTTCTATATAGAAAAAGAAAGCACAATCTTCTTGGAAATGTACAATTAAAGATAGCTCAGGGATTAATCTTCCAATTTTCATCTCAAAAGAAGAACTGGGGTTATATTTTGATAATAGAAACCAGGAGCATAGTCAACTTTGTATCCAGTTTGAAAATACAAATCAAGAGCATGGTCAAGTTTGCATTAAATATTTCTAACCAACTTAAATGGGATAAATTTAAGGATTTGTTTAACCCAAGGGCTCGATCCTGCTATTCCTCCAGTGTGAACCATGCTATGCCATGCTCATTTTTCACTTCTTTGTCCCGGTTGCCACAGAAGGTAAATCAACATTTTCTGAGGGTGGTTCCAGACAGCACTTTAACCTGAGCGCAATCGGGTTTTTAAAATGCAATTGAGCCTGGGTTGAAATCCAGAAACCTCCCCCCAACATCCGTGCTCTCGAGCATGGGTGTCCAGATGCCCTGCCAGACTTTTCAGCAGGACACCCAAAATATAACACAACAACCCCTCCCCCAGAAAAGCATTAAAATTAAAATTACTGTCCTGGCTGCCATTACTCTGTTGCCAGAAGTCTCTTGCTGCATAGAAATGATGTGCCAGGGACAGGAGTGATTTTCCTCTCTCTCCTTCTCCTGGCACATCATTCCTCTACATGCCAGGAGAGCTCTGGCCACCGAGTAATGGCACCCAGGTAGGGCTGCCACATGAATAAGGGACAGGTACCTACAAATAGGGATTTTTTCACAAAAATAAGGGACACTTCATAAAAACTTGAAAATCATCAATTGATTTTCAAGTTTTTATGAAGTATCCCTTATTTTTGTGAAAAATTCCCTATTTTTAGGTACCTGTCCCTTATTCTTTTATCAAAAAGTGGCAACCCTACACTCAGGTAAGCTATTTTCTTTTAAAAATACTTTTCTAGTGTGGGGGTTGGAAAGGGGTGGGAACTATCCTGGATTTCTTGGGCTCCAGGGGCTGAAGAAACCCAAGACAGCTTTGTAGATGGGCAATCGAAGTCATGCGGCACAATCCCTGGTCTCCATCTACACAGAGCCGGCATCTGGAAAGACCCAGATCTTTCCAGCTGACAAATTATTTCAGAACAAAGCAGGGTTTTCCTGCTTTGTCCCAAAAGTGTTCTTTTTTACATGGGATGACCCACATGAAAACACAAGAGGGCGCGCACTGAAGTGCTGTCTGGATGCACCCTGGGAATCCAACAAATGACTTATTTGAAGGTGTTTTATGTAGTAGGGGAGTATAATAACAAGGACAATGGTGCACACTTCTGCAACCAGCTCAGACATGTTCATTCAGTCAAAAACAAGTACCGGCAAATTCAGTGATATATCTTCCTGTATAAACATGCTCAGAGCCAAGTAAAACATTACTTTGAAGACATGGCCAGCCTTGGATTGGAAGGCAGAAGGCAACTGCCTTTCATCCCCTCTGTAGTTTCTAGAAAGAGAGGAAGGAGAAGCTATTCCTTATAGCTTTGGCACTAACCTGTTCATAATTTTGTTAATTTATTACATTCAGATAACAATATTAGTGGATTAGGGGTACAGCACCCTTATGAAAGTGGGAAAGCCATGATATCTTAATTCCCCTGGACTATATTTAGTACACTGAAAAAGTATTGTAAAGTCTTATGATTTTCAAGCATTGAAACACTGTGCTTCTCTCAGTTTTTCATACATAAGGAAGCTTGCTTTGGATTGCTCGTCTTCCACTCCCTGCAAAGCAAAATACCAAATTCAGATCAAGTAATTGGGGGAGGTTGGAACATTGAAAAGCAACCAAGAAAATTCTGCTGGGTTTGAGGTGCACAGAAGTGGCTCTTTTTAGTCATCCAACCTTCTCATCTTCCTTACCGACTAGCTTATAATTATACCATTTTTAAAAATAGGTGCAGAGAAATGCAAGTCATTAGATAGTTGATCATTCCGTCTGTATTTGCGATCCCTGGTTCCTGCATGCAAAATCTGCATTCCACCTCAGATCTCCTGCATACTCCATGTCGTGATGAGTAGTGGGAAGGTAGAAAGGATGCAATGATTCAGCCATATAAAAAAATTATTCTGCATGCAATCAGAGACTTTCAAAACTCTCCAATTTTTCATTTTCTGTTCCTGATCCACTACAATAAGATCTTTGTTGCTATCCATTTATCAGTTATGAAAGAGTACCCTTCTTCCAAAATAAATTGCTTCTTTTTAACTTCTAACAAACAAGGCATTTGAAGAGTGAGTGAAATGTCTGTGTTGGCAAGGTTGAAAAGGGAAGTATTCAATAGAGTACTAATGATAAGCATTCTGCAATACTTAAATTATTTTTGCAAACCAAAAGAGTGTGTGTGCTCATATAGTTTTGCATCATATTAGTCTACAGATTTGGAATACTGTTTGCTGACTTTAAAAAGGCAACTATTGCATAGCCATACAGCCCGAAAAACTTACAACAACCCAGTGATTCCGGCCATGAAAGCCTTCGACAATACATATAGCATCTTTATCAGCTGATTGCTTTGTTCTCTGAATACCCCTTAAAGACCAGCAACTGTATCAGTGTTCATTCCAGGGCATGTGCACAGGCATTGATAGCTCCTGGAGCATTTTCCAAACTGTGGCTTGAAATGTTATCTGCAGCTGTGTAATCTCCCATTTGCAAGTCACTGCCTGCAGATATCAAATGCCTGTGAGTGCCGTCTGTTTAAACTACAGAGCCTGAAATGAAAGGCCTGGAGCCACACATTCACCTGGGTACCACTAACTAGGCTCTCATAATGAAAAGCTATTAATCAAAATTCATGACATTTCAAGACAAGGCGAGGAGCGTGCCTTAAGGAAGCGATCATACTTCTTGGAAAATATCAAGCTACAATTGTACAGTTCATTTCAGTTGGGAAAATGTGTGAAAGTCCTGCGAATTTGGGGCAGATTTGCTGCAGTTCTAAACTCATTGGCAGCATCATGAGTGTTCATGATGGATGATGTTATCCTCTGGATTGTATTATTAAATGTATTCCATTTCTGGGAGGTCACATTTTTTACTTTGAAATGGTTTCTGCTCAACCTTTGTATAAGAGGGGGTTTCTCTTGTCCACTTATTTTAGTCTTTCAGACTTAGAATAATTGAATCTTACAGCTGGAAGAGACCACAAGAGCCATCTAGTCTAACCCCATTCTGACATGCAGGAATTCACAGTCAAAGCTCATTCTCTCAATGAAAAATTAAGGATACTTAATTGTTAATTGCACTATACCTTGTCTTTCTTCCAGTGGATTTAAGGTAGAAAACATTTTTTTCTCCCCATGTTGCGTGTGCATGGGTGATACGCCTCCCACCTAATAACCAATAAGACACAGACACAATTTGTTGGAATAAAATTGGCCGCAACTCATTTATTGATAACAGGAACAGGTCCTGGATCTGGGGTTGGACAACCCGCTGTTGTCCGAAGACACTTGCATGCCTGGGTGCCACCAGTGCATGAAAACTCTGCACTCCAGGGGCCAGGGCATTATCCCCCCCCCCTTCCACCAAGGGGTGATTAGCCAGCCAGATCCAGGGCCCATGCCACATGCCAAACAGAGTGGCGATGATGAATACACCAAACACAGAGTTGTGATAATAAACACAAGTAACAGCAAGAAAAGTTAACAAGATACGAACAATGAATGCACAGCATGAAAATTAAAAATACAAACAATGAATGCAAGCAGGGTGGGTGGGGTGGACAAAAACAGGAACAAGCCCAGTGCCTGTTGAGGAGCCTTAAGTAGACTGCCCAGGCAAAAGGGAGGGCTGGCCCACAGACGGGGCAAAAGAGGTGGTGCCAGCCCCACCATTCACCAGCTAACACTGGTGGCGGGAAACTCTCCTGCCACCCCGGGGGCTTCTGGGAAGAAGAAGCCCCTTCCCTTGGATCAAAATGGCGGTGAGGACACCCTGCACCACAACGCGCTCGGCCCGGTGAGTCTGGCTGAGCCATTTATTCTTGCAACAATCCTATGAGGTAGGTCTCAAAGAAATATAGAGGAAAAAATTGAGAGAGAGGGAGTCTGGCCCAGTAAACTTCATGGTTCAATAGGTTTAGAATTCAGATCCTCCAAATTTCAGTCCAAAAACATAACTTTACACAGCACTGGTGTTATCAGCAACCGGAAATTTGATCAGCTCATTCTATTTGTATCAGTGGTTCCCAACCTGTGGTCCACAGACCATCAGTGGTCTGCAAGAACGAAAATATGGTCTATAGCCTCATCATTAACCACGCAGCAACAAGAGTGACTGGTCTTGCAAAACCCTCTTGTAGTGCCAAGGCAACGGAGATGTCGTGAAGGGAGAGGCTGACTAGCCACAAAAGATTACTACTACCACATCAGCTCTAGATTATTAAATATGGTTTTCTGTGGGCAAGCAGATGGCGACTATTGGATGGCATATGTTCTGCATCAGAAACTATAGCTGATATGGTCTATCCAATGCAATTTTCTGAATCAGCACCCCAAATAACACAACCGACTCTAAAGTTGACCAAAAACAGATTCGTAGTTCTTTTGGTACTAATGTTGGAGAATGGTCCCTGTTCAAGTGGTCCCTGGTTTAAAAAAAAGGTTGGGAACCGCTGAAATGCATTATTGTTGGGACTGTAATGCAGGTTTAAAATATCCCACCTGCTGTCCTGAGTCCCCCTTCGGGGGTTGAGAAATGATGGGATATAAATGCGGAAAATAAATAAATAAATAAAATGTTGCCTGAACATATGCTCATTAGGTGCATTTCTTGTAATACTTCCATCTCACAAACCCTCTTAAATAAGCTTCCCAAGCTCTGATCTAATCTCCAGATGCATGACTGTGCCATCGAAAGACAGACACACCTGTATGTATTGCTGGGTGATTGGCATTTCCATCCTGTTGAAACAAGCATGCAAATAAGTTTATAATTACTACATAGTTTAAACAGTGCTGGAATTGTTGTAACCTTTACATATTGCTCTCTTACAACCTATAAAGAAATGGCTTGCTGGAGATCAGCAACACAGGACTAATTCATTCTTGTCTGTCTTTACAGAGCCTTGAAAGAGACAGGAAACTCAACCACAATATTTCCACATCAAACAGTTGAAAAGATACATCTTTCAGCAGCAATACTTGTTCATTATGAATGACTGCTAGATGGAAATACGTCCATTTATCTTTATGAATGTAACAATGCCTTTATGAAAATCCAATTTTCACATAATAGAAATGCAAACATATGTTTTTGGACAAGCACAACATGCATACAGTCCAGCAATTCAAATTTGTCAGGGACAGTCCGGGTCAATCCTCTGTCATCCCACTTTATTCAGTTGCTTTTAAATTTCTCGCTTCTTCTCGTGTGCCCCCCCCCCTCCCCTTTTGTTCTCGGCTTATTTCAGTAGCTTCAAACTGAGTTCAAAGTGCAAAAGTAGTTTGCTCTCAATGAGCAAATGGAAGGGAATGAAAGGACTCTTTCCCCTCCCAGTAGGCACAGGCAAAACCAAACAGCTGCAGTCTCTTCTAGCATGTCTATTCTTCTTCATTAATAACCTTTGCCATTTTGACCACACTCTGATATTTCTTTGCCATACATGTCTGGGTCCTCATCTTAGAGAGTAAGAAACCATTATTAGGATTTAGGTTTCTAATAAGTAAAGTCTTGGCAAGTAAATACTTTATTTCATTCCCATTTAGAAGCAGTGACCACATGTGAACTTTTCTGCTCAGTTCTTAAGCCGTTGTTGTTGTTGTTGTTGTTGTTGTTGTTGTGTGTCTTCAAGTCATTATGGAGACCAAAATAATAATAGTAATAATAATACCGTGTTTCCCCGAAAGTAAGACACCCCCGATTGTAAGACGTATCGGGGTGTCAGAGGGGTTGGCTAATGTAAGCCGTACCCGTATGTAAGACATACCTCCTCCTCCCGCCGCCGCCGCCGCCAAGAATAACCGGCCCATCGGCCGCGGCACACCTCCATGACACACCTCCTGCCAGGCCTCCAAGGAAGGGTGGGAAGAGCGCCATGGGCGGGAGAAGCGGCGCTGCATCACTCTGACGCGTCGTCCTTCTCCCCCGCCCATGGCTCTCTTTCCCCACCCTTGGAAGGGAGGAGGAAGAGCGCCATGGGCGGGAGAAGCGGCGCTGCGTCACTCTGACGCGTCGTCCCTTCTCCCGCCCATGGCGCTCTTCCTCCCTCCTTCCAAGGGTGGGGAAAGAGCCATGGGCGGGGAGAAGGGACGACGCGTCACTCTGACGCGTCGTCCCTTCTCCCCGCCCATGGCGCTCTTCCTCCTCCCTTCCAAGGGTGGGGAAAGAGAGCCATGGGCGGGGAGAGAGGACGACGCGTCAGAGTGACGCAGCGCCGCTTCTCCCGCCCATGGCGCTCTTCCTCCTCCCTTCCAAGGGTGGGAAGAGAGCCATGGGCGGGGAGAAGGGACGACGCGTCACTCTGACGCGTCGTCCTTCTCCCCGCCCATGGCGCTCTCCCTCCCTTCCAAGGGTGGGGAAGAGAGCCATGGGCGGGAGAAGGGACGACGCGTCACTCTGACGCGTCGTCCTTCTCCCCGCCCATGGTGCTCTCCTCCCCTTCCAAGGGTGGGGAAAGAGAGCCATGGGCGGGGAGAAGGGACGACGCGTCAGAGTGACGCAGCGCCGCTTCTCCCGCCCATGGCGCTCTTCCTCCTCCCTTCCAAGGGTGGGGAAAGAGAGCCAGGGGCGGGAGAAGGGACGACACGTCACTCTGACGCGTCGTCCTTCTCCCCGCCCATGGCGCTCTTCCTCCTCCCTTCAAGGGTGGGGAAAGAGAGCCAGGGCGTGGTAAGCGGCGACGCGTCACTCTGACGCAGCGCCGCTTGCCACGCCTCTGGCTCTCTTCCCCACCCTTCCTTGGAGGCCTGGCAGGAGGTGCGCGCGGAGGTGTGCCGCGGCCGATGGGCGATTGCGGCGGCGGCGTGATGGCGGCAGCAGCAGCGGCAGCGGCGCTGGCGGCGGGGCGTGGCAACGGGTACGGCTTACCGTCGCCCAATGTAAGCCGTACCCGAAAGTAAGGCGTAGGGGACTTTTGGGAAAGAAAGTAAGACGCTGTCTTACTTTCGGGAAACACGGTAATATACTTTACAGTTTTACCTATATAAGGCAAACATTCAATGCCTTTTTACACAGTAATCAACAACATACAATACACAGCCAGAGATAAAGGCCTTCCCCTTCCATTTCTGGCATCTGGAGGTGATGCTCAACTCGTCATGCTCTTGTTCCATTTTTCCATGGCAAGGATCCTGTTGTCCATAGACTTCTCCAATCGTGTCGCTGGCATGTCTGCAAGGGGCGCCCTTTTAACTCCCCGCCAAGGTGGTACTTGCATTACATGCTTTCAAACTGCTAGGTAGGCAGAAACTATGGCTGACAGCCGGGAGCTCACCCGACTTGTGGCTTTGAACTGCTGCCCTCCAGTCAGCAGATTTCCTGCAGCTAGCAGTTTAACCCGCTGTGTTACTGTGGCCCCCTATTAAGCTAAACATATCAAGTGTTTTCCAAATTGGAGAGTCTATGACTTGCCCAAGGTCACCCAGTGGGTTTCCATGGTTGAGCAGGAAATTGAACTCAGATCTCCAGAATCATAGTCAAATTCCCCAGCCACTTCACAACACTGTGTATATTCAGGTGGAAAATGAAGATTATTTGATTCTTTTTCCTAGGCTGTATTAGCCTTACTGTCATGCCCCAGCCTGACTCCATAGCCAAGCGAGACAGAAGCCATGTTAAATCCAAGTTACCAGCCAGGTCTGGGAGAAAACCTTTGCAGAGGCCTCAGCGTCAACCAGTGGTCAAGGCCAGACGCAGCCTTCTTTCTTCCCAACCTGATAAGAAGCGCTGGGAAAGCAAGGCCTCGGTATCCCCCCTTCCTCCAGGTGCAGCCATTAATGAGCTGACATATTTGCCTTCCTCGGGAGGCTTGGGAAAATCAGGCCCACAAACTGTTCCTGGGAAAGAGTTGCGCCGAAGTCAACGCCTATGAGGCAAAAACAATGAGAGACCTATTTAAGTTGGTTCCCGTTGGCGCTCGGGATCTCGCGCCAACATTCAGCTTTCATTGCCAAGCTCCACGGAACTCAAGTTCAGGACCAGGCCACAGAGCCTCCACGTCACTGTACTCAAGTACTCAGTCAAGCCATCGTTTGCCAAGGACTTATCCTGGATTTTAGCCCATTGGGGTTTCAAGACTATTTCTTCATTTATTGGATCTTTGAACTCTTTTAGAACTGTTGCCTTGCAATACCTGGATGCTGGGACATCAGTGGACTATATCCTTATCTCTTTTTCTTTTATTATCTATTCTAAATAAAACATTTAATCATGGCTACTTCGTGGTGGTTTACTGAGGGATCCTCCTGGTCTAGGTTGCAACACTTACCTAGCTTATCTAGACCTTGACTATTTTCACCCTCCTCAATTAAAGCAGTTTGATAACTATCATGGCTCCATCCAATTTCTGGAAGCTGCTCTCACAAGTTAGAATTCTGGGGGAGGGGGGTCGTTAATTTCTGTCACATGGGGGAAAGGGATAGATTAGTAGAAAATGCTTCCCAATACAAACACCAGCTTTTAAACAGCAATGAGGGCAGCAATGGGCAGAGCTTGGCCATGCTAGTTGAGGGTTAATGGTAAATTTCCTGTCAATGGATGACTGGTGTAACTAACATTTTCACCCAACTTCCCTCGTTTCCTTGCTGCATAAATGAATACAAGGGTTGAATGAAAAGTAATGCCTCCACCTTCGTTACTTGTGTTTGGATGGGAATATTTTAATAAATAAAATGCAGAAATAATCCTTAGAATGTGCTCTTTAACTACCACTATTCACTTTTCCACATAATCACCAGACAATTGGATACATTTCAATGATGAACAAGTTTTCTGAAGCCATCACGGAAGAAGTCGACACTCTGTTTCCGCAACTAGTGTCTCACAGTTCTCTCAACGTCTTCATCAGAAGCATAATGATATCCCCACATATCTTCTTTCATTATTGGGAACAGAAATGCTGATTATGCTTGAAATTTCTGTCTGAGTAATACGACAATCGTCCTGAATCAATCTGTCAACCTTTTGCTTGTGACGTCCAACTCTTTGTTTGCCACGCAAATCAGATGTTCCCACCTCAACATCTTTAAACTTGTTCAACGACACACAGTACTCACATCAACAGAATCACCACAAACAGCTTGCATTCTCTGATGAATCTCCTTTGGGGTGACACCTTCTGCTGTTAAGAATTCAATGACGGCACATTGCTTAAGTCACATTGACCGACCGCCTGCGTAAGGTTCTGCACTTTAACAACACAACCATTCGATGCTAAGGCTTCCTATCAAAATGGAACTGTAGGGGAGAGTCTACTGAACAAGCCAGTACCTCTCGCATACCAGTACTGCCATCTGTTGATGAGTTACGAAGGTGGAGGCATTACTTTTCATTCAACCCTCGTACATTCGGACCTCCACATTTGCTAGGGTTAGGGGTCTAGGACCTTTGCAAAAGTGAAAAACTAGGTTTTAAAAAATGGTTATTTGAGGAGGCTGAAAACCTCTGGAGATGTAGCCTTTTACATGTCAGGTCTGCCCTTACAGGGAAGTACCTTTCTGATCAGAAATGACAACTCATGGGTGACAACACCTTGAAAACAAATACAAACCCAAATGCCTGTTATAGTTTTCCTATAACTATTGGAGGCACACATGTTGTAGGATCAAAGAACGGTAGTTCTACCATCAGGAAAATAGCCTCCTCATCTTCCAAGAGGCCATAATATACTACCCCTAGTAATGATGCTCTTGTATTATCTACTTAACGCAAAGCTTTCTTTATAAAAAAAAATAATTAAATGACAAATGGTGATTAATAAATTGTATCATTTAGAAACAAATGACAGAACATTTTGTTTGCCCAAGATACTCAGATGTTGACTTCAAAGTAATCTCAGCAGCAGCAGCAGACTTCAAAGGAGAGCTCCAGCAGAACATTGTTGAATTAGAATTTATCATCATGTTTGGTTCTTTTAAGTTGAGACTTAATAAGGATTCTGGGTTTCTTTCCTGCTAGAGTTGATTAAATCACATCAGCTTCTTTGCTTGACAGCAAAAACAACTATATGATGGGTGGGGAGGGGAAGATGACAGAGACTGGGCCCTATTTCGTGCATTCCATGCATCTGATGGTGCGAGATCTAATCCAGTCTTTTGATACACTGTATATATTAGAGTACAATCATAATTTGCAGAAAAATTAATGATTGGCAGGGGTTAGATGGTACCGTATATTGGTGCCCCTCCATTGGATTCCATTGATTGAAAGGATCAATGTTAATTCCACAACACAGGCATCAGCCACATCTGGGCAGATGGTAGCTAGTGAAACAGCTTGAAGTATGGCAATCTGTGGGCAAGGCAAGGTGTAGCCAGCTTTAGGTTTTCTTGATCCAAAGCTACTTCGTTCCCCCTCGGATGGCTTCCTCTTGGTCCATCAGCTACTCCAAACCCAGAACTGGCATAGCAATTTTTGATAGATGCCAATTGGCAAGGGGGTGAGGAGAGACATATCTGTGGATTCAAGACATAACGGGCGGAAAAGCCCAGGTGAAACTGCCCAGTCACCATTACTCTTGACTGGCATGAGCTGGCAGTCTAATGGCCTTTGTGCTCTTTTAATGGTACAGGCCTATAGCAATTTACCTAGAAGTTGGTCTCATGGAAATGGATGCACCCTCAAACATGCAATGCAATTCCATACTGTCCTACTCAAAAGTAAGTTCTCTCACTGTCCCAATAGACCTTACTTGTTTTTGGGATTATGGCTTTAGTTTATGCTTTCATTTCATTTCATTTTAAAAAAATATAATTTTGCTTTTTATAAAAAAACCAAAACAACCCTATTGATTTTTTTAAAAAAAACATACTGACTCATTGTGGTTCAAACTATACTGCAGAGATACAAATAATGTATTACATTTGTAATTTTAAAAGAGTCAACATGGTGTATTGCAGGGATCCTCAAACTTTTTAAACATAGGGCCAGGTCAGGTCCCTCAAACTGTTGGAGGGCCGGATTATAATTTGAAAAAAACATGAATGAATTCCTATGCACACTGCACATATCAGATTCGTAGGGCAAAAAACCCACTTAAAAACAATACAATAATTAAAATGAAGAACAATTTTAGCAAACATAAACTTAGTATTTCAATGGGAAGTATGGGCCTGCTTTTGGCTGATGAGATAGGATTGTTGTTGTTGTGTGCTTTCAAGTCATTGACTCTGAGTGAGGGCCGGATAAATGACCTTGGAGGGCTGTATCCGGCCCCCGGGCCTTAGTTTGATGACCCCTGGTGTAGTGTTTTGAGCACTAGGCTACAAATCTGGAGACCAAGGTTTGAATTCCGGCATATCCACTGAAACTCTCTGAGGGCCCTTCCACACAGCCACATAACCCAGAATATCAAGGCAGAAAATCTCACAATATCTGCTTTGAACTGGGTTACCTGAGTCCACACCGCCATATAATCCAGTTCAAAGCAGATAATGTGGGATTTTATTCAGCTGTGTGGAAGGGGTCCAGGGGCCTTGGGCAAGCCATACTTTCTCAGCCTCAGAGGAAGGAAATATAACTATCTCCCTAAACATATCATGCCAAGAAAACCCTTCAATGTGCTATAAATGTTTGCATGCTATGGGCTTCTGTATGCTATGCATTTTATCTAAGTTTGTTTTAACTGTTTTAAGGCCCTTCCACACAGCCCTATATCCCAGACTATCAAGGCAGAAAATCTCACAATATCTGCTTTGAACTGGCATATCTGAGTCCACACTCAGATAATGTGGGATTTTCTGCCTTGATATACTGGTATATAGGTCTGTGTGGAAGGGCCCTATGTGTAATGACTAAGTGCCAGTTTGAATCCTGGCTCTTCTCTTAATCCAGCAATCTCTAGCTACTACACACTTTAGAATAAGAAAATAATAATAACGATGCTTAAGAGAAGCACTGTATCTTTTCTTCTGGCTCTAATCTACACCAAATAGTATGATTTATTGTAGTGAACACTTCCACTCTTACTTCCATGATCCCAGGGGGAACATATTTCCCTCGTATTAAAAGCAACAGGAGTTTCATTATTGACTTCAAATTAATACAAGGCTCTACGCAGTGACTTTTGGCTAGATGCTGCCCAAAATTTACGAGCTCCTTTGAAATGTTTCAAATTGACAGCAGTTGGGCATTTCCAGCAAAAAGGAAGCTTGCCGTTTTTGCACATGACTTTCACCAAGTCCTCTGTAACTGATTTTATCCTCATCTGTACTTTGTGTTTCATATTGGTCTAATTATAAATTTCAGCAAAGTTGTCGTTACTTTTGGCAAGGGAACAAGGAGAAGACACTGTTGTTTGAAAAACCATGTCTGGAGTCCTGCGGAAGAGGGTTGAAGAGAATAAACATAAATGACGGTCTATCCAGTTATTCCCACGAAGGAGAGAGATCATATGGGACATACAGCCACATGTTCTATATGGACTCATACATCTGGCTCTGGCTTTTGTTGTGGAACATCATTCATCATCCTCTGACACACTCACTGTGCAGCTCATATTCCATCAATATGCCACAAAGTAACTTTCTTCTGTCAATGCCATACACTACGCAAGTTCATACAGTCATCATTTCTCAGCAGGAGGCAGAGTGTAATTTTCTGTTCATCTCCATATCTCATTTTTCTACTCTTAGTTTGCTCCGAGAGAGGGGGGGGGAGGGAAAACTCTACACGGGAATTCCTACACATTCTGTACTTGCTTGTTTCTATGCTATATGTTTCCTTTTTACAAATAGGTACATGTTTTGCAAGCTGATTCCTCTGTTATAACAATGTTTGTACACAAATATTTATTTATTTATTTATTTATTATTTCAACTTGCTAACCCGCCCTCCCCTTTGTGCATTTCATCATTGTGTGTCTTGGAGAAGTGCATCACAAAATCTGGAGCCTATTCACTCTTACCAGATCAATAGTTGGTTCCCTTCCATAATGTTTGCACTTCCGCAGGGGGCCTTTCACATTGCACCATTATAGTGCTATTGTTTCACTTTAATTGCCATAGCTGCATCCTATGGAATCCTAGGGTTGGCGTTTTGTCCAAAGCACGAGAGATGCTTTCTGGCTGAGAATTCAAAATTCCTCTTTTCTATGATGCACATCTCAGGATGCCATAAGATATCCCCATGACAGCTAAAGAGGAATCATTCCTGTTCATATACTGATCAGGGTATTTTGAATCTGGTAAGTTTGGACAATGGTGAGAACAGAACATTTCCCCACATCTCTATTGTTTTTATAAGGAGGTGACCACAAACAAAGCGACTCCCTGGTCTATTTAGCAGTGTGTAGCTGTATAACTGCATTAATATGTATGTATAAAATACATTATATGCATTCCATAGACACATGTATATTATAGCTTATGACTTCATAGCAACCATCAAAATCCATATCAAGTCTTTATTAAAGATTTGGATTAAATACTGCAGGGGTATCATAACACCTTGTTTTGAAGTTCAAATATGAAATACATAAAAACAAATCTAAGCCAAATCAATAGAAAAACACAGGGAAAGGAAGACTCAAATTAGTAGCCATACCCCATGAATTTCATAGCATTTTCTTTGGCAAGGAATGCTTAAAGATGGTTTTGCCAGTCCCTGCTTTTCAAATATAGCCTGCAGCACTTGTTATTTATTGGTGGTCGGTCATCAAAGTACTAACTAGAGCGAACCCAGACTGGATCTGGTGCTTTTAGTGTATTTAGTTCCTCTGGGTATATTTTACTGGGTCTTCAAAATCCAGGAAGTAATTCCAATACCATGGGGGAGGGGCATTGAGAATAAAGCACAAAGCATATGAAATGTTCTTCCTGTATCTCTGCATCTGTTATTCAGCTCTTCTCAGATTTGCTAGAGATGATCGTACGTAGAGTTAAGGTGAAACAAACGACTTTAAAACCAGACATGGAAATTTGTGTTGTACTCTGGTTGTGTACAGATCAGGAAAGGGATGTGTTCTATTGGACTTTTGGGTCCAATATTGATAATCCCCCCTCCAGATGGGATAGCCATGGCAGCCTCGTAGACAGAAAAGTATTTATTTATGTAGTGCTTGGTGAAAATAGTAATGTGCAAGCAATAGAGGTTTAGAAAATGCAGGAATGATATGGGTTTGTCTCTAAGACCTCGGGAAACCATTTCATTGGTGAATTGTTTTCCAGGGATTTTTTTCTTGCAACAGATAATATGCTCGTGTGATCAAGAAAGGTCAGGAGTGTGCCACTTCAGCAAATCTGGGGATATATTTTCCCCCATGGAACAGTTTAAATAATTACCTAGAGCAGTGGTGAAGCCCCCTTAGCCCCCTCAACCTGTGGGTCCCTTTAGCAAATCTGGGGATACATTTTGGCCTTCAACTCCCATAAATCCAAACAGCTGGTAAACAGGCTGGGATTTCTGGGAGTTGTAGGCCAAAACACTTGGGGACCCACAGGTTGAGAACCACTGGTCTAGAGACTGAATGTGCTGCTTAAATCACCTCCCTAACGTCCCCTCCAAAGGAAAACAAGAAACACAGCTGGAGGTGGTTAAAAGTCCATGTTCTAAAAACATCATTTTGAAAAGTGGACACCTTTTGCTGGTTGTGTAACAGGACCTGCAGCTTTGCTCTCTTTCACCCCTTTGCAACTATGTCATTTGGAGTCCACTTTAACAGTCAACTCTGCATCCTAAAAAGGTTTTCTGGAATTTATACTTCGCTGAAGCTTTTGGTGGATGTTCTAAATGCTTCATGTTAAAGATTCCATTGGATATATAGTCATGCAGCTAAAGTGGGTTCCCTTGTGCTATAATCGTGTACTATGAAAGACCTTATTTAAGAGGTGAATTCTAGGAACTTGAGGCTACCAGGAAAGAGCACTTTTGGGCAAGAGCAGGATGGTCAAGGGAACTGGAAGGAGCTGAAAGCTGAAGACCACTTTCATGTGGCCCTAGGGTACCTGTTCATCTATCTACCTTGGACTTGCACCAGGAGTGGAAAGTATTCTTTCCCATTTGATTTCTGCCTCCCTGGGCTCCGTCAGCCACTGCTAGTCCTGGTGTTCCTTGTATATTTGCAGACCAGAACACCTTAGTGATCAGAAAAATTGATCCCAATGGCAGGTATTGCCATGTTCTGATGATAGGTTTTCCGGACTCTAAAGAAAACTAGTTTTCCTCTCCTTATTACTCATACACACACTTTTCCTCTCCTTATTACTCATACATGCTCTATGTTGCTGTGCCTTTTTTTGTTTTGGAAATATAGAAACTGCAATTTCATAATTAAAGCAGAAATGCTTGTTTTACAAATTATAAGATGGAATAAGATCATGCATGAACAGGAATCCATGTTACCCAGAATAATTTGCACTTGGGTCCTGAATCCATCTCTGTATTCCAATTTGTGATTGTATCCTCCATAAATGATGCGAAACTACAATACAAATTGCTATGGGCAAATATTTTCCAATATTTAATTGGGTAGGCATTAACTGAAGGGGGGCTTTTGTTTTTGACGATGGATTCAGAAGCTAGTTGCACAGCAAACAATAAAATGAATGATCAAATAAGGAAGATTCTGAGCTTCGTACTTACAATTTCTTATTGGTAACCTCAATATGGGGGGTCAAGAGGAATCCGACCTATCATGAAGTACCTTGGACTTTAGTTCAAAGATATCAAAATTGCCTAGAAAAACATTCATTAATCTTCATGTCATATTTTGGACACATAACAGTTCACAGATGGCTAAAGCTGGAGCTCCTGAGTGACCTCCTTCAATGTTGCATCCAAGAGCCCAGGGTTCACAGTCCCCACACGTAGTCTGAACAATGCCTCCAACAGCCCAAATAAATGAGAAATTGAGTCCAGTGGTTTCCTTATTTTCACCAAGATGAAGCTTGCTCCAATCATAGAAGATTGACATGTATAGAATAAAGCTCAAATACGGTGACTGTTAAGGCTGTTTATCTAACAGTAAATCCTGTTGATTTAACATTGACTTATTTATAAATTATTATGGATAGGTTTGCATAGAGGAAAGGCCAAGATATTTTGTAAAAAGGGAAAATGATACTCCTTTCCAATAGTAGTAGTAGTAGTAGTAGTAGTAGTAGTAACCTTTATCTATATCCCACCATCATTTCCCAAAAGGGGACTTATTATTTATTTACTTATTTACTTTATTTATATTCTGCCCTTCTCACCCCGAAGGGGACTCAGGGCGGATTACAGTACATATACAAGTAGACAATCCCTGCCGTTTTTGTATTTGACATACAGCACATACAACATATAGTAGGAGGATCTTCCAGTTGAGCCACAGGTTCTTCCTGGTTCTTTCCAGTTGCTGTTGCTCCATTGCTCCACAGGGGGTTCTGTTGCTTCATCCTCCTATGACGAAGAGATTGCCAGCCCGTTAGGCAATCGGTCTTCCTTATTTATTGGCGTTATAAAAGTCCTCCCTCGCAAAGCGGTCCCTAATTTCTCTATTCACAGCTAGGCTTGTTTTCAACTGCTTAGGTAAACAGAGGCAGGGCTGGCAGCTGGCTGCCCAAGCCAGCCCGGAGTCTCAAACCTGTAGCGTTCGGTTGATAAAATCTTTTAGCAGCTCTTGTTACCGCTGTGCTAAACCTCTGGCCCGAGGGAGGCTTACACTCAGTGACATACAAAAGCTGACTGGATTGGTAGTTGACAGGACAGCTTCCAGACACTTGATTGGATTTCACTGCAATTGTTTGTTTTTTACATATAATAATGCTAACAATAGAAATACGGTGTTTTACATGAGAGCAAACTGGTAATATATCTCCTTACTCAAAGTCTGATATTTCTGGCTCTAAAGATAAGAGTATATGTGAGCATTACAGATATTTACAAATGGGAATATTCAGAAACTTGCTGAGAAATTGGTCTCTCAACCATCAGGAAAACCTGACAAGGACAATCAGGAGTCAGCAACATTCTTTGCTGTTATGATGTCTGTGCAAAATGACACATGGTTAACCACACAGATTTGTTGAGAGAAAGGGGAAATTTTCTGTACAGAAAACCAATTTTATGCAAAAATGGAAGGGGGAAGGTTTGCTACTTGCACCTAGAATCCAGTCCCAGTTTTCTTATGTAGACAAATCCACACAAAATACATTGAAACCTGTGAAACTCTTTGAAAACTGTACATTTCAGTAGGCTTTTATTGTAGGAAAATGTGCAAGCTATTTGTTTTTATTGATGAGAAGAGATAATTACAAAAATTATTTGATTTCTCTTAGATACACTTTCTGTCACTTGCTCTTCTCATATACAAGAATCTTGTTCATTTGAGCTATAGAAAAATCCGACAAAAGTAGCCAAATATAATTTAAAAAATTCCAACATACTGTATGTTGGAAATGCGATAAAGAACCAGGTACCTACTTCCACCAATGGTGGAAGTGTAAAAAAAATTCTTAAATATTGGAAAGAAATACATAAAGAAATTCAAAAAAATATTAAAAGTCAGATTCAGTATGGACCCCCAATACTATTTATTGGGGCTCTCTAACCCCAAACTCAATAAAAAACCAAGAAAAAGTGTTCTTCCTTTTGAGTGCATGTAGCCTGATTGTGCTGGCAAGACATTGGAAAAAAGACACCACTCCAGACCTGGAAGAATGGATGCTGAGGGCGCTAGACATGATCCAGATGGACTCTCTCACCCAAAAACTGTACAACAAGAAAAGAAAAACGGACTAGCCGGGTTTAAAACATATATTCAAAACAAGAAACATAAATTTACAATAGATTTAAATGATCTATAAGAATATGCTATATAACAAAATATAGCTCTACAACCCAAACAGAGGACTAAATGAAACCTCTTTCATCATTTCTAATGAACTATTCTATATTTATGTAATGAAAACAGAACTTTCATACCACTCTTGGGAAGTCAATTTTTATCCCTCCCCTACCTACCACCACCTAACCCCACGATCCACGTTATCCCTTCCCATCACACACCCCTCCCCCCACCTTACCCTTTTCCCATGTTTTGATGTATATATTGAAAAACATAATAAAAAGACTATAAAAAATAAAAAAGAAAGAAAAATTGAGCTGGTGAAGGAAAAGACTCAATTAAGTTACAATTAAATTGCAATAAAAACCTTGGGAAATTATGGCTAGTATATAGGTGAGCGGGGGGAAACATGCAAAGGAACAGTTGTGGACTAAAGGCCACCATGATCTCTTTGTTGAAGCAAACACAGATGTAATCCATCTGTTCCACATGATAGCACAACACAGATAAATTCCAAATCTGGTGCCCATTCCAATTTTAGACAGGCATTGTCAACTGCAGGGGTAGGAAAACTTTGATTTTCCAGATATTTTGCGTATCATCAGCCCTACCTAGCTTTGGCCAATCAGAAGAAACTCTGGGAGTTGTAGTCTAAGTAATCTGAATCATTAGTCTATGATTATGATGATACAAATCATCAAGGAGCCATGGTTTGCATGATAACGGCCGAGTTCTTTCATGATGTGACTGTGTTCAAAAACAGCAGCCATATTGCTGTGTCTAGACAGCTAGTATAATTTATATCCTTTGGCTTGGCCTTCTTGTGGCCTGGCAAATTCAGCAATTAAAATAAAGGGAAACATCCCCTTCTTTTTTCTGTTTTAGTTCAGGGAAGACACTGTTGATCAGTGAGAACATTTTAGATGAATTGAGTAGACACTGCACTAGGCTCAAGGATCCATGCATGTGACATCCAGTCACGTGCATGAAAAATTATGGATTTCGTTTAGAGAGTGACGTAAACTGGATGCAAATATGGAGAAAGCTGAAACTTCACTGCTTTGCAGTGGGGAGAAGGGATAACAAAATGTGATAACAAAAGGGGGATCTGAGCTTATTGGAAATGGTGTGCTGATTATGTCTCAAGTATGTTAAAATTGCACACCACATTGGGATTCGTATGAATTTGGTAAGAATGATCTCACCCGTGACAAGAAAAAATCATTTGTTAAGTATGATTAAAATAAAGGGTATTGAGCTGGGCATTTAGCAGCTCATATTGTTTGTGTTCTTGATGGCAACCATGTTACAAAGGTCAAAATGGTACAGATAGTTTAAAAATAATGTGAAAAAATGGACTAACTGGAAGAAGCTGCTGCAGTAGCTTTTGCCTGAGCCTACTCTGGGAAGAGCAAGATTCAACCCCCTCTCCCCCCAGGCCCTACCAAAAGTAGCTGAAAGCAAACCATGTTGCCACTTTGAATTCAGTTTTTAGCAATTATAGAGGACAAAAGTTGAAGGAGAAGGGAGAAATTGGGACATTTAAAAGACAGTCAGATTAGACAAAATAATATGAACAAATTGTGCAAAGTTCAGTCTAGACTTTTGGCTGTCGTCCAGCCTGACTACATCAGCACATTGATTGCATCAGCCATCCTTGCACTTGATCTGGGTTTATTGTAAACCATATCTGGAAGATATTCTCTTATCTCACACTTCAGCAGGCATTCTGCCAGAATTCAGCTTTTTCTGGCTCTCAATAATACATATATTATCTCTCATACCATTATTTTGCTTTGTGTTTTGGTGGTTTAAATGTAACAAATTGTAATCCAAATTAGCCTACAGTTATATTAGTATTACTAACTGAATATACCGTTTGGTTTTATACCAGCTTCATAGTTTACAGTAACAATGCCAGATGTTTTTGTGTGGAGTGGGGGGGAGGGGGGGAGATTGTAATCCCTATTCCCCAAAATGGAGTCCTTTAATGTGGTGGGGTTTTTTTCTTATTTACTTACATATTACAGTATAATGTATGTGACGCCCCCATGGGGCTGATATTTTATCTATATTTGTATTTTGCTGCCCTTACCTGCAAGGGTCTTTGTTCTATTGTTGTGGCCATGCGGTCACTCAGGGGTGGAGTGGTATCTTGGCCATCACCTCTAACTCCTCCTCTTCCAGAGGTCACATGAGAGGCAGCATTTCCTCTCTGGCCTCATTCCAGAGATTTCATGGAGAAAGCAAGGTGGAACCTAAGCTTCTGCTGCGACAAAGCAACTTAGTTCACCTATTAAGTCTTCCTTCACTCTCAACCAAGCTGCAGTGCATAGGAGGACCCGTCCTCACCAGAGACTGTGGATTTTGGGGCATTTACAGAACTTAGTGCGTCTACAAAGGCCAGAGAGCAACAGAAGAACCTGGGATCAAGAGAGATATCATCATTCTGCAAAGTTAAGAGGCAAGTGTTTGTAATATCTTTTTCAAGGACCCCTTTTGCAACCAACTAAGCTTTTGGACCACCAGTAGCATTTTACTGATTGTATTCAATAAATCTTGTCTGGTTCACCATTTTTGAGTCCAGCACTCATTCCTAAGATATTCCAGGTCTCCCTGTACGTGGGACGGCTTTCCTCTACCTTCAGGGCCCCATAGCTTGCATGTCCATCCTTTTAAAGCCTATTTTTGGCCCTGAAGGCATGAAAAATGTAATACCGCTAATTGAAATGAAATGAAAATGTGTGTTCAGCGCACAGATGACAATATGACCTTGTATTTTCATCTAAAATATTTGTAAATACTACATCAATTTATTGATTGAAAGTAACGAAACATTTCATCATGTGAGTCAGATTAAGGCAGAGATTGTAAAATATGTAAAATGAGGACATAGATAGCCCCAATAAACTGCAGATGTGTTAGAAAAAATGTTAGTTGCTAATGAAATATGGCATGCTTTGTTTGCATGGATTACACACAAGTCATATATCAGGCAAAATTGCAACTGAATAACCTGCACTGGGTGGGGTTGCACTCCCCCTGAAACCTCAGGTGCGCAGTTTGGGAATCATCCTAGACTCCACTTTAAACCTGAGAGCCCAAGTGGCAATGACTAGATTGACCTTCGCATAACTAAAGCTTGTGCACCAATTGTGCCCATTCCTGGAGCCTCTGGACCTGATCTCAGTGGTGGAGGTGTTGGTTACATCCAGATTGGACGATTGCGATGCCCTTGAAGAGCTTCCAGAAATCGCAGTTTGTTCAGAGAGCAGTGGCCAGACTTCTGACGGGTGCTAACTTCAGGGAGCATACTACGCTTATACTGAAGCAGCTCAATTGGTTGCCTGTCCAGTTCCAGGCTCAATTCAGGGTGCTGGTCATTACCTATAAAGCCTTATACAGCTTCGGTCCAGCCTAGCTGGAGCACCATGTCCCCTGATACATCCCAGGGCACAAAATTAGATCAAGCGGGAAAACTCGAATCAATACACACACCCTCACCAGTATGTGTTTACCAGAAGGCCCCTTCTCAGGTGCAGCCCCAGCCTCCTGGAACTCTCTCCCTGAAGAACAAAGGGCGACATCTTTCCTCACCTTTAGGAAGGGTTTCTTATTTAACAAGGCCTTTAATTCAGCCATTGCAGGAGTTGGGGATTTTATGATTGGGATGGAGAAGGAATACATGGGGGAGAAGGTTATAGTTTTAACTGAAATGTGGGA
This sequence comes from Anolis apletophallus, assembly GCA_030556195.1. Taxonomy (NCBI): domain Eukaryota; kingdom Metazoa; phylum Chordata; class Lepidosauria; order Squamata; family Anolidae; genus Anolis; species Anolis apletophallus. Next base: position 160,120,826 of record JARBWK010000002.1, on the reverse strand, counting down.
TTTTATTGATTGTTGTTTTATCATGGTTTTATCCATTTTAATCTCCTGATTGAAGGATTTCAATGTTTGTATTCAGTTGGGTCTGCATTGCAGAGAAAGGCAGGATAGAAATATCCTTAATAAAGGTTGAAGAACAATCAAAGCAGCAGTACTGCTAATATCACTTTCCTAAACTATCTGCCTCACATGCATTTGTTTTTTTCTCCCAACCTGGGCATTCCACAGATATATAAACCCCATTTTCCCAGTTTCCAACAGACCTCACAACCTCTGAGGATTCCTGCCATAGATGCGGGCGAAACGTCAGGAGAGAGAGCTTCTGGAACATGGCCAGAGAGCCCGGAAAACTTACAACAACCTATGGCAATAGACGTTAGTTAAAAGTTCCATAGCCTTTCCTGGCTAAAGATAGTAGTGTAATTGACATCTGAATTACTGTAAATAATTGGTAATAACCCAAATCAAGAAAGTCAAAATGGTTTTCTAATATCAAACACTCTATATGGTAAGACTGTTATTACATATGGGTTACATCAGCAACAATTATCTGCTAAATACATTCAATAAAGTAGTGAAATTATCACAGAGTTCATCAAAACAAATGGCAAAGAGAACAATCCGGATTATACATACAAGCGTCCGAATGTCGTCCAAATGTCCAAAAAAGTAAAGTCCTTTATGACCTCAGTCTCTCAAATAGTTTCTTTGTAATTTCAAATCAAAGGTATATCCCAGTGGTTAATAAGATGTCCACAAATAAAGTTCAAACGATCCTCTGTCAATAATAGATTGAACTCACAGCAACCGGATCGTATTTGTGAGTGTTTGGAGGCGGCTGGAATGCCCACGATAAATCCGGACCTAGGGTCAACGGGAGACTGTTGTATGGCCACCATGTTTCGCGTCTGCTTTTTCAAGACCCGTCCATAATTCCAAAGGCGCCCAAAATTAATCATACATCAATCAAGGTAAAGTTCTGACCATCATCTGGGAGGGCACTGAACTAGTAGCTTCCTTGTTACGTTAAAGATAGTAGTGTGACTGCAGTCTTAAACATTATCAAATTCCTGCAAAAAGAGCCAAGTTTTTAGCTCTTTTAGCTTGGAAACAATTTCCAAATTTTAGAAAGAATGGAAATGGCATGTCTTTTCTTTCTCTCTCCTTTGGGGAAAAAACCCTCAGAATATTTGCTTATGGTCTGATTCGTATGAAATATTTTTCCCTGTTGGCACTGAATGAATTCTCACATTAAATTAATAATAGAAAGCCAAGGCTATGGAAACGAGGCCACAAATTAACAAGAATAAACAATTGGGGGGGGGAGTCATTAAGTGCTCTTTTCTTATTGGAGAAGAACCCATTTTGGACAAATCCCCCGAGACTCCAAGGATACTTATAAACGTTTGGAAACATTTCATTACCCAGAAAATTCCAGGCACCCATTTTTCTTCTTGAGAGAGTTCACTGGATCCTCTCTTCCATGCGTTTGTGTGCCTTTTATACACAAAAATTAAGTTCTAGCAAAGAAAAGGTGTTCTTATGCGAAAGCAATTCATCAACCACTCCTGAGCTCAGAACTCACCAAGGTAATTTAGATACTTTAATGGCGAGGTAGTTTAGGTTGGTATGCAAATAAGTGTTTTCTCCACCATATTACCTCCTAATCTTTTCTGTCAACCCCTACCAGCTTGTTTCCCCTCAATTAATCTTTCCTATAAAGTGTCTGTCTTTGCAAATGCACAATAGAACTATATTGCAAACTATATATATAGTTTGCAATATACACACACACACACAAGAGAAGTCTGGAATATAGTTCTATTATATATTTACTAACAGAGATTTACATTCATTCATATGATGGCAGCTTCCTTTTACAGCGCATTGTTATACTGGGCACAATGAAAGACCTGACATAATGCAGAGCAAAGCACTAATCTGGTTTTCATAGCATTCAATGTGTATCAATAAACATAAAGCCCCTTGAATCAATTATTCCTCCTCTTTTTTCCTCCTTTTTCCCTTTTTGGTAAACCGTGGCCTTGACCTCAGTGATGTCAGCCATATACTACAGCTCTTCTATGATTTACAATTGACATCGGTGGATTAAATTTGTTGTTTCAGCTAATGCAACAGAGCAAGTAAAGGTAGATTGTGAAACAAAGCCAGCCACTGAAATACGAGGCTTGTCAAGTATAAATTTACAAAAGATATTCAGACTGAGCACACGAGACACAAATAAATGGACGGAGAAGCTGTTTTTGACAGACTGCAAGGGGCTAGAGACTTAAACTTGAACATTGTAAATCCAAGTGTCACAAAATGCTGTTGCAGAGTGAAAGACATGTCTATTCTTCAGGAATATAAATGGTGATATGAAAGCAAACTTCTAAGATGTTGGACGTTTTGGGAAGTATATCACTGTTACCTTAGAACAAATTTAGCGAATCTTACTTGTCTTCCTTTCCTCCATCCTAGAAACATCATGATTACTAAGAATTGTGACAAAATTCAGTTGGATGGGAAGCTATGGGTGCCTTGAGATATATATATATATATAGAGAGAGAGAGAGAGAGAGCCCCCCCCCCCCCAGTGGTGCAGTCGGTTAAACCGCTGAGCTGCTACATTTGTTCACCAAAAGGTTGTAGTTTCGAATCTGGGGAGCAGCGTGAGCTTCTGCTGTCAGCTCCAGCTTCTGCCAACCTAGCAGTTCAAAAACATGCAAATGTAAGTAGATCAATAGGTACCACTCCAGCGGGAAGGTAACGGCACTCCATGCAGTCATGCTGGCCACATCAGCTTGGAGGAGTTACGGACAATGCCAGCTCTTCGGCTAAGAAATTGAGATGAAAACCAGCCTCCAGAGTCGGACATGACTGGACTTAATGTCAGGGGGAAACCTTTAACAAACACACACACACACACACGCATATATGGCCTGGGCAATCATAGTTCTAAATGGTTCTAAAGTACTTACAAAACTAAAATTCTGGTGGTGAAAACTAGGTGGCGCTGGTGCTTTGCTTCTACAGTGGTGCTAAAGTTCTGGTGGTGAATATTTCAGAACTCTAACAAAACTTTCAAAATTTCGTTATAAAAGGCAGTTCCTAATTGGTTCTGTCTTAAAAATCGCCAATAATGAAATAATAATGAAGTTTTGAAAGTTTTGTTAGAGTTCTGAAATGTTCACCACCAGAACTTTGGCAACACTGTAGAAGCAAAGCACCAGCGCTCTTTGTTTTGTAAGTACTTTAGAACCATTTAGAACTATGATTGCTCGGGCCCTATATATATATATATACACACACACAGAACAACACAAAATTCTTCAGTTAATGTTCTACTTCACAGCAAGCTGAACAACTATGGTCAGTCTGTCCCATAGATGGAAAGGATTTTAAAAAAAAGAATTGTAAAAATAACATTTCGTCTATGTTGTCGAAGGTTTTCATGGCCAGAATTACTAAGTTGCTGTGAGTTTTTTCAGGCTATATGGCCATGTTCCAGAAGCATTCTCTCCTGGCGTTTTGCCCACATCTATGGCAGGCATCCTCACAATCTCTGAGCATGCCTGCCATAGGTGTGGGAGAAACGTCAGGAGAGAATGCTTCTGAAACATGGCCATACAGCCAGAAAAACTCACAGAAACCCAAAATTTCGTCTAATTGTTAAAATAATGGCCAATGCCAGTACTGTACTTTGAAGGGCAACATTTCCTGCATGTTGCCATAGAATGTGTGGAGACTGGTGTGATTGGATCCAAGAAAAAAAAACCCAATTCAGGGAAGTTGGAGTACACCCACCTGCATTCACTCCTTCTCATTTTTCCTCATTGCAGCCATCAATTTCTTTTCAAACTTTACTTATCTACTCAGTTAAAAACAAGATCTCATAGAAATCTTGTGCATGTGCACATTTGTGCAATGAAGCCAGTCCAATCCTATCTGTATATCTGTATACCTTTATAAAACGGAATGTTTGTATGTGTGTATGTGTGTGTGTATGCGGAGGGCGGAAGGGCTGATATGTGGCAGCTATTTGCATAAAGTCCTTTGATTGGACAGCCTTGCCACTCCAAAATTCTAAGGCACCAGACAGAGGGCATTGATAGCCACTGATTAGCCAGCAACCCAGAATCCAGGCCTCTACATTCAAACAACAGGATTTCTTCCCACTGAGGGGGAAAAGCCAGCAACCCAGAATCCAGGCCTCTACATTCAAACAACAGGATTTCTTCCCACTGAGGGGAAAAAAAGCCAGCAACCCAGACTCCGCGCCTCTAGAGTCAAACAACAGGATTTTTTTCCCACTGAGGGAAAAAGCCAGCAACCCAGAATCAGGCCTCTACATTCAAACAACAGGATTTCTTCCCACTGAGGGAAAAAAGCCAGCAACCCAGAGTCCAGGCCTCTACATTCAAACAACAGGATTTTTTCCCACTGAGGGGAAAAAAGCCAGCAACCCAGAATCCAGGCCTCTACATTCAAACAACAGGATTTCTTCCCACGGAGGGGAAAAAGCCAGCAACCCAGAATCCAGGCCTTTACATTCAAACAACAGGATTTCTTCCCACTGAGGGGAAAAAAGCCAGCAACCCAGAATCCAGGCCTCTACATTCAAACAACAGGATTTCTTCCCACTGAGGGAAAAAAGCCAGCAACCCAGAATCCATTCCATGCAGGCCTTTTCCATTTTTTTACTCCTTTCTGTTTTACACCGGTATACTTTCACAGGCCAGGGCGGATATGTGGCAGCCACTTTCACAGGCCAGGGCGGATATGTGGCAGCCACTTTCACAGGCTACAGCGACCAGCGCGGGTGATGGACCTGCACCAAACTTGGTACACATAACCCCCCTATGACATGACCCACGTATTATGGGATTTGTAGTACTTTCCAAGACTTTGGTTCCCACAGACCACTGAGGCCACCAAAAAGGACCAATACAGACCACACTCAGCACACACAGCCCCCATGACCCCTCTACGTCCCGGTGCAGTTCGGAGGGTGGGCCATGGATGATGGGACTTGAAGTGCCTCTACTCACTTCCAAAGTCCGCTGCAACCCTCATCCAATCACTGATCGAGACCAAACTTGCCATACATAACCCCCATGACTGCCTTCACGTCCTGGTGAGGTTTGGGGGAGGACTGACAATGGATGATGGGATTTGTAGTACTTTTACACCCCTCTGTTCCCACAGACCACTCTGGCCCCCAACAAACACCGAGAAAGTCCACACTTGGCACACAGAGCCCCAGTGACCCACTCTACATCCTACTGAAGTTTGGAGGGGGACAGAACATGGATGATGGGACTTGCAGTACCTTCCCTCACTTCCCAATCCTGCTACAAACCTAATCCAATGACTGATCAACACCAAATCTGGCACACAGAGCCCTCATGACCCACTCTACAGCCTGGTGCAGTTTACTGTGAGACGGACCACGGATGATGGGACTTGAAGTACCTTCACTCACTTCCGAAAAACAATGCATCCCTCATCCATTCACCAATACAGACCAAACTTAGCACACAGAGCCCCCATGACCCAATCTACATCCTACTACACTTTGGGGGGCCGGGACACACAGAGATGGACTAAACTTGGCACACAGAGCCCCCATGACCCACTCTACATCCTGCTGCACTTCTCAAATGACCCGGGCAGGGCCGGGTCCCCAAGCTAGTAGTCAATAAGTGAGAATCTTCCAAAGCCTGCTATTTTTCCTCACTGCACTGGCTTTTTCTAGTCAAAATAAAACTACCTTATGCTACTCAATGTAATGAACAGCATGCTTAGTTTAGCTTGAATTCCATGAATTTGTATTTTAAAAACATGCTATTTCATGTTTAAAATGCTGAGTTTGTTCCTGGAATTGTCTGTTACTTTCATTTTCTTTCCATTTACTCCTTGCAGTGAATCTATAAACTATCATTATTGTTAGCCAGCTTGAGCCCCTATATCGGATCGGAAGAAAGGCAGGATAAAAAGAAAGAGAACAACAGCAGCAACAGAAGAGAACAATTCTGAATTCAAAGGGCCCTTCCACACAGCCATATCACCCAGAATATCAAGGAAGAAAACTCCACAATATCTGCTTTTAACTGGGTTATCTGAGACCACACTGCCATATATTCCAGTTCAAAGCAGAAAATGTGGGATTTTATTCAGCTGTATGGAAGGGGCCAAAGACAAATCCATGTTAGTCTGAGGTATCAGTGTAGCAAGTTATCTTGTAGCACCTTAAGAACTAATTGAGAGAATAAAGGTAGCACCTAAGCTTTTATTGATTAAGGGCTTGTCTACATGAATAAAAAGTTCTGATCGGAGATGATTCAGTGCTGCCTATCTTCATGATGCGTGAGAACTGCCAATGAACACCTCCATTTTTGTTGTTGTTGTCCTTAACCAATTTTGCTTTGCTTTCAGCAAAAATAGAAGATATTCTATAGTTTGCAAGAAACTCCAGGATACTCTGGGGTTTTGCAGCTATCTGCAGAGCTGGATTGGGTCTCTTTTGGTCTGATCCCCTGTCCAGAAAACAAGGGATGGCTTGTCTCCATGCCACCGTGATCAATCCTTCCTGGCTCCCTGTGAGTGCCTGGCCATTGAGATAATCATGAATCTTCTTTTTCTACTACTACTACTACTACTACTAGTAGTAGTAGTAGTAGTAGTAGTAGTTTTGGAACACAATACACCAGACATCACAATTGTGGAAAAGAAAAAAGTTTGGATTATTGATTATTGATGTCGCCATTCCAGGTGACAGTCACATTGAGGAAAAGCAACAGGAAAAACTCAGCCGTTATCAGGACCTCAAAATCGAACTGCAAAGGCTCTGGCATAAACCACGAAAGGTGGTCCCAGTGGTAATCGGCATACTGGGTGCCATACCAAAAGATCTCAGCCGGCATTTGGAAACAATAAACGTTGACAAAATCACTATCTGTCAACTGCAAAAGGCCTCCTTACTTGGATCTGCGTACATCAATCGAAAATACATCACACAGTCCTAGATGCTTGGAAAGTGTTCGACTTTTGTGATACACAATCCAGCATATATATCTCATTTGCTGTGACATACTGTGTTTTTGTGTCAGTAAAATAATAATGTTATTTCTAGACCACCCTCTCTCCCCGGAAGGACTCAGGGCAGTTTACACATAAAAATTAGGCAAACATTCAATGTCTCAAAATGGAAGGCACTGATTGTGTCTGTTGGTGTCAAAATAGGGTGCCCTCATGTTCAGCAAAAAGAAGAGGGTGACTTTTCTCTCTCCATGCTGATCACCTGGAATACCTCTCATTAAATGTGACAGGCTATGGCTAGGCACTTACAAGGAGGAATATGGCTGTTGAGAAGTGATGGTGGCACACAGACAAAGGGATGGATTATCAAGAGGACAGGCTGAATTGCCTGGAGACATGGTCCCAGCAGGTACATGGGGCTGGGGTGGCTCCTAGGCACAAATGACCCAGTTTAACCTACTCCATGTAGACATATCCTAAGCAGGGGCAGTCCTACAAGATAGGCCAAGTAGGCGGCCGCCTAGGGCACCATCTAGGAAGGGGGCGCCATCCTGGCCGCATGGGGCGCCATCCTGGCCCTGCCGATGTTCCTCAGACAGTGCCTGCTTTTTGACCCCGGCCTTGTGCACTCCGACGCCGCTTCTGGGCACGCGCGGAGGTTTTCACGCAGGCGCAGTTGCTCCGGAGCTGAAGTTGAGCGCAGGAGCAACTGCACATGTGCGAAAACCTCCGCGCATGCCCAGTAGCTCCCTTGCGCAGAAGCCTGTAAGCAAAGCAAAGCACTCCCTATCGGGCAGGCAGGGAGTGCTCCCCCTCTCCCTTTGTCTCCGCCGCGCGCGTTTGCAGGGAAGGAGAAAAGAATCAGTGAAGGAAGTGTAAGTGAAGGAATGAATGAAGGGCTTTCCTCCTCCTCCTGCTCTGTGACCTCTTCTCTCCCTCCTTCCTTTCTTCGGCTCTATTTCTGTCTAGACCTGAGGGGCCTGAGGCTATGAGGAGTTGTGGGAGTTGGAGGCCAAAACACTCAGAAGGAGGGCGGGGCGGCCGCGCTGCCTGTATTCGATCTCATTTGAACATTTTGGCTGTTTTTCTATTTACATTTACATTGGGATCCTAATTTTGGACTTATGGGAGACTCCTATGAATTATGAGTCGGGTGATAGGTAATATATTCTGATTTTGATGCATTTACATTGCATTTCTTGTTGATTATTATACAGTTCTTCTAAATATTGTTATACAATATAATATAAATACAATATAACAATAGAATAATGATATATTTTATATTACATGTAATATTACAAACAATATTGCAGTATAGTGGTATTGTACAAAATAGTAATATATAATATTTTATTTTACTTTATTTTGGGTTATTTGAGTTTTATAGAAGTAATGAAAATATTTAGTAAAGGATAATTTTATTTAAATAAATAATTTTATTATTTTATAATAATAATATAATAGAATGTTACATTATATTATAATGTCAATATATTATAATATAATTATATTGTAATGTAGTATAATATAATTATGATATAATATAGTATGAGTATGGTATAATATATTGTACAGTATATACATTGATACAATATAATACTACTAATGGTATTGTGATATTATAATTGTATATTTGTTTTACATGGGGGGCGGCAAAATAATGTTTTTGGGGGGGCACCAAAATAATGTTCGCCTACCATTTAAAATTACCTTAGACCGCCCCTGATCCTAAGTTTACTTCCTCAGATGACTTCGTACCATACGTGTGAGGAAGTGGGCTTAGAGTATGAAAGCTACCATAGAATGATATTACAACCAATTGATTATTGAATAGGTCTCCTGCTAGCTTGATGTGCTGGATTTTATTGTGTACTAGCCGTCCCCTGCTGCATGTTGCTGTGGCCCAGTCTGTGTATATGTGTTTTGTGTGTATATATGCGTATATGTGTTGTGGAGATCTAAGGTTTACTTTTCTTTTAACGTGGCAGGGCAGGCGATCCCACCGCTGCCACCATTTGTGGATGATTCGACGTTTACTTATATTTCGCTGCCACCATTAATTTATTTAGGCTTGACCATTGACTTGTAAAGAGTGGTGAGGAGACTGGTAATCCAAATGAAGTCACGGGGAGAGAGTTTTGAATCAAAACTGAAATAGTTTATTTCACACAACTGGGCACAAAACTTGGCTTGATACTTTATATAACTCTTCCGAAGAGGCACGACTTAAAAAGGTTACAAAGTTTCTATTTGTAACTAATACACAGTTGCAATGTTTAACTATTGCTGTTACTTAGATCAGCGTCTAGCAATCTAAAACATACAGGCACTCTTGCCTCTATCTAGCCCTCAGGCTTTACACAAACCGGCTGGCTCGCAAGCTCAGCCCAACAGAACTGTCTCCCCACAGCTCTAAAACAGATTCCCCAGCCGAGCTACACTCGCTTCGCTGACAGGAAAACTCTAACTGCTCTCTCTGCAGTTTCAATAATGTGATTCCTACTCCTCTCTTCAGAGCAGAATCTAACCGAACCTTCTGGCTTGACAGCCAGGCACCCACTGACTTTCTCTAAGAATTCCGAACTAGCCTTCTAGTTGGCTCCGCCCACCATCACCATGGCAACACATTCCCCCAGGAGGGAACTGCCTCCATTATCACAGCCAACCCTTTGTGGTCTGTCCATAACGTGACCACTTAATATAACACAAATAACCACCTCATCACATGTGTGTGTATATATTTGTGTATATATGTGGTTTTACGCATGCGTTGTAATGCATTTTTTGTCTTTTGTCTTTTTAAGTCTCTTCCACTGTACGTATATGAGTGATGGTCACTCATTGGCCTGAGAGGTGTATTGTGTCCAAATTTGGTGTCAATTTGCCCAGTGGTTTTTGGTTGTGTTAATCCCACAAGCAAACATTACATTTTTATTTATATAGATTGATTTTCATTATATGGTCCATTTTCTGATTCTTGTTAGATTTAGTAGAGGAAAACTTAGGATCAGCTCATGACATTTTGTAGGCAGAGACAAAGGCCAAGGAGACTTTGGTACATGTACTTTACTTCGCAGAATCTTACTTCAGCATTGATTACTGTACTCATCAATGTCTTAGTGCAGCAGACTAATTTGAAAGGCGCAGGCAATCTTGTAGCACATTTAGCTCTAACAAAAGACACTGGCCAGGGGGAATGGCTGAGATGCCACTAAGCATCACTTTTCTGAGGAAGTCGCTCCCTTTGACCCAAGGGTTGGACTATCCTTGGACAGTGTATTCAATCTATTCTCTTGTTTCAGGTAATTTACCTTGTTTCAGTTACTACAGTAGCCTGCAAATGCTAGATGTAGTGTATAAAAGCTGGAATGTTCAAACAATGCCTCATAACACTGGTTTTGTTCATGGAGCATTTAGCATTGACTTCACTCAAGTAGAAAATGCTGCATGAATATGCCTATGAGGGTGCTCTTTTTATTATTCTAACCGCCCGCCTTTTCTTTTTTCTTTTAGCATTCTGGGCTGTTACATGAAATAATGTATACACCATCCAGCTTATAGTCACACAGATTCCTTTGTCCCTTGATGTGAAAGGCAGCCTGCAATTAGAAGCCATGGCCATCAAATTTATTTATTTATTTATTTATTTATTTATTTATTTACAGTATTCCTATCCCACCTTTCTCAGCCCGAAGGCGACTCAAGATGACTTACAAATTGGCAGCAATTTGATGCCACAACAGTCATAAATATCATTAAAACATTTAGCATAACATAATAAAAATCCATATAATGTATGTCAAATACACTGGGGAAAAACACAAAAACAAATGCACCCAAAATTGGGGCACATTTCCAAGCACTTTCTTCAGAACAGGTTGGATTTGTCTCGTCAGATCTCAAGCTTCTGCTCATGTCTGCAGCGAGGGCATGTTTTTATCCCTGCGCAAAGAGAAGGAGAACAGGCACTGTTTGACACAGAATCCAGCATGGCGTCTCTTGCATAGGATTTACTACTGTTTCAAGGATGATGTAGTACCTGGCTTGCTATTGACAGGATGCAATAAAGCATGACATCCAGGAATTCTGGAGGAGCATGCAAGCTTGTCTGTCTGTCTCTCTGTGTGAGCACACCCCGGCACACCCACAGTGTATCCTGTGGAACATTTTTACCATATTTTCAGTTCATTCCAGATACTAACATCACAAAGAGAATAACTGCGGGTATAAACACAGGAAGAGAATATCAGCCAATAAGTAAAATCCTGATTCTTTCCTTTCCAGTGTAAACCAGCCAAAATAATGCTTGCTCACGCTCTCTGCACACCACTGCCTCCCTCTCCTTCTAGAGACAGGGCTGAGCTTTGGGGAATAAATTTGGCCTGAGGAAATGAAAACACTATGGCTGCATAGCCCAAATAACATGTCAACAAGAGATTTAAGGGAAACTTTATTGTCACAAGACCTTCAGTGAAGTTAAATACAGATAGGTTTTCTTCTGACTGAGGCATTTTGAACAAGGAAAAGTCTAGTTGAATATTTCATGATTTGAAGTCCCCAAACGGGGAGTGTTCTTTTCAGAATATGTAAGTTGGGGCATGAAACTTCATTTCTTAAGCCCCATGGCACTGCATATATAGCAATAATAAAAATAATAATATGGAGGAAGGAAACCGTTGTTTGTTATGCACATAAAATGTTGTCTAGGAGGTCTCCACTGAGACAAAGAAGCTACAGGTTAAAAAAAAAAAAATTTATTCGGAGAGGGAGGTTGGTGAAACAAGCAATCTAGATAACACACTACCTGTGGCATTTACGAATGTACCTCTCTTTTCCACCATATACAGGGCTGGGACCGCCCTATGAATATTCAATGACAAGAAGATAATTTCCATCACTGAAAGGAGGAAGGTGGCGGGATAGAGGAGTTAACCATCTCTCCGTTGCCATGGACCGACCACTTCCTGATCAAGTTTAGACTTCAGGGGTGAAGGACCTATTAAGATGATCCGCCCCAGGAGGTTTATGGATCCAGATGGACTCCTGATGGCTCTTGGGGATATTCCCGCCTCGGTTGGTGATCCCGTTGATGCCCTTGTCACTCACTGGAATAGGGAAATGACCAGGGCAATAGACTCAATCGCTCCAGAATGTCCCCCCTCGAGTAGCTGAGCTAAACCATCTCCTTGGTTCAACGAGGAGTTGGCAGCGATGAAGCAAATGAAGAGGGGAGTAGAGAGCGTGTGGCGGAAAATGCCTTGCGAGTCAAACCAAACATGGCTGAAGGCCTATTTAAAGTCATATGCTGTGTCAATAGATGCTGCAAATAATACTTTCTTTGTAGCCATTATTGCATCGGCTAAGAACCGTCCGGCGGAGCTGTTCTGAGAAGTCAGAGGATTGTTAAATCCCATCTCTCAAGACGGGATCCCTGACAACTCGGCAGCCGGCTGTGAAGCATTTGCTTGGTTCTTCGCAGACAAAGTCACTTCAATATGCTCTAGATTTGACCTCATATTAACGGCAGTCTCTGAGGATGTAAGACGAGCACATGCTTGTCCGTTTTTGATTGATTTGTTTCAATCTGTGCAGCTTAAGGATGTGGACAAAATTCTTGGAGAGGTGAGAGCAACCACATGCTTCTTAAATCCTGGCTGATAAAGGAAGCCAGAGAGGGTTTGGCAGGGTGGGTGAAGGTGGTGGTTAACGCCTCCCTGCAGGAGGGCAAGTTTCCAAGGAGCCTAAAAGAGGCTGTTATAAAACCACTGTTGAAGAAACCATCACTAGACCCCACCCAATTAGACAACCTTTGGCCTGTTTCCAGTCTCCCTTGGGCAAAGTCCTGGCACGTGTGGTGGCCTCGCAACTCCAGGGATTCTTGGTAGGCACTGATTATGTAGATCCGGCACAATCTGGCTTTAGGCCAGGACATGGTGCCGAAACAGCCTTGGTCGCCTTGATAGATGATCTACGCCAGGAGCTAGACGGGGTGTGTGTGTCCCTGTTGGTTCTGCTGGACCTCTCAGCGGCCTTTCATACCGTCGACCACAGTATTCTTCTGGGACACCTCAGGGATATGGGACTTGGGGATACTGTTCTGTAGTGGCTCCGGTTCTTCCTTAAGGGTCATTCTTAGAAGGTGTTTCTGGGGGATACCTGCTCGTCCTCACAACCTTTGACTTGGGAAAAATCATCCAGAGTTTTTGGGGTCAGATATCTTCTGTACACGATGGATGTTCAGCTCTATCACTCCTTTCCACCTGTCACAGGTCCTGAACCGGTGCTTGCCTACTGTGTTGGCCTGGACGAGGGCGAACAGATTGAAACTCAATCCAGACAAGCAGAGGTACTCCTGGTCAGTCGAAAGGCCGAACAGGGGATAGGGTTATAGCCTGTGTTAGATGGGGTTACACCCCCCCCCCCCGAAGACACAGGTTCGCAGTTTGGGAGTGATCCTGGAAACCCCAGGTCTCGGTGGTGGCTGGGAGAGCTTTTGCACAATTAAAACTTGTGCGTTAGCTGTGCCCATTCCTTGGGAAGTCTGACTTGGCCACGGTGGTCCATGCTCTGGATACATCCCGAATAGACTACTGCAATGCTCTCTACATGGGGCTGCATTTAAAAACTTCTTGGAAGCTTCAATTAGTCCAACGGTCGGCAGCCAGGTTGTTAACCAGAGCGGCATACAGGGAGTGTAACCACTCCTTTGTTGCGCCAGCTCCACTGGCTGCTAATCAGCTTCCAGGCACAATTCAAAGTGCTGGTTTTGACCTTTAAAGCTCTGAACGGTTCTGGCCCAGATTATCTGTCCAAATGTATCTCCTGCAATGAACCATCACAAAACTTAAGATCATCAGGAGAGGCCCTGCTCTCAATCCCACAACTTTCGCAAACGTGGTTGGTGGGGATGAGAGACAGGGCCTTCTCGGCAGTGGCCACCCATCTGTGGAACTCTCTCCCTAAGGACATCAGGTTGGCCACCTCCCTCCTGTCCTTTAGAAGACAACTGAAGATTTGGCTTTGGGACCAGGCGTTCGACTAGAGGCTAGCGGCAGCTTGGACAGGAAATTTTTGAACATTGCAAAGTTGGATTTACTTGGCTGGATTTTGGTTTTAGTGGCATGTTAATTTATTGTTAATGAATTTGTTAATGTATTCTATAATGTTGTAAATTAAGTTTTACAGTTTTAATTGAATTTTTATTGTATATGTTGATAGCATCATTGATGCTTGTATGAGGCCACCCCGAGTCCCCTTTGTGGGGAGAAGGGTGGGGTAGAAATGAAATAAATAAATAAATAAATAAATAAATAAATAAATAAACAGAGGAGGAGAAGAAATGGTCCTCCTGCATGATGGTGGAATTATTGCATGTTAACAAGTGATCTTCACTGCCCCAGTCATAAGTAGTTGGTATCAGTCAGGACTATGGAATATCTTACTAAGGGCCCTTCCACAAATCCCTTTATCCCATGATGATGATAATCATCATCATCATCATCATCATCATCATCTTTATTTATACCCCGCCACCATCTCCCCAAAAGGGGACTCGGGGCGGCTAACATAAGGCCAAGTCCAAACATACAAACATACAATACTGCAAAAAAAATTTACATCAAGAGAAGATACAGGAATAACAGAATAAAATAAGCAGTTGCAAAATAACATGAGAAAATAGGAATAGAATATCAAGGCAGAAAATCCCACATTATCTGAGTATGAACTTAGATAACCCAATTCAAAGCAGATCTTCTGGGATTTTCTGCCTTGATATTCTGGGATATAGGGCTGTGTGGAAGGGCCCTACCCATACCTTGTTATGCTTTGTTTTCGGATCATCAGGTAGATATTGAAAAGACACCGAGTGGTGAAAGCTTCATGTCTCATTATTTGTCTATTACACTTCCACTAAATCATGACTGGTGTCAGCGATTAGTAAAATTGGAGTAGCAGAGGATGATGTAGAGGGATTTTGCACCATCCTGTCCTTCTTCTGTGAGTCTGTGACAGGGAAATCTGGCAAGGTGGGAGTTATGAATGTGAAGACGCGCCTGGGGTCTTTGACTTAGAATAGAAACAAGGACGTGACATCTCTTCCCAGGGGACTTCTTCTTGCCTTCCCATAGAGAACTGGAACTCTCAAGGACCAAACCAGTCACTTTAGATAACTCAAACAGGCTTTATTGTTCACAAAAGGAGTTATCTTATTGAGGTATTAAACTTGGTTCTTCAAACAGGGGTAAAATAAAATATACATTACAGTTCTTTAGTTGTTTGAGTACAGGAAGCTTTCAGCCGGATGGCTTTCCAAATTCTCTCCCTCTCAATGGCTTTGAGGTGAGAACTCTCTTAGCCCCAGTCAAATGGCCTATATTGAAGGCACAAAGCCTTCCTACTGGTGCCAAATGACCAGTTGAAGGCGCTTGAGATTCCACAGTCCCATCCAGGTGTGCTGGATATGCAGAATGAATCCAAGATATGAAGAATTGGTGCTAGAGAATGCCTGACTGAGGCCTGGCTGGCAAACCCTCTAACACGTCCTCTTCTGTAGAGATGCAGGCAAAATCTAAAGAGAAAGCTAGATTTCCAAAGTCT
Organism: Anolis apletophallus; assembly: GCA_030556195.1. Lineage (NCBI taxonomy): Eukaryota > Metazoa > Chordata > Lepidosauria > Squamata > Anolidae > Anolis > Anolis apletophallus. The sequence goes on along the minus strand of JARBWK010000002.1, from coordinate 160,105,187 downwards.
CAAGGGGAGGAAAAACAAACTTAACGATGATTGACAGCTCTAAAGAACCAATCAATGCAACCAATACTTAACAACACTAAACAGACTAGCTGAAACATAATCCAATAGTTTAAACCTTGCAACTTAAAGTCTTATACACAGGTGGCATCAGCCACGCCTTCACAATGAAGCAACTGCCTCAAGCACCAGAATTCCCTTCCTCTTCAGTCCAAGGCCATACCTCTTTGTTGGAAGATGAATGTGTCTCTGTGGCTGTCCTGTATAGATTACACCTCCTTCCTGCCCTTAGTGGCATTGGAGGACACTGTCCTCTATTCACTGTTGCTGTACAATCCAGCACTTGTTTCTATACATGATACTGGGGAAGTGTGGAAAACAAAATCTTTTCTTTACTTCCCTATGCAGCCTGCTATTTTGAGCCATCTGAGGTGTAGCCAGAAGGGAGAAGACTTGTGTTCCATGCAGCGGCAAGCTGGAAAGCTCTCCTTCTCTCTGTGCAGAGATGAAAGGTGCAACTATTTTGCTGGATCCCATTCCATTCTGATTGCATTGGTATGAGAAGCAATTATCTACTAATGGGTCAATTGATGTGGTTCTTTCCCATGATGGTGCGTTCTTCCGAGAGTCAGTGTACCTGCCATGGGAAGCAACCTTCTGATCCTCTTGATGCATATTGTTGCTTCTTACCAGATTGGTCTAGGAACCCACCACATGGGAGCAAATGCCTACTATCTGTTCTTGTTTCATATGAATGAGTTCTGAGTAAAGGAGACACGCCAGTTCAGTGCAACCGGTGCAATTCAGACAGTCACTGTACCAGTCAACAAGCAAAGATATTGATGAAGGTGGCAGTGTCTGTAGGCTGCTGTCATGGTTATTGCTGAACAAGAATATTTCGTTGTTAACAACATCATCTGTGCTCCAAGTTCAAACACCAAGGGCACAGAGAAATGCATTTTCAGTAACTGCTTCATATTCATGAAACTCCTTTCCCCTGGAGGCTCACCTGAGCTTTAGCTTGAATGCATCTTAGAAGCAGTACAAGGTACTTCTTGGTCAGAATTAATGTGAAAATCCCATGTTGATCAGAATGTGTAATGACCTCATAGGCTTGCTTCTCACTGTACAACTCAGCTGGACACATCTGCCCCGTGTATACACATAGGGAGAAAATTAAAACTCATTGTCATATATTACGCGTCAAAGGTATATTTGCTATTAATTTCCACAGCCTAGGTCATTTCTTTTGTGCAACTACCTATCACCCTTTTGAAGAGGACGAAAACCAAGGAAAGGGGATCTACTACGTTGGAGGATTTTTTGGCTAGTTTCCACACCAATATTTGATTTCAATATTAATTCCCTATCATGAGAACATGACAAAGGTCAATTTGAACTTTCAGACTATTCTTTTTTTTTCTTGTCAGGAATGACTTGCAAATCGCTTGTGGTGTGAGAGAATTGGCTGTCTGCAAGGACTTTGCCTAGGGCAGTGTTTCCCAACCTTTTTTGAGCCGCGGCACACTTTTTACATTTGCAAAATTCTGGGGCACACCACCAACCAAAATGACACAAAATGACACTCTAACACAGTAATACATATAGTTAATATGTTTTTAAATGTATTTATACACTCAGTGTGAAACCTGGGCCTGTTTCGATGAACTCAACATAGATATCCTGGCAGGAATGGCAGAAAGACACAAACTTCCCACACAGAACTCCCATAACCAAGAGAAAATGCTTTAAGAGTTTGGTGTGCATTGACCTTGAGTTTTGGAGTTGTAGTTCACCTATATCCAGAGAGCCATGTGGACTCAAACAATGTTGGATCAGGACCAAACTTGGCATGAATACTCAATATGCCCAAATATAAACACAGATGGAGTTCAGGGGAAATAGACCTTGACATTTGGGAGTTGTAGTTACTGGGATTTATAGTTCCCTTACAATCAAAGAGCATTCCGATTCCCAACAATGATAGGGAGGATGGGGAGGGGTGTGTGTGTTTGTAATTTTGTGCCTTTATCGAGGTAGGTTTCTTAGGGTTTTTATACTTCAACACACTAGACTGCCCCCCCCCCTCTTCCTGGAGGTTCCAATTTCCCACGGCACATCTGATGATCGCTCACGGCACACTAGTGTGCCCCGGCACATTGGTTTGGAAACACTGGCCTAGGGGACACCCAGATGTTTTTTGATATTTTTACCATCCCTGTTGGAGGCTTTGCTCATGTTCCCGCATGGGGAGCTGGAGCTGATAGAGGGAGCTCATCCATGCTCTCCCCAGGTTGGATTCGAACTGGCACCCCTGAAGTCAGCAACCCAACCTTCAAGTCATCAGTCCTGCTGGTACAAGGGTTTAACCTTTTACCAGAATAGGGCTGAAATCATAGAAATAAGCTACATACATCTACATCCAGTTTAATACTCTCTTATCTTTCATATTTGGATAGGGAATAATGAGATAAACGAATTAGTACATCTGATATGAAATAATCAAATGCATACCAGCTCCACTGGCTGCCAATTAGCTTCCAAAGACAATTCAAAATGCTGGTTTTGACCTATAAAGTCCTAAATGGCTCTAGCCCACTTTACCTGTCCAAACATGTCTCCCTCTATGAACCATCAAGGACCTTAAGATCATCTGGGGAGGCCCTGCTCTTGGTCCCGCCACCATCGCAGTCACATTTGGTGGGGACGAGAGACAGGGCCTTCTCTGTGGTGGCCCCCCAGCTGTGGAACTCCTTCCTTAAGGAGGTTAGATCTGCCCCTCCCTCCTGACTTCTCGCAAGAAGCTTAAATCCTGGCTGTGGGAGCAAGCGTTCATATCATTATTATTATTAAACTTTATTTATACCCTGCCTCATCTCCCAGAAGGGACTCGGGGCGGCTTACATGAGGCCAAGCACACAGCACATAGTAAAATAACTCAACAGAAAATAAAACAATACAATCACTATAACTTACAATAAGCACTAAACAACAACAATACAATTTAAACACATTATGGCTGGGTCAGATGTAAATTATTAACAATTATTTAAAATAATTAACACTGGGTGCGAACAGAGGAAGAATGTTTAACACAGGAGGGTTTTTTAAGAAAATAATGTGGAGCAGAGCCCAACAGGTGAGTAAAGTGCTTCTGAGGACATTTTGCAAAGGTTGATCAGAGCAGGGCGTTGTTTGTTTTATTTTAAAAAAATATTTTTTATTGTTTTATCATTGTCAATACAATTATTATACAATATCTATTTTACAGCAGATTCATGTTGTTCATTACTAACTACAATACAATACTTTAATCTTTGGCATCTGCCATTATTTTCCTTATACATTTTTGTATCCCTCACCCCTTCCCAAGCCATAGCTTTTACATATCATTTGTCCAAAATTTCATTTCTTCTTTTGGAGGTAACTTTCCTTCTTTCTTTTTTAGTCCTTTTTCGATGAATTTTCTCCATACCTCATCAAAATCACTTTGTTTCCATATACCTCTTTTTTCTTTTAATATACATGTTAACTTGTCATTTATTGCCAATTTCCACACTTCCTTGTACCATTCCTCTATTTGTACATTTATTTCTTTTTCCCCAATTCCTTGCTATAAGCAATCTTGCTATTGTTAATAGGTTTGTTATCACATCTTTATCTTTTTTCCAATTGTTTATTATTATATAATGATAATAAGGCTATACTAGGAGTTCTTTCAAGGGCGTTGTTTACTTTATTCCGGGAAGGAACATTTGAACAGCCACGTGTTCAGTCTCCTCCTAAAAACTGCCAATGTTTTTAGGGAGCAAGTTCCAGAGTCAGGGGGCCACCACAGAGAAGGCCCTCTCCCTCGTGTCCACCAATCGCGCCTGTGAAGAGGGTGGGAGCGAGAGCAGGATCTCTTCAGATGAACGAAGAGATTGCCTGGGTTCGTAGATGGAAAATAGAATAGAATAGATGGATTTTATTGGTGAAGTTGAGATTTTATGGTCCGTAATTTGGATTGATTTGGAAGATGTTTTAAACCAGGCGAACTGTTTTTAATGTATATTTTTATAATCATTTTATGTAATTGTGTATTTTATTGCTGTTTTTATATTATATTGGCATCAAATTGTTGCCTGCTAGTAGCCGCCCTGAGTCCCTCTTCAAAGATCGAGAATAGGACGGGATATAAATGTTCTAAATAAATTTAATAATCAAACAATGTAATAATCAAATTCATAACCATAGAGGGTATAGCAGCCTCAGAATGAGCCACTATCCATGGTTCTGTGAGAGCAGCAGCCGCAAACACCTCCTTGTCCATGCCACAGAGAGCAATACTGGAACCTGAGGCATCCTATTACCTTTTCGGTACCCGCCAAAGGTTATCATCATGTACACAATCCAGTGCAAATACAGAAGAAGCGGGTCCCCCTCTGTAATTTACCTTTCTACATGGCTGAGTCCTAGGCTAGGTGTTGGGCAAGGACTGCGCACCGAGATTCATTCACCAGACAAAAAGCGCTTCCCGTTATTAATGGCTGGAGGAGGCCTCTGTGTAATCAAAGGGCACAGCTGCAGTGATGTACAGCCAATGACAAAGCGAGGGAGCGTTGCCTCTCTCCCAGCTACAAGCTTGCTAGCCGGCAGCAAGGAACTTCCCCGAGCTGTATATCTGCAAGATAAATAGCCCCGGGTGTGAATATACCTAGTGATCGCAGTCTTGAAAAGTATTGTTATAACCCACCTCATACAATCATTCTCCAAGTGACTCGACTGCATTTTTCACCATTTCACACCTATTCTTGCTGTTTGTAAATAGAAGGAGATGCTGAGCTGAGATTTAAGGGCCGCAGAGCCCTGGTGCGGATTTCCTCCTTCCCATTCCGAAACGGATGTCTCTGCAATTCATGGCGTCAGCAGCACAGAGCTCTTGGCCGGAAATATTCTATATGGCGCTTCTTCCTTCTGCGTGACACGAATGGAGCAAATGAATTTATCTGTGGGATGTATTATATGAAATTGAGAGAACATCTTATTTCATTTTATTTGATAGAGGGGAGGTGTTGCACGATACAAAGAAAGAAAGGCCTCAAATCTTCCTTATACTCATAAGCAGCAAAATAGGAAAAGAAGAAGAGGAAAAAAGAAAGCAAAAGCCGCATTACCATTTTATATAACAACTACTTTTGCGAACGAATTTTGCGCTGAAGGCAGTGGCATTGATTGTTACAATTAGTTCGTGCAAGCTACTATTGGTTGCAGTAATTAATGAAGTTAAATGGATTCATCTTGAAGCCTCCGGCAAAGAAGACTGGCAATAAAAAGCTGATCTGACAACAATATTTAATCTACTGGACTCTTGATTCATGCTTCCTGGGAGTTCTGTATGCACCTGATATTATACAGGCTCCGTGGAAGTGATAATAAACATATTTTTGAAAGGATATCATTGAAAGCAAATGCATTTTCACCAGCTCATTGGTGCCAGTGTTAACTCACACATGCATGCATGCATGCGCATCCACCCACCGCACAGGAAGCCTATGCAGCTCAGTGACCTTTTCATGAACCTTTGCAAGAGAGGGAAGGATCACTGATGGAGCAAAGGTCACTTGTTCACGCTGATCACAAATAAAAATCAGATCTGGCCATCTAGTGAGGGGTAATTAATAGATCTTTTTTATAATTTGGAGGAGGGATGCTACTAATATGTGCAAATGTTAGCGCAATTCTATCCAGTAAGACATTTTGAGTTTAGGCTCTAAGCCACAACAAATGGATTGAAGGTTACACTAATATGATTAATGGGTTCAGTCCGTGATTTGCTACATTTGCTTGCTGGTTAATTTAGAAGCCTAATTAATTTATTTTAGGTTTGCATAAGAGTTTTGTTCAGTTCAGTTTCTGATAACACCTTATCAAAACCTGCACATTTCTGTGTTTTTAAAAATGGAAATAACTTTGAGATTTTTTTTAAAAAAAATGCACACAGGAGAAAGTAAAATTCACCTTCATCTTTTAATGTAAATAAAACCCCAAATGCAAACATTATTACTGTTTTAATCTCTACAAAATTCAGACAATATTACTGTGAAAGACTTTATACAATGCAAACAATGAAAAAAGAGGACAACAAATTTGAGGTTATTGTCTTCAGGATATGAGTATAAAATAATTGTTTGCACTGAGGATGTAGTAAAGTGAATATGAATGAATAGGATTTAAATGTCATTTAATTGCTGTCCATAATAATTAATTTGGTGTCCTAGTGCAATAACATGGTATGAACTGCAACATAGAAATGGCTGTGAGAGCCTTACATTAAAAATTGAAACTTTTGCTAGACCTGTCCAGCTAAGAAAAGGTTGCACAGGTCCCCAAGCCCAAAGAGTCTTTTGCTCTGTGATTGGTCAGTTCCTTGGAGGGATCAACATGTGGGCTACATATGGATACCTTAAGAAAAAAGCAAGGTCACAACATCTGTTATAGCAGTGTTTCCCAACCTTTTTTGAGCCGTGGCACACTTTTAACATTAAAAAAATCCGGGGGCACACCACCAACCAAAATGACACAAAATGACACTGTAACACAGTAAAGAACGGCTGGGAGATGGTGACCTGCTGGGAGTGCCAAAGCCAGGGAGGGGGAGGAGCCAGGCCATGCCATGCCCCGCCCCTTCCCCCGGATTCAGTTCTCCCATAACTTCACCAGCCTTGAGGGGGCAGTGCCAAGCCAGCATTGTGCTGGCTCTGCCACCGCTGGCTTGGCACTGCCCCCTCAAGGCTGGCGAAGCTGTGGGAGCGCTAAAGGCGGGGGGGGGGCGGAGCCAGGCCGCACCATGCCCTGCCCCCTCCCCCCAGCTTCAGTTCTCCCACAGCTTTGCAAGCTTTGAGAGGGCAGTGCCAAGCCAGCATTGTGCTGGCTCTGCCACCGCTGGCTTGGCACTGCCCCCTCAAGGCTGGCAAAGCTGTGGGAGTGCTGAAGCCGGGGGGAAGGGGCAGAGCCAGGCTGCGTCATGCCCCCCCCCCCCCGGCTTCAGCTCTCCCACAGAGGAGGAGCATGAGCAGTGGACGGGCTTCAGTAGGCAGGGCTCCTCCGCGCGGCTTCAATAAGGGGCGAGAGTCATGGCGGATTGGAGGCTGGTTGGGGAAACGGCCGAAGGAGGCGGCGCCCCGGTCCCTTCTTTTTCTTCACCGCCACCTGGCCCTTCCTCCTCCTCTCCCAAGCAGGAGTTTGGCAGGAGGAGGGGGGAAAGGAAGGGGGGCAGAGAGCTTTTCTTGCGGCACACCTGATGATCGCTCACGGCACACTAGTGTGCCACGGCACACTGGTTGAGAAACACTGTGTTATAGAACCCCAATATGCTGATGATAATGTCGTCTGTGCTCATTCAGAAGAAGGCTTTCAATGCCTTTGCAGAAGTTTACAAAAAGCTTGGCCTCTCACTGAACATCGAGAAAACCAAAGTGCTCTTTCAACAGTCACCAGCTAATCCTTCTGCAATGCCAGAAATACAGCTTAATGGTGTAAGGTTAGAAAATGTTGACCATTTCTACTACAAGTGCAGCATTCTTCTGAATGAAGCAGAGACTGTTTGAGGATTGGGGGCATTCATAGGGAGACCAAGATGTCCTCCCAACCTTGTTATATGCCTGCAAAACGTGGACTGTCACACTCAACTCCTGGAACGATTCCATCAGCATTGCCTTTGAAAAATTCTGGAGATCTCTTGGGAAGATGGACAGGCAAAGGTCTGCGTACAGGAAGAAGCAAAGACTACCAGCACTGAATTGATGATCCTCCGCCATCAACTCTGCTGGACTGGCGATTTGTCCGAATGCCCGACCACCGTCTGCCAAAGCAGTTACTCTACTCACAACTGAAGAATGGAAAACAAAATGTTGGTGGACAGGAAAAGAGATTTAAAGATGGGCTTAAAGGTTACGCTCCCCCTGAAGATGCAGGTTTGTAGCTTGGGAGTTCTCCTGAACTCATCGCTGAGCCTGAAACTCCATTCTTGGCGGTGGCCAGGGGAGCATTCGCACAATTAAAGCTTATGCACCAACTGCGCCCGTACCTTGGGAAGTCAGGCTTGGCCATGGTAGTTACGCTCTGGTTACATCCTATATAGACTACTGCAATGAGCTCTATGTGGGGTTGCCTTTGAAGACTGTTTGGAAGTTTCAAATGGTCCAACAGGTGGCATACAACTTCCCTGTTACGCCAGCTCCACTGGCTGCCGGTTTGCTACTGAGCACAATTCAAAGTGCTGGCTTTAGCCTATAAAGCCCTACATGGTTTCGACAAATCTTATCTGTCTGAACATATCTTCCCCTATGAACCACCACAGAGATTAAGATTGTCTGGGGAGGCCTAGCTCTCAGTCCCGCTTTCTTTACAGGCGCACCTGGTGGGGACGAGAGACAGGGCCTTCTCAGTGGTGGCCCCTTGGCTGTGGAACTCCCTCTCTAGGGATATAAGAGCAGTCCCTTTCCTCTTGACCTTCAGTAAAAAAGTGAAACTGTGGCTATTTGAACAAGCCTTTGAAATCTAGTGCAATAGACAAACACGGAATCATGTGATATTGAATATTGGAATGGCTCAGACAATGATTTTGGGCAACGAGGCTAACAGTGAAGGTATTGGTTTTATATGTTTTTAAAGGTATTATTGTATCTACTTTTTAATTCTGTTTTAAATGTGGTTTTAAGTGTGTATTGTTAAGGCATCAAATGGCTGCCTGGTTGTAAACCGCCTTGAGTGACCTTCAGATTCGAGAAAGGTGGGATAGAAATATTGTAAATAAATAATAACCTTAAAACGGTGGTATAGACACTGAGAACTGGGAAGCCCTGTGAGCTATTAACCAACAGTGCTGTGGAATTTGAAGAGGCACGCATGGAGGGCAAAAGGGAGAAATGTTTCAAGAGGAAGGTACATCAAGCCAACCCTGACCAGGACTGCCTTTCTGTGGAAGAACATGCGGATCAAGAATAGGTTTCCACAGTCACCTACGGACCCACCACTAAGACCCTGCACTTGGAAGGCCATCCTACTCGGACATGAGTGATCGCCAATGGTGATGGCATCTCACACCACTCCATGAAGCTATGTTGGTGGGTACATGTGATGGGGTTTACCCCATAGTAACATCCCAATTGTGGAACTCCCTTCTGGGATCACTCAAGGGAGAAGTCTTTTTTCCATCCGTATAGAGTTGGGGTGCATCTCCAAGAGGGAATCATTAAACCAAGTTCCTTAGGGGGAGAATCAAAAGGGAAAGACCACAGAAAAATCTCAATGGAGAACAAACGTGTTTACAAAGTACTTTGGTAGTGTGAGAATACTAACCTTGTTGGTGAGGTGAAATGAAGTATTGTTGAGGAAGACATGGCTGAAACAGAGAACTATAGAACTCCAGCATGCAATATTTTGTTACAGATCCCACCTTAGCTAATTCTGATTTATGAACCTGAGCAAAATTCTTCCTTTTGAAGAGTCTGTTCATATTTTCACTGTGACCCTAAAAATAACAACAGGTTGATTATAGGTGAGCAAGAGCTGTGGACACTGGACAGGGCACTTCTCTTGGATAAACTGGTTGTTGAAAATTGAGCTTCTTCACATTTAAATTATCAACTTTCCATGCCTTGTTTCAAAAGAAAAAGAAGTGATATGTAATGTAACAGATATCAGCAATGCAGAAGATAACACAAGTTTATTCCATACATATTATGTCTCTCTGCTAGGCAAATCTTCGAAACTGCGTAACCCATGTGACATTGTAAACTTAGTAGATGCAGATGCTGAGAACTGGCTTGCATACTCGTATTTTACTTTGAAGTGTCTTTAGGAGACAATTATCCAGATGGTGTGAGGTCTTTCTACTGCTTGGTTTTCTTTCCCTACAGACAAGTTTGTGCACAACACATGTTTGATAGGTGCCTATTTTTTTTACAGTGCATCAGCATCTAGAATTTCTGATTTAAATTATTCATATACCATTGGAAGCATGAAGCATAGGCCCCTTCCACACAGATGTATAAAATCCACATTGAACTGGATTTTATTTATTTATTTACAGTATTTATATACTACCTTTCTCACCCCTGGGGGGACTCAAAGTGGTGGCGCAGTGTGAACTCAGATAATCCAGTTCAAAGCAGATATTGTGTCTTATCTGCCTTGAAAATCTGGGTTATACGGCTGTGTAAACCGTTTTGGTTTGTGTGTGTGTGTGTGTGTGTGTGTCAGGAGCAACTTTAGAATCAGTGTTATTTAGTTATATATAGACAGACATACTAGCACAAAGCATGGGTATTCATTAGCTTGTTTCGAGATATGATAAAATGTCTGCTTTCTCTCTTTTTCCTTCTCTCTCCATTTCCCTTTCTTCTTATCTGTAATTCTACAGTTCAGATCTAGTGACATAAAATAAGGATGCTTGAAGGGATGGGTCCATCAAACAGATCAAAGAACATTTCGGGGGGATTTCAGGAATTATAGAAAGACCTGTTTGTTAATGAATGACCCTTTCTCTTCAAATATTTTATCAGAGGTAGCGGACATGTAATAAACTTCAGAAATGTTGGAATGAACCACATGTGATGATAGAGGATATTTTAAAAATTAATTTATGGAAAAGTCCTGATGGTTATTTTGGGGGGAATGATAGAGGTTTGGTTGGAGAAGAAAACATGGAAGAATATTTGATTACCTCTGCGAGAACTATCTATGCTCAAAGATGGAAAGAGCCAACTACACCAAAAAAGAAGGCAGGCTGGTGAAAATGTATAGTAGAAATTGATAACCGCGCATGCAGTCGTGCCAGTCACGTGACCTTGGAGGCCTCTACGGACAATGCCGGTTTATTGGCTCAGAAATGGAGATGAACACCAACCCCAAGAGTCGGATACAACTGGACTTACTGTCAGGGGAAAACCTTTACCTTTACCTTGTGACCTTAGCTTTCAATAGACAGCAGAAAAATGTAATTAGTAGATATTATGCAACAAAGGTTATCATATAATAGAGGTTTAAATATATGCTAAATATAACATCTGATCAAGGAATAGGAAGTCATGGTGTGTGATGTGTAGTGTGTGATAGGATGTAGAAGTAGTATTATAAATAGCATGTATATAGATAATCCCTTAATGTTGTTTCAATGTTCAAAATGTTTGTATGTTCGAAACATTTTTGAGTGTTACTAAAAATATTTTTTAAATAATAGAATTTTCTCCAAATTGGTTTCCAGAAGATAGGATAAATCCTAATGTTATTCTCAATTGGTAAACTTGGGCCCCTTCTACACAGTTATATAAAATCCATATTAACTGGTTTATATGACAGTGTAGACTCATATAATCCAGTTCAAAGTAGATAATATGCATTATCTACATTGATGATCTGGATTATATGGCAATGTAGAAGGGGCCCAAGATAGGAAGGCCTCAGGAGGAGGAAATGTATCACTTAAAGTGTATCTATACCAGGAGTGGGGAACCTTTTTCCCCCCGACTAAAGGCCGACATTATTTCCTTCCTTCTATTCTTCCTTCCTTCATAAATAATTATAACATTATATATTATTATAAAGTGTAAAATTATATATTAAAAAACAAATGAAAATTCCCACCTTGAAATTTATGATTTTCTGGGGAGGTCCTGCTCTCGATCCCACCTTTGTCACAAGTACGCTTGGTGGGGATGGGGGACAGGGCCTTCTTGGTGGTGGCCCCTCACCTGTGGAACTCGCTCCCCAGCAAAATTAGGTCAACTTCCTCCCTCCTTTACTTTAGGAAAAAATGAAAAAATTTGGCTATGGGACCAGGCATTTGGTTAGACAGTAGGATAACAGGCGGTCAGTAAAAGGATGACAAGATATAGAAAAGGACTGTGAATTGGCTTAATTGGTGACTTTAGAGCTCGGATTTTTTTTTTGCACTTTAAATAGTTTTTAATCTGTTGAATGTTGGTATTTACTATGTAACTGTTTTTTATTGATTGTACTGTGGGGCATTGAATTATTGCCGATATAAGACGCCCTGAGTCCCCCTTCGGGGGTAGAGAAGGGAGGGGTACAAATCCTCTAAATAATAATAATAAAAGCTGTGTGGCACAGACAGTTGCCTGAGCACATACACGTAGATGCCTGCACATGCGTGTGATTACTGCCTTCGGCTAAGCCAACAATAACATGAGTGGAAGAAGAGGTTAGGGTTAGGAACATTTTAAAAGCATCTGAAAAAGCAGAATGACATAAGATTAATCATAAGTGCCCTTGCCAAACAGTTGGAGGGTATGATATTATACCTGAACGTTCTTTGCATAATACAGTACTGTATAATGCAATTGATTTGCTTGCCCACCTCCTGTCAGGCTGGATCGACATTGCCCCTAATCTGCTTTGAATTAGATTAGGCCCTTGGCTGACGCGGGGGCTGCATTTCATAAATGGCGCCACCTTCTGATAATCTGGAATCTTGGGATACAGGGCGTGCCAGCCTCAGCCCTTGTCTAGGTAGGGGTGTCCGTAATTTAGCAAAGGAGGAGCTAGCTGTCTTCCTCCTCCCTGCCCCGTGGATTCTGATATTCCCAGTTCCTCCCCCGGTCGCCACTTTTTTTTTTAAAAAATCGATTTTACCCACTAAAAAAATTTAAAAATGGCGGCTGAGGGCATAGGTCTGGGCCGTGTCCACAGGCTACAGGGGGGCCGGATCCGGCCCCGGGCGGCCGCCAGTTGCCCGATCTACCAGGACGCCCTACGCGATCTACCAGTAGATCGCAATCTATCTAATGAGCACCCCTGTTCTAGGTTATATGGCTGTGTGGAAGGGCCCGTAGACTCCAGAAGAAAGGCAATATGGTTGACTAATGGCCACACATGCTCCTCGGGTATTCACCTGGAAATCTCTATAGGGATTTTCTTTTCTTTTCTTTTTAAATCAATAATGCAGAGATGTGTAAACTGAATGTACACTCAGGGACTGAACACTGTAAAAGACCCTGAATTTAACACAAGCGGCCTTCTAAGGACACCAGTGTATATCAAGTCAATAACCTTTTAAGACCTAATCAAAGCAGCGTTCTGTGACACTTTATTAACAAAAGCTTTAATGTGGTGTATTAAAGCTAACAAACACAGTGACCTGCAGTGAGTCATCAAAGTTAATATTCCATTAAACACAGTTTTGAAGATGGATAGGTCAGATGTCTCCTCTCCCAGATGGGCTTTAAGCACCATGACTTTACATTCTATTGTTATTGTTACCGTTGTTATTGGAGATTTGTTTTTTTAACCTTACACATACAATTCAAATTTATTTTGAGAAATGAGCTTTTTTATATATAAGGGAAAGAGAATGCCCCAAAACCAATTTCCTACTTAGGCTGTATGTTTAATGCTACCTTTCTAAGTATAAACCAGCACATAATATGTTGTTGAAGGCCAGAATCACTGCGTCGCTGTAGGTTTTCCAGGTTGTATGGCCATGTTCCAGAAACATTCTCTCCTGAAATTTCACCCACATCTATGCCAGGCATCCTCAGAGGTTGTGAGGATGCCTGCCATAGATGTTGGCAAATTGTCAGGAGAGTCGCCTTCGGGCTGAGAGGGGCGGTATAAAAATATAATAAATAAATAATACTTCTGGAACATGGCCATACAGCCTGGAGAACTTACAGCAACCTAGCACATAATAGCAACAATCATGGGAAAACACAATGTTTCACTAAAGTTATTGGAATAGTGTGAGATCTAAATGTGGCTCCACATGAAGAGATATTATTATTAGTAGTAGTAGTAGTAGTAGTAAATCTATCACCCAAAGCCCCCTTCAATCAAAGCCTCTTTCAGTAGTATTTATACCCTGCCTTTTCTCTCCCGAAGAAGATTCATGCTATAGCAGCACTATGCAAGCCCCACATGGAACAGTAACAGGAAAAGTAACAGTAACAGGAAAAGAGATTTAAAGATGGGTTCAAAGCCAACCTTTAAAACGCTGTCATAGACATTGAGAACTGGGAAGCCCTGGCCCTTGAGTGCTCCAACTGGAGGTCAGCTGTGACCAGCAGTGCTGCAGAATTTGAAGAGGCACAAATGGAGGGCGAAAGAGAGAAACGTGCCAAGAGGAAGGCGCGTCAAGCTAACCCCGATTGAGACCGCCTTCCACCTGGAAACCAATGCCCTCACTACGGGAGAAGATGCAGATCACAGTCACCTACGGACCCACCAGTACACTGATCTTGGAAGACTATCTTGCTCAAACAATGGCAGATCGCCTAAGTAAGTAAGTAAGTAAGCAAGTAACATTATCAACACATGTGAATGACTGGGTGCTATTCCCCATGTTCATCTGCAATGCACAATGTGTCACTCGAATGTGCAATGTTCTACCTCATTGTGCAACTGGAATGTGAAACTGTAATGCATAGCATGCAACCATAATATGCATTGCAGAACCACAATGTGCAACTGATCACAATGCCCACTATTGCTCTATATGCAATTTTGCTTCCACCGCTTTCAGCAGGATATATCTGTTGCAGTATGGCAAATAATTCAATCTGCTTGCATATGTCACTAATAGAATGTCATCCTCCGTCTAGAACTAATTCTTCATGATGAGACAAGCATGCCTAGGATCTTAGCAGCCAGGGAGCTATTTTTGCATGCTCTCCACTGTTCTAAAGGGTGAGAGACTTCTGGGACAATATTTCATTTGGAAGGAGAAAACCCTGGTGGTTTATGGTATTTTGAAAAGCTTGGGCAAGCAACTTTGGGGAGATTACACATTTATAGAATTTCACAGCCAGCCAGAGGTAACTTTTCCCAGGCTCTGGCATCTTATAAACACTGGGTTCAATTTACAGATACATAATGTGTAGACAGTAACAGAAATATATGTTTCCCATTCTCATATCTATCTATCTATTTCAATCTACGTCTCATCTCCCTGCCAAGATATGGTCTGGTACACAACACCCAAAGAGAGCAACTGAACCCTCTTCTATACTGCCATATAATCTAGTTTGAACTGCATTATAATGGTCATTGTAGACCAGGCATAGGCAAACTTTGGCTCTGCAAGTGTTTTGGATGTCATTTCCCACGATTCCTAACATCCAATAGGAATTGGCTGTTAGGAATTGTGGGAGTTGAAGTCCAAAATATCAGAAGGGCCAAAGTTTGCCCATGGCTGGTGTAGACTCATATAATGCAGATTGAATCTCATTAAACTGGATTATATGTCTACACTGCCATATAATCCCATTTTATCAGATACCAGTTATCTGGTTTTTTATGGCAGTGTAGAAGGGGCCATATTGAGGACTAGACTGACTTGATGGCAAAACTATGGTTCTTATGGACTCTGATGAACTGCTTTTAGGACAGCTACTTAAATTGGTGATTGTTTTAATGTTTTCATAATGTTTTATACTGTTTATACTTAATATGTATATTTATGGTTTTTGTTGTTAGCTGCCCTGAGTCCTTCTGTGGAGATTGAGATAGGACGGGATATAAATGTCCTAAATAAATAAATAATAGTGAGCAGACAGATCCAACAGCTGCCATTAGAGGAGTAGCCTTCTTTTGCATCCCATCCTTCCAACTGGTATCATGAGGAGCCCTCCATCTGGAAGTACATCCAGTACAAAGCAGGGAACAACACTTTCATTTTTGATTTTCAACTTCAAATCCAAAAATATCTAAGAACAACTTTACCCTAATGGGAAACTTGAGCTTTCCAATCTAAAGAAGAAAAGGAAAAAAGGAAGAAAAATAGGTTGGAAAATAAAGCACAGTTAAGCTTAAACCCGATGAAATCGATGAGACGTGAGGAGCTGCTTGCTTAATGCTTACAGAGGAATGCAGAATTGGGCAAGAATAAGGCAGTAACAGCACACCAAATTATTATAATAAATAAACACTAAGGAACATGACATAATGTTGATGTAAAGGTTTTGCATGGAGCCATGCATCTTTATTATTAACCTTGACTATGTTAAATATTTTTCACCAAGCATTTCATAAATCACCCAACAACCGTACATGAACAGGCAAAAGTGAAGTCTTGGGAGACATTCCCCCTGCTCAATCTGGACCTGATCCCATCGCATCTCATCTCCCTTGGATATTTTGAATGCCCACCAGTTTCTTTCTCAGTGTGGGGCCTATAAAAAGGACCAAATGCAAGCGCAGGAAACCTTTTTGCCATATTGAGGACAAGCTCCTCCACAGAAACCAGCATGTAACACCTAAGAATGACAAGAGATTTCAAGGCAAAAACCAAAGACCTAGGAAGAATTCCTTGTAATGTCAGAAAAGGAGGACCTTTGCGATGTTTTCAAAGTTTTTAAAAGGATGTTTCAAAAGGGTTACAAGGGACTGTTTCTGCTGACATCATGGCTATGGTGGTCCACACTCTTGTTACACCCCGAATAGACTACTGCAACATGCTCTACGTGGGGCTGCCTTTGAAAACTGTTCGGAAACTTCAAGTGGTCCAATGGGTGGCAGCCAGATTTTTCACTGGAGCAGCATACAGGGAGCATACAACTCCTCTGTTATGTCAGCTCCACTGGCTGCCAGTCTACTACCAAGCACAATTTTAAGTGCTTGCTTTAGCCTAAAGCCCTAAATGGTTCTGACCCAGCTTATCTATCCGAATGTATCTCCCTCTATGAACCACCTCGGAGGTTAAGATCTTCTGAGGAGGCCCTACTCTTGGTCCCACTGCTTTCACAGGGGCGACGAGGGACAGGGCCTTCTCAATGTGGCACTTTGACTATAGAACTCCCTCCCCAGTGAAATCAGATCGGCCCCCTCCCTCCTGACCTTCAGAATGAAATTAAAAACATGGCTGTGGGACCAAGCCTTTGGACAGTAATACAGTGCAATAAGTGAAGATGGAATATGTGCAATCATGATTGAAACGGATTCTTGACTACGATTTTTGGGTTGTGTGTTATTTTAATAATTGGCTTTAATGCTGATATGCTTTTTAGTTTATGTTTGTAATGTATATGGTTATTTTATTATATGTCTGTTTTATGTGGCATTGAATTGTAAGGCCGCTCTGAGTCCCCTTCAGGGTGACAAGAGTGAGGTATAAATACAGTAAATATAATAATAAATTATGTCATTAAGCATGAAATATTCTACACCTACCACAGATAGACAGTATTTCATTCAAACAACAAACACCAAGTTTAACAAATGAAGAAATTGGTATACACACAATTTTGAAAGTAGAGCTCTTTCCCTGAAACTCCTTCCCTTTGCTCGAAAGGACCGGAGGACAGAGTTCAGGTCCTAAGATTTGAGAACCTCAGTGCCAAACATTTCCCACTGTCTGCCACTGGAAAAAAAGGGAAAAGGGTATGACTGGGTATTTTTTAAAGCAGTTCAAGGTCTTCTGGGACAAAACAAGGTATTTAAGTTGGCACAGGAGGCAATATATCTTGTTTTATGGCTTTCAAATGATTTTTTTAAAAAAAAATCAAAATGTTTGCCTTAATTAAAAAGCAAATCTTGTTTTTGTCATTTTATATAGGAGGAACTATTTTACAATAAATAAAACCAAGTAAAATAGTATAGTAGGAAGTTGGAACTATTTAACAATGTAGTCCCAGGTGGCACAGTGAGTTAAACCACTAAGCTGTTGAGCTTTTTGACCGAAAGGTTGCAGGTTCAAATCCAGGGAGCAGGGTGCGCTCCCTCTGTTAGTCCCAGCTTCTGCCACCTAGCAGTTCAAAAACATGCAAATGTGAGTAGATCAATAGGTACTACTCTGGCAGGAAGGTAATGGCGCCCCTTCCAGTCATGCTGGCCACATGACCTGGGAGGTGTCTACGGACAATGCCGGCTCTTTGGCTTAGAAATGGAGATGAGCACCAACCCCCAGAGTTGGACACAACTGGACTTAATGTCAGGGGGAAACCTTTACGTCTTTTACAATGCTGGTGTGTATAATGGGACTTAAGCATCCAAAGATTTTAGCAATTTCATAAAGCCATATATGACAAAATATGTCCTTTCTAGATGTTTTCTAGGTCTTCCAGCAAAACTCTGGGGTGTTCCTTTCCCATTTCAATAAAGTTCAGTACTACCTGCTTTTTCGCATATCCATGCACAGTCTGACAATGCATCCCTTGCAGATCCAGGGGCAGTCCTGTATGCATTTTTGTCATATTAGACTAACAGGAAAGTATTTTAAAAGTAGTATCTTAAAACAAAAAGTATAAAAAAATGCTCATGGTAAAAAAAAACCCTACCAAGGTGAGGAGAAACTATAACTACCCACATTTCAAAATTAGCCTTTCAAGGTTTGCTTCCTAATAAAAGCGAGACCTTTTTTCTAGGAATGCTGAGCACACAAAACTCTTCTTCTAACAATATCTTTCTATAAGGCACACACTACCTTTGAAACAGCACTGAGTGATGAGAAAGAAGGGAAGGGAAGTGGGAAGAGACTAGGCCAAATATTGCTCATTTTCAATTGCCACTCGGCTCATTTTCAGACAGAAGGTAGTGGACAGAAATAGCATCAAGCATGCTGTCCATCTTTAAATACCAAGGTTCGTGCGGGGAAGAAAATATGTCCCTGTATATTCTATATATCTTTACCTGACACACAAAGGCTGTTTGTATTTCTTTCCTTCCTGACACAATGCAGAGTTAGTTCAGCAAAGCACCTTGCCATTTAATATGCAGGGTTTGTTACAGGAGCAGCTCAATTCCTATTTCCAGGGCTTTGATGGTAAGCGAGCGGCAGTAGCAATATTAATCAGCAGTAACCTGTCAGTGAACTCTGAGGCTAATATGATGTAGTTATGATTTTACCATCAATCAGACCTCAATGGGATCTGGAAAACTCTTGCAAAAAATCTAATTGTGCAAGAGCTTCATCTGTTTCCAACGTTTCTATTTTATCTGTCATGGTGCTTTTTGGCCTGCAACATAGCCTTTTATTGTAAGCCTTATTGAATTAGCTGGCTGGAGACTGGTATAAGGAATTGGAAAGCTGAATTTCGAAGGCCAAGATCCTATTTGACACTGGTGGAGTGTAAAATCCTGCCAGGATGCATATGTGGATGATCAGGAAGCCCACAGCTGCCAGCTGGGTGACAGTGAGATGGACGTCCTCCTGGCACATTTCTATGGCCAACCAATGGGCATATGGAATAGAAGGGTGGGCCTGTGCCCAGCTGCCAACAGACACCCATTACCCAGCCTACATTAAAAAAAGTAGGGGCTCTTGGAAAGGGCCCCTACCTCTTGGTTGAGGTAGGCAGGATTTCCCTGGGTACTGGTAGTGGGGGGTCGGGAGCAGGTTAGGGTTTTGCCCTCCCTTCTGCTCGAGATCCCCGTGTACAACTGGGGGCCACTGTGTGATACAGAATGCTGGACTAGATGGACTGAGGTCCGATTCAGCATGGCTCTTCTTATGTTCTTATGTTAAGTCACAAAAAAGACTGCAGCCAATTTTTTCCTCACATGCTGACTTTCATTTGCAGAGGGGATCCACATTATTTCTCTCCAAAGGAGGGATGTAATTAAAAACATATGGGATGCTATCCAGATTTAGCTATATTGACTGTAGAGCCATTAAGTTCAATGAATCTTATGCTACAGCTATGCTATTTTTCTGAGCCTCCAGTTTGCATAATCCCTTGGGAGAGGAGACTGTGGGCCATTCCTGACAGGCCTTTAATCCGGACCTGTCTTGGTTTTACCAGAGATTATCAAATGTTGCCTCTTATAAAAGCAAATTAATGTTGAGTAAACCACGGTTTCCCTGTTTACCCTGCATTAATTAAATACCTCATCAGATCCGAACCTTAATGAACAATCCGAGTCGGATGAGATATTGGATCTCTAGAGGCTGACTTCTGGTATCACATTTTACAGTACTGGGGGTCAATCTCCACAGCCATCTCACACTTTTGGGCTTCTAGAGCCCACCCCATTCCCCAGCCCTCAATTTCACCCCTAGAAGTTCCCAAAAGGAGCTAGAAGTCAGAGTCTGTCTGGAGAATCTTCTTGAGAGAAGGGATGGTGCCTCAGGAGATGAGAGAGGGAAGGAGGAAATCCCTCCCCTCACCCCCATCTCATGCACCATTTCCTCCATCAGGAGGACTCTCTGGAGAGGCTCTGTGGTTGCTATTCTCTTTGCAGTAAATTTTAGGGGTGAAATTGGGGGCATGAAGCCAACCCGATTTGCCTTGCGATGACATGTACCACCACCACCCCACCACACCACCCCCAGGAACCCCCAGGTTTTGGGTTGGATGTGAGGACTACAACCCGCACAGAAGAGTGTTATTTTGACCCATTTCTGCATAGGTTTTAACTCTGTCTGGAAGTGCTCTTTGGCCAGGATCCCTCCAGCTGTGAATTTATGCTTGTATCTTTTGAAGTGTATTGCTTGCATTTGCATCATTTTTGGCCGAAATGTAATAAACCTCTTGTAGCTTGCTTTCAGCCCAAAGTGCTTGCATTCTTTCCTGGCTGATCTGGTTTAGTGAAGATTCACTGGGCTTGGACCTCTCTTACCACAGTATTAATTGAAATTGCTACATAGTCACTCAAAGAATGACAATAAGCAAATAGATTTGTGTGTATGCCTAAACATGGCAGAACATACAACATCTCTTATCCAACAGGACCTGAGTATTACCTACTCTAATGGCAGCAGAAATCTTAAGTTTCAGATATCTTTTCCATTAACTTCCCATTTATTCTTTTTGACCGGGGTTCCTAGGAACTGATCTCAGAAATTTGTGTTCTGGCTAGTGCTTTGATAATAGTTTTTTCTTTCCTTTTCTTTCCCTTCACACTATAATGGTTTTAATGTACTTTTTAATTCTATTTTAATATTTATTTAAGTGTACATTGTTTTAGGACATCAAATTGTTGCCTGTATGTAGAGCTGCCTTGAGTCCCTCTGGGGTAAGAAAGGCGGGGTAGAAATGTCATAAATAAATAAAATCCAAGAATACTCTAGCCAACATGCCCCAGTGGAATCCTGGGAGTGGCTTCCCCCAAAATAATGTACCCAAGCTCCAGTTTCTCTTGTTTGCTATAGTTCCTTCCCATAAATGAGGCATAAGAACAGATGCAAGTGTCCCCTGCTGACTAACGAAACACTACCAACAATCTGCCACTCAACTTGAGAACTGGCATCTTTCAACATTAGGTGATGGAGGGCAGTTCAGATATCTTTCCTCTCCCTATGACATCTTCTCCTTCCCTCTTGAAATGTCTCATGAAAAATCAATATATTTTGCACATATATAAGGTATGCCTTGGTTCAACATAATATTTCCATGGGGCGGAGGAGTATCACAGCTTTGTTTTTTACCCTCAACAGTTACAGGGCCTTGTAAGGCCATTGAGTAGGTGGAAGAATGGGGTGATGACTTTGCATCCAAAGCCCTGTGCATTTTTTTTTGCATAAATTTGAATCTTGTTCTTCAGAAGTCAACCTGCACATTGCAGAAATGTCTCTGCACACATTTAAAAATATCAGCTTGCCATAAAGTATTTATGTTTGTTATTTAATGGGTTACAAGCCTTGTATTTGATTTCCTTGAGCTTCGTTGAGAAATGGAACATATTTTTGCTAGCATGATATATGTTTTTTGCCAGCATTTTTATGGCAAAGGAGGGGGAGGAATAAGCAGAAAGCAGTAAATCAGATGAGCAATGCAATGGATTATGCCATCTTTAAAAATAGCATATTTTAATAAAACACCAAATTATAAAGTTTCAAATGATTTCATCCAATTTGATTCTCAAGTCATGCAAAACAGGCATTGGAGGTGGGGGGCTGGATAACACGGAGAACCCAAAGGAGAATATTCCCTGGTGTTTTGCAAGAAGCAACCTTCTGCATTTATTCATCCAGCAGCGCCTCCGAGAGAAATTATACAGCTGCTCTTTTAAAATTATGCATGTTAAGATGAAAGGAAACATTTTATCTGCCTGCACATAAGCAAACAGCTGAATTTTAATGCAAAGCAATTGTAACCTAATAAAGAATAGCTAGACAAAACGAGGAAATGGCAGTTGCATCCTGTCAAGGACACGCCAGAATGCAGCTTTGGAACAACCGAAGTTGGTAACAGGTTAGAAGCACAAAAACAGGATGCTGGGCTGCTCCAACAATTAGGTGAAACTGCCCTCTCGCCCTTTGCCACTCTTGGACATATTGCTTCCATTTGGGATCTTTCATTAAAAAACTGCCTCACAGGGATTTCTGTGGCACTGCAAAGAAAGAAAGTGACAAATACCAGAGCAGGCAGGTGGGGGAGGAAAAACTTTACGAAATACCGTTCTCTAACAATGGTCACAATCCACAAAATTGCTTTTGGAAATGGAAGCTTTGAAGTGTTGATTTCTCAAACAGCAACTCCCGCTCTGTGTAACAGAACAAAACACCTTTGGAATATGGCGGCAGTTATGAGGTGGAGGTTATAGCTTCCGATTGTCATTTGGCAACCAGGATACTTGCTTAAAAATGAGGTTTCCTATCATACATTGGATGTAAAAGAGTGCTGCAGGGATACCCCCCCCCCCACACACACACACACACACACATAACTGGCGTACTTGGCAGCCATTGGCTACCACTGCTACATGTGTGACATGCAAGTTTTTATGTACACAGGGCTTTGGACTTTTTTTGATTGCAGTTCCCAGAAATCAGAGTGAGCTTTGTCCACTCCTATGTCAATGCATGAGAATTTTTTACAACATTTCACAGATTAAAAACCTGTGACTATGCGGCCAGGAAAAATCAGAGTATGGTCAAAATGGCTTTAGTTGTTTGCGAGGAAGAACAGGCAAATTAGGCGAGACTGCAGCAAGTTGTTTTTGCCTTTGAAATTTGAAAGCAGGTCAAAAAGTACGATGACAGAGAATTAAAGACAACTGTTCCTGCCAAATCTGGACACTTGGAGGATATACACAAGAGATGCCCATTTTAGTTTTCCTATAAATCACTGGTGGGAGAATGAAAGCTAGCCTAGTGGTCAAGGATCAAATGACATAGTGCCAGATTTCATCCATGGCAGGGAATTGGATTGAATGATCTTTGTAGTCTCTTCCAATTTTATGATTCTATTCCAGTTTTTTGGTGTTCTGACATTTTTGTTCCTATGTGAATTAAACTGCGGAACAGTCAAAGCCTACTACCAGAATTTTATTTATTTATTTATTTGCGGTATTTGTATACTGCCCTTCTCAACCCCAAATGGGACTCAGGGTGGTTCACAGTGTTGGCAACAATTCAATGTCATTGATTAAAAACAGTATAAAACATCAAAATTGACCCTCCCCTGATAAGAGGTAGAGGAGCAGGAAATGTCCTCACCCCAATTAAAATCAAAGTACATAGAACCTAGAGTCAGCCAGATTATTTTGACAAATGAGGGGGGAGGAGACCCAAATTCCACAAAGACCTGTCTCCTACTGCTACTCCATGAGAAATCTGTCTGTGTATGCACATATGCCTTCAACTAACCTGCCAATTTATGGTAACTCTGTGAATTTCTTAGGCAAAGAATAGAACAATCCTATTCCTGGCCAGGTCGAGGAGACTCAAGGTCGGGGTTGCTTTGATTGAAATCTATCTATCTGTATATACTGGTCTTCCTTTTTTCTTACTGCCCTTCACCTCACTAAATATTATTGTCTTTTATATTGAGCCATGTCTTCTCATGATATGGTCAAAGTATGATAGCAGTAGTTTTAGTCATCTTTGCTTCTAGGGAGAGCTCGGGCTTGTTTATCCAAGATGTTGACTCTATTCAATTACAGGTTTCTGCAGATGGGATAACTCCTTTAAAGTTGATACCAGTGGAAAGGTTACATTGCCGCACTGGCATCCAAGTCATCTAATTCCAAATTCCCGGGTCTAAAATGATGCTTGATGTACACTTCATTGCATGGTGGTAAGAAGACCCTCACTTTCACCTTCTTAATATGACCATGATTTTCTTCACACCATAATTGTGCAGTTTACAAAGTTAGTGAATAAACACCCCCAGTTCTCTGTCACACAAGGGGGAAAATATATGAGTGGACAGCCCACTTTAAAAAAAACCCACAGGTAATAGTTTTGACCTGTAGCATAACTTTACCTCATAAACTTATGAGCCCCGGGAGGTCATGTGTATTTGCCTCTAAGTAGGGATCTTCTTGACGTAACAGCCCCATTGATCATGTCAGTAAGCAACACAGCTCCAGAGATGTGATTTGTTAGTTACCCTGGCCTTTCATCACCAATGTTTTGCTGGTGCAAAGCATGATGGGATCTGTGCAAGAAGATAGAAAGCATTTCCGTGCTGGCTGGTGGCAGCAGCATGACTGGAGGTATTATAAATAAATAAAAACTATGATCAGTGAACTGGGAATTATGGGCACTAGTTCAGGACCTGGATTTATGCATTTATGAAGCAGAATATTACCCAATCAAAATAAATATCGAATTCTTCTGATACATGTTTTTATGACATTTTGTTCAAGTGACTATATAGTGTCACTTGACTATATAGTGTCATTCAGCCTAAATGTATTGTTCTTTCCCCTTCTTTTCCCCATAACTTACTTACTGGTCCATCTTTCAGTGGAATGGTTGTTGTGTGTCTGTGTCTGAGAAAGAAAACCCATGCTACAGTACAGAGAGTGTGTTACTGGAATTCAGGTATTATGTATCTGTGGGTGCATGCACATGCACATATACACATATACACAATCACATACATACATACATACATACCCTCCCCCTTCTTCTCTTTTTGTGATGCAGCAACAGTAAAATCAGTAGAGCAGAAGAGAATGGGGTGAGAGGGAATGATTAAAAGAGAGGAGGGGAGGAAGGGAAGGAGGAAGGGAAGGATGTGGGAGAAACCTTGCATGTTTTTCAACAGAGCTCTGTGTGTTGGGCCTCTGCCACTTCAGTTTGTCAAGTAGCAACAGCTGGGTGGTTGGAGTGATTTTGCTAAATTTGTCAGCTTGATTTAGTTTCACTGCCATGACTAATTTTATTTTGCCATGGGTTATATATCAATTTATATATAATTCCTTCATCCAGGAAAAAACACTTAATGCAACTAACACCCTGATCCTAAAGACATTAATTTCAAAGCATGTTCAACAAGTTTTGAATTCCACTGCTAGGCAATAATCTATTACATGAACACACACATATGCTCACAAACGCACATGTATACATATATGTGGGAGCAGGCATCATGTTGTGGTTTAAGTGTTGGACATAGACATTTGGAGTTCAAAGTCCGAGTCCTTACTCTACCGTGGAAACCCACTGAGTTACCTTGGACAAGTCACACTTTATCAGTGAGGTTTTACACAGATATTAAAACCCAGTTTGGAGATGGATTAAAACAAACCAATTTTGCTGTGCTGAGCCAACAACAAACAATTCGGAAAATGGTTCAAGGTTGGGACGGTGGCAACAATATCTGCTGGTTGCAGATCAGAACTGAACTCAGGAAGCAAGGTATCCATGGCTAGACAGCCTCAGGAAAATGCAGTGGTTTTTTTTAATGCTCATATCCATGTCTGGCTGTGATCAGCGCTTGACTGTTTCAGGCACGGGAAATAAGAAAGCGGCAGAAGAGGAGAGTTTCCATGATAATAATGTGGCTTCCTCTCCCAGTGCAGTAATTGTTTACAGAACATGTATTTCAGCATTTTAAAAATAAGTTAGCACTAGAGATGTCCTGACAAGTACTCCACATTTCCTGGTTCTGGACTTTGAGTCCTGCACGGGATATACTCTGATTGGTACATTATCTGCCATATCCCAGGCTTTCTGTTGAATTTTTTAACATAGAGTTTCTGGCTTCATGTGAGCATTTGGAGTGTCCTGTCCTTGAGCCAGCTTTGAACTGCATCATAGGGACTGTGTATATATTAAGCCAGGGCTGGTGCAGAATCCATGGATAGTTAAAGGTAAAGTCTAGTCATGTCCGACTCTGGGGGATGGTACTCATCTCCATTTCTAAACTAAAGAGCCAGCATTGTCCGTAGACAACTCTAAGGTCATGTGGCCAGCATGACTGCATGGAGTGCTGTTACCTTCACACCGGAGTGGTACCCATTAATCTACTCACATTTGCATGTTTTCAAACTGCTAGGTTGGCAGAAGTGGGGGCTAACAGCATCCCACTCCCCGGATTTGAACCTGCAACCTTTCGGTCAGCAAGTTCAGCAGTTCAGTGGTTTAATACACTGGGCTCCACGGACAAGAAGGGCCAAAATAGTACCAAAATATCTTTGACAACGGAAATAGAAATAGAAGGAATTCTAGCATCTCCACAAAGCTGAAATTAGGATGAAATTTTGATTTAAGAACAAAATAGATGTATGTGTATATATTCTTGATTTTTTCATCTTTTCTGCAGCAACAGCTCTTTTATTCTGCAATAAACTGAAGTTTCTGCTATCGCTTCCACTGCCTCGACCAAAAATATATGAGGTGCAGATAAAGGCAAGAACCATAAAGAACTAATGGGCATCTTGCATTGGGTTGTACATCAGCATAGCTGTTATTTGTGTACTCAGATTCCTTGGCCCTTTCACCTCCCAAACAGAGTAGAAGATGCCAGAAACTGGGTTACACTATGTCATATAAGTAGGGGCAGGTGCAAACCTGTGCCCTGCTGCATAGATGGGATTTCTGTTTTCTTGAAGAAATTGTTTATGAGGCAGGTTTTAAGAAATATGACAAATGACTCGGTTAACAGAAATAAGTCCATGCTGAGGCATGTGGAAGAGCCCCACTTCTTGGAACAAAGCCACTCTGGCTTGTGTGCAAACCGGGAAATGGTCTGGTGGCTTAATTATTTTTCCCCACATTCCTTACATTGTGTTACTTGAAAAGAAGGGCAGAGGTGAATATGCAGTAACACATTTCATACTTGTACTTTTTTATTTATACATATAATACATTTATTGGGGTGCCAAGTATGAATGTCTCCAGAGAAGGACTAACTCAGCCATTACAGACAGATTTTAGAGCAGAAGCAAACAATAATATTTAAATTCTTCTTTGGCAGGGTGGTGAGAGACATTGATTCTTAGCCATTGTGTCCTTCCCAACTAGTTCTTTACATGGTCCCATCCCACTGATTTATTTGAAGCGCTCTTCATGTGCCTGCTTGACTATGAGAACAAGTAGACCAGGGGTCCTCAAACCTTTTAAATCAAGATACAGTTCATGGTTCCTCAGAGTGTTGGGCGGTGTTCAGATTACTATTTGAAAAAAAATCATGAATGAATTCCTATACATACTGCACATATCTTATTTGTAATGCAAAAAACATGAAAGAACAATGCAATACTTTAAATGAAGAACAATTTTGACCAGCACAATCTTACTAGTATTTAAATGGAAAGTTTGGGTCTGCTTTTGGCTGATGAGAGAGTCAAATTAATTAGGATTGTTGTTGTTGTATGTCTTCAAGACATTTCAAAATAAAGGTAACCCTAAGTCTCAAGTTTAGGGCAGGGGCCAGGGAAATGACCTTGGAGGGCCACATCCGGACCATGGGCCTTAGTTTGGGGACCCCTGAACTAGACAGAGCTTGGAGAGGTTACTGTTTGGTTGACAGATCCAAGAATCTCCAAGGCACCTTATCAATGCTATCTTGTCAGAGTTTGGAGGTAACTGGTATATATGAAATGGTAAATTGCTGAATCATTCAGACCTAGTCACAAGGTAAAATGCTGTGTCACTCAGGTCTAGGCATAGACAAGTAGTAAAAGTGTTGTGTCACCATGACAAGACAAGTGGCTGATGCAATCTGGGAGGGTATAAAAGCAAGTGACTCCTGTGTGATGATGATGACAGTGATGGTGGGCTGGCAGTGATGAATATAGACACACACAGAGAAAGTGTGTGTTGCATATATCTTCTGTGACTATTGAAGATAAAGCCTTCCTGCTTATGGAAAGGACAACTATGTTTAGAGTCTGTGTTGTTCTTGCAGGGCATTTTCTACACCACACAGAGGAAGCTTGGAGACGCTTCCAGCACTCTGCTAAGGCCTTGGAAATTTACCTGACAATTTGAGGATAACTTTGGTCCTTAAAACAATCACCTTTCCTAGGACTGCAATTAGCTTTATCTGCGGAACAATGGGATGGCTATATATGATTGTGGAAGTGGGCTTGTTACAACAGGTGTGCAGTGAAGGTTGTGTATGGCCATTTTCATGTGCATTTGCTTGCACATCTGGATATTCAACATATCCATTCCTCACAAGGCATCATTTGCATAATCACTGCTCCATGATTGTAAAGTCATGCTCCATCTCTTTGATGTGGGGTCTTAGCTCTGCTGTTGGATGTATGCACTTCCATCTTCATGCCTCCCAGAAGTGTTTTATTTTATTTTGTTATGTTTCTCATCAAGGCTCCCAAGAGGATGTACAGTAAATAAGAAACACAATTTGAAACCAAAAGTAGAGTTGTGTTGTCGAAGGCTTTCATGGCCAGAATCACTGGGTTGTTGTGATTTTTCCAGACTGTGTGGCCATGCTCCAGAAGCATTCTCTCCTGATGTTTCACCCACAATCCTCAGAGGTTGTGAGAATGCCTACCATAGATGTGGGCGAAACACCAGGAGAGAATGCTTCTGGAACATGGCCATATAGTCCAAAAAACTCACAGCAACCCAAAAGTAGAGTTCAAGGTCTGTCTGGGGTGTGAGAGGAATTCTGCCCACACTAGGCTATTTTAGGTGCAGGAGAGGGCTTTTATCCCAACAAGAAATCACATGGATGTTTGCACTATAGTTTCCAACTTTTAAACTCAACCTTTGATATTTCAAACTGCAATTTGACAGCTAGTTACTTGTCCCTGGGTACAAGCGCAAAAGGTGTCAAGGAGAATGCTTGAAAGAAGCATAGCTTACCTTCACTGAAATAAACTATATATGGCTGTTTTGAATTCTGTTTATAGTGCTAATTTTGTTTCCAGCATGAAACTGTATCTTAAAAATATCACAATAAAAACTTTCATTAGCCTAAGTTTGGACTTCCAGAACAGCCTTTGCTTTTGTATATTCAGCAAAGTCCAGTAGAGGTGAGATACCTCCCTTTATATACCAGGTTCCCCTAATTATGGTCTAGAGTCATTTCTGAATTAGTTCCAGCTAGTTAGCTTCACTGCAAGACAATTGAGACTGCCACCTTTTGAGAATTCAACACAGTCTGATGATGGATTCATATAAAACACCAAATCCATTATTTATACACAGTAGGAAAATAAACCGTCTGACTGGGCTGGCATATGAAGTATGCAGAGGCATTTCATTTTTGACGGTTGGAAATTTTAAACTCAAGCAGCTTTTAATCAACGTCCCATTGCAAAACAAAGTTTAGCATTTTTATTTCTTATTTGCTGGCAGTGCAATGTAACTAAAGACAGAAGCTGAAAACGCTTTATGGCCTATTACTCAACATGTGCTTATAATAAATTAGGTATAAATGACAGCTACTTTGGACTCACAGCATAACAAAGAGAGATGGAAAACCAAGTTCTGTGCAAGATTTCAAGTGATTCTGCAGGGAGATT
Organism: Anolis apletophallus; assembly: GCA_030556195.1. Lineage (NCBI taxonomy): Eukaryota > Metazoa > Chordata > Lepidosauria > Squamata > Anolidae > Anolis > Anolis apletophallus. The sequence goes on along the minus strand of JARBWK010000002.1, from coordinate 160,075,583 downwards.
GCATATATTCTGCCACAACCTGAAAGAACACCCACGTCATAATCAGCCACTTAACCTTGACAGAAGGGACAGGCATTGATTCTAGAGCACAGAAAACAACCTATTTCATGATAAAAGATTATGTTTCATTTCATATCATAAACCTTTTTTGACAAATCTATTATACAACCACTATATCTGGCATGTTGTATCTAACAATGAGGAGCAAAAAGCACACTCTTGGCCACCTAAAATCACACAAGTAATTTGGGGATGGTGACACTGGCATATTGATGTGAAGATGTTGTTCTATAAGCATTAGCCAGCTTTGTCTCTGCTGAACCATGATAGGAATGACACTCCAACATTTGGAGGGCCACATGTTACCCATCCCTGGCATACAGAGATGGACATAGCACTTCCCAGTTCCCCCAGATGAGGAAGACATTGCAGAAGGCAAAATGTGGCTTTTCTCCACTAACAATTCTCTCCATGATGCTGATTCTTATTAATAAAGCAAGTGCACCATGACTTGGATCTTGGCCGCACCTTTCATTTGGTTTTGTATAGTTCTATATGGTGAAGACGACTTTGAATAAACCTTTAATGTCTCTGAAATCTCAATGAATTCCAATCAGACAGGAAACTTTTTAAAAATTTAGAACTATAACAACTAGATGTTGGGTTGTTGTGTGTTTTCCAGGCTGTACGGCCATGTTCCAGAAGCATTCTCTCCTGACATTTCGCCTGCAACTGTGGCAGGCATCCTCACAGGTTGTGAGATTTGTTGGAAACTAGGAAAATTGGGTTTATATATCTGTGGAAAGTCCAGGGTGCAAGAAAGAACTCTTGTCTGTTGGAGGTACTGTTGGTGTGAGTGTTGCAATTGGCCACCTTGATTAGCATTTAACAGTCTAGCAGTTTTCAAATAGATTTTGGGATGTTACAGTATGAACCTTGTATCTGCAGGGATACATTTCCAGACTTCATGTGAACACAGGAAGTTATGGATAATAGTATTGAAATATTATATTGAAACCCCCAGATATTATAGAGTTGTGTTGGAGATTATGTATTTTTTCAGATGAGGGTAAATGAAACTGTGGGTACTGATCTGCAAATGGGGGCATCGTACTGTATCTTTAAATATTTTAAATTTATTCTGAAAATGTACAACAGCTATGTACATGGGTTTTTGAACTGTATGAATTTGGAATACTGTGGTTCATGTTATGCTTAAAATTTAATACGGTGGGTCTTCCAAACATGTGGTGCCCGTTATTCAAGTTCCATGTCAGATATGCAAAGGATCTTTGCTTGCACTTGACTAGGACTATTGTTGTTGGAAGTGGATTCCAGCTTAAGGTTGCCTTATCATAGATATATTCAGAGGAGACTGATTACTGCTTTCCTATGAGAGAGTCACTCAGTATGTGCTCCTATGTTTGTGCAGGGAATTGAACCCTGGCCTCCCAGGGTTCTAGTTCAACATTCAAACCACTATATAGATCTGATCTCTACTGGGACATAAATATATTGCTATGTATATTTTCACATTGGCGCAATCCTAAGATTTTATGCAAGGGACATAGAGGCTTTGGCCTGCCACAGCCTTGGATTATATCTCCCATAATTTCTTACCACTGATCATGCTGACAAGGATTTCTGGGAACTGCAGTCCAAAACATTGGAATTTCTTTGGCAATATCTTTTCAAATGAGTTGACTTTGCCTCTCACTGTGGCTGAGAGTGTGTGACCTCTAGTCTCTAGAGTTGTAGTCCAACACTCAAACCATTACATTCTAGAAAAACTATTTTTTTAAAGATTGGCCTTACAATATTGCGCATATTTGTGATTGATTCTCATTAGTTTTAAAAAATATTTTACCTTGTTGAGTTTATAACCAGAACTTTCAGTGCATGCCTTGTTATTGGAGTCTTAAGTCCCATTAAGTTTTGTATTTCAGACTTGTCTGAATCAATATGTTGCAGGACTGAGAATCATTCACTTGCAAAAGAAACCGGTTGTGATCTTTTTAAAGAGAGAGAGAGAAAGATTAAGTAATTATTGCAGTACAAAATTCCATAAACATGGATTTTGAAGTCTGAACATGTGCAATAACAATAGGGAAGAAAAAATACAGTTGGGTTTGGATTTGAGAGTACACCCCCCCCCCCTTCCCAAATCTACACATCTAGATGGGCCAGTGTTTCTCAACCTGGGGGTCGGAACCCCAGGGGGTGGGTTGCCAAAGACTGTCAGAAACACAGTATTTTCTGTTGGTCATGGGGGTTCTGTGTGGAATGTTTGGCCCAATTCTGTTGTTGGTGGGGTTCAGAATCCTCTTTGATTGTAGGTGAACTATAAATCCCAGGAACTACAACTCCCAAATGGCAAGGTGTATTTCCCCTTAAACTCCACCAGTTTTCACATATGGGCATATGGAGTATTCCTGCCAAGTTTGGTCCAGATCCATCATTGCGCACAGCGGATTCCAGTCAGGTCCAATGTAGAAGACACAACAACATTGCACACAGGCAAGAGGAAAAAGAACAGAAAAACTTTAATGTTTTCAGCAGAGTTAAAACATAAACGTGCAGTGTTACATACAAAAACAAACAGTGCAACAAACTTACATAGTCCTTGTAAGAAATCCAGCGTAAGGCTTCTTCATCTTCATCCAAATGAGAGAGCAGTACAAATGGTTGAGCAAACTGCATGAACATAGACTCCTCAGAGCAAAGCTGAACTGTATTCTAAAACCCATAGAGTTATGCCCCACCGGGTGTGGTTCAAACTTACTAGTTGACCTACATTAGCAGCTGCACATAATAATTAACATTGTAAGATTTTCTTTAACACACACATACTTGATTCTGTTACAACTTACTGTAACAGAGTCCACAGTGCTCTCTGGATGTAAGTGAACTACAACTCCAAAACTCATGGTCAATGCCCCCAAAACCTTTCCAGTATTTTCTGTTGGTTGTGGGAGTTCTGTGTGCCAAGTTTGGTTCAATTCCATCATTGGTGGAGTTCAGAATACTCTTTGATTGTAGGTGAACTATAAATCCCAGCAAATACAACTCTCCAATGACAAAATGAATCCCCCACCCCAACCCCACCAGTATTCAAATTTGGGTGCATGGGGTATTTGTGCCAAATTTGGTGTAGTGACTGAAAATACATCCTGCATATCAGATATTTACATTACGTTTCATAACAATAGCAACATTACAGTTACAAAGTAGCAACGAAAATAATTTTATGGCTGGGGATCACCACAACATGAGGAACTATATTAAGCGGTCGTGGCATTAGGAAGGTTGGGAAACACTGAGATAGGCAGCGTTTTTCTGGCTTTGCCAGAGAAGTGACACTTGCACCAAACCATGTGAAAAAAAAGTTCACAGCCCCATCTGAACAACTAACACTCAAGGCTGTGGTTTCCTTTATTGAGACAATCCATCTGTGTTGTGGTCTTTCTTTTTTTATTACTGCCTTTCAGTTTAGCAAGAATTATTTTTCAAAGGGAATTTTAGCTATTGCTGCTTTTTGTTTCCCCACTAGGTGCCACTGTTGCTGGTGCTCTGCTGGAGCATCCCAGGCAGGGAGAGAAGTGGGGAGCCTTGCAAAGAAAGGTGAATCATTGAAAAGCTGCCAAGGACTAAAAGCAGGAACAGGAGTGATCTGGTTTGAAACCTTGCAGAGACTACTTGAAAAGCCAGCAGGATCTGACGTGGTTGCATCAACAAAGTGCTCCTTTACCTGTGGGAACAAGGCAAGGAAGCCAAAAATGTTTCACCTTTGAGGAGGGAGAAGTCCACGACAATGAACAAATTCCAACAAGCCTTTAGACAAACCACTTAGGAATGCAAGCCAGTGTTCAGAGAAGTGTGGTTTCCTTAAAAGCGCTTGATATAATTGGCCAGGGACCTGAATATTTGCAGTAGTAAGGGTGCACAGGAGCCGTCTTAGAATCACTAGATTTTGTGTCAAAGGGGTCTGTAACCAACTATGGGGGGGGGGGAGAGAACAGGATATGATAAGTTCAAAGCAATCAAACATAAAAGTAAATAAATAAACAATCAAAATCTGGATACAGAAAATTGAATACTTTCTGGGTCCCTTCATGCTGCAGAATTATAGCAGCAGGATTCCCTTTTAAATGCCATGGTTGCCTCCTGTGGAACCCTGGGGTTTGTAGTTTGGTCCAAGGCACCAAAGGAGGTCAAAGGGCCCTCCCTAAACTGCCAGGTCCAGGATTCCATGCGATCGAGCCATGGCAGTTGAAGTGAAATAATAGCACTTTAATTGTACAGTGTAAAAGGGCCTTCTATAGTCCAATTAATAAGTATTCCCTCTTGGTCAACTCAGGAGAACTCTGTCTATTCAAAGAATTGTTCCGTAAGACTTAATTTTCCCTGAATGACAAAACAACTGACAGCCCTTCTACATAGACACTTAAACCAGCATAAAAATGTCAGTTCTGTGACACATAATGGCCAGACTGGGGTATCCTGAGCTCTAGTGGAGGTGGGATATTGGTCCTACAGCCCAGCCATACTGGTTTCAGCATGGTTGGGAATGAGGCAAGATTCCAACCCCAGCACCCCAATTTTACCTCCTCTTATTGGAACTCCGTGCTCTTTACTTCCTGTTTCATTGTCATGAAGTGAGAAAAGCAGTTTGCAAGTAGTAAGTCCCCTCCCTTTATACCCAGATTCTTTGCTCACTCAATGAAAACAAGAGAACAGAGCTCTGGTCAGTGAAGATTTTCTTTCAGGTTGGGGATTGAATGCTTTCTAGCGGTCAGGAAGGGACTACCATCCTGTCTCCCTAAACCAGGGCTGCCCAACTGGTGGCCCGGGGGCCGTATATGGCCCCCATCCCCTTCCCTCCGCCCCCCTAAGCTTTTTAATAAAAAATAAAAATTGAAAAATAAAATAAATTTTTTTTTTTAAAAAAACCTACTTTCGGGTTTGGAGCAAGTATCGCGAGAATACACAATCCACACGGGATTTCGCTGTCAACGCGAGATCACGCCGGCGTTGACAGCGAAATCCTGTGTGGATTGCGTATTCTCGCGATACTCTTCGGCTACTCTACTACTGGATCGCTGAGGCCCACAGACGCGATTAGGACCTTCTTCGACTCTCTCGGCGTCCGGGTACTCCTGGATCCTGCGCGTTTGGAAAAGGTAGGCCGAAGCAGGGGGCTCCTCAGGGGGCTCCTCATTCCCTCCCCCCATTTCCCCTCATGTATTAAATATAAAATTAAATATATATAAAGATGAAATAAGGGGAGACGGGATACATTAAAATAAGGGGGGAGGGGAGGATGGAATTAAATATATTTAATATTAAATTAAAATAAGGGGAGAGGGGAGGATGGAATTAAATATATTTAATATTAAATTAAAATAAGGGGGGAGGGGAGGATGGAGTTAAATATATTTAATATTAAATTAAAATAATTTAATATTTTATCCCTGCATTTTATCTCCGTAAAAGATTATATTTGACTGTATGCATGCAGGGCCGGGGGTGGGATGGAGCCGGGGGAGAGGGCGGAGCCGGGGGAGGGGGCGGGGGCAGACCCTACGGCCCGCTGGGTCATCAGTGACCGGAATTCAGGCCCCTGGGCCGGTAGAAGTTGGACAGCCCTGCCCTAGACTATATGAGCCTGGTGAGTGCACAATGACTGTGTGGACATGATCCTGGATCCCACATTTGGATCTGGAATGGCTCTCCCCAATGCCACAACACATGGAAATATCCGACTCTTGGAGCAGGATTCTGACCTCCCCCTGAGTTTTTAAACTCAGGGTGCAACCACATTAAGTGTCTTTGTTGTTGTTTATTCATTCAGTCGCTTCCGACTCTTTGTGACCTCATGGACCATCCACGCCAGAGCTCCCTTTTGGCCGCGGCCACCCCCAGCTCCTTCAGAGTCAAGCCAGTCACTTCAAGGATGCAATCCATCCATCTTGCCCTTGGTCGGCCCCTCTTATTTTTTCCTTCCATTTCCCCCAGCATAATCGTTTTCTCTAAGCTTTCCTTTCTTCTCATGATGTGGTCAAAGTACTTCAAGTGTCTTACCCTGGGTTAAATTGCATCAGTCTAGGTGCAATGTATGGACATGTGCAGGCTAATGTGATTCTATACTGCATTATTTCACAGTGTAGATGTAGCCCGAGTCTCCTGAACTGCCACAGCATGCTCTTTCCCTGAAAGCCACACATCACCAATATTTATCTTAAATCAACAAACCCTTCCAGACAGGCCCAAAACCCAAGGCCTGCCTCGCATTTTTACCTGATGTATCCAAACAACACCTCTCAGGGAAAAGTAAATTAATGCATAGTAAACTGGGTTTTCCCAGTTTACTCTGCATTTATTAAACAAACACCTGTAAAGATTCTGAACTTTAGGTAAAGTACTGATCTATCTAGGTGTGGGCAATGCAAAAACAGAATGGGGTGGTTGCGAAGTAGTCCCATCAAGAGGTAGTCATGGTCATGGCTGGACTTGCCGAACAATCCAGCTACACGCCCTGGATTCTGCCACGGAGTGATTTCCTCTTGTTCGGCAAGTCCAGCCATGACCATGACTACCTCTTGATGGGACTACTTTGGCCTTGAGAAAGACCAGTATTAGGTCAAAACGAGTGTTGGATCCTTACAACTGTCTCTCGTCGGCCCGTATACCAGCCTACTCTGTGGATTACAAATACACCCGGTTTGGGTGTCTAAGCCTGGAATTCCCTTACTCCACACTGCGGGCTTACCTCCATCTTTGGTTTTCCATTTGGATGTATTAATTTGTGGACATGGACTAAACCTGGGGTATTTACCCCCTTTCTCTCCTCTTTGGACACTCCATTGATACCGCACATTAGTGCACATTATTTATGTTTTGACTCTATATACTACAGCTCGGTGCGGCTTTTGGATGATATTATTTTCTTGTTCATAAACATTTCTATGCAATTGAACTACGTGTGTATCCTCTTTTTGACCACTATCTAGGTGTGGGCCCTGTGGGGATTGATTCTCGAGACTGCTTCCACAGTCCTAGGGGTCAATCTTCACAACCGTTCCAGTTCTTTGGGCTTCTGAAGCCCGAAGAAACAGGATGGCACCTCCCTCCAACCCCACCCCAAACTTGCTGGAGGAGCCTGCTAGCAGTGCATGCCCCTTTGTACAAGACCCCTGATGCAAGAAAATGGCACATCAGGAAGTGGGGGTGGATGGACTGGAGGGGGGCTGGATGGCATCCTGGGTCACCCTTTGGTTGACCCGAGATGCCATCTATCCATTCCTCACAGGTAAGCCCGGGGTTTGGTTGAGTGGGTGTGGGGATTAGAACCCGAGAGGAAGCAAATGATTGTTATTTTAACCGGCTTCCTCTCGGATTTCAGGCTAGTGTAGAAGGGTCCTATCGCAGCATAGCCATTCTTGATTCTTTCTTTTTCTATGGGACATGTACCTGATTTTATGAGGTCACTGGATCATTGCATAGATGAAAACATCTAGCAGTGGTGCTGTGTGGATGAAGGAGGGGAGGATTTTGCCCTGAAGTCCATAGTGTGGGAAATGGGCTAAAATGTATAGCTCAACAAAATCCTTCACATTCACTGGCTATCCACTGCCTTCCTCTGAGGAGGATTTCCACAGTCTCATTGTCTGCCTTCTGCTGCTAAGAACAACATTAGAAGTTACCAAATTTGGTCATAGCTCTCCAAAGTTTCAGATGAACAACTCTTCTATTAGTACTTGAGGATGCCAGGGATTGGAGGTAGGATGTTCTGCTTGGCAAGCATGTGTGCTGCTTCTACACTTTGATCCTTCCCCAAACGGTTCAGGTCCTGTGGGTCTACATAACCCAATTTCATGGCTGATTTTGATGAAACTTGGCTTTAAATTTTCCAATTAAAATGACAACTCTGCATCCTCTAGTACCGTCGGCACCGATGCAAGACATTCTGGCATACAATGAGGTGACATATTAATGTAGCAGCAGGAACAGATTGGAAGCCAGTTGTGTTTTTGTTTTATTTGTTATTCCAAGGCTCCAAAGTGCTCAGCTCTAATAGAGTAAAATGAACAACAAGGGTGTGGATGTGCAAATGATTTCTAAACTTGTCATTATGTGCTTCAGTCACAATAGGTTGCTTCATCTGCTGGTGATGCAGATTAAAACGAGAAGCAAAGAAACGACTTCATAAATTAGCATTTCCTGCCTCCCGTTGCAATTTAATAATTTTTTTAGGAAACTCTGTTTGGTACAACATGACATGCTGAGAACATCCCCGACAACAGGGATGTACCGTAGTTGTCAGTGCCCATGACACCACTTGACTCCACTCTGCCTACCAGCCACCAGACATAAGGATAACATAAGCAGGGCTAAGCAAGCTGGTGCTCTTTGGATACTTGGTATTCCAGCTCCCATAATCCTTAACCACCAGCCACACTGGTTAGATCTTATGAGGGTTGTAGTCCCAGAAGCAGGCATGTAGCCAGGGGGGGGGCTAAGGGGGCTTTAGCCCCCCCCCCCCGAAATTCTCAGGGTGGTCCGCGAGAAGGCCTTACTGGTACATTATTTAAACTGTTATGTTTATTCATATCATGATCTGATCACCATGCTCATTATATCCCACATTCATGGGGTTATTGGGATAACAATACAAAAGGTTTGCTAGGGTAGACCCTCTTCCACCCAGTCTCAGCCCCCGAACCAAACTCAGCAGCCCCGAACCAAAATCCTGGCTACGACCCTGCCCAGAAGGGTATCATGTTACCAAATTCTCAGAAAATAGGCCAGGCTCATGCTTAATATTCATATTTGTGATCAACAATCCCATTCTGTTTTTGTTTTGTGTTGTTTTTTGAAGTGGTGTATCTAGAAATGAACTCAGCAATGCAGTGCCTCAGTATATTTCAGCCTTTCATCTCCAGTCAAGTAGCGAGTGGCATTCTCGGTGGCCATGGCAAGGTAGTGGTGACCATATGCTCATGCCGCACTCTAAATCTGGATCTGAACCATGAATCGGTGTCTTTCATTTTCTAGCTGGGATAAAATTGTTTTAATGGTTTTTATTCAAACATATAAAACATACAAAAAATACCCCCAAATTAATGACTGCAAGGAGAAACAAAGTAAAAACCACTACCGTAAGAAAGCAGAAACAAGAACAATTTTTCATTATATGTAATAAAAGCTACAACTACAAGCACACTTTTATTTACACTTTCATGCCATCTTACTCTAGCACCACGAGATGCAGAGCCAATCTTAAGAAATGGGCTATTAAGTGGAGTCTATGACATGCGAATGTGGAGAAGAGCAAAACACAGACCACCTACTACAATGTGGCCTGAGCCCTGCCACATGCACAATGGAGAACCTTTGTATAGAGGCACTTGAAGTGGTCAGCTTCTGGTCAAAGGAAATATAGCATAATGCCAAGTTTTAAATTTTGTAGTTTTTATACATTATTACTGTATTCTCAATTTGCTTCTGACACGATAAATAAATCTACAACATGCAACCTAAATATTCTAAACAGATATCTACTAAAACTAAACTACAAGCCTCACACTTATTAGATGCTGAATTTAACTTCCTACATGTTATGCGCTTTAAGTAACATTTATTTTGATCGTTCTACTTTTAATATCACACCTGGATCAAAATAATAATGATTGTTGTAATAAATATGGTTTTATTGAATTTAGTCAATAATTTCTCTTTACCCAACATTGTCACTTTGACCATCTCAAGGGCCCATCCACAAAGCCCTATATCCCAGAATATCAAGGCAGAAAATCCCACATTATCTGAGTGTGGACTCAGATAACACAGTTCAATGCAAGTATTGTGGGATTTCCTGCTTTGATATTCTGGGAGATAGGGCTGTGTGGAAGGGCACTAATTCTCATATCTTCATCAGGCAATTTTCTTGTGTTGGTATATCTCTTGGCATAGATTATTCTTGTTGCTGTAATCATATATAATAGTAATCTTCCCATGGGATACAGTTGTTGATTTCTTTCTAGGAAATCTCCCAGGGACCCAGAGAAAAGGGCCACTACTAGTTCAAGGACCACCATTTTGATTAGCACTGATCGATAAAACCATATAAAGCAAAAGTGGGAACCAATCATGAAATACTCCAGATGTTGTTAGATTGCAGCTTCCAGAATCTTTCACCTTTGTTTAATCTAACTGGGGTTGGCAGAAGTTGCAATCCAAGAACATCTGAAAGGCCACTATCAATTTTGACCACAGGTACATCTGGGAAAATACTGGTGCAAATCTGATTTATTGAAACCTCTGTAGTGATCTTAGTATAACCTTAGTAGTTATATTCTGTAGTGTAGTAGTGATCTTAGCAGTTATATTCTGAAAGGCATTACAAAATCTGCTTTTAGGTAGTACATACATCAGAACTTGAGCAACCTGTGCCCCTCCAGATGTTTTTGGACTAAAGCTCCCATCAGCTAAAGTGTGTATAGAGGATGTTTGAGTAACAAGAATTGTTTTTCAGCAACATTTGTGGGGCTAACACTTTACCACCCCTGATTGAAAGCCGGCTGATATTTCTAGGGTAAATAGAAGATACATGGTGTCGACATCACAAGATCTTATTTCACGGGTGATCCACAAAAAGTGTTTTAATATCATATAATTTTGAAAGCATGCTCTTCTTGCTCTCGCTGGCTTCATGGAAGACCAGCGTCGCAAGCCTAGGCCCCTTCCACAAAACTGAATAAAATCCCACATTATCTGCTTTGAACTGGTATATATGGCAGCGTGGACTCAGATAGCCCAGTTCAAGGCAGATATTGTGGGATTTTCTGCCTTGATATTTTGGGTTATATGGTTGTGTGGAAGGGCCCTTAGGTAGCATGATTCATTTTCTCCATTAGTAATGGGTACTACTCACATTTTTAATACTTTTCTCTGTAGGTTTGAAGGCAATTCTGGAGAACACAAACTTGTTGAAGGCTAGCCACAAAAAAGGCACTAAGCGACCAAGTTTTTTATTGGTTGGTTGGATGGTTTGCATTTAGAAAATAGCCAGTAGTGGTGGGACTTTATTTGCAAACAAATTGTTTTAATAGGAAGTGGTGTATATTTTCCCCTGAGGAGCCACAATGTATGTTAAATCAGACCTATCAAATACACACAGCTTATGACCTATCAAGTCAAACATCTGTGGTGACCCACAGGGGCTTGTTAAACCTCCTGACTTTCCTGCCTGCTTTGAACTGAAAAAATAGGGAAGTTGTTAAGAACTTGAGAAGCCACAATATAAGACTGCTAGAATACTGCTAGATGGGTTAAAACAGGGCGGGTTTTGTCTTAAAACAAAAAAGACTATAGCCAAACCAATAAACCAACAAAAGGATTGTGTTGCCAGTTGCACTGCAAAGGAAGAAGAAGAAGAGCACAAGAAGACAGAAGATTGTGATATCTTTGTAAAATGGGTTGCACAGTTAGGCTCTATTGATAAATTGGTGGACTGTTTTTAGTAATCACCAAGAGTTTCTGAGGCCCCTTTTACGCTGCATATAAAATCCAGATTATCTACATTGATAATCTGGGGCCCTTTCCACACAGCTGAATAAAATTCCACATTTTCTGCTTTGAATTGAAATATATGGCAGTGTGGGCTCAGATCACCCAGTTCAATGCAGATATTGTGGGATTTTCTGCCTTGATATTATGGATTATATGGCAGTGTAGAAGGTATCTGACTGACAATGGCTGTACAATGCCAAAAAATGAATTTCCTCTCAATGAGGTGCTAAAAAAAGAATATTGTGTGAAGGGAGGAAGCAGGAGTTGATTCTTGTGAATTTGATCTTGTTTTGATCATGGAGAGAGAAAAGGAGAGAGCGAGAGGGAGGAAAAGACCCCTGAGATTCTTAGTACCGGTCCATCTAAACCACTATTTTGCATCTGGTTCCAGTTGGTAAAGTTCAAGTTTTTAATGGAAATTTCACTAGCCTAAAGCCCACACAAACCAGTCCTAAAAATCCTCTTTCACATCATGTTTTTTTTCTTTTTACACAAAAGTATAGCCATAGGGCAATGGTGGAGATGTTGGATTTCCTCCTGTCCCTGAAGTGATTTAAAATATTCAGAAGAATTACAGAATTATATACATATTTCACAACTGTTTGTACTTAAATATCATACAGATGTACAGTCATGTATAAGGTAAAGGTAAAGGTTTTCCCCTGACATTAAATCCAGTCGTGTCTGACTCTGGGGGGTGGTGCTCATCTCCATTTCTAAGCCAAAGAGACGGGTTGTCCGTAGACATCTCCAAGGTCATGTGGCCAGCATGACTGCATGGAGCGCCGTTACCTTCCCGCCAGAGCGGTACCTATTCATCTACTCCCATTTGCATGTTTTCGAACTGCTAGGTTGGCAGAAGCTGAGGCTAACAGTGGGAGCTCACGCCACTCCCTGGACTCGAACTTGTGACCTTTTGGTCAGCAAATGCAGAAGATCAGCGCTTTAACCCACTGAGCCACTGGGGGCTCCGTTTACAATAATGTATATCTATATCTAATCTGCTATACTACATTTTCCCACTAGGTGGTTCTTAAAGACAGATAACATGAATTTGTTTTTGAGAGATTCTACGATTTTAACTTTTATGCAGAGAGAAGATTTTTATGTTTCTCCCTCACAAAGAAAACATTTAGAAATTTCTCCTCACTCTTAACCTGTAAAACCATTAATCTGCAAAATCGCAGCCTAGAACCAGAAAGAGTTGTCCAAGCTTCCTTCCTTCCTTCCTTCCTTCCTTCCTTCCTTCCTTCCTTCCTTCCTTCCTTCCTTCCTCACAAAATCATTTTGACTGACGCTGTGGAACAAAGTTGTCAGTTTCATGTGTGCTAATTTTTTTAAATAAGAACAGACTATTGTCAACATTCAGATTTGGGGAAAGGAATCTGGATTGGTTCACGTACAACATGCTGGTTCATTACTGAATGGTTCATCCATTCACACATGGATGTCATCAGGTGATGACATCCATGTGTGAATATGACATCAAACCTCCTCATGACTTCCAGCTCCTTGCTTTTCAAATATATTTTCTCTTCCTGTTGGAACATAATTTTTGATTTAATGCACAAGCTAGTAGAGGCCAATGCAGTTTGTTTTTGCCCGAGCCATCCCTTCCTTTCCCTCCTGCTGAGTTAATTGAATGGAATCTATTTTTTTCTCTTTGAACTCAGTTGGTAGCAATAATAAGGCCAAAAGGAGAAAGTGAGAGGAGGAGTGAGAAACCGAGCCCTATCCACACTGACTAATGCAGCTTCAAACTGTCTTGAAACTGCAGCAGTTACAAAACATATGCCACCAATGTATGCTGCAGCACATGTTAAATCCAGTAATCTGCATTAAGCAAAGTTGCTGGAGAGTTCAAGTTAAGCCCCTTGATACACATCAGCAATCCCCAAATATAAACCATACCCCCAAAGGTGAAATCAGCTCTGCAGAATGCAAAGCACATTGTAGACTTTGCCCCCGCCAGGCATGTAGTGGGGGGGGGGCTTGAGGGGCTTCAGCCCCCCCCTTAAATTATCAGGGTGGCCCGCAAGAAGGCCTTACTGGTCAATTATTTAAACTGTTATGTTTATTCATATCATGATCTGATCACCATGCTCAGTATATCCCATATGCATGGGGGTAATGGGATAATGATACAATTTGCTAGGGCAGATCCTCTCTCACTAAGTCTCAACCTCCCCCAAATCAAAATCCTGGCTACAGGCCTGGCCCCCGCTGAAGCGCATTATAGAATCCAGAATGTGTAGTGCCACATAATGCTCCAAGGGCATGGCTGCCATTGGATGGCCTACACCAGGAATGTCAAACTCATTTTCATTAGCCTTATAGTTGCCTTCAAAGGGCTATTTGTAATTGTAAGACTTTATAAATGTAGCTACTTAACACCATGAGACATCAATATCATCCATTAACCATGTTCTGAAAATAACAAAAACAAAACAAAAGGAAAGCACACTGTCACGACTTGACACTACAGATTAATCATTAATACTCCCAGTAATTACTGCCACCAACCTGATCTGTGATCAGGATTTAATTTAATAACTAAGATGTTTAATTAGGCTCCCTTTACACCAAATCACCCACTGTGAGGAAAACTGAAAAGACAGAAAGATGGAGGCATGTGAAAGTTAAGAAGAAAAGGATTTATTAACTATCAAACAGGCTAACAAGTAGGCACAGATCGTATTGGTTCTTCAGTGAGGCAACAAGAGCGTACGGTTACAGAAAAGAAGATTTTAATTATTAGCGTGATGGTTAACTGGATCTAAACAATGTGCTGGTGCGTAGTGGTTTCTATATAAAGGCTAGTGCTTCTTCTTTAGATCTTAAATTCAGTTCCACAGACAGTACTAAGACTTGTCTCTCCCCAACTAATAATTAAACTAGAGGGTAGCTGATGTAACTAACCGGAACTTCTATACCATAAACAGTTCCCTGAGTCTTGTTAACAGTAGCTAATAACTAGATTAGCACCACAGTCTCAGAGCCCCACCTGTCTCTCTATCCCAAGAGATGACAAGGTGTTCTAACTGACTATTCCCAGTCAGTCCTTCTGGCTCTAAACTAAAGCCTCACCACTGGAATCTCTCCTGGCCCTAAGAGCTGTCAGTGCTAGGTCTTGACCCCCTTAGTCCAGCCTATTCCCTTGTGGCGGTTAGCTATAGATTAGACTGTCAGTCTCTATTGCAGAGGCTCTGATGATACTCCCCCAGAAACCTCGCTCAAGACTCCTCAGGCTCAGATCTTTCTTATCTGCAGCCTGGCACAAGACAGAGAAGGCTCAGATGTGTCTTATCTAAAGCCTCTCACAAGACAAGACTCCCGAGGCTCAGATGCTTCTCATCTGAAGCCTCCTACCAGACTCCAATCTTTCTAACAGGAATCCTTCTCCTAGTCAGCTCAACTCCTCCCCTCTGGCACCCAGCCAATCACAGGGAAGAAACTGTATCTGAGCAGAGTGACTCTAAGGCCACACCCCCTCTCTCTGGCTCTGACCTTCTCCTGATGGCTGCTAGCTGAAACTCCCTTACTAAAATGGAGGCCAGCAATTTCCAAACAGGGATCCAGACTTCCAAGCAGGATTCAGCCTGCTTAGGATGGGTGAGTCCTTACACACACCTATTCAAATGTATTCAAATTCACGTTTAAAAATGTGCTCACAGTTTTCCCATAGTCAATGTGTCTGAGCCACATAAAATGACATGGTGGGCTGGATTCAGCCCACGGGCCTTGCGTTTGACATACGTTGCCTACACTGACCATACAATGCAGTTCCAAACTGCCTTATATGGCAGTGTAGTTCCAGCCTGGGAGTGTATCTGCCAAATCAAGGCAGCTGGAGGAGATTCACCTCTGATAATGCAAACGTGGCAATCTAATGCAGCAAGATCACATAAGGTACATGTGTGTGTGTTTAAACCATGTGTTTGAAATCCAGTATGTGTTTCAAACCCAATATAAACCCTGTGTTCTGTTTCTCCTCTGAAATCTCCCTCTAAGGATGTTGAGAAAATTGGGATACAAAAGTTTTAAATAAATAAATCCAGGAGAAGGGATGGTTTGCCTGTCCAGCCCATTATTCATTCCACTTCCTCCAAGACTTGCTGCTTCAGTGCGATCTTCCTTCCATTTGCCCAATAAACCTTCCCTTACCACAATATCTCCATATTCCTCCTTCATCATGGACAGCACTAAAAGCATCATTATAGCTTTAACACAGCAATCAGGGAAAGGTCCTTCTACTTCTAATCCCTTGCCACCCCACTGCAGTGCTGGCATTGGCGCAATTGTAAGAAAGATGGTGAAAATCACGGCCTGAGGTTGTATGCTGTGGAGGTTTACATTCTACTGCATTTCGGTCATAAGTGGTTCACACCAAAATGACTGAAACAGATATATTTATTGAAAGGAGCTCACTGATAGATCATTAAAAACAAAGTGTGGCCATTCAGAGTTAGACAGAGCTACCATATTTTGAAGAACAACAGGTCAGAGGTTTGAATCCAGGGAGAGCACAGATGAGCTCCCTCTGTCAGCTCCAGCTCCCTATGCGGGGACATGAGAGAAACTTCCCACAAGGATAGTAAAACATAAAAATAAACCCCATCTGGGCATCCCCTGGGCAACATCCTTGCAGACGGCCAATTCTCTCACTCCAGAAGCGACTTGCAGTTTCTCAAGTCACTCCTGACACACAAAAACTGTATTTTTGTTGTGGTCACAGAAAACATGAACAAAATCTCGATTAAACGAACGTAAACACATCCAGACACATCACACAGTTATTTCAGTTGTGCTGCTCTCTCTTCTCTCTGTATGTATGTATGTATTGGGTAAGCCAGCTATATTTTGAAAATATATAGCGGTATATAAAAACGAATAATAAATAAATAAATAAAATGATACTTTACACCTATCAATTAAATGAATTTCCATGTTGACCACAGAACCAGGCTCAGTTCCTGTTTGACTCTTATTCGGAAGCCACTAATGCAATTCTATTGGTAGTGATTATGGAGCAACAAAATAATGCACAACAAAGGGCCAATAACAGCTAAAATCAAAAGAAAAGGTTTGGATAGCTCAGTATTGTTTTTTCTTTTTTCTTTATGACAATGGACAATAGCAACAAATCAATACCACCAGGAGTGAAGAAAAATAAATAAAACTCCAATATTATTGACCAAACAACACAAGCATTGAAGCTTAGCACTGTCCAATTACATGGCATCCTTTAATTTCCTTAATTGTATTTTAAAAAAAGCTGGAATCCCAAATGTTTGTTGATGGAATTGTGGACCACACGATGATGCTAGTTCAGTTATTAATGGAAAAAAATCTCAATGTCTGTGGATGCGCATATGACAAACACACACACACCTGATGTTCAGAAATAGCAACATAGTACATTCAATGCATGTACAATGTGTATAAATGTATATGCAATATGTACTCTTGCACAGTTGTTCAACATGTGGACAAGAAAATTCCAGCCATCTTATAAAAAGTGTACATACAACATGAATGGACACTCAGTATGAAGTCTGAACACACAGGCTGCGTTTGAATGGATGTGGTCATACAGAAGCTTTTTTTTAGAGTGTTTCCATGGGAGGCATGTACAACTGACAAGACATTTTCACACTGGTTTATTAATAACTGACATATAAAAAATTAGTCAAAGTTGCCTGGCATTTTTTTTAGTTGCTATAAAGAAATTATCATCTTGGACCTTCTCCTCCTTGGCCACATCCTCTGCCTCTCCCACATCCTCTCCCATGCCCTCTTCCAGCAACTGCTCCCCTTTTCTTGGATTTGACGTTTGGTTCAACATCCACCAAGAGGGTGTCCAGTGGCAAGCTATCTGGCAGAATGAAATACCTAATATTATTGCCTCTAATACCTAAAGTTTCCAACTGGACAGGTTCTCTGTTTTTCAGAGTCACTTTCACAGCTTTCCGGTGCGTATTCATACTAACATCTACTCCTATGATGGATCCATGAACCTGGGTCCTACTTTTCAGTTCAATAGTTACAGTTTCATGACTTAGTTCCATAAGAAACCTCATGAGCTTCATGTCAGCAAAACTGTAGGCCGAAAAAGCTTAAGCGAGCGAATATATACAGTGTGTAGCGAATATATACAGTGTGTATGTATGTATGTATGTATGTGTATACACACACACAGAATACAGAACCATTTTTGATTTGTCATCTGGAGTCCGAAACATAAAGAATAGAACAAATCAAAAACATGGAAGAGGCCCAATAGTAAGAGAAAAAGCCCATCTGATTGACCTTCTCACTGGAATCAACTCTGGGAAGCCCACAAACAAGACCTTCACACATGCATCTTCCCTAGTCATTGGTACCAAGAAAGATGCTGTCCTCACATAACAAAGGTCATTATATTGCCCTCAGGAGTAATTAACCATTGGTTGTCTTATTTCTCATGCATTTATCTGATTCCTTTTTAAAGCCATCGTGGTTGGCAGCCAACCAAGGGCAAACAATATCAGTCCACATGTTTGGGAATACAGTTAGCACCATGTTGGTTATCTAATGAGTATGGTACATTTAGGTGAAAGTTGATGCATAGGTTGAATTTGTGTTGTTGACTTTATGCAGAAGTGGGACTCAAGCATCCCAACAGATGTTGCTGGACTGTAGCTCCCATTATTCCTCACTGGTTATGTCTTTGGTTGCAACTTTGGGATTTGCAGTCCAACATTTGGATTGCTTCATTATTCTTACCCTTGAATTCATGTGACACTCCTGAATTGCCATTATAAGATATCATTGTGTTATTAATAAGTGCAAAAATATTGTATCTTATGATTTTTCAAAGACCTTGGGATGTTGCCTACAGTTCTCCCCAGAGCGCGGAAGCATTGTGATTATAACTCCCTGGATCCCTTAGCCAGTATGGCTCTTGGCCTTGCTAACTGGGGGCTTTTTTCCAAGCTCTGTTTCCTCCAGAGTATTGCTTCACTCACACGTGTTCCTTATTTGGCAAGACTCATATGACAAATCAAACGTTTGGCTAACAAGAAGCCTATTAATAGCAATGTACAAAACTTACTGGAATTGTACCATTGTTAGTTCTTCCTCTGCAGTGGATGTTCACGGGAACTCTCTGGATACATCTAGTCAAATTCCTGAGGAGATGCATTCATTCTTCTCTATTTTAAAATGGCTTATTTTAATGTGATTCTATTAATATTTTACTGCATGTGTTTCAGTACTGGACAGAACGTTTAATTTTTTCAGTTTTAAACATCTACCATCATATATGTTTCCCAAACTTGCATATTTTGCTTAATGTCGCAGTTTAGCACTAACAGCATAGCACTGGAGCTGTGGAATTATTTAGGCCAAGTCTTTGCTGGGCAAGTTACTCTGGCATCTACCTGCCCTGGAGCAGCACCAGATCCAACACATTTGGGCCAGATGGGCCAGAATTGCATTGGCCTCAATGGGATCTCATTCTCTGTGTTGTCATAACAACTCCCTGCCATTATGGAGCTACATGGCTGTCGCTTGTCACATCTGTTGAGGCCAGAATGAGCACCTGCATGACCATGAAGGAAAGGCTAGATCAACCCACTGGTTGCACAGGTGCCCCACTCTGACCTCACCAGACATTACAGGTGACAGTTACTGCTCACATATTACTCCATAGCTGACAGGGAGCAATGGTGGCAACACATGGATGACCCATCCCTTCCACTGCGTTGATCAGTATATGGAAAGAGTGATGGCGGTGATGTCACTGTGAAAGACCATGCGGATCCATAATAGATCTCTACAGTCATTTGCAGGCCCACCACCAAGACTCTACACTTTGGAGACAACCATACTTGGCCATGAGTGATAGACAATATAAATATGATGATGGTGATGAAACTATAGAATACATTAAAATATATGGTATGCAGTTAAAAATCTCTGGATTAGTACCCTACACCACTCCTCTGCTTCATCTCGCCAATGGAGTTTTCTTTTAAAAAAGAAAATGTCTTCTCTAGTGCAGGGCCGCAACATGGATTGTTGTTGTTGACTGCCTTCAAATAATAGAAATCATTACTTTAAAGTAAACCTTTCACGGGATTTTCTTGGCAATATCTATCGAATGCCTTTGCCTCCCACTGTAAACAAGACAATATGATCTGTCTCCATGACTAAATAGGGATTAAAACTCTTTACTCTAGAGTCACAGTCCAATACTAAAACTACTACACCACACTGGCTCTCTCCACAGCATAGCAGTGAGGATTAATTTTGGAAAAGAATGAGCCAGAGTAGAAGTATGCTCTGACCATATTTTTTAGCTTTGCCTATGCGCTAGTGATTTTTTTTAAAAAGCCTTATGACAAAGCATAATAATAGTAGTAATAACAACAACAACAACAACAATAACTTTATTTATATTCTGCCCTATCTCCCCGTGGGGACTCAGGACAGTTTACAACAAGCAACAGCAAACATTCAATGCTGTCAGGTGCTAACAAAACCAAAACAACCAAAAACACACAAATCTAAAAACATATCCAATATCCACATCAATATGATAATAAAAGTATCACAAATTAGACAATGATGTAACAGAATTACGTATTCTAGCTATGTTATCCTTAGCAAGTGGCACAGTCAGCTTTCTGGTGGGTGGGAATAACTCAGCTGGAAGTAGCCCTGCATCATATGGTGGGCTCCGTCCAGCTCTGTCCTGGCTCCATGTTGAAAATGTCCTAGGACGGAGCCCAGACCTCATGTGCTGAGGTCAATAATGGGGAAAATAGCAAACAGAGAATGGTTGGAAGCAACAAGCAACAACCCCAATGAACGGGCATTGCTTGCGCGGTGTTGATTTTCACAGGACTGGTACCTCACCATATTTATCACTCCTAGGCAAAGAAAACTCTTTAATAAAAATCAGCATGTGTGAAAGTGTGTGAAAGGGCAGCTGGCCTTGAGAAATCAACAGGCCAACGTACGAGGACAGTGTAGTACGAGAACTGAAATTCCCTCTGACACGCTGGCTTCTCACGTGATTGAGCAGGCTGAGATGCCATTCATTACTCTGTTCTGTATGACTTACAATATAGAACAAAAAAACCCACAGTCACTACATTCAAGGCTTCCTTCCTCAGATAGCATTTATCGTCTCAAATAAGGAAGTATGTTAGATTAATGTCTAGCAGTCAGAAGGGAAAGATGCTATGTTTGTGTTGCATGAAATGGGAAATGACGGGGGACTCGTCCTGTGTCTTGACAACCGCATCTTTATATTCACAATTATGATGCCGGGTGTTTTCTCTCCTTGTTTCACTGCCACCATTTCTATGGTCCCAGATCCACACGTGAACTCACTGAAAATAATGTTGGATTGATGCTACAAGAGGTTAGAGATTGTCAGCACCCTAATCATAATATTCTTTTTCATCACAAATTTGTTTGTGGCCGACGTTGCATTTGTTTACAGTGATTCTTCTTTCTCAGAGTCCCCATAATACTGGTGCCATTTAATATGAAATGTAGAGAGTTCGGATTTTCAAGTGGGATGACTTGTGCGACATGCATTAATTCCTAGTTACAGTTATTTAATTTGCACAACCATTTTGCATATATACATTATTGTATTCTACATAAACTTTGTTTTGGAAGCTTAACAAGATACTTTCTAATTGGAAAGCATGAACTGGAGTTCTTCCCCCATTACTCTTTTATAGTAACTGATCATCAAAACCATTTTGTCCCTACTCCTACCCCAGTTTTTGTCTCTGTTCTTCTCACTGCATCCCTGCTTCCAAATGATTTGGGTGGAAAGTATTGGTAAGATTCATGGCTCATTGTTGAACCCAAGTCCAGGTTCTTTTCATTCTCCCACCAAGGCATAGTTAGAGACACCGTGTCTGCCCCCTCCATTGGTCCAAACAGGTCCTAATGATTTCACATTGACCAATGTACTCAGAATCTAATTTGACCTGAATTGGTCCAATTTGATGTGTAATACCCTAAAGGCAGCAGGACCTATTCAGTCTTGAGTTAAGTAGGGTCAGCTTAGATGGGAGACCACAAACCAATTCCAGGTGCTGTAGGCTATACTTCAGAAGAAGTAACAGGCATTATTGCTTAGATAAGAAAACTCTGGAATTCATAGGGTTGTCACAAGTCAACAGGCAACTTGGAGGCACAAACTCATCAAAATGGTTGCGCATCCCTTGTTTATATTATACACAGGGAGCCTCCGGTGGCACGATGGATCAAATCCTTGTGCCGGCAGGACTGAAGACCGACAGGTCATAGGTTTGAATCCAGGGAGAGTGCAGATGAGCTCTCTCTGTCATCTCCAGCTCCCCATGTGGGGACATGAGAGAAGCCTCCCACAAAGATGGTAAAATGTCAAAATATCCGGGCATCCCCTGGGCAACGTCCTTGCACACGGCCAATTCTCTCACACCAGAAGTGACTTGCAATTTCTCAAGTCGCTCCTGACATGGAAAAAAATTATACACAGAATGAACCACTCTTTTAACTTTAAAAAGCTGTTGATGAAGTGAGACTCATGGGCCACATGTGGACCATTGGGCTGTTGTTTTGGCCCTCAGAGTCCAACTCTTTGTTTGTCATGCAAGTCAGATGTTCCCACCTCAACATTGTTAAACTTACTCACCCAACGACGCACAGTACTCACATCAAACCAATCACCATAAACAGCTTGTATTCTCTGATGAATCTCCTTTGAGGTGACACCTTCTGCTGTCAAGAATTAAATGACTGCATGTTGCTTAAGTCGCGTTGACTGTCTGCGCAGGGTTCCATACTTTGCACTTTAACAACACAACCGTTCAATGCTAAGGCTTCCCACCAAAATGGAACTGTAGAGGAGAGTCTACTGAACAAGCCAGTACCTGCTACATACCTGTACTGCCATCTGTTGAGGAGTTGCAAAGGTGGAGGCATTACTTTTCATTCAACCCTCGTAAGCTGTTTAAACTGAGTCCCCCACCTCCACCCCCCACCAACACTTTTCTTTAAAAAGCTCAGAGTAAAAATGCACCAGCGGACTGTCAGTTTTGAGACATCAAGCAAAGAAGGTGTGCATGTAGGAAGTTCAGGTGCTTCCTCTAAAAATAGTGACATACTCTGGCCCAGCCCTGGGTTTTGTTAATATCACCCTCTTGAGTTCTCCTCTCAAGATTTATGATGTCGCTATTAAAGCCCTCCAGGTCATTACAATCTTGCCTTTCATCTAGTCTGTATATAAATAATTGATCATCATAAGGATTGAAACCTGGGGAAATGAAGACAACTTAACACAGATATTCTTTATGACATCAATTACAGGGGAAATAATTTGGTGAGAGAAGAGAATATTTTAAGTGAGCCAATAATGATAGCTCACTTCCACGAGACTCTGGGTTGCAAATGAAATGTATCCGACTGTTACTTTATGAAGAAAATAGTTTATTGCAAAGGGAAAACATGTCGTTTTCATATATAATAATTTTATATAATATACCATTGTAATAATATATATATATATATATATATATATATATATATAAATATGTATGTCTGCCAGGATAATGTGGCTTTCAGCATATCAAAGTGTAGTTAATGTTTTTGAGTAAATAAGTGGCTTCTAATTGATTGGCCAAAATAGCCAGTCAGGCTGTAATCTTGCAGACTGGGAGTAATTTCCATTTAACTCAACAAGTGTGGATTCTGAATAGGTTCGTTCTTTTATTACTATTACTTTATTTGCATTTATACACTTTTGTTTGCTCTGATATGCTCTGCTCCTCAATTTTGGGGCTTTTCCCTCACAATATCTTTGCGAGATATATCACATTGAGCCAGGGCCCTTGAACACAGCCCTATATCCCAGAATACCAAGGCAAAAAATCCTAAAATATCTGCTTTGAACTGGGTTATCTGAGTCCACACTCAGATAATGTGGGATTTTCTGCCTTGATATTCTGGGATATAGGGCTGTGTGGAAGGGCCCCCACAGCCATCCAGTGAGTTTATGGCTCAGTGGATGAGGAGCAGAACCAATTTGGTGTTGTGGTTTGAGCATTTCACCGTGACTCGGGAGACTAGAATTGGAATCTCCACAAAGGGTGCATCTACACTATAGAATTAACGCAGTTTGAAACCATTTTAACTGCCATGGCTCAACACTATGGAACCCTGAGAGTTGTAGGTTGATAAAGCACCAACACTCCTGGGCACAGAAGAACTTCTAAAACTAGTATGCTTATAATTCCATAGTATTGAGGCATAGCCATTAAAGGGGTGTCAACCGACATTCATCTTACAGTATAGGTGCATATTAATCATTGAAACCCACTTTGGGCAAATCACAATTTTAAAAGAAGGCAAAAGCAAGGCAAATCTTACCAATAAAACCCTATGGCAGAAAGGACTTGAAGGCAAATGGCAACAATGAGAAGTCAAACTTAGATTTCCCAATTCCCAGTACAATATTCTATTGTTTCTTTACAGTTGCTCTGTCAGGCAAGGCTTAGGCTGCATTCTATCTTCCACACAGCCCTATAACTTGTATGTTGAAACATCATACATAAAGCAGGACTAAAGACTCATGGCGCTCCATGCAGTCCTGCTGGCCACATGACCTTGGAGGTGTCTACGGACAACGCTTAGAAATGAAGATATGCACCCCCCAGAGTTGGACTTGACTAGACTTAATGTCAGGTGAAACCATTACCTTTACTTAGACTCAGAGAAAGGAGATGTACAATTTGAATAAAGGAACATCAACAATATAGGATGATCCCATACTACTAGTAGAAAACAGCAAAGGTTTGGGATATTACTGAAGGAAATCAGAGGGGAAAGTTCAAAGGCAGTTTTGCAATAAAACATTAAGAAAATAGAGATAATGATACTAAAAGATTTACATAACTTTAAAGCAGAAAAAGGTCACACTGAAAGACTTTCCCTATTTTGGTTCAGTCATTAATTGAAGTGGAGAATGTAATCATGAAATCAGAAGATCTGAGCTATGAAAGAACTTAGACAAGATCCTGAAATGCAAAGAGATGTCATTGAATGTTTTAGAATTGTCCATGCCATCGTATTTCTCATTTCTATGTTTGGCTGTGAATGCTTTATGAAGATAACATATAGGAAGAACATCAACTCCTTTAAAATATGGTGCTGAAGAAGATTTATGCAGATACCGAGGACAGCTAAAATGACAAACAAGTGGGTCCTAGAGCAAAGCATGCCTACGCAATTCCTAGAAACCAAGGTGACTAGATGAGACTATTGTACTTTGGACATATCCTGATATTCACTGGAAACAATAATTTTTATGAAGTTGGAGACTGATCGCATTATAAGGTGGAAGGCTGTCGGAAAAGAGAAAGATGATATTACAGGTGGATGGACTCAATTAGAGAAGCCATGGTCCTGAGTTAGGAAGACCTGAGCAGGGCTATTGATGACAAAGTGGTTCGGAAGTCCCTCATTCTTATGATCACCATAGGCTGAAACCAATTTGAAGGCAGTTATCAATAAAATAAATGTTTGCCAGTAATGCTGTACACTTGATCCTTATTTTGCATGATGGGCAGACATCCAGCAGGCATTAGAAGTCAATAAGACACAGGTCTACCTGCATTCTCAGAGCTATCAAAAGAGAAACATTTCTCCTTAAAATCATACTGCAGAAGTAGGGAATCCATGATGCCTTTAGGCCACGTGTACAAAAGAAGAGAATGTTCTCCGTGTTTTCCGTGCCAAAGTCAGCAATGGAACCTTGTTACAGCATATGTATATTCAGGTCTATCGAGAGGAAAAATGATTTCTCATAATGCAAGGAGGGAAAACATGTAGCTCTCCAGATGTAGTTGGACTGCAACTCCTATCATTGAAAGAGTGAATGTCAGTTGCAGTACAAGAATATCTGGAAGCTTTAGTGTTTCCTACTCCAAGCCACAGTCTGCAGATCAAGACTACTATTATTAGGCACAGCTAGTTGAAACATGATGCTTGCCAGGAAAACCCAGGGATAAGGTGTCACTGTTTGTTTGTTTATTTATTTATTTATTCACTTTTATATTTATTTATTTATTTATTCAATCTTATATTCCGCTCCTCCCTGCAGGAGCGGAATATATTGTTTACATAAAAACAATAAAATACACATAAAAACAGTTTAGATATATAAAAACACAAGGGTATGGACAGGATTATCAGGAGGCGCCTAGATTGAAAGCCTGTCTAAAAAGGAACATCTTGCAGGCCCTCCGAAAGGGGGCTAACTCTGTGATGGCACGAGTTCCATCTGGTAACTCATTCCATAAAGTCGGCGCCACCACAGAAAAGACTCTTTGTCTTGTTGTTGAAAGGCGGCAGGAATGGATTGATGGGATCACCAGAAGATTTTGTTCTTCTGATCGCAACGATCTCGGGGGAAGATATGGGGTGAGGCGGTCCCTCAGGTACACTGGCCCTAGACCATAAAAGAAAGGCCTTAAAGGTCAAAACCAGCACTTTGAAGACAATCCGGTACTCTATTGGTAGCCAGTGCAATTGCTGTAGAATTGGTGTAATGTGCTCTCTTATCAATGCTCCCACCAGCAATTTTGCACCAGCTTTAGTTTTCGGGTTGTCGACAAGGAAAGGCCGATGTAGAGGGCATTACAGTAGTCTAGCCTCGAAGATGACCATCGCCTGGATCACCATAGCTAGGCCATTCCTGGAGAGGTAAGGAGCCAGTCGCCTAGCCTGTTGGAGATGGAAGAATGCAGACCTGCTAACCATGGAGACCTGAGTCTCCATCGATAGCAGTGGGTCAAATTGGACCCCCAGGCTTTTCACCAAAGATGACGAGCTTAGCCGCTCGCCATCCAGGGTAGGCAACCGGCACTCACCAACACCAGGACGACCCAGCCATAGGATCTCTGTCTTCGATGGATTCACCTTCAACCGGCTAGAACGCAGCCATCCAGTCACGGCTTCAAGGCATTGATGGAAACAATCGGGTACAGTGCCATCCATTCTCAGCACCAGCTGGGTGTCATCAGCATACTGATGACACTCCAAACCAAAATCACGAACCAGTCTTGTTCTTGTTCCTCTTGTTGTTTCTAACTTACAGTGACCTTATCCCTGGCTTATCTTATTCAAAAGGAGTTAATAATAACTTTAATAATAATAACTTTATTTTTATACCCCACTCCATCTCGGAGCAGCTTACAAGGGACAAACCCAGAGAGCACAGAGTTAAAAACATAACACAATAAAATAAAAACAAAACAAAACCAAATAGAAACATATTACAATAAAACATAACATCATAAAAACAGTACGATACAGAGCAATAAAAGTGCTGAGTTCAGAGGGCTCTGAGTTTGTGCAAAATTCCTAGATAGAGCTAAGGGAAAGTGCAAAATTCAGTAGGCAGGGATGGCAGAGTATTGTCCTTGGGCATTAAAATGTCTGGATTGCAGAGCGGGGGGCATGCTAAAGTGCTGGAACTTTGGTATTATTGGGCCAATTTTTGGGAACTACCTAGTCAAAGGCACAAGGGAACTTCCATGTTTTTAGATTATTGCGGAAGGAGGACAGGGTAGGTGCCAGTCTGATCTCCTTACCAAGAAGGCCCTCTCCCTCTCCCTCATCCCCACCGACCACGCTTGAGACAGAGGTGGAAGCAAGAGAATGGCCTCCCCTGATGATCTTAGGGCTTGTGTTGGTTCATAGGGGGAAATGCGATCGCAAAGATAGGCAGGTCCTGAACTGTTTAGGGCTTTGTAGGTAATCACCTGCACCATGGGACCAGAAACTCATTGGCAGCCAGTGGAGCTGCTTAAACAGGGGGGTTGACTGCTCCCTGTAACTTGCTCCAGTTAGTAATCTGGCCACCGATCTTTGCACCAGTTGCAATTTCTGGGCCATCTTCAGGGGCAGCCCCACGTAGAGTGCATTTCAGTAATCTAATCTGGAAGTAACTAGGGCATGGACCACCAAGGCCAAGTTGGACTTCATGAGGCACGGGTGCAGCTGGTGCACAAGCTTTAATTGTGCAAAGGCCCTCCCGGCCACTGCTGACACCTGAGCGGAATCGAGAAGGACTCCTAGACTACAGACCTGTGTGCTCAGGAGGAGCATAACCCCGTTGAGCACAGATTGCCACTCTATACTCCAACTGGCCAAAGAACTGACCTGGAGAACCTCTGTCTTGTCAAGATTAAGCTTTAGTTTGTTAGCCCTCAGCCAGTCCATCACAGCGACCAGACACTGGTCAAGGATCCGGGGGGGGGGGGGGGGCTTCCTTGGAATTCGGTGGAAAAGAGTACTAGAGTTGCGTGTCATCTGCGTGGAGATGGCACCAAACTCCAAAACTTTGCCTTTGCTCTCCTCTGAGGCTGAGACAGTGTAACTTGGGTAGGTCAACAGGTTTACCCAGTGGATTTCCATGGCTGAGTGAGGATTTGAGCCCTGATCTTTCAAGTACTAGTCCAATGCTCACACCACTCTACCATGAACACACTGCCAACAAACATGGACAGCCCTCCTTTTTCACCTTATACCCGGTGGCACACTGGATTAAACCCCTATGTTGGCAGGACTGAAGACTGACAGGTCGCAAGTTCGAATCCAGGAAGAGCGCGGATGAGCTCCCTCTATCAGTTCCAGCTCCTCATGGGGGGGGGGGGGTGAGAGAAATCTCCCACAAAGATGGTAACATATCAAAACATCCAGGCGTCCCCTGAGCAACGTCCTTGCAGACAGCCAATTCTCTCACACCAAAAGCAAATTTGCAGTTTTTCGTCGCTCCTGACACACAAAAAAGCCCTGATTTTTAATAGGCTGGTGGATAGTGTTTTGTTTCATTTTAAAAGAAAGGCCTTTGCTCTTGAAACCTATAAAGTGGACAGAAGATTAATGGCTGGTTGTGTTTTAGGACATTTTTTGTTTTTTAGTTCTCATCTGTGTATGTTTTAATGATGCACTGCAGTGGACTGTTGGGTTGCGTTGCATTACGATTTGATTTTTACTTGTTTTTTTAAAGATGGGTTGTTTTATTGGCTGATTATAGAATTTTTTATCATGCTAGCTGCTTCAGGAGCCTAGGCAGAGCTCATCAAGCAGGCTGTAAATCCCCTATACAAACAAACAAATAAATAAAACTCATTTGTATGCAAACAAGGCTTCTAAGCTATGAACCTCAAGGCACTTTCACCTACTGACTTGTGAATATTGAGAACTGGTCTTTGTTGTTTCTCATTTATGTTTCACATTTCATAGCTCACTTGTGCATAACGAACGGCAATGCAGCTTCTGGTATTAACCACTGTTTTCATCACTGAGACATCCTCTCTCTGTTTGTCTCTCCTTTAGAAGGATTTTCATGTGTAGTTGTCAGCTGTTATTAAGCTCCACACAAATACCTGCATAACATTTGTTAACCTCTTCTGGAAACGCAAGGTCTTCAGTCTGAAAAATACAAAGAGGAAGCAGCATTTCAAAGGTTACCGTTCCCACAACAGACAAAAGTAATTTTCATGCTTGTTATTTTGGGAAGTCTACAGAGTTGTTGTTTGGTTCCTTCCCTTTTCTTTCACAACAAAGAAGGAGAAAGCAAGCATTTATTATGATTTTGTTCAAATTGTCTTGTCCTTGGCTCTTCCGGGTTTTGCAAGCAAGAAGTTGTAGTTAATGTGCAATGTGTAATTGCTCATTAATAATTCTTGGTATCTTTCATTTCATTTCATTTCAATTTATTATGTGATGAGTCGCTCTCCACCAGAGTGCTCTAAGCAACTTACACAGCAATAAAACAGTAAACATATCAACGATAAATCACAAATTAAAAGCTTTGATGAAAAGCCAAGTTTTGAGAGCTTGAGAGAAAGACCGCAAATCAGGTATAGCTCTAATGTATGGAGGTAAGGAATTCCACAAGGTTGGGGCAAGAACCGAGAAGGCCCTGCACCTCGTGGAGTCCAGGCGTGCCTCCCTAGTACCAGGAACAAACAAGAGGTTTTCTTGAGCTGATCTTGGTGGTCTCTGATGACAAGTCTGTGAAAGACGATCTCTGAGGTATTTAGGGCCTTGAACGTGGATGGCCCTGAAAGTCAGAACCAGTGTCTTATAGGAAGCCCGATGTTCAATTGGGAGCCAATGGAGGTGTTGTAACACTGGAGCTATGTGATATCTCATTGGTGTCCGAGTAAGTAATCTGGCAGCTGCGTTTTGAACCACTTGGATCTTTCATGTCACTGAAAGAGGAGTACCAGTGTACAATGCATTACAGTAATCCAGCCTCAAGGTAACTGTGGCATGGATTACCATTGCAAGGGCCTCTGTTGGAAGGTAAGAAGCCAGCTGCCTCGCTTGGTGGAGGTGGAAAAACGCCTGCTTACTGATGGTGGAAATCTGAGCTTCCATCGTCAACTGGGAATCCAGCAAGATACCGAGGCTCTTCACCGTAGCAGACGGGGCTAAAGATTTACCATCAAAGGTGGGCAGAGGGCAGGCCAGTTCCCGGGGCCGACCGGGCCATAAGATTTCAGTTTTGGCCGGGTTCACCTTAAGTCTACTCATGCGCAGCCAGCCTGTCAAAGCTTCTAAGCACAAGGAAAAGTTATCAGGAATTGTTGTTCTCCCAGGTTCTAGATGCAAAAGGAGATGGGTGTCGTCGGCCATACTCTGGTGTTATTTCGGCACATTTATTCTAGTTTTCATGTGAAACATTGGAGGATATAATGATGCGGAAATCCCCAACTACTTAGAACAATATAAACTTTGAGTTGCCATAGTGCCAAACATATTGTGCCTACCTTTCAACTAGTAATGTAGTAGGAGTTTATTAATTCTTAGACCATAGGCTATAATGCTTAAACAATAGTCCATTACACATAGTTTATTAATACTTAGACCATAAATACAATATAAAGTGCAACAATATTTCAAGTGCTACATGAAATAATCAGCATATAGATCTTGCCTAATACAGAATTCAATCAATCAAAATATAATATAAATACAAACAACAAACTGAGATGTAGAGAAAATTAAATTAGATAAGAGAAGGCTTTTATGGCCGGAATCACTGGGTTGCTCTTTCCCATCATGTGTTTTTTTTTCTTTTTACACAAAAAAATATAGCAATAGGACATTGGTAGAGATGTTGCAGAGCCATTTTCTCCTAACCCTGAAGTGATTTAACATACTGTACATTGTGGCTCCTCAATATATACCACGTTGTTGAAGACTTTCATGGCCAGAATCACTGGATTGCTATGAGTTTTCCGGGCTGTATGGCCATGTTCAAGAAGCATTCTCTCTTGACGTTTTCCCCACATATACAGCAGGCATCCTCAGAGGTTGTGAAGTCTGTTGGGAACTAAAGATAGATAGATAGATAGATATAGATAGATAGATAGATGATAGATAGATGATAGATAGATGATAGATAGATAGATAGATAGATAGATTGACCTGTGGAATGTCCAGGGTGGGAGAAAGAACTCTCATCTGTTTGAGGCAAATGTGACTGTTGCAATTGGCCACCTTGATTAGCATTGAATGTCCTTGCAGCTTCAAAGCCTGGCTGCTTGCTGCTTGGGGAGATACTTTGTTGGGAGGTGTTGGCTGGACCTGATTGACTCTTGTCTGGAAGAATCAATCAGGCTGCAAGGCCAACCTCTGAGGCTGCCTGCCATAGAAAGGGGGAGAAATTTCAGGAGACAATGGTTCTGGAACATGGCCAGACAGCCTGGAAAACTCACAGCAACCCTGGAGGAAAGTGTTTTGAGGATTTTAATGTGACAAAATGACCCCCTTTGCGCATCAAGCACAAGGGATGGGGATGTGGGACTGGGAATTCACTTTTCCATCTTGTGTTGTTGTTTATTTGTTCAGAGTCTTCGTGACCTCATGGACCAGCCCACGCCAGAGCTCCCTGTCAACTGTGGCCACCCCCAGCTCCTTCAAGGTCATGCCAGTCACTTCAAGGATAACATCCATCCAACTTCCTTTTTCCATCTTAGACAGCAAAATGCATAGCCCTGCTTCAAGAAAATACATAGTGCATAAATAGTTCTTAACCTTGCAAAAATAAAATCCCTTGAATCAACTATAATCAGATCAAAACTGTATCTTAGTGTTATGTTGCTGATACAGTGCAAAGAGAGACAAGATTCACCAGCAGGTTTTTGTAATCCCTTTCCCTGTGCCTACAAATGCTTGTTAAATCCTCCAGCATGCGAAGTGGGAAACTTCAGTCTCGCAGGCCTTGTCAGTCAGTCCAATAAAACTTTTCACAGGCCATAAATTATAAAGCCATAAACACAACGCTGCACGGGAGCTGAGAGGCCTTGTCTCTCTGAGCGGGCCAACTAATCTACGATCGGAGAATGGTTGTAATATTTTCATCAAGGTATTTGGAGGAGGGGAAGGGGGTACGAATTTCCACTGAGCCAGTACATTAGCCACGGTGATGATGTGTAACGTTTATTTTAATCTATTATCACTTGCAGAGAAGAGAGGAAATATGGGACGGTCCAGATGGTAATCTGGTATGTACACACACAGAAGGGGAATCTTTGTATTTCCTGTGATTGTTAACAAAGGACAGAGGCTGTGCTACTGAGCGTGGGTGCATTATTATGCATGCTAATGGCCATATCCAAGTGTTTGCTGTTTAGGCAACTGTAGTTTACAACGGCATTCAGGTGGCTGCACATTAATCTCAGGAGTTATTCTAGCAGAAAACTCATGCTGTTCGTAAATGTTTTGCAATAATGATTGCTAGATGCAATGTAATTTGCCTCTGATTAGATTTGACTTGTGATTCTGTAACCTTTTGCAAAATCCCATCTATTTTTTTCACAAAAAATCTAAACAATTAAACACTTGTTACTATGTTCTCCTGTGGTCTATAACACTTTTATTTTTAAAAAAAGAATCAAAGAGCTACATGAGCTCCTAGAATCAGTTTTGCACAAACAAGAAAGAAAGAACCCAACTGTGAAGACACGCCTGGGGTCTTTGACTTAGAATAGGAACAAGGACGTGACATCTCTTCCCAGGTGACTTCTTATTTCCTTCCCATTGAGAACTGGAACTCTCAAGGACCAAACCAGTCACTTTAGATAACTCAAACAGGCTTTATTGTTCACAAAAGGAGTTATCTTGTTGAGGTATTAAACTTAGTTCTCCAAACAGGGGTAAAATAAAATATACATTACAGTTCTTTAGTTGTTTGGGTCCAGGAAGCTTTCAGCCGGATGGCTTTCCAAATTCTCTCCCTCTCAATGGCTTTGAGGTGAGAACTCTCTTAGCCCCGGTCAAATGGCCTATATTGAAGGCACAGAGCCTTCCTATTGGTGCCAAATGACCAGTTGAAGGCGCTTGAGATTCCACAGTCCCATCCAGGTGTGCTGGATATACAGAATGAATCCAAGATATGAAGAATTGGTGCTAGAGAATGCCTGACTGAGGCCTGGCTGGCAAACCCCCTAACACGTCCTCTTCTGTAGAGATGCAGGCAAAATCTAAAGAGAAAGCTAGATTTCCAAAGTCTCAAGGGGGAGGAAAAACAAACTTAACGATGATTGACAGCTCTAAAGAACCAATCAATGCAACCAAAACTTAACAACACTAAACAGACTAGCTGAAACATAATCCAATAGTTTGAACCTTGTAACAAAGTCTTATACACAGGTGGCATCAGCCACGCCTTCACACCAACAGCCTAGTGAGACATAATGTTTAAAATAATTTAATGTTATCTGAATAATACATCTTATTTTAATGTATTGTTGAAGGCTTACATGGCCAGAATCACTGGGTTGCTGTAAGTTTTTCAGGCTGTATGGGCATGTTCCAGCAGCATTTTCTCCTGACGTTTTGCCTGTATCTATGGCAGGCATCCTCAGAGGTTGGATGCCTGCCAACCTCTGAGGATATCTGCCATAGATGCAGGCGAAACGTCAGGAGAGAATGCTGCTGGAACATGACCATTCAGTCTGAAAAACTTACAGCAACCCATCTTATTTTAGAAATGTATAAAACACCACCATGACATATAATGAAGTGAGCCACTACTTCTAAGCTGCCTTTTGTTCTGTTCAAGGGGAAAATAGAATATATATTTATTAATTATTGCGGGGGTTATGTTCCAGGACCTCCCGCAATAAGTGAAAACCTGCGATGTAGGGACGCTATATTTATTTTAATATTTATACATTATTTTAGTAGTTATACACTATTTTAAATAAAGTGAAGTAAAGGGAGGAAAGGCCCTTCAAGGCTGGAGGGAGGGAGGACTGAGGAGGGAAAGTGCCTTGAAGAGTGGCGGTGGCAAAAACCTACAAAACAGCAAAAATACCACAATATATATTTTAAATTTTTTTTTTTAAACCGCAAAACAGCGAGTCTGCTAAAAGCAAACCGCAAAGTAGCGAGGGAACACTGTAGTGATTGGTGTTTCTTCCCCTCTCTTGAAACCTTAGAAGAGATTGATGTTAGAGTAGCTCAGACCCAGTTCTTTACTATGAAGAAATTTTGTTAGGTCTTATTATTGTAAATAAACCTTTTGTGATTTTTCAAAGATTGGACTCTTTGCCTCCTGAGCTCTGAATTCTTTACAGCCACATCACACAGCACTTCACGCTTTGCTTGCTAATGAGCTGGTGCTCAACTTTTATATCCTGTTTGTTTTCAGATGCTCTGCTATATTTTAGGGTTGTTTCCTTAACACTTAGGACATCATCACACGTGTCTCCTAAATGGCTGGTTATGTTTTAGTAACCGCTCCAAAAATACATTGTTGCATCAAGATAACTTGCAAGGCATTCTCTCCTGTATATGTGTGGGTTCAGATAGAAAGATGTAGAGATTTTTATTGACTTCTTTATTAGCGCAATAGAAAAAAAAACAACAATAACCTTATTGGTAGACTTCTTTGGACTGCCAGAGGCTGTCAACTCATCATGACATAATTAGCTATCCTTATAGTTGTTGTATGTATGTATATGTATATGTCATGGGGTGACTGCGTAGTTCTTATGCAACTCCTAACTAAACCTTTGGCAAGTTTGAGGACTTGCAATATAGACTGTGAGGTGTTTTGTTCTTCGGTCTTGTTAACTGAACCATTAATTACTCTTGTAAATGCCTGTCATATTAGGAGTTGGAGCCCTGGGCAATTCAGTTGAAAGACTTCTGTATATCATACCATACAAGGTTCTTTTTTTAAAAAAAAAACCCCGCAAATCTCATTATTTACCATAGTCTTCAAATGAGAAAGCAACCGCTACATTCTGTGCAGCTTTGTAGAGATGAAAGCCTTTTACCAATGTGTCTGCCTAACAAGAACACCCTTTCTCATCTGAGGCCATGCTCTCAGGTTTTCTCATGACCTCTCTGACCAGAGGAGATGGTGTGTTCATGGGCCATCATGCTGAAGTGGCTGTTTCTACCACTGCCTGCCTTCATGTGTGCTTTTCACCTGTTGCTGCTCCTCCTGCCCCATCTTTCAAGGGTCTTATCAAATAAATTTAATCATAGTGGTTGGCTTCTCTACCCTTGAGCAAGTCCCAAGGCTAGCATATGGGAAGATGCTGCTGGAGAGAGAGTTTCTTATTAACATCCCATGGTCCATGGACCAGACATCTGAGCTACAATTATCATCACTCCCAGCTAGCATGGCACCTAGGAAGGGATTGTGAGTACTGTAATCGCAAACATCCAGAAGGTACCAGGATGCTCATCCCACATATGTATGAAGAAAAACTGAAGGAGCTGGGCATATCCAGCTTGGTGGAGAGAAGATTTAAGAGTGAAATGGTTGCACTCTTTAAGAAACTTCAAGGGCTGTCAGGAGAGAATGCTGCTGGAACATGCCCATTCAGTCCGAAAAACTTACAGCAACCCATTTTATCTTTGCTACCCCAGAGGGTAGGACAAGATCTGAATTCTCCCCTCCCTCCCCCCACCCTCGCTCATTTAATTGGCGATCACTTGTGGCTGAGTATGATTGTCTTCCAACGGTAGAATCTTGGCAGTAGGTCCATAAGTGACTGTAGAGACCTATTCTTGATCCGCACGGTCTCTTGCAGTAAGGACATTGATTTCCAGATGGAAGGGGGTTCCAACAAGAATTTGCTTGATGCGCCTTCCTCTTGGCATGTTTCTCCCATTTATTTATTTATTTATTATTTACAGTATTTATATACAGTGTTTCTTCACTTATTGCGGGGGTTCTGTTCCAAGACCACCGGCAATAAGTAAAACACTGCAAAGTAGGGAGGCTATATTAATTTTAATTGTTATACGTTATTTTATATATTTTATACTAGCTTGGGAACCCGGCGCTGCCCGGGTTATTTGAGAAAGGCATTTTGTGCCAAGGTTGGTCCTTATCATTGTTTATGTGGCTTGCAGTGGTCTCGGGAAGTGAGGGAAGGTGCTGGGAGTCCCATCGTCCATGGTCCATCCTCCTCCAAACTGCACCAGGATTTAGAGTGGGTCATGGGGGCTCTGTGTGCCAAATTTTGCTCAGTTATTGGATGAGGGTTGCAGCAGTCTTGGGAAGTGAGTGGAGGTACTTCAAGTCCCATCATCCGTGGTCCATCCTCCTCAATACTATACCAGGATGTAGAATGAGTCATGGGGGCTCTGTGTGCCAAGTTTGGTCTTGATCAGTCTTTGGATGAGGTTGGCAGCGGTCTTGTGAAGTGAGTGGAGGTACTTCAAGTCCCATCATCCGTGGTCCACCCTCCTCCGAACTGCACCAGGATGTAAAGTGGATCATGGGGGCTTTGTGTGCGGTGTGGTCATGAACTTGCACTGGATGAGGGTCGCAGCAGGATCTGTCTTGACACAGTATCACAGTAACTGAGGCCTAGTCAGGAGAGCAAGTTTAGGAAGCCTTACTGTTATTTCAGTCGTTACACAGTATCCCAGTAACTTTGGCCTAGCCATGATAATCTAGTTGAGGAAGTGTTACTGTCAATTCAGGCCATACACAGGATCCCATGATTGGCGGCCTAATCTGGAGTATTAAGTTAAGGCAGCCTTACTGTTAACTCAGTCCTTGCATAATAGCCCAGTAACTGAGGCCTAGTCCAGAAAATGAAGTTTAGGAAGCCTGACTGTTAATTCAGTCCGGCCCTTTTAGGCCCTTTATGGAGTAACTGAGGCGTAGTCCAGAAAAATCTTGTGTTAATTCAGTCAGGCCCTTTCTTTTACCCTCTCTGGCAGCGTTCTCAGGAGGTGGGTGGAGGTACTTTAAGTCCCATCATCCATGGTTCGTCGTATTTGAAACTGCACCAGGTTGTAGAATGGGTCAGGTGGGCTCTGTGTGTCTGCCTCAGGCCCTTTCCCTTCCTTTCTCTGCTGCCTAGGATTGTTGGAATGTTGAGAGGCTGGCCATTCAGAGCTGTTATGCAAATAATCCCACACTGGCAACCAATCAAAATGCTGCCACATATTCCTCCGCACCTCCCGCCCTCCATACCTCCCGCCGCAAACATTCTCTTTTATTATATACTAGCTTGGGGACCCGGCGGTGCCCGAGTCATTTGAGAAGTGCAGCAGGATGTAGAGTGGGTCATGGGGGCTCTGTGTGGCAAGTTTGGTCTTGATCCATCATTATTGGGAGTTGCAGTGGTATCATGAAATTACTGAAGGTAGTGGAAGTCCCATCATCTCTGGTCCACCCTCCCCCAAAGTGTAGTAGGATGTAGATTGGGTCATGGGGGCTCTGTGTGCCAAGTTTGGTCTGTATTGGTGAATGGATGAGGGTTGCATTGTTTTTTTAGGAAGTGATTGTGAATTGGTACTTCAAGTCCCATCATCCGTGGTCCATCTCACACAAAACAGCACCAGGATGTCACACAAAACAGCACCAGGAGTGGGTCATGAGGGCTCTGTGTGGCAGGTTTCATGTTGATCAGTCATAGGATTAGGTTTGTAGCAGTCGTGGAAAGTGAGGGAAGGTACTGCAAGTCACATCATCCATGTTCTGGCCCCCTCCAAACTTCAGTAGTATGTAGAATGGGTCACTGGGGCTCTGTGTGCCAAGTGTGGTCTTTATCAGTGTTTGTTGGGGGCCACAGTGGTCTGTGGGAACAGAGGGGTGTGAAAATACTACAAATCCCATCATCCATTGTCAGTCCTGCCCCAAACTTCACCAGGACGTGAAGGCAGTCATAGGGTTTATGTATGCCAAGTTTGGTCTCGATCAGTGATTGGATGAGGGTTGCAGCGGACTTGGGAAGTGAGTAGAGGTACTTCAAGTCCCATCATCCATGGTCCACCCTCCTCCAAACTGTACCAGGACGTAGAGTGGGTCATGGGGGCTGTGTGTGCTAAGTGTGGTCTGTATTGGTCCTTTTTGGTGGCCTCAGTGGTCTGTGGGAACCAAAGTGTTTGAAAGTACTACAAATCCCATAATCCGTGGGTCATGTCCCCCGAACCGCACCAGGACATAAAGGGGGTTAGGGGGGTTATGTGTACCAAGTTTTGTGCAGGTCCATCACCCGTGCTGGTCGCTGTGGCCTGTGAAAGTGGCTGCCACATATCCGCCCTTCTGCCCTCCCGCCCTCCGCCCTTCTGCCCTCCCGCCCTCCCGCCCTCCGCACACATACATACAAACATTCCGCTTTATAAAGGTATACAGATACAGATATAGATAGATATAGATATTATTTTCTCACCCGCGCTTCCTTACCCGCCTCCCGGCCCATCCCAAGAGCACCTGCCTGCCTCCCTGACCTCCGCAGACCCCAGCAGAGCCTCCGGAGCCACGCAGGCAGCAGCAGGCTGGGGAGGCAGGCCTTCCCTGCCATTCCTCAGACCACCACATTTCCAGGGTCTGTGAAGGCC
Source organism: Anolis apletophallus (assembly GCA_030556195.1). Lineage (NCBI taxonomy): Eukaryota > Metazoa > Chordata > Lepidosauria > Squamata > Anolidae > Anolis > Anolis apletophallus. The sequence continues at coordinate 160,037,123 of JARBWK010000002.1, read as the reverse complement.
AGAGAGGCAAGCCTTCCCCACCGTGCCTCAAGCCACCACACTTCTGGGGTCTGTGGAGGCCAGGGAGGCAAGCCTTCCCGCAGTGCCTCAGGTTGCTGCACTTCCAGGGTCCCTGGCCTCCACCGGACATAAATATTTTATATTAATATTTTCAAAAACCTGCAAAAGAGAGAGTCCGCGTGAAGTGAACCACGAAACAGCGAGGGAACACTGTACTGCTTTTCTCATACCTGCGGAGACTCAAAGCTTTTGCTCTCTATTTGTGCCACTTCAAAATCCACAGCACTGTGGTGACAGCTGATCACCAGTTAGAGCACTTGAGGGCCAGGGTTTCCCAGTTCCCAGTGATTGGACATCCAGACAACTTGGCCGGTCCAGCAAAATTGATGGTGGAGAATCATCACTACAGTGCTGGTGGTCTTTGCTTCTTCCAGAACGCTGATGTTTGTCTGCCTGTCTTCACAAAGACATTTGCAGAATTTTTTGAAGACAGCACTGATGGAATAGTTCTAGAAGTCAAGAGTGACGTTTATAGATGGTCCATGTTTTGCAGGCGTACAGTAGAGTTGGAAAGGCAATAACTTTATAAACAAGCTTCTTGGTATCCCTATGAACATCCTACTCCTCGAACACTCTGCTTCATTCGAAAAATTGCTGTGCTCGTGATTATTTGTTCGATTTCGATTTGTTAAATAGAGCTGGTATTTTTATTTGTTTGCTGTTGTGTGCATTCAAATTGTTTCCAAATTGTGGCAATCCTATCATAAGATTGTCTGAGAATGTGTGATTTACTCAGGTAAGTTTCCATGGCCAAGTGGGGAATCAAACTATGGCAGGCCTGGGCTGCTAGGAATTGTGGGAGTTGAAGTCCAAAACACCTGGAGGACCGGTTTGCCCAGGCCTGAACTATGGTCTGTAGTCAAGCACTCAAAAAACTATGGCACACTGTTTGACATTTTTATTTGTACCTCTTTTTAAAAAATGGTTGTGGGAGAAATATGTGATATAAATTAAACAAATAAAACATAATGCTTTCACGCATTTGCAGACTGTTTTCACTTACCGCTTAATAATGAATCTACATACCAGGGCAAAATTTCTCTAGAGCTGAGGTTTTATTTTATTGTGATTGCCTTTTTTCTCCTGCTGAAGAAGAGTGTTATAGATTGGATGCCTTATTATGCATCGTACCCATATCAGACATGCTAACTTGGTGTTTCACTATTCAGAACACGACAGGCTCACCGTACTCCGCTGAACATGACGGATTCACCTTTTCCCCCAATTCATGAAGCTTCCCTAATGTGCTCCTCGCTGCTGAGACGATTGCTCAGAAATGGCTTTGCCAGACAGAGGAACTTTTCTACATCATTAACATATGATGATGAATCCATATTTTATTATGTTTTGTAGTTGGCAATCACAATTATTCACAGATTATAATAAAACATAATCATCAAGTTGATAGGTGTTCTTGGATAACTGACTGTCTTAAACGCATGATCTAAAAATCACATGTGGGAAGCCATAAAAAGGAAACTGCTGAACCCAGAGAAAGGTTTATACCAGAGGTATGGGAATCAATAGCTTTAGCAAGGGCATATAAACACTTGCCAAAGCGCTTTCTCAAAGACAGAGAAAGGGAAGAGGTAACTTAACATTACAATGCAAATGGGTCATGTATTTGCAATATTTGCCAAAGCTGAACTTTTTTTGAAAGTGTCAACACTTGCTGTAAGTATGCAGCAGCCCCTTGGTATTGACTTTGATTTCAAGCCCTTTGTGGGTACCAAAATTCATGGATGCTCAAGTCCTATTGTATAGAGTGCATCTGTATACAATGGGTGTATCTACACTATAGAATGAATACAGTTTGATACCACTTTAACTGCCCTGGCTCAAGGCTAGGAAACTCTGAGATTTGTACTTTGGTGAGGCAGCTGAACTTTTTTAGCACATAATTCTTGTAAAGACCTTGTAAAACTATAACTCCCATGATTCCATAGCAACGAGCCATGGCAGTCCAACTGCATTAATTGTGGTGTCCAACTGCATTAATTATAAAGTGTAAACGCACCCTAAGTTGTCATCTTGCCTTTCTTGATTAAACTTTGCTAGATAAAGCAATGGCGGTGACAGAAACTGTCTGCTCTACCCCTCATTGAACAACTGCGGCAGCTTTATTGTTGCTGAGGCCACTGGGAAATGTAGTTTTCTGGTCTATTTGAATCTTTATATGGCCCTAGAAGCCATTGGAAACTACCACATTTCCTACTGTTGGCTGCTTCATATGTGATTGTCTTGCATTGCCAAGATGCTCGAGCTAGCCTAGCTAGTAAGCTTGGTTAATTTAAAAAAATGGTTCAAAACTCATTTTGGATGTAGGGGGTTCAATTCTAAAGTCTCTTCTGATTTTTTTTTTTTTAAAAAATCTATAAACTTTGTTACCGAAATCTGACTAGGGATCCTTCCCTTAAGGGGACAGAGCCCAGGCCACCCCTAAAAGCGAGGATCGAGGCCCAAAATCTGGATGATCTTCCCAGAACTACAAATCCCAAAGAAACCCAGATCAATGCTCACCCAGACGGAAGAACGCCACTACCGAGAGAAGAATCTAATTCAGCTGAATAGGATGCAATGCCACGCCAAGGTTCCAAGGGCAAAACATCCCCCCGATGTGGAGACTCACCTTCCTGTTTATTGTTTGTCCTGAGTGCCTTAATGGGAGTCTTTTGTCCTTGGCCGAAACTCCTTTGTGTTGAGAGTTTCAGTCTAGCGGGAAGCATGATTTCTCAGTTCAAAATGGCCAAAGTATAACTTATTGCAGCCGGCAAGCAGGGTTCCGAAGCCCACTCAGGTCCAGCTATGGGGTGGTAGAGTGACTTGGGTTTGCTAGAGCCCATGATCCCTTGGGGGTCCAGCTCCAAGGCCAAGGGGGGACACGAGCGGGGGGGATCCAGGCTCATAATGGCGGAATCTATGTTTCACAGAACACCTGACCTCCCTCCCATATTGGTGAAAAAAGCATCATATGGCCAGAAAAATGTATTGTTTGTTCAACAGGGGAATTCTCCGCAGCGGGAGCCCTGGCTGGGTTTGGAAGCAGGGTTGCTTAGTTAAAATGGTCCGGAAAGGTAGTTATTGGGGCTGGCTGCGAGGGTCCGAAGCTCGCATGGATCAGCCATGTTTTGGGTCTGTTTACATGACCATTACATATTCCCTATCATTGGCCAAGCTCCGAGAATGATAGGGACATATGCAGGGAAGTCTTGGGCATAGAGAGTGGGCCTCACCCACGAAGAAACCCAACGTCCCTTCCCCAAGGTTATTATTTGTGCAGGGTAAAATTGGGTAGGAAAATGGATTATTGTGCTGTTCATCCCTGGAACGCTCTGCTGAGGGCATTAACTTAGAAGTTACATTGACACAAAAGGGAACACATGAGGGGTACAAAATAGACAATACAATACAGAGATCCCCAACAATCATCCCCATTACATTCCCATAGAGTTCTTGCTCCCAGAGGATGATCTTAAAATCAGGCAACACAATGCTGCTTTCTTCCTGGGAGTTGTAGTCCTCCTTTGTCCTTGGGAGCTGCAGAGCCTTTGCCCCCTGCAATCTGGGCAAAACCCCTCCGGAAAACATCGGACACGGCTTACCCAGAAAGGGGGTCTCTGTGGGTTCATGATCAATGAGATGTAGCAAGGCTCTTGCTGGAATCAGCTGGGGAGAGCAGTCCAGGAATAATCCGGGAAATGTAGCATGAAGAAAGGCAAAAGGTGTCAGTGTACTTGGGGAAACTAGATCTCTCAAACTGGTAACTGTGGTGAAAATCCTCCTCATGGTGACAGGGTAAAAGGTCACTCGAGCCCCCCCACCTTTGGAGCAGCTGTGTGAGTCATTGTTTTGAACAAGGTGGCCGAGGGCAGGTGATGCCCTCAGGGGAAAACTGATGTTGCTTACAGGAAATGGGTGCTTACTGTTGCTGCAGTGGCTATTGTTGTGTCAGGAGAAAATGGAGCTCAGGCAGAGGTAAAGAGAGAGGAAGAAGGGGCCATTTTGTGGGCTTTTTGTTCTTGTTCCACCCGGCCCAAGATGGAGGAAAAAGGAACTGTGGAACTCCTTGCAGCTGAAGACCCTGGTCTGTTTATGGGGTTCAATGTGTTGTTGCCATGTGTGGGGTTTTGGTGGTGCTGGGGGAAATGTCCTGGTTTCATTGTTATGCTGTTTGATGTTAGCTAAAATGTCTTTCATGTACTATTTGGCTGTATAAATGTTGTGCAGATGGGGTGAGGGGAAGCAACAGTGGCTGGGTGTACTGGGAGGGACGGTTGGTGCAGTGTGATGTATGGAACTGAGTGGGGCAGAAGTGGGGGGAAAAAGGTATGGTACTGGTGCAACTTAGGCCATGGGCCAAAAGGAATACTGGGGACTCTCTGCTGTTAGATCTCCTGGATTTGGGGCTTCCTGGTTCGGCCATAACTTTCCAAAACTTCTGAATCACTTCATTAATAGCAGACATGCATGCGCAGTAGGAAAAAAACAGCACTGGCGCTGGGGAAACTTCAGGGGATTTTCATTTTTAAACCAATCCTGATAAAACAAGGACCACCTCTGACTTATCCATGGATTTTTGGCAAATTTTATATACACGAGAGATGTAGTTTCCCAGAGTACCTTAGCAATCCAGACTCCCCACTGCATCAATCCTAGGGGACTCTAAAGTGACAGATGAAGGAAGGAATGTCTTCAAGTATTGGAAGAATCAGGGCCAGAATGGCCCCACTTCCCGCTGGGAAGTAAATAAGTATAAGTTCCAAATTGCTATTGCTACAGAGCACTCGATAGCTCCCAGAGAGACCGCACTGCCCCCAGAACCAGGGGGCCACAAGTTCGATCCCTGCCAGAGAAAAAAAATCAAAGTTTTTATTTTAAAAACCATGTTTTAATAATAAAGAAAATCGGTTCCTGGTTTGAAAGTGTTATTTCCTGTTTCATTTGTGGTCTTTACTTTGAAAGTAGTTGTTCTACTCCATAAACTTTGTTTGTGTGGCACAAACTGTGTTAAATTGGTGAACAGAAATCATATAAGACCCCATCAAGGGACATCTAGAGTGAATAAATATAAGGTCTGAACTGTTATTGCTACAGAGCAGTCGGTGGCTCCCTGAGAGAGTGCACTGCCCCCAGAACCGGGAGGTTGCGAGTTTGATCCCTGGCAAAAAGAAAAAAATCTTGGCAAATGGTGGCAAATAATGGCAAACATCAGCAGGCAAGGCATGGAGAGCCAAGACACATGTTTTGCCAAAAAGGAAGCTGTGGAGAGTCATGGAGGCTCCCCTTTTATAGTGGACATGTATCTGTATTGCAGGGATGACAGAAAAAGAAAGGGTTAGGGTTGCTTATTGCTTTGCTGCTGTCTCTTTAGACAGCTTTGTAGATTCAATCAGTTTATTTTATATTTAGATGGAGACTGCTACAGGCAGCTATTGAGCTGTAGGGGTCCTTCAGCCATTTTGGCCAATGAGCAGCAAGGCAGCGTGGGAAATGTAGTTTAACAGCAAGGACTTTTGCAATCACTTCTCTACCATTGGGGGCCTGGCCTTCACAAACTACAACAATAGCTGTGCTTAGCCATGCCCACCTCATCCCTCCTTGCCTCACTGATGGAAAGCATGAGATTTAAAAATGTTTTAGGCTTTACCAAAGTTGCTTAATGGTTGTAAAAATTAAAATAAGCTTGGGAGACATCTGAACATTATGGAATATTTCTGAAAAAAAGATAAGTAGTTCGAATTTGGATTTTCCCCTCCCACCTTTCCTACATGGTTCAAAACTGCTTCGAAAGTCAAAAATCGGAAGGGTTTTTTTTACGATTTTTAGGCTCTTCCAAAAGAACCTATCCAACCCTAATAGCCAGTAGTGCAGTGGTTCTCAACCTGGGAATTGTAGTCCAGGTGTTTTGGAATACAACTCCCAGAAATCCCAGCCAGTTTACCAGCTGCTAGGATTTCTGGGAGTTGAAGGCCAGAATATCTGTGGACCCACAGGTTGAGAACCACTGCAGTAGTGGATTATGGAAGGTGCAGTACAGCAGCATTTGGATAGGTGCACAACCTATTTTACAGCTCTTGTGGAACTGGAATGGATCTTATTTCATAGTTCTACAAACAAATCAGAGCTTTCACTTCAGCAGTCCTTCTTTTAACTGTTGGTGCAGCCTGCTGTTTTGGGGAAATGGGCAGAGATTGGGGAAAATGGGCAGAGAAAAGTTGTCGTTTCCATAACTAATTTTGTTTAGTTTGGGACTCTGGAAGCTGTAATCCCCAACAGTAAAGTTTCCACCCTCTGGGGAAAATATTACTCATAATTTGGGGTGAGGAGGCCTCCAGATCTTTTCAAATTCCTAATAACATCATAATGACCAAAACAGAAGGTAAGACTGAACTAATTCAGACCTGATCCTAACAGAGCTCCAATTTATGCATTTAGTGATCCCCTTCTGAATGAAGTCCCAGTTGCTCCAGCACCCGAGGCAAGCTTGCCCACTACCACAAACAGGAAAAGCACCTCATTTATTTCAGGAAGTTGCATCTGCAGGATATGGGGAGTTGAAAACATATTAATAAAAACCAGCTCTAAAGTTACATGTCGCTGTGCTGCATCTGGAGTAGACAGAATTTATCTTCTAGGCTTTATCTTTTCTCTAACAATAATGTTAAAGATCTTGTAAGAATCTCTTCAATTTGGTGGCAATCCTTAATCTCTCCCCATTTTTTTAAAAAAATAATAGAATAAAAAATAGTCCACATCTGGGAACAACATGACTCCTCAGTTAGCTTTAATCAGAAGTAATTAATGATGGGAATCAAATCTAGCTTGATCCACAGATTGGCAAATGGGGGTTAAGCTTATAAAATAATAATAATAATACACTTTATTTATATTCCGCTCTTCTCACCCTGAAGGGGACTCAGAGCGGATTACATCACACATACGGCAGACAATCCCTGCCGGAAGATGTACAGTTACAATACAACACATACAATTTTGAAGGATTTTTTCTGGCTGTGTCACATGGTACGTCATTACGTCACAAGGGGGTGCTGTGGCTTCATCCTCATGACTGAGGACTTCTGTTCCTCTGTTCCGCATTCCACCTTCCGACAGTCAATCTTTATTTATTCAGGTGTTGTAAAGTCCTTGCTGAAAAGAATCCTCCCCCGCTTTTGGCAGGTTCCCAGTTCATCTATTTACAGCTGGGCTGTTTTCAAACTGCTGGATGAACAACGGACAGGGCTCACAGCTGGTTGTCCAAGCCAGCTCGGGAATCGAACTTGCAACCTTCAGATTGCAAGCACAGCTGTTCTACTGCTGTGCTATTTCTCTGGCCCATGAAGGATGCCCTTAAAATGAAGGATGCCTTTAGAAAGCTGGATTAAAAATATTTAAAGTGTTGTGAGGAGACAGATATAATATGTTTCTATTGGAAATTCCATAACCTATTGGAAATAACTGCACCATAACCTTATTGAAAAAGGTAAAAATGATGTCACATCCGTTAGGCAAATGTGAATCTCCAAGAACATGTGGAGACCACCTTTTGAAGCCACTAGTCAAGAAAAGCAAGTCAACTCTTCGAACCAGGCATGTAGCCAGGGGGAAATGATGTCGAAATTCTCAGGGTGGTCGCGAGAAGGCCTTACTGGTACATTATTTAAACTGTTATGTTTATTCATATCATGATCTGATCACCATGCTCATTATATCCCACCTTCATGGGGTTATTGGGATAACAATACAAAAGATTTCCTAGGGTAAATCCTCTTCCACCCAGTCTCAGCCCCTCAACCAAACTCAGCCCCCAAACCAAAATCAACGGCCCTTTGAACAAGTGATATTCACAAGCATTCATGTAATGGCATACAGGTAACTCGGCTGTTAAACTGAAGAACCATGTCTTTAAACTGCCATGGATAAAGACATGCAAGTACAAAAATATATTAGGTTAGTAGAGGATGGTTGTTTCTTTGAAGTTACAGTTCGCAGTTGCCCAAAAGATAGACACTCCCTTGAAACCTCTTAGTTAAAATATGCACATAGAGATTTTTTTTAAAAACCCAGTCTTCTTTGAAAAATAACATATCATGTTTACTCATAAACTTCTTGTATTAATTCAGCATACTAGTCCATAGTCCAATGTCTTTAAGCATAGTTGTATAAACCGTATAATTGTACTCATTGAAGACTAAAAGGAGACAAACTGCATCCACCTCCATTGAGGTCTAAAAGCATACTGTATAACAAAAATGATGTCCTGTGTCTGAAGCCCCGTCCACATCAAAGAGGTACAGTCAAACTGTCAAACCAAAATGTACATACAATATAGGTTAACAATTATACACATTTACAAACAGTTAGTGGAGGCTTGGAAGGTTGCTATTTCCAACCCCAAAATTCTGGGGTTGGAAATCATAACAAAATCATATGAGATGTCGTTTTCAAGGCCTTTAGCCTTCTCTCTCAAAAAGTAAGACAACCTTGCCTTACAATAACTGCTATCATTCAATAGCATTGAGCCATAACAGTTATAGTGTCAAACTATAAACTTCATCACACTAGAGCATCTATCCACTTTAAATCCGGTTGCTGCCTCCTGCAGAATTTTGGGGTTATATATGGTTGAAATAATGGCAATGTGGTTTTATGCTGGGTTTTTATGTATTTTAATATGTTGTTGTTGTTGTTTTTAAATTGTATAGCATTGAATTTTTGCTGTTATGCCGGTCTGAGTCCCTCGATAGAGGTGAAAAGGTCAGGGTACAAAAGTTTTAAATAAATAAATAAATAAAAGTTAATTATAAAACTTTTTTTAAAACCTAACGAAAAATAGGAGGTAAGATATGTAAATGTCTGGGAACTCATTATTCAAAAGGCAGCTAGTTGCCCCGGCACTTTCAGAAAGAACCAACAAGGAAATAATCACTGAGCCTTTTTTAGGTCTTGATCTGACACTATGCCTCAATGTATAACCCAAGTTAGGTTATCCACAAAATGGTGCTATCAGGGCCGTAGCCAGGATTTTGATTCGGGAGGGGCTGAGTTTTATTTGGGGGGGGGCTGAGTCTGGGTGAGAGAGGGTCTACCTTAACAAACCTTTCGTATCGTTATCCCAATACCCCCATGCATATGGGATATATTGAGCATGGTGATCAGATCATGATATGAATAAGCATAACAGTTTAAATAATGTACCAGTAAGGCCTTCTTGCGGACCACCCTGAGAATTTCAGGGGCTGAAGCCCCTCAAGCCCCCGGCTACATGCCTGGGTGCTATCATGATTGGGCTATGGAAAAAACACAAATACTCTATATCATGAGTATTATTGTATTATTATCTATATTATTGTGTTCTTGAGTATTATTATCTATATTATTGTGGTTTTTAATTGACCCAATAAACATGTCACTGTCTGGCAGATTTTGGATTTTCTTGTGTTTCGCTGTATGGCCAGCAGTCATTAACAGCAGCAGGGAGACATTTGTACACACACACCCCCCACTGAGTCTAGGACAGAATGATCTGAGTTAGCTGTGGAAATAATATCTGGTATACACAAGATTAAAACACTGCAAGTACCTAAAAACAAGGCATGCACACACCAAACAGAGAAAACACAGGATATAACAATTACTTTGTGATACAGGGCAGAACTCCAGAACAAAACAAACAAGACTATAGATAGCCTGCTGGCCTGTGGGAGTTTCTTTTTGCCTCTTTCATGCCTTCGATTCAGCCTTAGAGGAATTTCTGGTGGCAGCCTCAGAGGAACGCAGATTGACGTATATGGGAGGCAAGAATCAGTGACCAGTAGCATAAAGGTCAGACTAAAATCCTATGTGTAATCAAAACTATACATGCCAAAGATGCCATTATAAATACAATAATTTTCCTTTTTCCTGCCTGTTATGCTTTTCTCTTTGATTTGATTTTCTGTCCTACTACAGCCACATACACCCTAGCCCAATTCATACACAGAGCAGGACTGGATACATTCAGATGTATTTAATTTGTATTCACGAAAACCGTGAAATGTATCATCTTCTAGAATCTGATTCAGGCACGCAATTGTGAATCTAGTTCAGTGGTTCTCAAAGTGTGCTCCGCTGAACCCTTGAGGTCCTCAATAGTCTAGCTAGGCTTCCTCTCCACGTTTTGCTGTATTGTACAAACAACAGCTTTGCAAGCTTCCTTTCAGCTATGGTGCTTCACTTGGCTGAGTTGGAAAGCTCTGGGTTGAAGAGTGTCAGTATTGTCAGTCTTTAGCCCAGTGCTTTCAGACTCACCCGTATGAAGTGCCATAGCTTATCAATTGCCCAAATGTCAAAAAGGCACTACATCTAGCACATGGGTTGGGCTAGTTCTAATGTCCATGAATCTGAAAAATTCACCACTTCCTTGCTGACCAGAAGCCACATCCCAGCAGAACCTTGTTGGCCAGTTGCTTCTTATGATCCATTAGGTGAGTACCCTGTTGTGACATTTTCAGCCAGGATCTGGGAGGGAACTGCTTTTGAAGTGCTGTAAATAGTTATATAACAGCATGCTTTTAAAATGAAATTAACTCCTTATATGTTTTTAATGCCTGTAAAATAAGATTCTAGCTTAAGTTGGTATGAAATTTTGCGAACTGCGTTGGTTCCCATGCCAGAAAAGAGCCAGGATAGAAATAAAATAAAACAGCAGCAAACCCATCTTGAATTCTGCTAATACTACAGTATTTTACTGTGCAAGCAATGAACCAGTCACTCTACAAATATCTCGGCCAAACATAGGCTGGCCCCACTCTTTTTGGGCTTTACCTCAGACGGGCTTGTGTGTCTGCGTATGTGCAGCAGCGGAGGCTTCATTCCAAAGGCAATACTAAGAAGGCGTCTGGAATGGCTCCACTTTTTATCTGATGTTCTGCTGTACAAACTGCTGCTCTAAGCAACAGTAGTTCTGAGTAGTCAGGTAAAACAAAATATAATTAACGACAAGGAAGGGAATGCTTTATTGCCAGCAGGCCACGCTTCAGTGGCCCCAAGTTCCACGATCTGCTAGGCCACACAAAACTTGGAAGGGTTGCTTTCCTTTTGTAGGCCTGCTATATGACCAAGACGGACATTTCCTTTAGGCTGTAAACAAACAGCACAGGAAAAGCTTGGCGAGAAGAGTTGCCTTCTCCCTTCTCTGTTTTCCTCTCTCTACAAACTAATCATACTGAAAAGGAAGCTTTAAAAATGATTTCCACTAAAGCAGTGGTCCTCAACCTGTGGTTCCCCAGATGTTTTGACCTTCAGCCCTCAGAAATCCTAACAGCTGGTAAATTGCCTGGGATTTCTGGGAGTTGTAGGCCAAAACACCTGGGGACCCACAGGTTGAGAACTAGAGGGTCATAGAAACCGAGGAGTGTGGTGAACAAGCAGGAAGCTCTGTGTGAGTGGGTTTGGCTGCCATCCACACACTACAGAAAAGCAGTTTCGTGGTTTTTGTTGGACAGATTGAGAGCCCCCACTCCCTTAGGCTACAGTCCTAGGCTCACTGAAGTCAGACTCATTTCAGTCAATGAGACTCACTTCTGAGCACAGTTTAGAAGTAATGGCGTGTACGTATTTGGTAACAAAGAGGAATGAAGTTGCATTTTCAAAGTAACATGAGCGGCAGCCTTTCTAATGATGTAACAAATGATGATTGTTAGTTATTTCCCCTAAGTTTTGAAGTGCATTTGAAAGTAAACACTTACTGTCTCTAAAAATAGTTTCAAATACCCTTCAAAACTTGGAATTGTTATTTACAAGTAACTTCCCAACCTCTCCCAAGTAGACATTGACAGGACTGCGCTGTGAGGGCAAAAGCCAGAGCCCTTCCACACAGCCCTGTATCCCAGAATACCAAGGCAGAAAATCCCACGTTAACTAAGTGTGGACTCAGATAACCCAGTTCAAAGCAAATATTGGGGGATTTTCTGCCTTGATATTTTAGGATACAGAGCTGTGTGGAAGGGCCCTATTCTCTATGCTTCCCCTTCAAAGCTTTCCTGCAGCAAGGAAAATGAGAAGTACAGGTTGAGAATCCCTTATCTGAACACTTGGGAGCAGAAGTGGGTTTTTTCCTATTTGTTTTAGGGATTTTGCAATTTCTATTTGTATATGTGTACATAATTATATATAGCGATTTTAATAGTGATTGTAATGTTTGATATGTTTTTAATGTGCATTTAATTTTAATTTTAAATCTTTAATATATTTTAACTGTTTGTTGTTCAAAGGCATTGAATAGTTGCCATATGTAAAGCTGCATTGAGACCCCCTTCAGGGTAGAGAAAGGCAAGATACAAATAGAGGAAATAAATAAATAAATAAATCTTGCAGAAGAAACCCAAGTCTAAACACAAAATTCATATATATATATATATATATATATATATATATAGATATATAGATATATAGATATATAGATATATAGATAGATATACACACACACACACACACCTTATACATGTAGCCTGGAGGTAATTTTATGCACAAAATTTTAATAAGTTTGTGCATGAAACCAATTTTGTATACATTGAGCATTACAGAGCCATAACTATATCAGCCACCTGTGGCGCCCCCGCGGGTCTGGTTTTATATCTGTATTTTGTATTTGGTTGCCCTTTACCTGCATGGGCCTTTGTTTCACCTTTCTGCCATGTGGGCACTTAGAGGTGGAGCTGCGTCACCGTCCTTAACTCCTCCTTTTTCCAGAATTTACCTGAGAGGCAGGACTTCCTCTCTGGCCTCATTCCAGAGAACACACAGACATAGCAAGGTGGAATCTAAGCCATTGCTGCGACAAAAGCGTCTTAGTTCACCTACTAAACCTATCCTTCGCTCTCAACCGAAGCCTGCAGTACAAAGGAGGACCTGTCCTCAACATAGACTGCGGATTTTTACAGGACTTTGTGGACCTACAAAGCCAGAGGGCAACAGGAAACCTGGAATCGAAGAAAGGCACCTTCACTCTGCAGGAGGCAAGTGGACGCAATCCCTTTGTTTAAAGGACTTCCTTTTGCAACCAACGAAGCATTTTAGGCCACCAGCATTGTTACTGGTTGTTATTCAATAAATCTTGTTTGGTTCACTATTTTGAGTCTAGCACTCATTCTTAAAGGTATTCCAGGTCCCCCTGTATGTGGGACAGCTTTTCTCTACCTTCAGGGCCATAGCTTACAATGTCCATCCTTTTAAAGCCCATTTTAGGCCCTGAAGGCAGAAGACCACCCATGTGGACCATTTCAAATTTTGGAGCATTATGGATTTCCAGGTAAGGGATGGTTAACCTAGGTGACATTCTGTAAGCTTTTTTACTGTTGCCATTTTTTTTCTCCAGAAGCCCAACACTGAGCTAAGGGGATCCCCATTTGGATTGGGACTCACAGTTTAAGTAGTAGTGCCACAGACAATGGCCAGGTGCTTGTAGTAAGTTCTGTGACCAGGGTGTCATGATGGTGGCAACATGGAGGGTGAAGTGATGTCCCAGTGGGACCAATGCAGCTTGACCTGGCTGGATCATCTGAATAGCAACAAAGGGTTTGTCATCATAGGCCCCTTCCTTACAGCTGTATAAAATCCACATTGAACTGGGTTATATGGCATTGTGGACTCAGATAATCCAGTTCAAAGCAGATAGTGTGGATTATCTACCTTGATAATTTGGGTTAGATGGCTGTGTGACAGGGCCCATAATCTCTCTGGGATTAGTCTGTAGTATACAGTATACTCTGGACTGACCCTGTGTTAAGTGGCTAGTGTATATGCAGCCCACGAGATATGCAAGCCAGAGAGTAAAAACATTTACATTCAGTGTTCACTTAACAAACCACAAAAGTCCCATGGGCTTAATGCCAAGTGGGAGCATTGGGCAGGATGTACAATCACGATACTGATAAGACAGAAGCCAAAGTTCAGTTCTCTGGCTCTTGATGTCATACCACCATTGCATCTTCACATCATCTCCTTTTTACACATAGCAAACCCAGTTTATTGAACTTCTGTTGAATCCAGTGTGCACGAGAGGTAGAAACCCCTGTTCCCTAAAGAACAGTATTCTTTGTCAAGCAGAATTTTAATAAATACTTACAATTTATAATTGATGCTTTTGTGGAGGTCTTAAGGAATTTAAAACAGCCTGGAATAGAATAGCAACCCACAGAATTGAGATAGAGTGAAACTATTACAGCTGAGCACAGTGAAAAGGAGGTTTTAAATTGATGCTGTATATTATTCATTTTGACAACTGCAAACTCGCACAAAAGATAGCAGAGAGTCAGAAAGCATCAGCTACAGTGGGTAATACTAATTTATTACTAATACAAAAACCGATCTGAAGTTAAGCCCATACTGCTCAGTCAAAGCAAGAAACCAGTACAGCATTCACCGCATAGGTATTGCACTGAGCTGCCTCAGAGCCATAGGTTGAGTCAATGTATTTCAGATAACCAACAGTTGCCTTGGGGTAAGTACCTTTTTGGTAGGTAGTTTTCACTGGATAGTGACTACAAAAAGTAGTTGTTCCTAACTTTGAGAAGAAAATAAGTGAAGAATTATACCTCTAGTCGGAATGGTATCTGTCTGTGGCTTTGGTCCTGTCTACTTTTAGCTTTGCAGTGGGATTACCAACACGGAAACAGCCCAAGAGCAGAATTTTTGAGTCCAAACCCTTTTTAAACATTATGCATTAAGTAATAGCCATAGTCATTTACAGCTTGCCATTCAAACAGAGGGAGAAAGGAAGAACATATTTCCCTGTTTGAGAACTATCTGCACTATAGAATTAATGCTGTTTGACATTATGCTGTGGCACGATGCTATGGAATTATGAGAGTTACAGTTTTACAAGGTCTTTAACCTTCTCTGCCAAAGAGTGCTGGTGCTTCACCAAACTACAACTCTCATTATGCCATAGCATTGAACTTTGACAGTTGAAGTAGAGTCAAACTGCACAGACTGTATAGTGTGTAGATGCAACCTAAGATAGAAATTGTAGCCAAAAGGTCTAGATCTCTATATAGTCCTTTCTTCTTGCCCAGAACTGATTCCGCAGTGATAACGGCCTATAAAGAATTGTTGGAAATAACAACCTTCTTCAAGCCTCCACTAGTAATTTGTTTTGTATATGGTTCTGTATGTTTTGGAATGCAGCTTTCCCTTTACTCTATGTTTCTTGAGGTTGTGGGAGGGGCTGCAGACCACATGATCAGATCTGAGACTGCTCAGAGAATAGATTCCATTAGACTCTCAGAATGTAAAGATTTTCCTGTTGAGTGTAAGAAAAATGCCTTGTGTTATCTGCACAGAGAAATTACTTCAAACCAATCTGTATCTGGATTGACAAGTTATTTACCTGTATGCTGAATCCATGAAGGTTGTGAGTAAACCAAAGTTGTTACTTTTAACAAAGTCTACTTTATTTTTGTCTCTTCAGAGCATGATATAGAAAGAAGATATTTTATGGGAGAGTAGATGTTTTTGGGAACCGAAAAGAACAGTTCTGGAGAACTACTATATTTTGTGCATTGTCATAATCTCTGTTCCTAACAGATCAAAGATAACTAGGTTATCAGTCTAACAATTGGAAACCAAATTTCCTTGCATAAGTACAGGTGGAAAAATATCACTGAAGAGAAGATTTTACTCAAATGAGTTTTTATTATTTGTTTGTTTGTTTATTGCACTTATATACCACTTTTCTCACCCCTAGGGGGATTCAAAGTGGTTTCCAACATAATCAATGGCAAAATTCAATACCTTATATGTATAAAACAACACATATTTTGGCTCTTCCCTGGAAAATCATACTTTTACAGAAGGTTATGATTTTCAAATGGTTGTGAATGCCATTTTCTCCAAAATGTTATGAAGATTCTGGTTTTCCACAAAGAACGGGCTTTAGGGTTGTTGGTTTTTGCCAAACATTTTAATACCCTGTATTTTAGAGGCTTAAATAAGCTAGAAAATAGATTTTGATACTCATGGCAACTCATAGGCAAAATTATACAGCCCAACAACAACAACAATCTTGGTGTCTTGGTTTTTAGGCCAGTTCCTGGGAATATTTGGGGCACTGATTCAGAAAATTGCATTAGATAAACACATCAGCTCTAGCTTTTTTAGATATGATTATCATTCTCTTCTGTGGGCAAGCAGATGAAGACTAGTATATGGCATATGTTCTGCATCTCAAAAACTAGAGCTGAGGATAAAACTGGTGCCATTTTTGAAATTAGCAGGTCAAATACTGTATACCCAGAAACAGGTCTAACATTTGAGGCACCAAAATGTGTGCTGGCAAGTACTTTAGTTCATTCCCCACCCCAAACTCTCATTAGATTTTCCTCCAATCAATTGGGAACATGTTTCACATTTGGACTGATGATGATAGTGATAATGATTCATTGTTCCCTGCATTTTCAGAAATCCAGAATTCAATCCATGGTGATGAAATTCCAAAAAGACATAAGCAGCGGCAAGGCAAATGAATGGCTATATTTGTGAGAAAAAGTATGTGATTCAGCCGAGAATCCTAACTTACAGTTCACCCTTGGTATCTAGTGATGTTTGGTTCCATAACTTTATGCAGATACCAGAATCCATGGATAACCAAGTCCTATTAAATAAAATGGTATTATTTGTGAGGCTGTAGAGAGACGGGAAGATGGAGATAAGTAGCTCCGTGAAATAGTGGGAAGCAGGCATGTAGCCTGCTTCAGGCAGGGTGGTCCACGAGAAGGCCTTACTGGTACATTATTTAAACTGTTATGTTTATTCATATCATGATCTGATCACCATACTCAATATATCCCATATGCATGGGGGTATTAGGATAACGACACATAGTCCCTCTCTCACTCAGACTCAGCCCCCCATTCCCCCAAATCAAAATCCTGGCTACGGGCCTGGTGGGAAATATGGATCAATGCTGAACACTGAGCTTGGATTCCTGCTGTTTTACACAGCCCATCTCCAGCTTCATAAATACAATACACACTATGCTACATGTATTGTGTATTTTGTTGTGTATTTTGACTCCACAGTTCATTGATACAGCATGCTCATTGTATGATAAATTTCTGTGGAGTGGAGGAAGGTCCAGACTTAGACTTACTTAGACACAGAGTGCAGCCACACTATTTATTTATTATTTTATTTATTTATTTATTTCAGGATTTTACCCCGCTCTTCTCTCCCCGAGGGGACTCAGAGCGACTTACAGCACGGCACAATTCGATGCCACATCAACAGCGTAAAACCCCAAACCCCACAACACATTAAAATACATTAAAACATTAAAATACAATCCTCAGCAACATCTACAGTCATTCCAATTAAAACAGTATTCAACCCTAAAAACATTGACCCCCTTCCTCCCTCCCATTAGAATCCCATCTCACATGCTGCCTAGTGCTGGTGTGGGAACGCCTGGTCCCAGAGCCAGGATTTCACCTTTTCCTGAATGTCCGGAGGGACGAGGTGGACCGCACCTCCATAGGGAGCGCATTCCACAGGCGGGGGGGCCACCACCGAGAAGGCCCTGTCCCTCGTCCCCACCAACCGCATCTGAGAGGTCGGCGGGAGCGAGAGCAGGGCCTCCCCGGATGATCTTAGGTTACGGGATGGGACGTAGCGGCCGATGCATTCGGACAAGTAAGCTGGGCCAGAACCGTATAGAGCTTTAAAGGTCAAAACCAGCACTTTGAATTGAGCCCGGAATTGGACAGGCAGCCAGTGGAGCTGACACAGCAGGGGGGTAGTGTGCTCCCTGTATGTAGCTCCCGTTAGTAATCTGGCTGCCGCCCGCTGAACTAATTGCAATTTCCGAACTGTCTTCAAAGGCAGCCCCACGTAGAGTGCGTTGCAGTAATCTATTCGGGATGTGACCAGAGCGTGGACGACCGTAGCCAGATCACTATGGCTATGGCTGTTTTATCCAACATTAAACGCCATTGCCCCATGAAATCCTGGTGTTTGTATTCTGATGATGTACTCTGGATTCTCTGTAAGAAAAAGTTCTAGTCTCCTCACCAACAGCACAACACTAGAGCTCATCTCTAGCTGCAAAGTTGAAACAGGCAATTTAAGCCCTCTCTGAGCATGCATGTGGTGATACGAAGACTGACATATGTCACTGCTATAAGATAAGCTTTATTGATGATAAATGATTAATCAGATGGTTTACAGTAGAAAAGCATCCCAAGTCTTTTGCTGATAAGTCCAGCACCTCCTCAGAGGAAGAACGTGACTCCTAAATAGGTTCTACACAGACTTTTCTGGCTTACAGTTCAATTCCCCAATGCTGCTTATATGCTTCCCAGAACTGGGGTGCCTTCCCACAAGGCAAGTCCGGTGGCAGGTGGATTATGTAGTACAAAAGCAAACAAAGGTTTAAAAAAGCTTGCCCCATCTCTCTCGCCCACTTCATAAGTTAGCAACAAAGGAAGGAAAATTCATTTCCCCAGTACATTCCATCATTATATTTTTCCAGCCTCGGACAGCTGTGTTAATGCCATAAATAAATAAATAAATGTCACGAATATAAATTAACCTTTCATATTGTACTAGATAGCTGTTAATGTGTGGCCATGGTGCAAATTATGACCTTAGTTCACTACAGTCACCAAACTACAAATCCCTGGATGAAATAGAATGAAGCCATAACATTTCAAGTGGGCATCAGTCTCTTATACCTGTGCATTGCAGATACAATCTGTGGACCCTTCCGCACAGCCATATAACCCAGAATATCAAGGCAAAAAATCCCACAATATCTGCTTTGAACTGGATTATCTGAGTCTTCACTGCCATATATCCCAGTTCAAAGCAGATAATGTGGGATTTCCTGCGTTGTTTAGAAGAGGCCTCAGTCTTCTTGGGCGAACCTTGTTACTGTGCTTCTCAGATGGACATGGGAATTGCCCTGCAAGGCAGAACAGCCTTCTTTTTCTTTCTTTTTTATGAGTGACATGGGGTACAATAAACAGCAAAGTGCCTATGTGCCAGAACCTGTGGAAAAATATTCTAGACTACAACAGTCTGCAGAGTAGCTAGAGGGAGAAGCTGGGAATGTTTAACCTGGAGAAGAGAAAGTTGTTGTGAGGTCTGCTGGAAACATATTCAATGCTAATCAAGGTGGCCAATTGCAACATTCACGCAACAGTCAAGAGTTCTTTCTCCCACCCTGGACATTATTCCACAAACCTCACTTGCCTAGTTTCCAACAGACCTCACAACCTCCAGGGATGACTGCCATAGATGTGGGTGAAACGTCAGGAGAGAATGCTTCTGGAACATGGCCATACAGCCTGGAAAACTCACAGCAACCTAGTGTTTCCTGATGGTAAGAGCTGTTTGATAGTGTAATATGCTACCTTGGCCTCTCCGTTGGTGCCCCCTTGTCGTGGGGGGGGGGGGGAGGTCTGCGTACCTTAATGAAGATGTGAGCTATGCTAGCGGTGGCATAATAGCTACAAGTAGGGCCTCCCATTCCAGACAGGTCAAAACCGAAGGGTCTGACAACGAGTGTCAATGGCCTTTTGGCAGCCATCCTAAGAGAAGAAAAACTCTAATTTCAAACCTGGGCAGATGGTGCTCATTTAACCCTGTAAGCTCAACCATCTAGAGAAGGAAACTCAAATCAAACCTACGACCTGAGGACCTCGCTACCACCGTCCAAGCTTGCTAGGCCCTGGCAGACGAACCTTTGGTTTAAAGGGTGATGCCAGTTCTGTGCACACAGCGCTCCACCAGAAGAAATCCATTGCACAGGCTCAAAGGAAACATCCAACCTCCGAAATTCTTAGTCATCAACGTGCTTGTAGAAAGTGTAGGGTGAGTCCTTCCTGAATCTTCGTTCATGAAGAAAAGCCAAGAGAGATGCTGCCTTGGAAACTTTTCTGGACTTTTTTAAACAGAGGCAGCTGGCCATCTTCCAGGAATTCTTTAAGTGTGCAGCAGAATGAGGTTGGCCTGGATATCCCATGTAATCTTTTCCAACTCTATGATTCAATCGTATTCTTTGCCTCAGTCAGCAAAATGGCAATAATAATCAACATTGTATTTATGTATGTGTGTTTGCATATGCCAGACTGACGTCTTTCTCCTCCTTTGTACTCCATCCATTAACTTCAAAGTGGAAAGGAATGCAGACACTGTATCAGCAGTGAGTTTTCACTAAGCACCAGACTACATCTCTGTAAGCATATGCCTTTCATTTGAGACACAGGGAATGCGCTCCCGCAATGTGGCCTAGGTAGGAAGCCAAGGCAGCTGGTCTGAATTGTATTCTTGGGGATTTCCAGACCTGGATAGCTTTGTAATTCATTGAGCTGCCACTAAGGGGAGCCCTCTTTGCAGTAAACCTCCCAGAGATCCCCCCCCCCCCTTGCCTTTTTGATCAAAAGCTTGGCTGTAAAGATAATGTGACATTTTGATTTCCCCAAAATTATGTTTAATCAGAAGGCAACCAGAGATAAGCAGTTTAAAATGAAATCTGAATTACAATTCCAAGTCTCCACATTTTAATACTTCTTGATTTGGCTGGAGGAGAAATAGAAATGGGCCTGAATATCAAAAGCTTGGGCAAGCTGAAATAAAAACTTTAAAAAAGAGCAAATTTGGTTATCACTGTTGGATTGAAAGTAAAATACTGTATTAGAGGGAAAGCTGCCCAACTAATCATCCTGTTAACTTAAATTCTTTTTATTTCATTGTTAAGAAAGGTAAATTTGTGGTTTCTGTAGCAATAGAAATCAAGCAGCTTAACACGTCAGGAAAATGCCTCTTAAAGCTAAAAAATGTGATTCTGTATATGTCTACTCAAAAGTAATACCCACAGCATTCAGTCTGGCTTTCTCCCAGCCAAATATGCATATAACTGTATTTTGAATCAATATATTACTTTTAAAACAAGGCATATGGATTTGAAAACTTATAAACAGAACATTTATGTAATTGATGGCTGGGTAAATAACAATGCAAGCCTCATTAAAGGTGGTTCTTTTTGGAACTCTTATTAGTGCAAACTTGAAAATATTAATTTATAAATGTTGGGAATATTTTGGTAATTAATAGCTCTGGGTAAATAAAAAAGATAAGGCTCATTACAAATAGGATTAATTCAAGGAATAAATTATTATAGTCTGGGACCCATAATTAACCCCTTTCTTGCCCTATGGATGTTTGATTTATTGCTGGGGTTGTGCTCTCTGTGGGTCTATAATGGCACATTGGACACATCCAAAACTATGAAAGTTTAATGCTGTGGAATAGACATTATATAGATTTGAGTGACCTGAATGTATACTAGAGGTGGTACTAAAGGAGTACAGAGCAGAAACAATATACAGTAAAATGGATAGTGCAGTAATGCACTTATAGCGTTGCTGTGAGTTTTCCAGGCTCTATGGCCATATTCCAGAAGCATTCACTCTTGATGTTTCACCCACAACTATGGCAGGCATCCTCAGAGGTTGTGAGGTCTTTTTAAAACTAGTCCAGTGTGGTTTATATATCTGTGGCATGTCCAGGGTGGGAGGGAGAACTCTTGTCTGGTTGAGGCAAGTGTGAATGTTGCAACTGCCCCCCTTGATTAGCATTGAATTGCTTTGCAGCTTCAAAGCCTGGCTGCTTGCTGCCTGGGGAATCCTTTGTTGGGAAGCGTTAGCTGGCCCTGGTTGTTTCATGTCAGGAATTCCCCTATTTTTTGAGTGTTCCTCTTTATTTACTGTCCTGATTGTAGAGGGGTTTTTTTTAATACTGGTAACCATATTTTGTTCATTTTCATGGTTTCCTCCTTTCTGTTCTCCTTTCCTGACGTGAAACAATCAGGGCCAGCATTGAGGATTGTAGGAATCCTCCATAGAAGATAACGAGAGTAATGGTGTTTGGTGATGCCACCTAGTTCCTTTAAAAATGCTTGTCATAAAACTACCAATTAGGAGTGGAAAAGAAATGTATAGGGTTTACATTTCCCTAGAGAGAAGTTTGTTTTGTTCCCTCCGAGATGAGCAATGGGGTAAATTGCCTATTGCCTCAGTTTTATATATTTCTAAAGTTTGTGATATGTCTTGGCACGGAAAAATATGTGCACAAAACAGGCTGGATATTGGGGGGGGATGTGCATATATAAGGGCACTTGTGCATTCTAAGACACCAATTGCATGTGTTTCAGAAATGAGGATAGGGGTGCTTTTGTCAAGGCTAGAAATGAAGTAAAATGTTTGGAATGGAAATGTGTAAAAAATATTCCTATATTTGAATGCACATACATAGACATAGATATGTCCAAATTTCCATCTAGCAACAAAATGAGAATGCCAGTGGAAAGGAGATTGACTGATTTCCATTAGAAATATAGGGAGCATATATAGGGAAATATAGGGAAGAACTGCCTTATATATGGACATTTTTGAATTAGAAGAGACCTCATGGGACATCCAGTCTAACCCCTTGCCAAGAAGCAGGAAAATTGCATTCAAAGCACCCCCCAACAGATGGCCATCCAGCCTCCAGCCTTAAAACCATACAATTAAACAATAATTATTAAAACATCAATTAAAATCATGTAATTCAGATCATAGTCCAATGCCTGTCCAATTGTCAATTGCATTAGTTGGTTATCCTTATTGCACTAGTATTTACTGGTTGAATGTTTGGTCCCAGAGCCACAGCTTAAGCTTCTTCCTGAAAGACAGGAGGGAGGGCGCTGATCTAATTTCAATGGGGAAGGATTTCCATAGACGAGGGGCCACCACTGAGAAGACCCTATCTGTCGTCCCCACCAATCGCGCTTGCAACAGTGGTGAGATTAAGAGCAGGGCCTCCCCTGTGTGAAGACAGAGATTCGGGCCAACCTGCTTAACACACATATCCATCTAGAGAACATAAAACTGCAGCTGGGAGGAAATCCACCTTTTCATTTGAAACAGGCTTCCCCACCATCCTTCCTGTTGAGATTGTTGGTTGCCTTGTGTCTTTTTCATGCTCACTGAGTTTATACTTCTTCCACAAATTTGACTTGTTAGCCATGGAATTGGATAAGACTGTGGAGATAAGTCTGCATATATAGGGAGTCCCCTCAAGGGACCTTGGGTTGAGGCCCAAGGCTGTGTCCGAACTATGGCTCAAGTTACAAGGGAACTGCAGGTTCCTTGGTAGGATGGTGGTTTATCAGCTGGCAGATGGATCACTAATGGATTCATACTCCATGTGAAGTCAACATGTTAAGCCGTAATCAGTGGAGGTTTTACTCCACATTGAGTGGTTTACTCTGCTCAGTCCCAATTCATTGCTGGAGCTCCAAAGAGCCACACCTGTGCATATAACAGCAGGAGGTGATAATAAAACCAACAGGGAAACATCACCACGAATAGCAGAACAAACAAGACTTCCATTGGGTCATTGATTATTCTTGCTCCCATGTTGTCATTTTGTCTCAAAATCTGAAAGCATCATCCTGCGAAATTCTCCAGGTGCAAATCCTTATGAGGCCAAAATGGCACCCACCCAAACAGCAAAGAGAGAGGTTAGCATGTTTATGGCCAATATTTATGGGAGCTAGAGGGAAACAGAACACTACAGAGACCTGGAAATGGATTATAGAGAATGGATAATGAAGTAATTTGGAAAACAACATAGAATACTGCAGGAGAATATTCCATCTTGCAACATTTTGTTCCTGATCCTGCTTATGAATCCCCCATACTGTTGGTGCAAGTGATGACTCTCAAAACAATATAGGCATTGTCCCAGAAATAAGGATGGGGAGAAATTAGTGTGGAGAAAGTAAAGGTTTTCCCCTGACGTTAAGTCCAGTCATCTCTGACTCTGGAGGTTGATGCTCATCTTCATTTCTAAGCCAAAGAGCCAGCGTTGTCCATAGTCACCTCCAAGGTCATGTGACCGGTATGAAACGTGGATATGTTTTTGTATTTAAACTGCCTCCCGCCCCCCGATATTTCCTTTAAATTATACTTGCATCATCTGCACATTCAGCAAAGAGAGTATTACATTATTTTGACAAAAATTCTACACATTTGAAGTTTTGTGCAGCAAGAGAAGGGAGGGAGAACACACCGGCTTACCCATAAAAAGTGTAGTAGCTTTAAACTAAAGCCACCTTTAAAATGAACTGTGTTTTATTGATGAATAGGTTAAGTAAATGGGCCATTTTTCTTTTAGTCACATCTGCTCAGGAAATGGTAAGCTGTACTATTTTTATTCCTGCATTTATCGCTTCAGAGCAAGAGTGCTGAAAGAGGAGGAGCATACGTGCAGCATAGACTTATTTAGGCGACTGAACCTCGGGCAACACGTTAATGCAAAACGGAGCAGCTTAGTTATAAAGAATGACTCCTTTACACATGCATCATTCCCATACACAAAAATCCCTTGCTACTTTTAGGACCAAATATCTAACCCTTTCTATAATGCCATGTCATTTAGCTTTGAACAGCACGTGCCCTCATCAACATCATCAGTACATTATGTTTCAGAATCATCCAGCAATCCATCCATCAGCCAAAATGTATAGCTATGAATATGAACTACACCACAATAACATCAAAATCACTTTACCTGATAACAAATGCATTTATTTACAGAAATCAAAGAAGAAACACAATCATTTTCAATTATCTCCACCAGTGGTACTCAATCTTTGGTCCTCCAGGTGTTTTGGACTTCAGCTCCCCCAATTCCCAACAGCTGGTAAGCTGGCTGGGACTTCTGGGAGTTGAAGTCCAAAACACCTGGAGATCCAAAGGTTGGGAACTACTGAGATTCTATGGTTAGCTTTCCGAAGCCCATCTGAACATTGACTCACACTGATTGACTTCGACTCTCTCTTCCTATCATGTTTCCCCTATGGCACATGTGATTATTCATTTGGGCTCCTTCAACACAGCTGAATAAAATCCCACATTAGCTGCTTTGAACTGGAATATATGACAGTGTGGACTCAGATCACCCAGTTCAAAACAGATATTGTGGAATTTTCTGCCTTGATATTCTGGGTTATATGGCTGTGTGGAAGGACCCTTGGTTATTTTAATCTCAGACAGAAGTAGCAAGTGCTGAGTAAATGTTCTGCTCTCGGTTATTTTCTCAACTTTTAGGCAGTCTGAAACAATGAATGAGTGAATTAATGAAGCTTTAATTATATCCTGCCCCATTTCCCAAAGGGACTCAGAGCAGAATACTTTGTATAAATGATGCCTATTATTGGCAAAAGACTCCTGATCTTTGAGATCAACATATGATCAATATATGACAATTGGTCCGCCTGCCTGCCTTTTAAACTGTTTACATGTCAAAACTTTTCTTGGTTGTTATAGGTTTACCAGTCTGCAAGGCCATGTTCTAGAAGCATTCTCTCCTGATGTTTCGCCTGCATCTATGACAGGCATCCTCACAACCTCTGAGGATGCCTGCCATAGATGTAGGCAAAATGTCAGGAGAGAATGCTTCTAGAACATGGCCATACAGCCCAAAAAACTTACAACAACCCAGTGATTCTGCCCTTGAAAGCCTTTGACAATAGACTAAAACTTTTCTTGTTTCATAATAAGAATTGCAGGTCTGTGCATCCAGTACACTGGCCATTCTGGCTGAGGACTCCAGAAGTTACCAAAAAGCAACTTTTCCAAAACTCTTGGGTCTTCTAGAAGTTTCCAGAGAGGGATGTCCATCTTGTGTTGTTCTCAATATCTGAATACCTTCAATTTAGGTCACCATGGTTAATTGTCTGGATGAGATTTATCTATTTTTCTTTTATAGCCATTTAATAGAGTACTTGGGCTTGCGGGCAGCAATTTGGAATGATCAAGGAGCTCGGAACCAGGAGTCTGGGCATCTGGGGTTGGGAGTCAAAATCAGAGGAAGCAAGGCTACAAACAATACAGATCAGAGATGCCAAGCAAAAGGTGGGATCGGAGAGAAGCCAAGTATAAAGATTACAGATCAAGACAAGAAACACTGGGGTTCAGGTAAACCTAATTAATTCCAGCAGGATTTCACTACAGCAAATTGTTTTTTACACTATTTCCAACTCAAAAGGCTTGCTGCAGTGGAAAGAGACAATCTAACAAGTTTGATTGCATTATGCGATTCAACTGTTCCTGAAAATAAATAGAATACTGTTTTATTAATAGCAGTTCTGGCTAGGATACTTACAGACACTGAATTCTAACATGGGGGGAAATAAAAAATATATATATTTCTGGTGGGAATGAGGAAAAAGGTAGGATCATAGAATCATAGAGTTGGAAGAGACCTCGTGGGCCATCCAGTCCAACTCCCTGCCAAGAAGCAGGAAAATCACCTTCAAAGCACCCCTAATAGATAGCCATCCAGCCTCTGTTTAAAAGCCTCCAAAGAAGGAGCCTCAACCACACTTCGGAGCAGAGAGTTCCACTGCTGAACAAATCTCACAGGAAGTTTTTCCTAATGATCAGGTGGAATCTCCTTTCTTATAGTTTGAAGCCATTGTTCCAGGTCCTAGTCCCCAGGGCAGTAGAAAACAAGCCTGCTGCCACCTCCCTATGACTTCCCCTCACATATTTATACAACGGCCCTCATCATGTCTTCTCCCAGCCTTCTCTTCTGCAGGCTAAACATGCCCAGCTCTTTAAGCCACTCCTCATAGGGCTTCTTCTCCAGACCCTTAATCATTTTAGTTGCCCCGCTCTGGACACATTCCAGCTTGTCAACATCTCCATTAAATTGCAGTGCCCAGAACTGGACACAGTATTCCAGGTATGGTCTAACCCAGTGTTTCCCAACCAGTGTGCCACGGCACACTAGTGTGCCATGAGTGATCATCAGGTGTGCCGTGGGAAATTGGAACCTCCAATACCCTTCCCCCTCCTGCTGAACACTTTTTCTTCTCCACTTGGGCTCCCTCCTTCCCAGCCTCGTTCTGCTCGCTTTGCCTCACTTTGCTCACGCTGCCGTGAATGCGTTCAGGAGGGGAGGGGGGAGAAAGGAAGATGTGGGGCGAGTCTGCGCAGTAGCGCCCGCACGGGTCACATCTTCCTCCCTCCCCCCTCTCTTCCTGAACACGCTCACGCTGCCCCTTCATATCGAGCAGAGCAAGGCTGGGAAGAAGGGAGCCCGAGTGGAGAAGAAAAAGTAAGTGTTCGGCAGGAGGAGGAAGAAAGGCCGCAAAGGGGAAGGGGGAGGAAGAGGTCTCTGTCGAAAGCTGACATGGGCAAACTTGGACCTTCCAGGTGATTTGGACTCCAACTCCCACCATTCTTAGCAGCCTCAGGCCCTTTTCCTTTTCCCCCCTCAGCCACTTAAGGAGGAAAGGGCTTCAGGCTGTTAGGAATGGTGGGAGTTTAAGTCCAAAGCACCCAGAGGGCCGAAGTTTTCCCATGCCTGTTTTAGGGACCTTAAAGTGGTGAGCCTCCTTCCAACATTGTGATTCTGGATAGAAAACACAACAACATAACATAACATTGTTTGAGTCCACAGTGCTCTCTGGGTGTAGGTGAACTACAACTTCCAAACTCAAGGTCAATTCCCAAGCAAACCCTTTCAGTACTTTCTGAATGAGAGTTCAACATGCCAAGTTTGGTTCAATTCCATTGTTGCAACAGTTCAGGATGCTCTTTGATAGTGTGTTAACTATAAATTGAGCAAGTCCATTGTGTGTGTCTTTCTGCCATTCCTGCCAGGATATCTATGTTGTGTTCATCGAAACAGGCCCAGGTTTCACACTGAGTGTATAAATACTTTAAAAACATATTAACTATATGTATTACTGTGTTAGAGTGTCATTTTGTGTCATTTTGGTTGGTGGTGTGCCCCAGGATTTTGTAAATGTAAAAAATGTGCCGTGGCTCAAAAAAGGTTGAAAAACACTGGTCTAACCAAGCAGAACAGAGAGGTAGCATGACTTCCTTGGTAATTCAATTATTCCTTCCAAACATGATTTTCTCTCTTTGATACTTTCTGCAAATATTAGTTTAGTTGCCATGATAAACAAGTGCCTGATACTGATGTATCAGCATAAACCACATTCCCATAGTGTAATTACATAATTCTTATTCTGAGTCTCCATATACACTGCCATATAATGCATTTTGAACTGCATATATGTTCAGTGTGGATGCCTATATTGCAGATTGAACTGCATTGAACTGGATTCTATGAGTCTACACTGCCATATAATCCAATTCAATCTGCATTATTATGGCAGTGTAGATGAGGCCAGAGGGCCCTTCTATATAGACCCAAAACCCATTTTTATTTCGGAATCAGGTATTGCAGAATCAGGGTGGTGGCGTTTATCTGGAATGTGGTCTTCCTTTTTTTTCCTATGGCCATCTATCTTGCCAACCATGATTATCTTTTCTAGTGAATCATATCTTCTCATGATATGGCCAAGTTTAGTCAAACTTCTAGGCAGTCCATGCTTGATTTGCTCTATTTATTCAATACTGGGCTTTTAAACACTCCTTTGTGTGAACAGGAGCTGCAACTTCCACAGAGATGCCTCTGTTTTCCTATTATTCATCTAAAAAGGTCACATTAGGACAGGCCTGGGCAAACTTCGGCCCTCCAGGTGTTTTGGGCTCCAACTCCCACAATTCCTGGAGGCTGTTAGGAATTGTGGGAGTTGGAGTCCAAAACACCTGGAGGGCTAAAGTTTGCCCAGGCCTGCATTAGGACCTGCTTTATATGAGATGCTGGTCAGGGAGATTCAGGCCTTTAAGCTTCATAAGATTTCCAGATCCACTAAATGCACTTACAAAAGCATTGCACATGCTGGCTTCTTAGTTGTAATATTTGCACACTAGTAAGGGACCTGTCCAGGCCGTGATTTATAGTCTACCAATTAATGTTGACATGTGAATGGACCTGCATGTTAAATGTGTTTGTAAGAGTACTAAAGTGAGTCTGGGGAAAGTGTTTAGATGTCTCCCTTGGATACAGATTTCTCCAGTTCTGTACATGCAGTAGACCAAGAGCAGAAAATCCTACTGTAGCAGAGTAAGTAACTATCATTTAAGGGCACATCTACACTGACCACTGAAGTCAGACATGTTCTGAGTTAGCTCCATGGCAGCCAAACACTGCAAGAAGCTTAATGGGTCCTTGCCTCACATTAACCTGAATTCAAATTCTGGCCTGTTTGAATAGTTGGAGCAGTTGTGGAATGGAACCAGCTAGAACTGTACTCACTGCTACTCTGTGTTTCCTGAGCTTGAAAGGCCTGGAGGCATGGGATGGCAGTTACCATTACTGTCCCCTCCTGTCCCCTCCATCACAGTGGCTGTGAAATGGGTCCTATGTGTCGATCATCATTGCCTACAATAATATAAGCCAGAGCAGAGCAGTAATCTGGGAAGGGTGGAGAGAAGGAAGGGGGATTCCTCCTCTCCCACCTCCTTTGTCACCCTAGGTGATGTCACTATAGGCAGTGGCAGATGTTGGAGGTTGTAAATGTAAATAAATAGAAGCTTTATCACTGTTTCTGAACCAAAATATACCCTGCAGTATAATAATGTGTCACTCAGATTTGTGTAACGAGTAACGCTAACTTTACTTTAGTTCAAAAGGTCAAACAGAGCAACAATATATACAGCAGTCTCTCAGAATTCTTACAGAGAACAGAGGGAATAAACAGTCCTTTTAAACAGTCTTTAAAAATATGCTTCATGCCGTAGAAATGATCAGGCTTCAGAAAGGAAAGCCATTTCCTTTCTGGCTGATTCTAGTCAGCGCTCTCTTCACTCTCTGAGATGAAAATGACACTTAAAACATCTCTCAGCAGCAAGCTAGAGTCAGTAGCCAATCAGAATTCTGGCTCCTGGCATGCTCAGCCTATCAACTGCTGACACATGTCTTTTAAGTGCTAGAGCTCCAAAAAGCCACACCTCTAGCAAAATGGCATCACCAGTGCCCCAGAGGATTGTGAAATGCTAGCTTGGTAGAAATAAATAAGTTATAATAAATGAAAAATCAAGCAAAGGAAGCAGAAAAGTTCCTCAAACAGCCCAAACTGGTAAAGAGCTTTTCATAGATTGCAAAATGGTAACTGAAGACTTGATTGCACAGAGTTGGCACACCGGCATATAAAATAGAAGACATAGAAATCCTATGTAAGTGTTCTCTCCAATTAAAAGAAATTGTAATATCTTCATTCAAGGGTCCTATGCCCCTTATCCCAGAAAATGTGAAGAGCTGACAATACCCCAAAATCCAAAGTTGTCCACATGAATGACTGAGAGTGACACCTTTGTTTTCTGACAGTTCAATGGACAGACTTTGCTTCATGCACAAAAATGTTAAAATACAGTGTATGTGAAAAAAATGTTTAGACTTTGAGCCAATGGTATTTCCAAGATATCTCATTATGCAAGTATTCCAAAATTTTATTTATCATATCAGAAGCAAACCAAGGGTACAGTTGTAGTGTATTTTTTAAAATAAAAAAACACATACAAAGTTTAAAAACTTGGCATTATATTAAATGTTCTTTGACCAGTAGCTGGGCACTTGGAGTGCCTCTGGTGTTGCTATTAGGAGGTCCTCCGTTGTGCATGCAGCAAGGCTCAGACTGCATTGTGATAGGTGGTCTGTGGTTTGCTCTTTTCCACACTCCACTTTGTGGGCCCATTTCTTAAGTTTGGCTCTACATATTTTATTCCAAAATAAAATACTGTTTATAAAATTATCTTCAGTCCAAGTGTGCATAAAGTGGCAACAAAACATTAATGAATTTCATGTTTAACTTGGATCCCATCTCCAAGATATGTCATTATGTATATACAAGTATTTCAAAATCTGACTAAAGTACTTCTAGTCCTAAACATTTCAGTTAAGAGTTACTCAACCTGTACTTCTATGCATAATAGTGTGTCAGTTGTATTCTGAATCCAGAGCATTACATCAACATTAATCTATTAAGCCATTGAATTTTAATGCAATTTCTAAAATATGTGTTTATGTTTGATATTGTGATGATGCTAATTTCAGGAACAAATTAAATGTCCCCATAAGTCTTGTTGCTAACTTATAGTATGAGTAGAGCTGGCAATCCATAGTAATGTGCTTTAAAAACAACAGCAACAAAGTGAAGTAGATCCAGTAATTCAAGGATAAACAGGTTCAAGAAACGATTGCCCCTCCCTATTTGTGTCACAGATTCATTTAGCTGATTCTTTAGCACATTTATTTGGGAGCAGACCTCTGAATAAAATGGGTTTTTCTTCTGATTAGACATTACAAGATTGCACTGTTAATCTCTGTCCCTCCCTTTACCTCTTCAAGAAATGTCGTGACATGCTTTTTCACCCATTCATCACAGTTCTGGACTTTTGCAAGATGTTTACATATTTTGTTACGGTACTGGCCCTTTAATGCAAATAAAAAGATTGCTAATGGACTTCTCCTTACTCTCCAGTAGCCTTAGCTAATGTTAGCAAGACATACTGTGCAATGTTCAGAACCTGAAGACAATATTTAACACAAGAAGAAAGCTATGTAGATGAAGGCACTCTTTGATACAATCAACATTGTTAGTAAATAAAAGGCTGGACCCCAGCACACTGGATATCCATCTGAGCTAAACAAGTGAGTAGAAGATTTCAAAGATCAACAAAAGGAACCTGAGCAAATTAATAATCCTCTCCTTGGAAAATTAAACTTCACTCTGCTAAATTAGTTGACCTTCAGTGTTTGCCCCAGGGGGGTAAGGCAAGATTAGAGAGTTTATCTGAAAAGAGTGAAACAAGGTTGAAGGAAGATGGTTAGTGGAGTGGACAGTTGCAAGGGTGTTTCTTCAGCTGCTTTCATTGTGTACATTTTTATTTAATAATAATAATAATAATAATAATAATAACTACTTTATTTTTATATTCTGCCTCCATTTCCCTGAAGGGACTTGGGATGGCTTACTTGGGGCCAAGCCCAATCACACAGAATTAAAAACATAGCATATAAAATATAACAACATTTTTTTTCTTGGCTTTTCTTTGCGAACAAAGCTTCAGGAAGGACTCATCCCAAACTTACTACAAGTGCGTTGATGACTAAAAAGGCCAATCCGAGATAGGCAAATCAAAGTCAATATTAAGTCATTAGCCGACCCCCTGTACGTCTTACAATCGGGGTGCTATTCGGGAAACACGGTAAAAGGCCAATCCGAGATAGGCAAATCAAAGTCAATATTAAGTCGTGGGCTATTAGAGCAGAACGGCGCTCAGGACATCCATAATCTGCAGTATCTTGCATGATTCAGATGTTCCAGCATGCAAGTGTCAGTCTATTTGCACCTTTGCAGGCAGGAGTGTGCCTTTTTTTTCTTTGCCTTTGTTTGACTGCATCAGAAGATGCCCATTGGCCGCGGTTAGCCAACCGGGTAAATAGGGATGAGCTTTTGTTAGGCCACCTTTTCTAGGCCCCTCTCCATATGGAGCAAGAGGTGCTCTGCTTAAAAAAGGCTGCTTGGTCATTCAGGATGCTGCCGAACAAGACTGTCATGTACTGGGTCAGTCTTGAGCCACCAAAGTCCTGAACCGCCTGCATGCAGGGTTGGGTCTGCGGCTTCCAGTGCATCTTTACACCTGCCGTTTCATCCCACGCCTATCGCTACAGGGCTTTTTGGGAAGTTGAATGTGTCCTTCGAGCCTGTGCAATGGATTTTTCTGGTGGAGCACAGCGTGCACAGAACTGGCCTCCCCCCTTAAACCAAAGATTTGTCTGCCGGGGCCTAGCAAGCTTGGGCGGAGGTCCTCAGGTCGTAGGTTTTTTTAGACTTACCTTCTCTTAGATGGTTGAGTTTACAGGGTTAGATGAGCACAATCTGCCCAGGTTTGAATTTAGAGTTTTCCTTCTCTTAGGATGGTTGCCAAAAGTCAAGAGAGCCCATCCTGCCCATTGACGCTCTTTGTCAGACCCTTTGGTTGTGACCAGTCTGGCATGGCTTGCTACCCTAATGAAGTTGTGCTATGCTGGCAGTGGCATAATAGTCCTATGCAACAACAATTTAAGACAGCATAAACAACGTTATAACAATAATAAAACATATATAATTATAAATGGCAGTTCCTAATTGGTTCTGTCATAAAAATCACCAATAATGAAATAATAATGAAATTTTGAAAGTTTGTTAATGTTCTGAAATTTTCCCCACCAGAACTTTAGCAACACTGTAGAAGCAAAGCACCAGCGCCCCCTAGTTTTGTAAGTACTTTAGAACCATTTAGAACCATGGATTGCCCATGCCTACCATAGACCATCTATTACAATACAGTCTGAGCCCTGCCACATGCACAATGGAAGACCTTCTCATAGCAACACCAGAGACATTCCAAGTGGCCAGTTACTGGTCAAAAGACATTTAGTATAATGGCAAGTTTTTAAAAAAACTTTGCTTATGTTTCTAAATACATTACAACTGTACCCTCGGTTCGCTTCTGATATGATTAATAAATAAATCCCAACAATCCAACATCAGTCATTTATATCTGGTATAACAAGAGACTTTAATGGTACAGATAGATCTTGGGCCTCTTTCAACCAGCCTTTGTCCCTCTCCTCTCTTGTTCTTTCCCAGACACAACCATTTTACTTCCAGTTGCACAGTTTTTAAGTCAAAAGGAAGGACTTCCAAAGGAGATCTTGAAAGGTGAAATCAACATCTTAAGAAGAAAGGTAACAACTCTCTGAACTCACAAGCCTTCTTGCCTCTTAGAATGGAAACTGACATTGGCTATCAACGGAGATCTAGTGCCTTCTCTCAGGTGCCAGCATGGGAACTTGGCTTCAGAGAGAAGTATAATCCAATATGTCCAGTTGCACTTTTGGGGGCCTCTTTATTTTGCTTCAAACTGCTGTGAGAAATGTGGGAAGTATCATATTCATTATTCAAACTGATAACATGAGAGGTTCCAATGACATTGTTTGCAAGATTTCTGAATCAATATGTCAAGGAGTGCTGTTCTGTGTCATGTACTATAGTGCTTATGTCCTAATCTGACACAATAAGATTACATGATATATTTGATCCTCAAGCAAGAATTTCTTTGAAATGTTTGGCAGGCTTACAACTCATCAGGTATCATTATTATTTTTTATTATGGACACATAGGTCAAATCTGCAAGCAATTTAATGGCCATACATCTCAGCCCTTGTCAAGCCAGTCCTCCCAGCAAGAGTACTACAGGAAATGTTCTCAGTGGCTTAGTTCTTCCAGATGCTCAGCACCCACAGGCTCCATGGATTTTAGCAAGATCTTTGGGCCATTCAGCACCGTATTAAACTTTCATGAGCTTGCTGCCGTTACTACGGTCCTTTTTGCAACACAAACAGATAACATCTTCTCTTCTTCTACTTGCTCAAGATGTTGAACTCCCCCTTTAGATGGATGATCTAATGCTGAAATATGACACGGCCCTAAAAAGCTCAACAGGAAAAGAGCTCCATAAGCTTCCCAGGGAATCTGTGATTCCTTTATCTGAAAGTTTGGGCCTTGTTTCTGTCAAGAGAAAGAAAATGTACGGCACTCATTAGCACTTCATTTCCTTTTTTAAAAAATGGGACCCTGGACTGCCGTTAAGCTCACCAGTATCAAGAAAACGCAACAGAAGCCACAATGGGAGACCATACTAGGCGCATGAATAATAGAGCATAAATGCCTCTTATTGATTAAACAGCCAATAGCAGGAAGGAATACATTGTTATCAAGATTCAGAAGTGGTTTTGGTCTTCCTCTTTAAACTCAAATAGATTATTATGAATGGAGAGAAAGTACTCATTTTAAGATTAACATGCAATGATTGTTCTGTAATTTAGGTCATCTTTAAAAAAAATTAAAAAGGAAATGCGTGCTAAAATTGAATGAACTATAAACCGCCACTGAAACCTATAAACTCTCATGACAGCCGGCCATCTTGACAATGCCAGTAACTGGATTGCTGTGAGTTTTCCAGGCTGTATGGCCATGTTCCAGAAGCATTCTCTCCTTACATAAAAACTCACAGCAACTCAGTGATTCCGGCCATGAAAGCCTTCGACAACATAATGCCAGTAACATTTTCTTAAGGTTGAATGGGAAGACCATGTGCTTCCAGCCAGAAGGTCTCAGATTGAGGCCCCTTCCACACTGACCTATATCCCAGGATCTTATCCCAGAATATCTGTTTAGCCCAGATTATCTGGTAGTGTAGACTCATATAATCCAGTTCAAAACAGATAATCTAGGATGAGTTGCTGGGATATAGGGCAATGTAAATCCAGCCCCAGTCTAGCATCTGGTAGCAAGTGACAATCAAGCCTGATATCTATATTACTAGATAATACTGGGCTAGCTGAACAAACAAGAAATAGTGTGGTGTAGCAGTTAGTATTGACTGGAGCCTGGGGCCCCTTCCAAACAGCTGAATGAAATCCCACATTATCTGCTTTGAACTGAGATATACAGTATGGCAGTGTGGGCTCAGATAATCCAGTTCAAATAGATATTGTGGAATTTTCTGCCTTGATATTTTGGGTTATATGGTTGTGTGGAAGGGCCCTGGATGATCTGGGTTTAAGTATCCACTGAGCCATAAAAGGCAATGGGGGTGCATCTGCAATGTAAAATTAATGCAGTTCTCTACCACTTTAACTACGATGGTTCAATGCTATGGAATGAAGCCTGCTTGAACCAACTTGGGTGTTGTTTCCTCTGGGTGCTTCCAGGCAGCCATATAAACAAGAATATCAAGGCAGATAATCCACAACATCTGGTTTGAACAGGATTATCTGAGTCCACACTGCCATACAATCCAGTTGAATGTGAATTCTACAGCTGTGTGGAAGGGGCCTTAGAGGCCACAAATCTCTGAGATCTGTGGCACGACCATAGTCTAGAACTTGGGATTAAACATTTACAACTAACAAAATTATGTGCAATTGGTTGATTGGAGTGCTACGCAGAATATCAACCTGTTGCATTAAAAAAATAACATAAAGAATTGGAATTGAATTAATATTATAAAAATATTGGTGAAATGTCAATTGGGATTGTGGTGTCCTCTTTCCTTGCGCACATTTAATACTGTCTTGATGGGGGGGGGGGCAAAAACAAAACTCTTTTTCTCAACCACTTCACTAAATCTTTTCTTGCTCTCCCAGGGCCCTTCTATTCAGCCCTATATCCCAGAATATGAAAGCAGAAAATCCCACATTATCTGAGTGCGGGCTCAGATAACCCAGTTCAAAGCAGATATTGTAGGATTTACAAAACTAAAGAGACTAACCTTTGGATAATAAACCAGCTGGGAAATGGGAAATGTACTTTATATTGTGTCCTTTTAATTAATTAATAACTTAGACCCCATCTACACTGCCATATAATGCAAGTTCAGAATGCAGATAAATTGTGTTGAACTGGATTGTGTGGCAGTGTGTAGACTCATATTATCTGCTTTATATGAGTTCAATCTGCCTTATCTGAGTCTTCACTGACCATTGTAATACAGTTCAAACTGCAATATATAACAGTGGAGACGGGGCCTTAAACTACTGCCACTACGTATTCAACCAATCAAGTTAAAATGAATATAATTACGTTTTTCTTTTTCATTAGAACATTTCTAATTTGATTGATAGCTTAATTCAGTTTAATTAGCTGATTCCTATCATTTATTTATTTATTATTTATTTGCCATGCTTCTATACCGTCTCTCTCAGCCCGAAGGCGACTCGAGGCGGTGAACAAGTGGCAACAAGTGCCCTTATACAATACATCACAAGATAAAAACAGTCATATAAAAACATATAAAATTAATAATTAAAAACTACAAAATACAAATCTCAACTCCACAATCTTAAAATTGGTTTCCGTTTCGTCATTATCACTGATCCAGACTTACCAGACTACTCTTTTTCTGGTCCAAAACCAGGGTGAATTAGGCATATGAATTAAGGGCGTATCCTGCAGTATGCAGAGATTATGTTGCAGAAATTGAGATCTCGCTTGGCTGACACTGATATGGCAGTATCAAAATGGACCAAAGTAATGTGTGGCTCTATAGCTGACCTGCACAACTGTGGCCCTCCAGAAGTTTTGGACTTCAACTCCCAGAATTCCTGATCATTGGACAAGCTAGCTGGAGTTCCTGGGAGTTGAAGGCCAAACACCTGGAGGCTGTGCAGGACTGCTCTACAGCATCCAGATGAGACTGTTGCCCTGATTTGGCAGAAACAATCCCAAATAACCCCCCTGCATTTTGTCAGGTGCCTTTAAAATGTCCCAGTTTCTCTTTCTTCAACTTTTCATTTTCACCCCAATTTAGCCTTTGTGGACTACATTAGAAGAGTTGTTGTAAACTGTGCTACTTTTTGGGTTGTAAAAAGATGTGTCTTAATAACAACTCTATCAAGACCCTTTTGGCTTCTAAGTTAAAAGTGTTTACCATTGAAGCCATAAATGACCCCAAGCTCTCTAAAACATATTTTCCTACATGTAATTCCTCAAAGATTTTCTCCTGGTTGCTTGTGAAATTCTATGCCTAATATGTCAAAATATGAGTAGTATGTTTGCTTTTTAATGCTAAGCACATTGACACCAGGGGCTCCACCTCATACAGCAAAATACCTTGGGCCAATCCCAGTTTAGTTGGAATCATTTGAGTGAGGAGAAGATTGCTCATCCATTTCTGAATGGACATTTTCCTTTTGGTTGTCTTTGGCTCAATGTGTATTTGTTGGGATTCCTGCTCCTGTTTTTGGTTTCCTCCGTAACCCCCCCCCCCCCCCATTAGCTGTCATGAAGGCATTTGGACACAAAATAGTGGTATAGAAATATTTTCCAATCAATCAATAGATTGGCAAACATTCCAGAGGATGTTAGGAGAGGAAATGCATTTCAACACTAAACCTCTCATGGCTTCCCTACCACTTCTTCTCAAATTGTTTCCTTCACAGGATGGAGAGGTTTGTTCAAAAGACATATTTCATTGCAACAGGAGAACTGGCATGTACTCCAGCTAATTAGTTAATTCCACCTCCTCGTTCTTTGCATTTCCTGTCTTGTATAATTTAAGTGACCACCTAAGGTTGGATAGCAAATAAGGAAATGGCTAATGAGCAACTTCCCTTTTTCCAGGGTTACAGAGAGACCCAAGGCAATTAAAAATGGCGACAGGTAATTAAACATTAATGTTGCTGTGTGCAAGGCACAAATGTGTGTGATGGACAGGAATGTCACCCTATCATAGCCAACTGGTCAGCAAGAGAGAAACAAACAACCCATAAGATCCGTTCTTCTCTTTCTGAAAGCAGCTTAGTGTAAAAAGATCTTCAAGCAAAACTCTGGGAAATGAAGGTCATTGACTGCTCATGTCTACACATCAGAGGGTCTTGAAGGTCCAACTACAGAAGTTAAGGAAAATTGCAATCTTGTTCTACTAATACAGTGCCTGCTAATACAGAGGCAACAGATGTTGAAGCTTGCTTGCACATGCCATTCTCCTTTGCAGAATTGTTGAGAACAAAGGAGAGTGTATAGTGAAAAGAGACAGAATCGCAACTGCCAGGAAACACGCGTCTCCCATGCCCACTAGTCCTCTGTGCAACACATTGCCATATGTTTGAGCCCCTCCCCTCCTCTCCCCTCCTTCTTTTCAAAAATTTCCACCCGTGTAGAAGTAAGAAAATTTACAGCACAGCGAAAGCCTTATGAAGCAGCCTACTGGTGAGGATACAATAATTGCTCATTTCCTGATCATTAATCCAGACATCGTGCAATCAGTCAAAGGAATCCATTTTCCTTTGCAGCTATTTTGGAGACTGCTGCCCTATTGTCACTAGTGCAAGGGACCCTTGACTCAGCAGCCCATGTCTTTCTTTAATTAGAGCCTGTGATAACCTGTGGTCAAGCTTGGTTTGCCAATGGCCATCTATCATAGTGCCTGAACTCCCTGGCATCAATCTTTGATACAGAGACAGCTGGAATGGGAGCAGCACTGGGGACAGGGGAGGGCATATTGTGCATAAATGGAGATTGCTGTGCATTGGCCATTGCCGACTGCAGTCGGGCCCAGCCTCTGTGCCGTTCCTGCTCCCTAATTTACTTCTGACCCCATGTCAAAAACTACGGGGGCAGCAAGAATGCAGAGGTTCAATGGCAGATCTGGAGACGTTCAAGTTCCCTGTCTTCAATGATGCAAAAAAACAGAATACACTGGAAACCATGTTAGTGAGCTTACTATATTTAAGTCATAATTCTTAGTTGGGCCACAGCCTTATTCCAATCATCCTAAATATGACAGAATCTGCCATTGAATTGAATTTTCAGCAAAATGAGAGATGCAGGAAGAAGATGTTTGATGTTTGCGGCATCAATAATCAAGCTAGTTTTCTCGCTCTGCTTACTTTTTTGTTGTTGTTATATGACTTCCGGTCAGTTTGGGCTTATGTTGATTCTACCTTAGAGTTCTTATGGCAAGATTTATTCCAAGGTAATTTGTTGTTGCTTTCCTTGGACAAGAAGAGGATATGACTTGCCCAAGTCACACCCACTGATTTTTCATGACTGAGTATAGATTCTAATTCAAAACTCAAGCCACTATGTCATGCTAGCTCTGATTCTCCATACGTCATAAGTAACTCCTGGAACGATTCCATCAGCGATGCCTCCGAAAAATCCTCCAAATCTCTTGAGAAGACAGGAGGACAAATGTCAGTGTGCTGGAAGAAGCAAAGACCACCAGCATTGAAGTGATGCTCCTCCACCATCAACTCCGCTGGACTGGCCATGTTGTCCAACTGCCCAATCCTCGTCTCCCAAAGCAACTTAAGTACTCCGAACTCAAGAATGGGAAACAGAATGTTGGAGGACAAGAAAAGAGATTTAAAGATGGGCTTAAAGCTAACCTTAAAAACTGTGGCATAGACACCAAGAACTGGGAAGCCCTGGCCCTTGAGTGCCCTAACTGGAGGTCAGCTGTGACCAGCAGTGCTGTGGAATTTGAAGAGGCACGAATGGAGGGGGAAAGAGAAACGTGCCAAGAGGAAGACGCATCAAGCCAACCCTGACTGGGACCGCCTTCCACCTGGAAACGAATGTCCTCTCTGCGAGTGAAAATGCAGATCAAGAACAGGTCTCCACAGCCATCTAGGGACCCACTGCCAAGACACCACTTCTGGAAGACAATCATCCTTGAGCTACGAGGGATCGCCTAAGTAAGTAAGTAAGTCTCTGCACTCCTTTTCTCTTTTAGTTCAATATCAAACCTGGCATTTTCAGTACATATATCCTCATTCCCTGTAATATTGAGGATGGTCCATTATTTTGTGATAATTTGTAAGGTAAAATTGTTAACAGTAAAAAAAGTAATTCTATTTTCAGTTTTCAATTGGCAGAACAGAGAGTTCCTGCTGAGAAAATCTCCCTGGAAATGAAGTTTGGGTGTCACACACATGGAGGCAGGAAAGGGAAGACAGCTCCGAAAACCCAAATAACGACTTCATGTTGAATTTAGAACTTTTTTCTGTTGGGAATGAAAATGTTTGATGTATGAATACATTGCAGTCCCATTCAATATATGGTTGGTATGTTTGTTTGATTTTATTCTTGCTGATTATTGGGTTATGATAGATGGGTGGATTTAAACTGGAATCCTTGCAAAGCAAAAGGTCAAACATGAATAATTAGAAGAGTGTTGCCTTGGGACAGTGACCAGTTCTGCCTATGGCAGATAACGAAAGTCCTCTTTATCTGTCTGTCTATGTCCTCCATCATTGTTGTCAAGCCAGTCTGAAAGCTCACCACTCTTTCTCCTTGATCTTGCTCTCGCTGTTCACCCTGTCATTGTTGACCATCCCACTGCTCAGCTTTTGCTCTCCAGCTCTATCTCCTTCATGTTTGAACCATGTGGGATGTACTTCCAATATCTTTCCTTCCTCTCTTACCACCATTTTGTGAGCAAGCATAATGTTAATGATGTTTTGCTTGTTAATCATTGTTGACAACTAAGTGAAACTGTGTTAAGAATAGATCTTCTCACTTGCTTCATCCCTAGTTTGTGTTAACATCAAAGACTAAATCAGCTGGTTGTTTTTAACCAAAAACTAAGCAAATTATCATAAACACATGAAAATTAACATGTTATTTCCAAGCCTGGGCCAGCCCACTGCTTGTCTAGTGGATGACTTTTCAGTCCAGTACATATGTGCATATCGTTGACCTATCTGCTGTGCAGCCATACCATCGTTCATAGGGGCACATCCATTCTCAGCATGATCTTCTAATTTTACATTTAAACACTAGCAACTGCATTCACAGGGAACCATCATAATGTAGTGGTTTGAGTATTGAGCTATGTCTCTGGAGGCCAAGGTTTAAATTCCTGTTCAGTCATGAAATGCAATGGGTGGCCATGAGCAAGTCACACTTCTCAGCTTCAGTGGAAAGCAGTGGCAAAATTTCTCTGAACAAATCTTGTGAGGAAAATCATGTGTGTTTTTCCCGCAGAGTTGCCATGGGTTGGAAAAATTACATGAAAGTGAACATATTCAAATACATTCAAATACAATAGAAGTATGACCAGAAGTTGGAGAAGAAACAATTGATTGTATTAGTGATTAACTTAAAATTATCATGTACTTTGCCTTTGTTAGGGAGATAAATGTATTGTTGTCAATAGCTGGCCCACAATGAATAGTAAATATTTGGAGATCCTTCCAGATGGGAGGAACCAATTGGGAAGCAGGACTTTCTTTTTCTCCCTAACCTTGTAGACCATAATGCCCCTCATTCCTCACCATCAGCTGTGCTGGTTAGGACTGATAGAGTTTGCAGTCCAGCAACAAGTTATCAATTCCTGTTTTAAATAAACTGCCAGCAGTACATTTAAAGCACATCACTCTTTGATGTCTTTTTGCAGGTACCAACCCCTGTAAAAGTTACACATGTAACTATTAGAATGTGCCCTGATGTGCAGACAGCCACTCCAGCTACATTTCCCTGCGATGTACATTATCTTCTTTTTGGTGCTGAGCTACATATGTTTTCTTCTCTCAAACCTTTGGTAGAAAATAATTCGTCCTCATTTCTATGAAAGCTAGACAGTGAAAAAAAGGAGTAGGATGAAAATGAACTAATTTAAAATATGGTGTTGGGGAAAGTTTCTACGGATACTGTGGACAGCTAAAAAGACAAATAAATAAAGCAAATCAGACCAGAACCCTCCTACAACCTTATCACATTGGAACATTTCCTTGTTGTCAGGCATGTAGCCGGGGTGGTCTGCGAGAAGGCCTTACTGGTACATTATTTAAACTGTTATGTTTATTCATATCATGATTTGATCACCATGCTCATTATATCCCACATTCATGGGGTTATTGGGATAACAATACAAAAGGTTTGCTAGGGTAGACCCTCTTCCACCCAGTCTCAGCACCCCCCGAACCAAACTCACCCCACCCACCCCCCGAATCAAAAACCTGGCTATGGCCCTGCTTGTTGTAAAACATTTTGCCAATGCAGCCAGCCCACAGCCCACCGGATCTCATCATATGGTGCACACCTACTTCCACCAAGGCTCCATGCTGGCTGCCTTGACCAAGGTCAATGACAGAGAACTTTGAATGTAGGAGACTACCCGTGATCAGATTGAAAATGCTGCTCTCTCACTCTTATGCATCTTGCTACCCTAGAGTCCTGTCCATATATTATGTTGGGCATTGCCTGCGGACTAAAGAACTTGACTGTGGCTAAAAACCACTGCCTCTTTTTCAATGCAATGTGCAATGTGTTCCCGTCTGAATTGCTGCATGGGAGATTTGCAGGTACCCCGTGTGGCAAACAGGAAGTAGAATGCATCTACAACATTATACTGTCATGAGGTATCTATGAACAGGCCAGAGCACACATAGTAAAGCCCATACAAAGAAACTTACCAGCAAGTCCAGTGAAATTTTATGTGAAGTTTCTTAGTGACAACCTTCCCCATGTGACCTTGGTGACTGCCAAGTTTCTTCTGAGGCAGCCA
Source organism: Anolis apletophallus (assembly GCA_030556195.1). Classification (NCBI taxonomy): domain Eukaryota; kingdom Metazoa; phylum Chordata; class Lepidosauria; order Squamata; family Anolidae; genus Anolis; species Anolis apletophallus. The sequence goes on along the minus strand of JARBWK010000002.1, from coordinate 159,994,049 downwards.
GGATTAAACATAGGCTGAAACACACTGGCATTTCTTGTAGTCGTTCAACTATGTTTTTTCCCCAACATGTATTTTAAGCAGTTTTAAACTGTTGTAAATTTTATCCATGTGTGTGTTTAATTAACTGGATGTTCTTAATCTCATTATCTGCATACCTTGAACACATACGGTGCAATAAGGGTCTTTGGAGCATAATAAAATGTTTTTGTTGTTGAATGTCAATGTTAATGGCAAAGTGTGCTACGTTGAAAACAACTACCATCAATCCAGGCTACAATTCCATATTGATTTATCTGGAAGTAAGTCCCACTAAGTTATAGTCAGCCCTCCACATTCATTTGGGTTAGGGGGTTAGGACCTCCACAAAATCTGTGAATAAATAAATAAATAACATGAGAGAACACTTCCCTAAGAATCTCTGTGTTTGTCCTCCATCTCAACTCTGTGGTCAGCTTCTGTCAGATGCTACAGGACCTACAAATGCCAAGAGAAGCGTCCACTTTAGAAATCCCTAGGTTCTCCAGTGCAACTCTGTGATGGAATCTAACCATGCTGAAAATGTAAAGATTACTAGAAAGAATATATTCTTTGATGTCTTTTTGCAGGTACCAACCCCTGTAAAAGTTACACATGTAACTATTAGAATGTGCCCTGATGTGCAGACAGCCACTCCAGCTACATTTCCCTGCGATGTACATTATCTTCTTTTTGGTGCCGAGCTACATATGTTTTCTTCTCTCAAACCTTTGGTAGAAAATAATTCGTCCTCATTTCTATGAAAGCTAGACAGTGAAAAAAAGGAGTAGGATGAAAATGAACTAGTTTAAAATATGGTGTTGGGGACAGCTAAAAAGACTGCTAAAAAGACAAATAAATAAAGCAAATCAGACCAGAACCCTCCTACAACCTTATCACATTGGAACATTTCCTTGTTGTCAGGCATGTAGCCGGGGTGGTCTGCGAGAAGGCCTTACTGGTACATTATTTAAACTGTTATGTTTATTCATATCATGATTTGATCACCATGCTCATTATATCCCACATTCATGGGGTTATTGGGATAACAATAAAAGGTTTGCTAGGTAGACCCTCTTCCACCCAGTCTCAGCACCCCGAACCAAACTCACCCCGAATCAAAATCCTGGCTATGGCCCTGCTTGTTGTAGAACATTTGCCAATGCAGCCAGCCCACAGCCCACCGGATCTCATCGTATGATGCACACCTACTTCCACCAAGGCTCCATGCTGGCTGCCTTGACCAAGGTCAATGACAGAGAACTTTGAATGTAGGAGACTACCCGTGATCAGATTGAAAATGCTGCTCTCTCACTCTTATGCATCTTGCTACCCTAGAGTCCTGTCCATATATTATGTTGGGGCATTGCCTGCGGACTAAAGAACTTGACTGTGGCTAAAAACCACTGCCTCTTTTCAATGCAATGTGCAATGTGTTCCCGTCTGAATTGCTGCATGGGAGATTTGCAGGTACCCGGTGGCAACAGGAAGTAGAATGCATCTACAACATTATACTGTCATGAGGTATCTATGAACAGGCCAGAGCACACATAGTAAAGCCCATACAAAGAAACTTACCAGCAAGTCCAGTGAAATTTTATGTGAAGTTTCTTAGTGACAACCTTCCCCATGTGACCTTGGTGACTGCCAAGTTTCTTCTGAGGCAGCCAGGATTAAACATAGGCTGAAACACACTGGCATTTCTTATAGTCGTTCACCTATGTTTTTTCCCCAACATGTATTTTAAGCAGTTTTAAACTGTTGTAAATTTTATCCATGTGTGTGTTTAATTAACTGATGTTCTTAATCTCATTATCTGCATACCTTGAACACATACGGTGCAATAAGGGTCTTTGGAGCATAATAAAATGTTTTTGTTGTTGAATGTCAATGTTAATGGCAAAGTGTGCTACGTTGAAAACAACTACCATCAATCCAGGCTACAATTCCATATTGATTTATCTGGAAGTAAGTCCCACTAAGTTATAGTCAGCCCTCCACATTCATTTGGGTTAGGGGTTAGGACCTCCACAAAATCTGTGAATAAATAAATAAATAACATGAGAGAACACTTCCCTAAGAATCTCTGTGTTTGTCCTCCATCTCAACTCTGTGGTCAGCTTCTGTCAGATGCTACAGGACCTACAAATGCCAAGAGAAGCGTCCACTTTAGAAATCCCTAGGTTCTCCAGTGCAACTCTGTGATGGAATCTAACCATGCTGAAAATGTAAAGATTACTAGAAAGAATATATTGAAGCAGAAAAGGAGTTGTGGAACTCCAAGTACCAATTTAACTTTCTTCTGACACAACTGTGCTTTCTTTTTGGACACTTTATACCCTTTCTCTTCCAGCACTTTCAACAGTTCTAGAGTGTAATGCTCACACCCCTCTTTAGTCTTTGTCCCGACCAACAGGTCATCTACATATTGAAGCCAAACACCTTCAGTCTCTGGAATTTCAAATTCTGACAAATCCTGAGCTAAGGCCTGCCCAAAAATGCTGGGGGAATTCTTAAAACCTTGAGGCAATCTACACCATGTTGCTTGACGTCGTTGCCCTCCCTTTGGGGTCTCCCATTGGAAGGCAAAGATGGGTTGTGATATAGGAGCTAGCCTAATGCAGAAAAATGCATCACGTAAGTCCAATACAGAGAACCAGGCAGCGGTACTTGGTATTAGACTCATCATTACGTATGGATTTTGAACCACAGGGGTTAAAGTTACTGTGGCTTGATTGACAGCCCTAAGGTCTTGCACAATGCGATACTTTCCATCTGGTTTGCGAACAGGAAGGAGGGCCGAATTCCAAGCTGACTCACAATGAACAATAATCCCATGACGCAACAATCTTTGCAACTCTCCTTGGATTCCTTCCACAGCATCTCTGCTTATCGGGTATTGGGCCTTTCTCACGGGAAGCTGACCAGTTCTTATCTCTACTATCACAGGGGCAACATTTATCGCCATTCCTGGTTCATTATCTTCCGCCCAAACCCTGGGAGTTTCTTCCCAGCACCAAACTGTATCTTTCTTGCTAACTTGTTGCAATCTAAACAATCTGTATTCTTCTTGCTGTGGGACTGTAAGTTCCAACTGGCCTGTCTCCAAAAATTCCAACCTTGCCCTTATCTTCGCCAAAATGTCTCTCCCAAGGAGAGGGATTGGACAATCTGGGACATACAGTAACTTATGCATCACTTCTCTGCCAGCAATGTTGCACTTTCTTTGCTGTAACAAAGGACATTTCTGTGGCCTTCCTGACACTCCGACAACTTTGATGTGTTGACCACTAGGGGGCGCTACTTGCTGGTTCACTACAGACTTGTCCGCGCCGGTATCTACTAGGAACTTTATACGTTGACCTTGCACATCTATGGCAATTAATGGCTCCTCTGGGTCAAGTAACAGAAAAGCCTTGCCTATTTTTTCAACATTCATCTTCCCACTCAACTTCCTCTTCTTCCTCCTCTTCTTGCATGGCAGCAGCCACAACAGCCTTCTGATAAGGCTTATAACTTCCTCTGCCTCTCCCCTTGGTTTGCCTGACCCTCTGGCTGGGACTTTGACTCTTTTTGTACTTGCATCACTTTCCTCTGACATTTCCTCCACACAGTCCCTCTGCCAGTGGCCCTCTTTCTTACAACGAGCACACTGAGTTCGCCCCAATTTAAACTGTCCTCCGCTGTTTCCTCTTCCTGACCTTTCTTCAAACATGCTCACCAACACTCTATATCCCTCTCTCTTCTTCCTATCCTTCTTCTCCTCTTCCACTTGCTCTCTGGCCATAAACACTTGATCAGCTATGGCCAGAAGTTCAGTTAAGTTCTTGCCCAAAAACCCTGGCTGTTTCTGTATTTTCTTCCTGATGTCTGGGGATGACTGTGAGATGAAGGATTGTGTGAGAGCAACCCCTCCCATCATTCTGTTCTAGGTTGTAGGGCTATATTTTCTGTAAGCTTCCTCCAAACGCTCGAGGAAGGCAGCAGGCGTCTCAACTTTATCCTGTTGGACTCCCTGTATCTTCTGGATACTGGAAGGCCGGGGAGGGCCTTTTCTGATGGCTTGCAATAAGATTTGCTGATAGTCTTTAATTCTGTCTCTCTGATCTGCATTATTTGGATTCCACTCTGGGTCTCGTTCCACTGGGAATCTGATATTCCCAAATGCAACAGCTTCCATCTGCCCATGTCCCCTTGTGCTATCAGTCTGGCTTGGTTGACAATGCACCTTCTCTCTGCCGCAGTGAACAGGGCGTTTAACAGCTGTTTGCAATCCCACCAAGTGGGATCATGGGTAGCCATAATCCCTTCTAACAGATCTCCCATAGCACGAGGTTGCTCAGAATAAGGGGGGGTGTTATGTTTCCAATTAAAAATGTCCGAACTTGAAAACGGGACAATTTGATATGCTTGTTGAACCCGGTTATGGACGTCTAGTAGCGGGACCTGCCGGATGGGGCATTCTAATGCCCCTCTCCACCTTTCCTCTTCCCTTGCTTCCTGCCCCCTGGTTTTACTTCTGGTTCTCATAGGAGAAGCAGCTCTTCCCACACTGTGCCTTCTTCTGGGTAGGTCTGGCGAGCGCTCTATCGCTCCTCCAGACTCAACGGAACTGCTCCTTCGCTTTTGGCGGGGCTGCGCTATCAGCCTCCCTGAAGCCTCTGGGCATTCATATTCTTCTCCCTCTCTGGCCTGGGACGTGCCATCGTCCCGCCAGCATTAGGGTTGGGCATCTCGCTCTCTCTATCTCTCTTGCCTCTTCAAGGGGTAAGTAATTCATGGAGAGGGGCCTGTAGGCAGGCGGCTCTTCATGAAGCAGGTCCCTTCCTGAGGGGAAACCGGGTATGTCACTATGTGCGGATGACTGAATGGAGGGGCCGGGCGCAGGCTGGGACGCTGCTCTGGCAGACGGAACGCCCACTGGAACCCGCATCTGCCAGGCCCCTAATCCGAATTGCAAAGTCAGTGGAGAATTTACTGAGTTGAAATTGGCGCTGCAGGAACAGGAAAAAGCTCTGGGCTTGTCGGGAGCGACAGGGCGGGACGAACGGGATTGGTGCAGTAGGAACAACCGGGACCGCCTCAGACTGCGTCACGGCCGTTGACGTCATCTGACGGCCGAGCCTGTCCCAAGGGTGGGGAACATGGCTGGAGCTTGGACGGGGCTCGGGCTGGCGTGAAGCGGAGATGCTGGGGCTGCTCCCCATGCCCGGTTGGGGCAATGAATCTCTCTCTCTGCCTTCTCCTTAAGGGAGGGAGGTCTTCTTGTTCCGCCGGCAACACAGAAGGCTTCCTCCCTACCTTTCTGTTCACAAAGCACCTTTTCTGCTCACGGATCTTTGGGCCAGCCCACCACACCCCCTCCGCAACCATCCGTTCCCATGTCGCGGAGTAAATCCACTGATCATTTGGATGTACTGCGTGACAATAATCTTCAAGTCTTTGACACTTATCCCAATCCCAGGTTCCCTCGCTTGGCCATCCGATCTCTTGGACAGATGGCCAAACCTCTGTGCACAGATTGCTAAGTTCAAAAGATTTCATCTCCTGGGTGTTTCCTTCTACTGCCAGCAAACAATCGAGTTGCGTCACCAATCGAGTTGCGTCGGCTCTTGGCGATCGGACCTGACGTCGCCTCCGACTCCCTGCGCGCTTATGCCGGTTTGCTAGCCCCTGCGGCTGGGCACCTTGTTAGGATGTCCCCGGACTTTATACTAGCCGGCTCTCAAGAGGCTGCTTCTCAGCCAGCCTTCTCCTTCGGGCTTGAGTTCACCCACAACGTTAGTTGCAGTCTCTCCCGTGTCCACAGGCGTTCGTTTGGGACCAGCCAGGCGGCCGGCTCAGTGCAAAAAGTGGTCAAAAACAGGCGGGGCGCCCCTTCCAGCCCTCCTGGGTTGTCTCACCTTACTAGCCTGGGAGCGAGTGCTGTCCACAATGGGGACCGTGTTAGTTTTCCTCAACACAGACCCGTCTAGGTACGTTTACCATCACGTCGGGTCACCAAATGAAGCAGAAAAGGAGTTGTGGAACTCCAAGTACCAATTTAACTTTACCAAAGCTGCTTGTACGCGCGGGTTCTAGGATGAGGGAGAACACACGACAACTGTGAAGTAGGTGAAAATCAAAAAAGAATTTTATTCTGGCACCAGCTGGTGGGCTTCTGCCAGCAGAACACAGCTGCAGGTAGGGGCAAAAGACCCCGTCACTTCTCATACAAAGACATTTATACCCACAATGGAGTCATCCCAGTCAAGCCCACCCCTTCTTTATGGATAAAACAAGCATAATTGGCTGGTGATTACTGTTGCTTACATGACATTTCATTAATCCAATAAACACTGCATAAATCATTAGCATCATCTCTCTGTCATACCTAAGAATGAGAACAATAGCCATCTATTAGTTATTTCTTTCTCACAGTGCAGTTATCAATGCTGAGTCTCTCTGTTCCTGACTTGAAACAATATTTCCGGGCTCCGTGCCAGCAGCGGAGAAGGACGGACTCTTTGCCATGCGCAGTGGTGTTTCCATTCACATTAAATTTCCATAGCTCCAACTGTACTGCTTCCACCCATCTAGCCTATATTATCTCAAATTGGGCACAGGGTGTATTAAAATGCATTAAATCACAATGTTAGTCGTTCATTGCAAGTGCCTGTCTGATTTCTGGCACCAAAACCCTCTTTTTCAGAGTTGACACGTAAGTAGCATCACTCTCTGACTGTACTTTTTATGCTTGGAAAAGTACCAAACCTGCTTTAATATGAATAAAATCTGCAAATAATCAAATCCGCAAAAGTGAAACATGCAAATATGGAGGGCCAACTGTACTGCTGAATCAGTACAGTTCATTCGGCAAAAGAACAGCACAGGGAATGAATATCTTGTTGAAATTAATAGCAAAATGCTGTAGTTCAATATGTCTAAATGAATGTGTTTTGTGTCTCATGAGAATAGATGTATGATAGAAGTAAGCAGATTTCCTCTCTCATGAGCGCCATCTAGCGGTAGAGTAACATTATAGTCTGAAGGAATAAATAACTGTTGCTAGGCTCTGCCTATTGGCTCTCTCTCTCTTCCAATCACAGCGATGAAGAAGGGAGGAGTTTAGAGTTGCAGTTAGTCTTCTGCTGTATGCCATCCATTTTGTGTGCCTCATGGTATGTTTTCTCCTGTTCTAACTTGTTAAACATGCTGTTGCATGTGTATTACTGCTTTTCTGTTGCTTTCTACAATAAAGTAGAAATGCTTTAATAACATGGCTTGTTTGCTCAGATGCATTATTTCCAGTGTGAGTCCTCATGTGCCACATTTGCTGTGAACCCTTTATAACTGCTTCTGTGCTGCGTTTTGTACTTTACATCAAACCCTTTTTTTGGAACAACATATCTGAAAGAAAAGGAACAAACCAACCTTTTAGTTGAAGTGTGAGGGAATCTCCCTACCCCTGCCTGGACAAAATGTTTGGCATCTACTCGTGTGAGATTATTGGACAGAGCTTGAATAAGCATTTGTCAAAGACTGAATAAGTTTACCAAGTCCCACCACAGTGCCGATGTTGGGTTTGTTGACCAGAGCGCAGTCCCTTGCAACCCTACAATTCTTTCAGGCGACAGCCCTTAAATTCAAAGCTATTAATAAGAATCCCAACTCATGGTGCTGGCATACACATTCTTATTCAAGGAGAGGGCTTTGGTGTATGTCCCATCTGCTCAAGGATATTAAAAAGAAGAGACCATCCAATTCAAGCAAAGTTATTTTTCAGCATCTAGGGATGAAGCACTGCAAAAAGGACACTAAAGCTACAGTGAATTACATTTAATAATCCATCCAGTGTTGTCAGATCAGTGTGCATTCTTTATAAATCACCCAGCCCAGAGAGAAATTCTTCCAGCCAGGTTGCTGAAAGTTTCAGATAAGGATATATCTCCTTGTGGGCAAAAGAAAACAGACCTATATACAGGATCTTTACTGAATCATTTAGCCTAAAAGTTATTGTAATGCTCCAGGCAGGGATTCCAAACAGAGATGAAAACTGACATTGTAGAGAAAGAACCTTTCAGATAAGAAGTTCAGAAGCACGGCCATTTCCTATTTCTGCCATTTGCATTTTTGGAAGGGGAAGATACTGTTTTATCTCAACATTCACATTTTGAAATCTAAAATTTAAAGGCTCTTTGGACTATGTCAGAGTATGAGCCTCCATCAGCAGACTGGATAATATTGGCAAAATGGATTCCTCTTTCCCATCCACCCACCCATTACCTTTGTGGCCCTATGGATGGATGAGGCCTAAATCAGAGTAGGATCTTCAGCTAAAGCATCCTCAACAGGTAGCTGTCTGGCCTCTTTTTGAAGATAACCAGGGAAGGAGATCATACCGCCTCTCTATGCAATTGATTAATTTGCCAAACTACTTTTGCTTCCAATGTTAAATTCAAATCTACTCTCCTCTAACTGAAGACTTGGCCCTATCCTCTGCAACAGTAGACAACAGTCCTTCTCCCTCCTCTCTGTTACAGCCCTTGGGGGTTTTAAAGTGTACAAGCATGTCACTGCTCAGTCTTCACTTCATCAAACTGAATATGCCTAACTCCTTCAACATCTCCTCATATCTTTTGTTTTCCATACCTCTTATCCTCCTTGTCAACCTTCTCTGAACCAGCTCCAACATGTCTACATCCTAAGTAAAAGGAATTGTCCAGAACTGAACTGAACACAATATTCCAGATGACATCTGACCAGTGCAAAATATAGTGGAATTATTACCTCCCTTGACTTGACATGTACATCATCTCCTATTAATTTAGAGAATTCATAGCTCTATTAATTCAGGCTAAAATTACATCCACCTTCTTTGTTGAAGCCTCATACTGCTGGAACAATAATCCTAAAGTCCTTCTTACGTATAGTACTGTTGATCCATAATATCTCCCACCCGGTAGAATTTTACAATTGTCTCTATTGAATATCTTTTAAATTCATTTCTGCTCAATTTTCTTGATTCTTTTCAATTCTGTTCCTATCATCCTGTGTGTTATGTACTCCTCTCAGTTCGATGTCACCAGCAAAGTTGACTCTGCCATCTTAGTCATTGATAGAAATGTAAATGAGTAATGGTCCTAAGACCGAGCTCTGAAGACCGCCTTCCTATTTGACGTACATCCATTGATGATTATTCTGAACCCTTTCCAAGCAATTATGCATCCGTCTGACAGTGTTCCCATCAATTCCGCATTTAATCAGTTTGCTAATCAAAATAATATGGAGGTAGTCATCAAATGTTTTGTTGAAATCTGGATAAGCTAAACTAGAAACCTGATTATATAAAGGTGTAAGGTTAGTTTGAAAGGATTTGTTCTTGACTAACTCACATTGGCTCCTACTAATCACGGCATTATCATTGAGATACTTGAAGACTCCTGTATTACTATTTTCCTGGGATTAAGGTCAGACTGATTGACTTGTGGTTTCATGGATCTTCTTTCTTGCTTTCTGAAGAAAGGGACAATTTCTTCAAAAGTCATTCTACAGTGCATCTCATCTGTTCTCCAAGATTTCTCAAAAATTATAGGAAGATCCTTCAGTATTTGAGAGTGTAGTTTGTCTGGCCTGCAGATTTGAACTCACTTAGATTAGCTAGGTGATCCCTGTTAGAAATGGCTAAATGAGCCTGGTTTATCCAGCCAAGGCAGTACTGGTTGAGCACCCTCTATCCCAAATTCCAAAATCTGAAATACTCGAAAATATGAAATTGTCCACATTGGTAGCTGAGGGAGTGATACCTTTGTTTTCTGGTGGATCAGTGTACATACATTTTGTTTCATGCACAAAATTATTTTAAAATTTTTGTATAAAATTGTCTCAGGTTTATGTTCATGTGAAACCCAACTTAATTTCATGTTTAGGCTAATTCCGTGATGCCCAAATGTGCAAATATAGGTATTTCAAAATCCAAAAGACTTTTGCTCCCAAGTGTTTTGGATAAAATATACTCAACCTGTAATATTAATGCACTCTTAATTTGATGAGTGACACTAAAATAAGTTTGACTATTAGAAAGCCAAGTCATTAAAAATTGGAAAAGTTATTCCTTTGTACTATAACTCACTTTAGCCATGCTTACTGGCAGAAGTCTGGAAGCTGCAGTACTAAAAATAACATGCCCAGTTGCCCACACTCTGCTTTTAATAGCTATGTTTAACATTGATAGCTCAGTGACAGAGCATATGCCTTGCATGCAAAAGACCCCAGGTATCTGGCATCTCCATAGTGGGTTGGGAAAATCCCTGTCTGAAAACCCAGAAAACAACTGCCAAGCAGTACTGACAATGCTAAGGAAGCAAAGACAATGGTGCTGAATGACTTTGTTAAAAAAAAAAGTCAGCCCTCTGTGCTCCATATTCACCTGGGTCTAAAATACATTCCTGGACTGTATGCCAGAAAGGAAGTTTCAGCACTGCATGGGAAATGAGCAGTGTGAGTATGAATGAACAGAAGCAGCATAGGAACAATGTGTAAACATCTCATCTTTTTTTTAAAAAAACCACAAGTTTGGTTGCTGTTGATTTGTGATGTTTGAGTTGTAATCCTGTATAAGCTTACCTGATAGTATATTTCATTGCATCCAAGGGGGCATACAAGATTTCTGAGTAGATGTTTAGACCAGTGGTTCTCAATCTGTGGGTCCCCAGATGTGTTGGCCTTCAACTTCCAGAAATCCTAACAGCTGGTATCCTGGCAGGGATTTCTGGGAGTTGTAGGCCAAAACACCCGAGGGCCCACAGGTTGAGAACCACTGGTTTAGACCCATAAAGATGGAGGAGGGATGTGGATCTCCAGAACTGGTGTAGGATTGCAATACCCATCAGACTCAACCATTGCAGTCCATGACAAATGATGGTAGTCATTACAATTTGGGAACATTTGGTTGGATTGAATTAGGTTAACATATAGATGGTTTTTCTCTCAAGTTTACAATTTGCATTAGAAGTCTGGTTCTTTGGCCAGAGCTTGGTATGATGACATTTTGGACTGCTACTAGAATCCTACAAAAGGCTAGAAGTTGTAGTCTCCAAGATGAGTCCTCAAAGTGTATCTCATCTTTAGAAGATGTTGTTCTATGCAGGACATGTTCTCAGTGGCAACATCGCCATTGCTGAAATTTCTTCTCAAAGAAGTCCAATAGGATCCCTCCATTAAATGGCATTTGAACACCTTTGACATTTTCTGTTTGACCCTACCGCTCTGTGTTTCACTGAGTTTGTTTATTTTTTAAAATGTCAGATACAGATTTTTATTTGCTTTTTACAGGTGTATGTTATTGATGTTGCTTTTTTTGGTAAGCAATTTTGGTAAATTAGTTTTGAGCTACCAGGTGGAAGTCACTGTTAAAAAATCAAGAAGATAACGAACTGAAAAATAATAAAAACTGAAAACGTGGCTTCAAATGACCTTGAAGTGGGAGATATCACTATTAGAGGGATAGAAGTAAAATAAATAAATAAATATCAGAAATATCAGAAATCCTCAATGATCTGAAACCTAAGTAGGCAGAAGTCACACATAATATATTACCCAAAGAATGTTAGATATTGTTTAATAATGGTATGCAACAGTCTCAGGAAGAGAGAGCTGTAGTCACATCTACTCTATAAAGATAATTGACTTTGAAACCAATTTTAAATTTGTTTCACAGTAGTTTCAGTGGTTTGACAAGCCAAGCCACAAACTGTACATGTGTGAGCATGGTAGACCGGAGAAAGGCTCTCAGAATCAGTCTACAGAGAGATGTATTCATTTGGGCAGTTTTCAAACTGGTTTCAGTATGTAGTATGGAATCACCTTTCCGTTCCATACATTAGCCTAAGGTATTATGTGCTTGGGAGTGTTGAGGATGTGCAGTGGCAGTGGCGGGATGCACATTCATCATCTCATATACTCAGCAGTGTACCTAAACCCGTAGTTATGACTATATATAATCCGCTTGGATAGGTGTACCAACAGCCTTCCAGAGAACAAATACACAAAATCACCTCATTTGAAAGCTTTACCCAATGATATAAAATGGCTGTGGCACAGTTCATATCTTAAGCTGACAGAGCGATGTGGATTATTGCAAGGACAACAGCGTGCATATGTCAACCAATTTGCAAAATAATTTATGTCACCTTAGCCTCTATGATTGTTTTTGCAGAGGACATAAAAACGGTGTCACCAGAATTAAAGTGCCTTCTTTTAGGAAGCTTAGCTCAGCTTTCCCCACAGCCCCCTTTCCCCCCTCCCGCCCCAACCGGGCCAAGTGTGCAAAGCCATCTGCACAGAGACAAACATGCATATGGCCATCATTTGTCCAACGCGTTACACAATGTGAAGGTTTCTCCCCCCCAACTTGAAACGCCTGCCCATGTGGCAGATGATGTATGTGTTTCTTCAGGCCTGTGATTACCAGCACAGAGATGCGGTGTGGTGCTCTTCACCTCATCAGTTCCACAAGCTGCACTCCAAGGTGTGTGAAGCATTTGTAGCAAGATGGCTTCTGACATGTAGCCAGGCTGAAGCGTTCTGCTGTGAATATTTGACTCCAGATTTTCTTCCAATCGAGGTCAGAGTCTGACCTGCTGAAATTAGAGCCCGGGTGCGCACGCCTGTGCTAGGCCAGCGGTGAGATTTAGCACCATGGAAGAGCAGCAATTTGCGACCCAGAATGAATGCCTTTGAAAAAAAGGGTAGCAAAGGGCACTTGGAGTTGTCCAGCATCTTTTCAAAGGCCCTGGAACACTAGAAGGAGAGAAGGAAGATTCATCTGAGATGATATGCAAGTTTCAAAAAGTGAATGAACATTTGAAGGGGTGCAAAATCAATCTGGTTTCTACCAAGTGACTCACTTCCTAGCTTTCCAATCCCACGTGGCTTTTAAAACATTTTATTACAGTCTCATGGATGTTGTGCTGTAACATTGGATCTACAGTATTTGTATGGCCTTTTATATTGTGTCTTGAAAGCTGGCAAAAATTCAAGATTTCAGTTGGCACAAAGGTGGCAACCTATGGGAGAATGTGATAAACACAAGAGGCACCATGAAATGGCAGATTCAATGTGGACTCTTGCACATGGTAAGAAATATCCCCATGGTACACTATTCATTTATTTAATCACATTTGTATACTGCCTTTCTCAGCCCGGAGGCAACCCAAGGCGGTTCACATTCGGCAACAATTTGATGCCTAAACAGTTCTAAAATACAATTAAAACAATTATAAAATACAATTAAAACATTTAGCATAGAATATAAAAACCGCACAGCCCATAAAAACATAATTATTTACCTAATTATGCTGCACTATTGAAAGCCTGCTTGAAGAGCCAGGTTTTAACCTTTTTACGGAATGTCAGAAGGGAAATCTTATATCCCTGGGAAAGGCGTTCCACAGTCAAGGGGCCACAGCTGAGAAGGCCCTGTCTCTGGTCCCCGCCAAACACATCTACGAAGGCAGCGGAATCAAGAGCAGGGCCTCCCCTAAAGATCGTAGGTTCCTAGATGGTTCATAAGATGAGATACGTTCAGACAGGTTAGCTGGACTGGATCCGTTTAGGGCTCTATAAGCTAAAGCCAGCACTTTGAATTGTGTAGAGGGTTGGCAAGGCAACTTTATAAAGGTTGGCCAGCTCAGTCATTGACATCCATAAAAGAAATCAGAAAACAATGAACACATTCCAGGTCTTAACATGTGAATATCTGACTGAAAAACTATACACTTGTAGTTTCCAAAGTGGGATAGTGAGATAAGGAGCTACTTCCATGCGAAATAATTGGACCCTCTATTTCATTCCTTTTTTCATCCAGCAAAAGGTGTGCAGTTAGAGGATTACATCATCCTATGAAGGACTTACTTCCATGTTTCTGCCCAAAGGTATCTGGCTTTCCACAGTTGCCCACCACTGCTGTATAAGTTGTGGCACAATTGCCAAGGCCCTCTCCAAAAAAAAATTAAAGATCTAAGACTGAAATGGGCAACTTCCAGCTATTTCTAGACTACTATTCCCATTAACCCTGATCCATACAGGACAGAATGATGGGCATCTACAGTATGTTCAACACTGAATGATGGGCATCTCTGTGCAACAACATCTGGAGAGTCAGCCTTTGCCCATACCTGATCTAATGGGTCTCTAGAGGGGAAGATGGCTGAAAACTGTTGCTTTCGTTGTTTTCCATGAAACCCTTATTTTTGCTGGAATTCTCAGGTTTTTCTGGAGCAACCAAGTTGAAAAAAGTGGCTTATATTTATTCTTTTGGGAATGTTTACATTGCAACCTATAACTGGGGCTTGTTATTTGACACCAACTTTTATTGTAAGATCACATAGCAATTCTTAGAAACAATTCATTAATCAGAGAAATGATCTCGGCTGGTGTACAGATAATTTACTTAATTTGGGACTGTTTTAGCCTGCTGCTCTTCTTGTGTGTAGATTACAATTTCTTGTCTAGCAGGTGATAAATAGCAGTTAACATGACTGATTTTGTGGGTATTTTTACCTGAAAAAGCAACATGAAACCAACAAGAAATGAGTGATGATAGCAGACAGAACTCCACACTACTTATAAGAAATAAAAGTGCCAGCCATCTCATTTAGTTATGCCAGATTTAGATAAAACTGAGAAGGTGGAAGGAAGGAAATAGAAGTATTTTCAGGTAGGCCAGAAGTTTCATTGTATCCTTAGATGTTTCATTGCATGCATTGAAGCCTTACCAGGCATATGTTGAAGAAACCCTTTCATGCTGCTTAATATTATATCTGACAGACTCTTGTCTTTAACTCTTGAACTTTAGTTTTTTACTATTACAGTGGACCCTTTGTTATTATGGGTTTTCAACCAACCACAGCTTGAAAATATTTGGGGTGGGGAGAGGGTAGAATTCTATAAAAAAAAAAACCTAATTTTTGGCGCTCGTCAAGCACTATGCTGTTTAGTAGGCTTGTTTGATCCCCCAAAAAAGTTCAAAACTCGTTTCGGATGTAGGGACGCTGGTGGTTCGGATCTAAAGTCAATTCCGATTTTCACAGGAAAAAATGTTCAAAACTTTGCGAAACTTCAGACACTTCCGAATCCTTTGTTAATAGTTTCAAAGTGTTATTTCCTGTTTCATTGGGTGGTCTTTACTTTGAAAGAAGTTGTTTTACTCCAGAAGCTGGGGGGGGGGGGGGGGGAGAGAGAGCAAAGGGAACAATATTTTACTCCTGCTCCAAACCCCCTCCCCCTGCTTATCTATTGCTCACAGTTGAAAAAGATAAAACTTATAATCATCCTGGGTCATTACTCACAAACTCAACCAATAATGCTGCCTATCGATCACAAACTACAGAATATTGCACAGGAATCAGATCTGCAATGTGTTGATACCAACTCTGTACCCTAATATCCTCTGACATTTCCCCTAGAAAACTTAGTAGTGCTACAATATTCAGGGATTTATTGACTTGCTCATCTTCCAGTGCTATACATGTGGTCATTCCATGCTCTACGGAAGACATACCAGGCAGTCACACATAAATGGACACACATCCGTCACCAGAAAGGGTAATATTTAAACAACAAAGAAATATCAGCTCCACGGGCACACTGTTTCTGAGTGTTGTGAAGCAAAGAAGCTTCAAAGTGAGATATTGTTAACAGTACATAAAGACATTTTAGGTTGGATCTACACTGCCCTATATCCCAGGATCTAATCCTACAATATCTGCTTATCCCAGATTAGTGTAGACGCATACTGTCTAATTGGTTTATATTGCCAGGGTGTTTATTTAATCAACAAGTATCTTACGGATGGCCAGTGTTGGGAATGTAATTGCTATGGCCGTTACTTTCTGCATTTGATTTCCCTGACCTCAGTGCTTATATTTGTTCCCCAAAGCTTAGGAATATCTCCCCAGAATGCCCAGCCAAGGTGGCTAGATCTCTTTGAGGATTCCTGGAAATCAGTGTGCAATCCGGTAAGCTGCCTGGGTTCAGCTTTCCCCAGTATCTAGAAGGAATACATGATTTTGTGCCTACAGCATGGCCAGTAGTCATGTGTAATGGGAAGTGAATTCTGGCATCTGGAGATAAGAGGCTATCCCATATGGGCTCTGCTGCACAATTTGAGCAGACAAACCTGCAAGGAGCAACCATGCTGCATACTATAACTGAACCCACTGCTTTAGAAAGTATGTTGACCTACTAGGACATTCTTCATACAGGTTTCTTCTCCCGTGCTCCCAAGAGCCTGTTAAAGCGGCAGCGAGGGGGAAGGAAGACAAGGCTATTAGCAAGGGTCAGGAGGTATGAAAGAGGAAAACTCTCCTGTAGTGCAAGTAAGAACCTAATTAAAAGATCGGTGAATCTAAATCACAGCTTAAACCTTTAATTGTTTAATTACACCGATGACTTGATTAAATGTTCCAGTTCTGAATGTATGTTGTTTCCACTTCTGTTCTCTGGTGGTCATATATAATTCAGTGGAGCTTCCAGACTTTGTTATTTTAGTTTGCTTTTGTTTCAAAACTAATTTTCTGCATCCCTTTTAAACAAGACACACGCTCAAGACAAGATAATTGTATTAATTCTTGGAATGCCACTTCCTCTGAATTAAAACTTGAAGGAGTGTAATAAGCACTTAGTCTTATCATGTGAACAAATATTCGTGATTCTTAATCTAATTTAAATGGAGCAACCTGATAACTCAATTAGAGCAATGGAAAGAAAGTTAATTGTAGTGGGGGCAGGGGAGGAGAAGATAGTTAAGTTTACAAAAAAAATTATTTATCTGAACTACTCTTGATAGTTTTGCAGCTCATCTTACTTTACTGATTGAATTTGCAATGTAATTCTCTCATCTCCATATCCTTAAGTGCATTCTGAGTGGCTTAAATAGCTTCACACGCACTTTATTTGCTTATAATAGATCAGTATCTTCTGCTTCTAGATATCTGGGATTTATAATCTGAAGGGCACATCCAACCAGAGTTAATGCATACTGTCAGGCTTTAAGAAGCTAAAAGGTTGACTGGATTCTGCTGAACAAGACTGGCAATCGTTTTCTGTTGCAAACTAGCACCTAAGAGTTTGCTCATGAAACAAGAAACAAGCCACTACCATTGCAAAGGAAGCAACAACAGCTCTGCCACCATCATACCATATAATGGGTAGACATGCTCTGTGAGCTGGAAAACCAATTTTTGGCCACTTCCAGAGAAGATTTCAGACTGCTTGAAGGAGAAGAGCCCACAGATGGCTTTTTCGGGAGTCTATTTTCAAAGGATTTGATTGAGGTGTCTAAAAAGGATTCTTAGGTTCAGGATGGTCTGCACGGGATCCTTCAAAGAGTCATCCATAGTCCACAAGTTTTCCACCCCCGCCTTATTAAAATCACCTGATCGCTGATAATCTCACACATTGGTAGTTGTATGTATTACTTTTCAATGAAGCTTTCCATTTAGATGGGCTTTTGAGATGGTTTAATTGGTGAAAATGACATCATGAAAGAATGGGAAGAGAAGGGCAGGAAACAAGGTATTCTGAGCAAAATATGATGGCTCTCTCTTGGCTATATTTTCTCAACTTTACTTTTAAATCTAAACATCCTGTTTACCTCAGGCTTGGGTAATGTTTCACCTTCCAGATGTTCTGTAACTAAAACTCCACACATCCCAGCTAGCATGGCTAATGGCTGGGGATTATGTGAGCTGACATCAAAAACCCCTGAAGGGCAAAAAAAAAATCTCCAGCTGTTATTTACACACTCCGCAAAAAAATTAATCTTATAATGTGCATCTTTTTGACTAAGGGTCAAAAGTGCAGCCTATGGATCACACACAGCCCTTGGGATTCCTCTGTACAGTCCTTGGGACCTCCAGCAAGAAAAGAAAACTGGTGGCTACAGCCACTTCTACACTGTCATATAATCCAGATTATCAAAGCAGATAATCCACATTGCCTGCTGGATTATATGAGTCTACTCTGCCATACAATCCAGTTCAATGCAGATAATCTGTATTTTATATGGCAGTGTAGAAAAGGCCTCAGTAGGCTTTTATTGTACGCCACCCTAAGATCCTTTGCTGTAGCATGGATCTTTATTCAATATAATATGGATCTTATTTATTTATTTATTTATTTACTATGCTTCTATACCGCCTCTCTCAGCCCAAAGGCGACTCAATTAAAAAAAACATTCATAAATAAAAGTAAACTGCCAATCCAGATAGAGGATAGTAAGTTTTTATTGTTGTTACAATCTGAAAGGACACTTAAAAAGTGATACCATGCAGCCTATGACAATGAAAACCCTAATATTACCATTTTAAATAAGAATGTGAATTCAGCAGAATCTCCTGGGTGAGAACAGTGTGGTAGTCTGAAACAAAATGTACATCAAGCTCAGTTGTCAAAGTCACAGCTAGTATCTTCTAAACCAAAAACATCAATTTCATAACTTCTGCTGCCACAAAGCATTCAACTCCTCAGTATCTTCCTTCGTATTGGAGGCGGGAGCCTTGCTGAGCCATCTCTATTAAGGCCTTCAAAGTAGTGCTGCTCTATTCTTCTGCAAAACGCAATGAGATTGCTGTAGTTTTTCACTTTTTCAGACAGTTCATCGCTGATCAGCTGGGTAGTAAGGATTGTGAAGATATGGCCAAATACCAAGGCATCTAATTCAGTTGGCCTAGAAGTAAAGAAAAATTAGTATCTTGAGAATACACCCATCAAATGTCACAAATGACGCAAACCATCAGTATATGGCTTTCTGTATACAGGGAACAGGATAGCCATCTCAAGGAGAATATTCTAACAATTACCATAAATGGAGAGCTGCCCTTATAAAAGCTGCTTGGGATTTTCGTTCCTAAAATGCACAGAGGCTCCAACGCTGGTATAGCAACACAAAATGGCTAGATTTCATTTGACTAGCCTGAAGATTAGATGCGGATTAATGCATTTAAACTGCAGGAAAAGATATTCCACCTGAATATTAGAAATACATCACTTCCTTTCTAAGGGCCCTTCCACACAATCATATAACCAGAATATCAAGGCAGAAAATCCCACAATATCTGCTTTGAACTGGGTTATCGGAGTCCACACTGCCATATATTCCAGTTCAAAGCAGATAATGTGGGATTTTATTCAGCTGCATGGAAGGGACGTAAGAACCGTTTACCAGTGGAATATGCTCCCTCAGCGCATGGCGGAGTTCTCTTCCCTTGAGGTTTTAAAAAGAGGTTGGAAGGCCATCTGTCATGAGTGCTTTAATTCCGTGTTTCCTGCATGGCTGAATGATGTTGGATTTGATGGCTCTTCCAACTCTATGGTCCTATGAGCCCAGACTGTGCTCGCTGCCTGGCCCAATGGCAAAAGAAAGCCAAAGGAAGGCAATATAGGCAGCAGAGGCAGGCTGGGTGGCCGACCATTAAACATCAGTGGCTAGTTTTCAGTCGTGTGCCTATTTTTCCACGAAATCCTTCCCTTTTAGTCTAAAGAAAGAAAAGTTGGCAATACTAACAGACAAAAGGGTGCAAACATGCATAAGAAAATTCCACAGATGTTTTCCTTTTCAAGGAAAGTGTGGGTAGGAATGATACAGGATAGTAAAATGAATTTAAGAAGAACTGATCAAAAAACTGTTTGGGGTTTTAAGTATCATAAGCATCTAATCTGTATACCTTTATAAAACGGAATGTTTGTATGTGTGTATGTGTGTATGTGTGTATGCGGAGGGCGGAAGGGCGGATATGTGGCAGCTATTTGCATAAAGTCCTTTGATTGGACAGCCTCGCCACTCCAAAATTCTAAGGCACCAGACAGAGGGCATTGATAGCCACTGATTAGCCAGCAACCCAGAATCCAGGCCTCTACATTCAAACAACAGGATTTCTTCCCACTGAGGGGGGAAAAAAGCCAGCAACCCAGAATCCAGGCCTCTACATTCAAACAACAGGATTTCTTCCCACTGAGGGGAAAAAAGCCAGCAACCCAGAACCCAGGCCTCTACATTCAAACAACAGGATTTCTTCCCACTGAGGGGAAAAAATGCACAATCAACATTCCCTCCCCACTTGGCTCTGTGAAAACAAAATGGATTCCTGTATTCTCCTCCCCTCAGCTTTTTAGAAAACGGCTGCCTGCCATGCACCCTTTTAAAGTTACCAATAGCAGGCCATAACATTACAGGCCCCAAAATAGAGTTTAGGGCAGGATGGCCGACGAATGATGGGATTTGCATCCCAATTCACTTCCCAGAAAACATTGTAGGCCCTACAAATCCCCTTCTCCCAGATAGGCCCAAAAGAGGCATCCATCTTCCCTCTTCAACACAGTGTCAGAGAAAGGCAGCTTCTGACAGGATCTTTAGAACAGGCACTGTCACTCTACAAGGTAAGGCCCTACTTCACTCAAAAGACACAAGAGAAAACAATAAATACCTTTCTCTAATGCCTTTTAATGCTTATATAAATAATTCTGGCCCAAAGCCCCTCACCCAGTCTCATTGGACCTTACTGCTAATTCCATGCAGGCCTTTTCCATTTTTTTTACTCCTTTCTGTTTTACACCGGTATACTTTCACAGGCCAGGGCCGATATGTGGCAGCCACTTTCACAGGCCAGGGCGGATATGTGGCAACCACTTTCACAGGCCACAGCGACCAGTGCGGGTGATGGACCTGCACCAAACTTGGTACACATAACCCCCTATGACATGACCACGTATTATGGGATTTGTAGTACTTTCCAAGACTTTGGTTCCCACAGACCACTGAGGCCACCAAAAAGGACCAATACAGACCACACTCAGCACACACAGCCCCCATGGCCCACTCTCGTCCTGGTGCAGTTCGGAGGAGGGTGGGCCATGGATGATGGGACTTGAAGTGCCTCTACTCACTTCCCAAGTCCGCTGCAACCCTCATCCAATCACTGATCGAGACCAAACTTGGCATACATAACCCCCATGACTGCCTTCACGTCCTGGTGAGGTTTGGGGAGGACTGACAATGGATGATGGGATTTGTAGTACTTTTACACCCCTCTGTTCCCACAGACCACTGTGGCCCCCAACAAACACCGAGAAAGTCCACACTTGGCACACAGAGCCCCAGTGACCCACTCTACATCCTACTGAAGTTTGGAGGGGACAGAACATGGATGATGGGACTTGCAGTACCTTCTCTCACTTCCCAATCCTGCTACAAACCTAATCCAATGACTGATCAACACCAAATCTGGCACACAGAGCCCTCATGACCCACTCTACAGCCTGGTGCAGTTTACTGTGAGACGGACCACGGATGATGGGACTTGAAGTACCTTCACTCACTTCCGAAAAACAATGCATCCCTCATCCATTCACCAATACAGACCAAACTTAGCACACAGAGCCCCCATGACCCAATCTACATCCTACTACACTTTGGGGGAGACGGGACACACAGAGATGATGGGACTTGCACTACCTTCAGTAATTTCATGATACCACTGCAACTCCCAATAATGATGGATCAAGACTAAACTTGGCACACAGAGCCCCATGACCCACTCTACATCCTGCTGCACTTCTCAAATGACCGGGCAGGGCCGGGTCCCCAAGCTAATAATAACTATAAAACAAACAAACAGATTCCCCTCTCCAGCCAATCCCCCAAGTATTTTGTTATGAAATGACTGCTTGGCATTGGAATAACGGTATGGCGAAAGACATGGTATTGTTGGCATCAGTTTGCATACTGGAAGGCAGGGGTGTGCTGGAACTGCACCAGTTCCAGATCCCTTCCTCGCTCATACTTCCAGAGCAATTACTTTTATATTAGTTTTTTATAAGGGTGGAGTTTAGGAAAACCCTTCCTAGTTTGTGTCAGCCATTTTGTTTGCCCCTTTGCCTGAGGAAAAGGGAGCCATTTTGTGTCAGTTAGTTGGCCACGCCCCTTTGCCTGAGGAAAAGGGTGCCATTTTGTGTCAGTTGGCCACGCCCCTTTCCCTTAGGAAAAGGGTGCCATTTTGTGTCAGTTGGCCACGCCCCTTTGCCTGAGGAAAAGGGTGCCATTTTGTGTCAGTTGGCCACGCCCCTTTGCCTGAGGAAAAGGGTGCCATTTTGTGCCAGTTGGCCATGCCCGTTTCCCTTAGGAAAAGGGTGCCATTTTGTGTCAGTTGGCCACGCCCCTTTGCCTGAGGAAAAGGGTGTCATTTTGTGTCAGTTAGTTGGCTACGCCCCTTTGCCTGAGGAAAAGGGTGCCATTTTGTTTCAGTTGGCCACACCCCTTGCCTGAGGAAAAGGGTGCCATTTTTGTGCCAGTTGGCCATGCCCCTTTGCCTGAGGAAAAGGGTGCCATTTTGTGTCAGTTGGCCACACCCCTTTCTCTTAGGAAAAGGTGCCATTTTGTGTCAGTTGGTCATGCGCCTTTCCCTTAGCAAAAGGGAGCAATTTTGTGTCAGTTGGCCACACCCCTTTCTCTTAGGAAAAGGGTGCCATTTTGTGTCAGTTGGCCACGCCCCTTTCCCTTAGGAAAAGGGTGCCATTTTGTGCCAGTTGGCCACGCCCCTTTCCCTGAGGAAAAGGGTGCCATTTTGTGTCAGTTGGCCACACCCCTTTCTCTTAGGAAAAGGTGCCATTTTGTGTCAGTTGGCCATGCCCCTTTCCCTTAGGAAAAGGGAGCAATTTTGTGTCAGTTGGCCACACCCCTTTCTCTTAGGAAAAGGGTGCCATTTTGTGTCAGTTGGCCACGCCCTTTCCCTTAGGAAAAGGGTGCAATTTTGTGTGCCAGTTGAGCCATTTTTGTGTCAGTTGGCCACGCCCCTTTCCCTGAGGAAAAGGGAGCTATTTTGTGTCAGTTGGCCACGCCCCTTTCCCTGAGGAAGTCTCCCAAGCTGATAGAGAAAGAAGACAAGTTAATGCCAAAGAGACCTTAAAAGCAGCTTGGGTGCGACTGCGCAAGAGGTCTCATGCACAAAAACAGCACTGAAAGCTCTAACCCTGCGTCTCACTTCTCAGGTTTGGAAACTAATAAAAGCAGAATTCTACATCTCTTAGATCTAAAAGGCAATACGGTGTTTTGTTTCTGAATCACACCGAAGTTCCACTGCCTCTTTTCTTGGCTTCTGAAGTTGATATTGCAGAGGTCTGATCAACAGGGAAGCAGGAGCACAATCTTTATTCAAGGAATTCTCCACTTGCTCACTTGTTAGCACTTCTGATGACAGAACGATTTTCCCCTTTTGCTAATAAATCAAGGAGGTGCTTCCCCCTTCCCAAACAGCCAGTTCCTTAACTTAAATTAAGAAGTCACTTACCTCTTGTTGAAGAAATACAGCTGTGTCCCAAGTCTTTGAGAAAGGGCTTGGCAGCACTGATCAACATCTTCTAGCACCTAAAGAGCAACCAGACAGAAAGAGCAAAACTGAGCACACAGAAAATATTTCCCTCACTCCACCTAGCCCACAACTGGCTCTATGGCTAGTCAGGGAGGCAGTTGCCTCAGATAAAATGTGCTAAGAGGTGACAAGTGCACAGACCTATGGGAGACCGTATGCTTTGTATGCACTACATGAGTCCTCTGCCCTCAAGTGTGGTGGAAGATTACCAGTACATGCAGTACATTACCAGTACAAAAATAAGATTCAATTCCAGTTCCGATTATAGAAAGAAGAATGCTTCAGTCTCGGAGCAGCATTGTTTCCCCTAAATATGCTTCTGGTTTTTGGCTCTTTAACCTGCACTGATAATATAAAATGACTCTCACACATGTTTCTCAGGAATAAGCAATACAATCAGTGTGTTATCATAACTCTTATATGGACAGAGGCTAGTTATAAAGGTCAAACATCTTACACTCTCCAACTATTGATCAAAGGGCACTCCATGAACAACAGGCCCGTAGCCACGAATTTGATTGGGGGGGGGGCTGAGTTTGGTTGGGGGGGCTGAGTGGGTGAGAGAGGATCTACCCTAGCAAACCTTTTGTATAGTCATCCCAATACCCCCATGCATATGGGATATATTGAGCATGGTGATCAGATCATGATATGAATACACATAACAGTTTAAATAATGTACCAGTAAGGCATTCTCGGACCACCCTCAAGCCCCCGCTACATGCCTGATGAGCATGCTAAAACAAAGGCGGGCAATTGTACAGGAGCTTATTTTATTCCAACTCCTTCTCGTGACTGCAAACACACAACTACACACACTCTGAGTGCACAAAATCAACTTGAGTGGAAAGCAAGTGTGTCCTCAGATTACCAAGATAATGCCTCATTCAAAAATAATCTGCACATCTTGACTTTCTAAGAAAATGCCTGCTTTCTTTGTCATGGGTAGGCAACCTGTGGCTCTCTGGAAATTAATGTATTTCAATGCCTATCGTTCCTCATGCTAACCATAGTTGATGGGAATTTTGCTCCAATATCTGGAGGAGATCACAAGTTGCCCACAGCTGCTTTAGAATATCTCTTCCCAATCTATCTTCCAAAGAGATGTACTACAATGTCGATCAACATTAACCACTGATTGTGTTGATTGAACTGATTGGAGCTGCGGTCTAAAATATTATTGTAGAATGAGACCTGCGATGGGCAAGGATGTTTTTGAATTTTTGGGTCAGATCCACAAGAATGTCCTTCAACAGGGGAAGGTTCTTGATCTCCAAACCAACCCTATTACACACATTTAAGTCGCTGTCTAAAAATGCGTAACAATAAACTCCATCATGTGATAACTGTTCTATACAAATCTATACACATAATAGTGAATATATGTATGTGTGTATGCCCACTTCAACAGACAGGCTCCCACTTCCATGAACAGCTTTAACCCACAGTGCTGATAAGCCACCAAAAGCACTCCCTCCAATGAAATTTCAGGTTATAGCAAGTGCCATGGACATGCAGCCCAAACTCTGCTAATGTTCTCCTCAAACACCATACAGCTGAATACCCAAATGAAGGCTTTCATATGGGGACAATATCATCCTAGATTTAATGTTTCCTCCACCACAGACATCCCAGTGTTTCTTACTCTCTCACTGATGTGGAATTTGCATGATCCCACCCACTGCTTCTCCCTTAACCCTTTTACTATTCCTGTCAACTCTGTCTGCACAACAAACAGAGTAGAACTGATATACCAGAGGAGTTTGGGGAATTGACTCCACATGATGGAAGTTGTATTCACCCTGCATCAAGGCAGAGTGCTCTGACCCTCACCAACAATAGAACTGGACCACATTTGGCATACAGAGCCCCCATGACCAACAAAAAAATACTAAAGGTTTGGGGGGAATTGACCTTGATTTAAAGGAGTTGTAGTTCACCCACATCCCAAGAGCACTGTGAACCCTAACAACGATGGATGTGGACCAAACATGGCATGCATACCCGATATGCCCAAATATGAATACTGGTGGGTTTTGGGGGGGAATTGCCCTATATATATGGATGTTGTAGGTACTGGGATTTAAAGTTCACCTGCAATCAAAGAACACTTTGACCTCCACCAATGATGAACCTCGACCGAACTTGGCAGAACTGCCATGACCAACAAAAAATAATGAAGAGCTTTGGGGGGATTGCACCAGGATTTGGGGGAGTTGTAGTTCACCTACATCCAGAGAGCACCGTGATCCCAAACGACGATGCATGCATGCCCAAATTTGAATACTGGAGGGGTTTGGGAGGGATTGAGCTTGATTTTGGAGTTGTAGTTGACCTGCACCCAGAGAAACTGTGAATCCTACCGATGATGGACCTGGATCAAACTTGGCACACAGAAACATCATGACCAACTGAAAATACTGGAGAAGTTTGGGGGGACTGACCATTATTTTTGGGAGTTGTAGATCACTTACATCCAGAGACACTGCGACCACTATTGCTGATGGATCTGGACCAAACTTGGCACACAGAACCCCTATGAGCAAATGAACCTACTGGAGGGGTTTGAGGGGACTGACCCCTATAATGGGAGCTGTAGTTCATCATGCACCCAGAAACCACATGGACTCCACCGATGATGCATCTGGAGAGCAAACTTGCCCAACATGACAAACTTTAACCACTGATAAAGTTTCAGGGGGTTAACCTGGCATTATGTGTGTTGTAGTTCACTCACAACCTATGCATTTTGTAAAAAAATTAAATTGACTTTTTAAAATAACCCAGGCAACGCTAGATACCCAAGCTAGTAATCATATACAAATAAGTCAGCAACTTCTGCATAACCTTTTACAATTTATAAAAGTTTTATCATTGCTATATACACATATGAAGACAATGTAATCCGAGTTTGTAGAATTAGTGACTGACCTGATCAAGCGATTTGTTGCCCCAGCCAAGGGCTTTCATTTTACGACGGATTTCCCATTGCTTCTGATAGGCCAAGACATGGTTCAGAGGCCAGGGATAAGGGAATCCGTATCTTGGGTGAGTAATCTTTAAGAAAAGAAAACCTACTCCTGTTATTATATATTTGAGAATAAAGCTATTTTTACAAAATGATTCAAGCTGCTATGTTTTTATTGCCATGGCATAGCTTTGCACGCTAGTCTGTAATTATTCATAAACGGCAGCTTTTTTATATAAAAAAAATCCTCCAGAACACATGGCTTTAAAATGATATTCTTGCAACCAGAACATCTAGTAATGACACAAGACTCTTCCTCAAAATGTATCTGCAAGCAAAATTAAAGCAAAACATGGTATCATTAGTGGTAGAAACCTCTATGTTTCATTTATGAGGAGGGACTTGCAATTGTGAGCAAAAGTGTTTTCTCATTAAAATTTAATTAAGATAAATGCTGCAGAATCACTCACCTCCTGGACTGTACTATCGTCACACCACTGGAGATAGAGCTAGGAACCAGAAGAATATGAAAACTTCATAAGATGTAAGCTTACAGAGACAGCTAGTTATTCCTTGTCGCTTTGTCTTCTTTCTCTTCCAAACAACCCATTAATAACATTTAGACCAGAGAAGGGCAGTTGCCAATTATGGAGTGGCGCAAGCAGAAGGTCCCATTGGACCACAAACAACCAACACTGGATTTGGGATTAAATATGCAAAATGAAAATGTGCTATATTTTGGGTCTTTAAGACCACTCTGCATTTTTTAAAAGTAAGGTATCACTTGTACTGCAAAGAATAGCATTCAATTCTACTCCGACCAAGTATCATTCATTTCCCAAGACTGAAAAATTACTAGTGTCTAGCCATACCTCTGCTGTCAAAAGCATATTATTGACTAACTCCATGTAGGCTTTCATCTCAGCTTTTTGGACTTCATCCAACCCATCACTAAGTGAATGGCCCTAAGGCAAAAAAAAAAAAAGGAAAGAGGGAGAGAAGAAAAACGATAGCAAAATTATCAGTTTGGGTCCTTTCCAAAGCCCATGGAGGATAGGGCTCTGGCTCGCTCCAGAGAAACTCACTATAACATAACACATTAAAAGCATATCTGTAGAACACAAGGACTACGACAGTTTTACAAAGAAAAATAAAACAAGTATCAAAAAGTAATCTTTTAAGCAGATAAAACAAAAGGGATACCAGGAGACAATATTGCAAATAACACATATTGAGAATATTGCTTTTGCTTTTCAGCTGAAAAGCTTTTTTAATGACCTTTGTTGGTAAATAAACAAAAATACCTTGTCATGATACAAAATTGCCTAATATAAAATACAATGCGCAGGTAGGAATCTACGAGAGGGAAACAAGAAACAACAGCCTGAATACTGATGATCCGGAATTTTTAAACTATGCGAATCCCTGGTCCATAAGCAGTTGACTGCTAAAGCCAAGAACAAAGCGCAATGCCAACCAAAAGCAGCCAATGTGGCTGAAAGAGGCCTGCAACAATCTTTTAGGCTGGAGGCAAGATCCAGAGGACTATTTGCTTTCTGAGGCACTCTGTTTATACAACATCAAGTTGCCTGAAGAATACTGTAGGGAGCAAAAGGGGGGAGTGGGGAGGGCAGCTTAAGAATGGCCTATTTAATGGAAGAGATATGTATCCAAACAAAACCAATTAAGAATTCTGCTGGTTACATTTATGGAGGCTCTTCTGTAGAGGCATGGACACTGAAAAACAGTCAGTCATTCAAATTGACTGGGGTTAGAGGCACATTATTTTTTACCTGAGAGAACATCTCTCTAGGAATATTCATTCAGTGCAACTCCACAATCAACCTCAGCTCAAAGTTTACCATAAAATCACAGTGGAGGACCAACAAACACCTAGAGATGTGATCCCTCTAGGAATTTCTATGTTCTCCTGTGCAACTCTATGACAAAAGTTTACCATAGGCTGGCACTGGGGGACTAAAGATTCCTAGAGAAAATGTATTAATCAAATCAGTGAATAATCAAATCCACAAAAGTGAAACCCAAAAATGTGGAGGACTGCCTGTATATTGTTTCTCGACTTAATACTATCGTCTGGGGAAAAGACTGGCATCATCCACTAATTTTTCACCCTTCAGCACATATTTTAAGACGTGCATCCAAAAGAAACACATCCAAGTGGCCATCTTATGAAGAGGAGAGAAGAAAACTATCCTGGAAATCAGAAAGATTTGCATGGCATTTATAAACAAATCCCAGAGGATTGCATGACAATTCTGTTGTTAGCAAATGAAGAGGTTCCATTTAATACAGAAGGAATCTCACTGGTGGAAAATGGGACCAATCTTTGTCCAGTGTTCCCAGCACTCCAGAGCACAATGCACAGGTGTTAAAGAGGAAGCTTGTGGAGGAGGTCGCTACCGAACATTACTTCTGCCAGTGGAAATCTCTAGATTCAACCCAGTGCCCAAGACTCTAGATATTGTTATGTTTGTATCTTTTAGGTTTCCCATAATCTCAAAAACATTGTGTGTTTTTCCCACTCTTTCTTTTCTTTTTTTCTCAGTAGGCTATCCTTCTCATGCATACTTTCTAGTGTTTTCCACACTCACATCCAAAGAACTGCATAGAAGTGAACCTTTTCTACAGGTCATAGAACAAACAAATAGGAAAAGAGCTATGGGCTAACTTAGAAACATTATTTTTGTCTACAATGTCCCGAATCCTCAGCTTGATTCCAGGAATTGTGACCCAAAAGATATTCAATCCTGAATAGAGGCATGAAGATGAAGCAGAATTCAATGCACAGCTATAATAAGACTATCCATCTGCAGATGTGCACCTGGGAATGCCTCTCCTCGTATCCCCCACCTTCTGCAAAACTGGATCCAGTCCTAAAGCTCATTAATAAATTATTTTTCTTTATGAGCCATTAGAAGAAGCCTTACCCTGCAAAATAAATTATTCTGTCCTGTCTTCTGAAGTTCTGATTCTATGTTATTAAGTCCCAGCATGATTTCATAGACCCAAACTTAATTAGTACAACTGCTGAACAGATATTTCCTGAGCAAATTGGTTTAAGTGTTTGCACCTTACCTTGGCTTTTACAAACTGGACAATGGGACCAAGTTCGGAAATTACTTGATTTCCCACCTGAATAAAGGGCACTTTTCCTGAGGGGCAGAGAGAGAAATAGTACTTCAAATAAAGTTTAAAATTTGTCACCAAAGCAAGAGTATCATTTTGACGTCTGGTTTATTGATGTAAACAAATGAATATACCACTCCCAAAGTGGTTTGAGGGTAAATTATCTGAATTCAAGAGCAGCTTGGATATTACAATGACATTGTGAAATTGCAACAAGCGCAAGCATAAATATCTGTTCCAGAGAGTCTGCATTTAAAGCTGCATTTGTTTTGGGTCAAACTTTAAAAAGTTGTATTTGGACTCCAGCTGGTTTTTATTTATTTACTTACTTACTTACTTACTTACTTACTTACTTGCAGTATTTATTTACCACTTTTCTCACCCCTGGGGGACTCAAAGCGGTTTCTAGACAGCAAAGTTACTAGTCACAGTGAAGAAGCAAAAGAAAGACCAATTGTGGGCCAGAATTAGGGATACAGTAGAATTCCTTGGTCCCTTCAACACTAAGCTTCTGCCTGATGCATTTGTTCAAAAGAATAATGCACAGTTCACTCTCACTGTTTGTATATGTGACTGCCAGCTGTGGGAGTTTTGTCATCATTTCAGTTTGGTCAGACCTTGAAATGCATAAAGCCAACATTGTCACAACTGGTACAGGAAAATCTGAGTCACATCACAATACCATTACTATGCCTGCATTTCCTAGGTACGTGTTAAATCAAAGGAACCGACCTCCCCTGCAGCACCCCTTCACACAGGAATAACATGTAGACCCCCAATTTCTCATAACTTATTATGCTGGCTGATTCTGATGGTGTCTCCAATCCAACCACTTCTGGAGTGACACAGGCTGTCCACTCCTACTTGAACACATCTCAAAATATAATGCAAAATATCTATACGAAAAGCAGCAAACTTTGATACAGGTTGCGTATCCATTTCCAAAATGCTTGGGACCAAAAGTGTTTTGGATTACAGTATTTGGAATACCTGTATTTGAACAGACATATATAATGATATATATTGGAGATAGAATTGTAGTCTGAACATGAAATCCATTTATGTTTTATAGACATGTCATGCATACAACCTGAAGATAATTTCAGTTTAATATAAGGCCACTATGCTCGGCTACTGGTTGCTGTGGATGGTCTATGTTTTTATGATGTTTAGTATTGGTATTTTTACTGTATTTTTATTTTATCTCTGTTTGACTGGGCTTGATCCCCATGTAAGCCACCCCGGGTCCCTTCGGGGAGATGGAGGTGGGATACAAAAATAAAGTTATTGTAACGGAGTGATTGAAGCACGCCTGGACAGGTCATGGGGGGAGAGAAAGCCATCGGATCCGAGCTCGACCGCAAGAGGCACACTTCCAAAGGGATTCCTGCAGCTTAGAAACAGCATGGGGCTTCAGGACGCCTGGCGCACCAGTAATTGTGGGGAGAGGGACTACACGTTCTACTCCCACAGGCACCAGAGTTGGTCGAGAATCGACATGATCTGGGTCTCCAATTCCCTGATCACAAAGATTTCGCGGATCACTATTCTCCCGAGCGATATCTCTGACCACTGCCCTTCACTAGAAGATGGAGACTAAACAACAACCTCCTGAAAAGAGAAGAGGACATCAAGCGGTATAGAGCAGCGACAGCCGACTATTTCAAACACAATGACATACTAGAAACTCCGCCAGAAATCATCTGGGACGCCTACAAGGCAGTGCTGAGAGGTCTCCTTATTCAGCACAATGCACTCAAAAACAAAATCCGCAGAGAGGAGATGCAACAGCTACAGGGGAAAATCAGGGTGGAAGAGGCGAAATTAAAGGGGTCGCCAAAGAGCCGGGAGTTGGTCCGCAGCTTAACTGCGCTGAAGCAGCAGAAGCACCACCTAGAATTGGAGCAGATATCCAAAGACCTGAAATTCTTGAAGCAAAAGAATTTCCAAAATGCCAACAAACCAGGTCAATGGCTAGCACGGAGGATAAGAAAAAAGCGACAGGCGGGATTTATCACCAAGATTAGATGCGGTGACAAACTATCCTCAAGAGATGAAGACGTCTCGAAAGAATTCCAAGACTTCTTCGCCAACCTCTACTCCAGAGACCGGGTGGAAAAAGAGGACGTACTACAATACCTGAGGGAACAGAAATTAGGGAAAGTTCCGGATCACCACAGACTCTCACTCAACACGGAAATCTCGGAAGAGGAGGTCAGGAAGGCAATCAAGAGCCTGGGTACCAACAAGGCACCAGGCCCGGATGGGCTGACCGCAAAATTCTACAAGGTGCTGGCCAACGAGACGGCCCCCTTTCTGCAAAAGATCTTCAACAGAGTGCTGGCTGAAGGGGTGATCCCGGATTCGTGGAGAGAGGCAAACATCTCGCTAATCCACAAGGAAGGATCAGATGCCACGAATGTAGCCAACTACAGGCCCATCTCCCTCCTCAATAACGATTATAAGATCTTCGCCAGCGTTCTTTCAGAAAGGTTGAAAGCCTGGATGCAGGAGTGGGTGGGGCCGGACCAGAACGGCTTCCTGCCAGGCAGACAGACCAGAGACAATGTGAGAGTGGTCTTGGATCTTCTTGAATACTACGGGGCACACCCCAAAAAGGAAGTGGCCTTTCTTGCCTTGGACGCTGAGAAGGCCTTTGATAATCTAAATTGGAGTTTCTTCCAGCTACTGATGTCAGAACTAGAAATGGGCGAGTCTTTCACGACGGCCATCGGGGCGATCTACCAAAGGCAGAGAGCGAACATCTGGATCAACGGGCACCCAACAGAGAAATTTGACATCTATAAAGGAACGAGGCAGGGATGCCCCCTATCGCCTCTAATCTTCGTGCTCGCGATAGAAGTCCTGTTGAGAAAGCTCAGAGCGAACCGGCGGCTGCTTAGCCCGAAGTTGGGACAGAACGAGTTCAAAGTCAGAGCCTTTGCAGACGACCTGATTTGCTTTGTAGAGGAACCGGTGACTAACCTGCAGGCATGGCTAACAGATATAGAGATCTTCGGCAAGCTAGCGGGACTGAAGATCAATAAGGCCAAAACGAAAATCTTGACAAAGAACATGCCCAAAGCACGGCAGGAGAAGCTGGAAGGTCAGACAGGCATCCAAGTCGCAAAGTCCATCAAATACCTGGGGATACACCTGACAGCCCAAAACTCTCAGCTGATAAAAATAACTACGAGACTCTATGGGCGAAGGTGCAGGCAGATCTGGAAGGCTGGAAACAGGCAGGCCTATCCTTCATGGGAAGAATAGCGGCAATTAAAATGAATGTGCTCCCAAGACTGCTCTACCTGTTTCAGAACATCCCGGTCATACAGACAAACCGAACGTTCGACATCTGGAAAAGAGACATCCTGAAATTCGTGTGGCAGGGACGCAAAGCGAGGATCAAATACTCCACGCTGATAGACAGCAAAGGAAGAGGGGGCCTGGGCCTTCCGGACAGAACACGTGGCCCACCTACTCAGACCTCACTGCTAACGCAGGAGGGAAAAGGCGACTGAAATCGCTGGACCAGATCAGGGCCAACTTCAACAAACTGACATGGCTCCACCTCCACCAAATTAGGGAGCGCTTCAAGCAGGATGAGCTCGTAGGATTTGAGGAGAAAGACGACTTGTGGAGATCTCTGCTAAAGACCCGTAAAAAACAAATTACTAAACTATATTCTAGGTTGTTGGAGTGGTCCACCGAAACAGAAGTGGTAAAGGACTGCATGATAAAGTGGGCCACCAACATCGGCCGGCCAATCACGCTCCACGAATGGGAAAAGGTGTGGAGGAAGAGAATAAAATATACGTATGCGATGGAGCTCAAGGAAAATTGGCACAAGATGTTCAACCGCTGGTACATGACGCCACACAAACTGGGTCTCATGTACGGAGAGGCACAAAATAAATGCTGGAAGTGTGGCTCCCAGACGGGCACCTTCTACCATATGTGGTGGACCTGTCAGAGTGCTGTGAACTTCTGGAAGAAGATCCATCGGGCGACACAAAAGATCCTGGATTGCCCCATCGAGTTTAAACCAGAAGCATATTTGTTGGGCCTGGTGACAGAAGAAGAATTGCCGGAGGAGAATGCAGAGAGACTCTTCACATACCTATCGACGGCGGCGAGGATAGTGTATGCAAGGAAATGGAAGGCCGCAGATATCCCTACCACCAAAGACTGGCTGACTAAGATAGGGGAAATCATGAGCATGGACAAGCTCACCTTCCACCCGCTCAAGCGAACAGATTGGTCGCCGGTCAAGGACTTTCTAATGACCCGGAGCAACGCCAGGGGAGGGACAATCAAGAGCGGCACTACCAGCTAAGACTGATACAACATAAGTTCCAAGAACACGGACAGCGGCAGAAGGATTAGGATTAACCAGGGACACACGGCTGGTAGCAAAAGAAGAAAGGGCACACGTTAGCACCCCCCTGTTTGAAACTTCCGACACCCGTCCCCCCCTCAGCTCCCAGAGTACCCAGTTCTCTCCGTTTCCCTCCCCCCCTCATGCCCCCCTGCATTACCCAGAACACCCCTCCCCCCCTCTCCCTCTCCTCATCCACCCCCCCCCCCCCCGCCCTCCCCCTCTCTCTATCTTTCCTACTGTCCTGTACCTAGAATTGTTCTCCCACTTTTACTGTTCATGGGAAAACCCCAATAAATACATTTTTAAAAAAATAAAGTTATTGTTATATTATTATTACACACTAGTTTTAATAACTTTGTGCATACAACCATGTTTGTGTACCATCGGAAAGTAAAGATGTTGCTCTCTCAGCCACCCATGAGGACCATTTCAGAATCGGAGTAGTTTAGATTTTGGGATTTTAGATAAAGGATGCTCAACCTATATATTTACCTTGTTTTTACACTTGTGGTTCTGCATCATGCATTAACTGTCTTTATATTTCCTTTTTTATAGCTATTTCAAAACCAATTACAACAAACACAGGAACAATTCAAGAAAAAGGTTATTAAAAGGAGTATCAACTGATTAACAGAATCCTTTTGGTGTACTATGTGTGCATAATTTCCTCTGCAGTAGCAGTTGTGGACATTTTTGTTTTCTGACATCAAATGCCAATATTCAGTCCAAAGTTGTGGAAGTAAAGTTATATCTCTTGATACCACTGAGCATGTGCATTTCTTTATGCAACTGGCAGAACAACTGGATGGACATTCAATACTGCCATTTAACACAAGGGTATTGCAGGACAATCAGCATGTAACTCTCCATGAAATTTATACTACATCACCCTGCAGTGTAGCTTAACACAGTATCTATTGAAGCAGACTCTATACTCGGTTAGCTTGAGCAATTCATGTTCATTTCATGAAAGCTATGTAAAACACAGTGGCCACTTGATTATAAATAAAACCAGTGATCTGGATTAATCATGTGTCAGCTGCACCAAGGCATAACCCGGTCATATTTGTATTTTTTTGATAAGACAGTGCTCAGAGTGGGGCATTGACTGCAGAAGCTGTAATAGAGATGCAGGGCTGCTCTACCAACAAGATGTGTTCCTTCAGGGAAGGGCCATTCTGTGCACAGTCCTTAGTGCTGCATGCTAAACTGAACAAAACAAGGCCAAGTGAACTTCGTCAGGCTTTAGCACAGCAGGTTAAACCACCAGCTGCAGTAAACCTTGTCAGTTGAAAAGTCTCAGTTCGAAGCCCGGGTCAGGATGAGCTCCTGACCTTTAGCCCAGCTTCCGCCTAACTAGCAGTTCGAAAGCAACTGTGAGTAGATAAATAGGTACCGCTTTAAAAGCGGGGAGGTATTCTGAGGCACCCATAAGGAATGCGGCAATTGGGTCAAAGGGGGAAATTTATGAACAAAGCTCTTTGGCAGTGAGATGAAGTGACAGCACTGATGTGTGTGAAAGGTGAAGACAGGCCTGGAAGAGATGAGGAAGCACAGGACAATTGTTTTGGAAGTTTTGAAAAACAGGATTGCTTTGGAACAGAGAGGAACAATTGAAGAACAGAGCTGTGAGGGAGAAGTGAAAGAAGGGGCAAAAGATTTGGTTTGTGTGTGTGCATGTTTACTTTAATCTACTCTGGTTGACCATAAAACCCATGGTATAGGACAGTCAAGTGTGGCACTTGCACCAGGTAGTGTACTCTATGAATTAAACTATTATATTTTAATCTCCTAGTCCAGGGGTGGGCAAACTGCGGCCCGGGGGCCGGATGCGGCCCTTTGGCTGATTCTATCCGGCCCGCCTAAGGGCCCCTGGCTTGCCTCCCCTGCCTGGCCTCTGCATAAAAATCTCCAGAGAAGGGGACTATAAGGAAGCATTATTTTATTTTAGTGGTTTTTATTATTATTGTATAATAATTTTATAACAATAATAAAATAATATAATAAATAATATAATATAATGTTATAAGATATAATTTCAATATATTATGTTTATATATATATATACTATAATATAATAATTATGATATTAATACTAATAATATATTAATATTTCTTGATATATTAATATGTTAATATTAATGATGTGTAATATATAGTAAATATAGTAAGTGAATAAATAAATAAATTATGTAGATTAGCATGTAGTTCCGCCTTTAGGTGCGGCCCTCCATAATATTTTTTGGCTCTCGTGTGGCCCCTTGGAAAAAATAGTTGCCCACCCCTGTCCTAGTCTCTAGTTTCTGTTTGGAATAGATACTAGATATTTTTAGGGCACCCAGCCTCAACTATATGTAGACATATAATCCAGTTCAATGCAGTTCAATTTGCTCTGACTAGCTGCTTTAAGTCTCCTTTGTGGAGAGAAAAGGCTGTATATTATTATTATTAATAATAATAATAATAACATGCAGTTTGATCTGCATTATAATATCAGTGCAGATGGGGCCTGAGTGCATTAGCACCCCAGGAGACTGTGTGGCGCTGCACCACCTCCACTGCCAAAGAAAATTCAAAAAGCATTTTGCTCCCAAGCCCCCACTGAGGGTTGACGAGGGGTTTTGCCATGTTTTTAAGGCCCCTGAAGCATTTTAAGCTAAGAGAGACTTTTTAAAACAACGTGACTAGACCTCACTTCCTGGTTTTTTTTAAGTTCTCTCTTGGGCCTAAAATGGAACAGAAGAACACCCTAAGAGTAGCAAACATGTTCCCCCCAGACCTCCTAAAACAGTGGTTCTCAACCTGTGGGTCCCCAGGTGTTTTGGCCTAAAACTCCCAGAGATCCCAGCTAGTTTACCATCTGTTAGGATTTCTCAAAGTTGAAGGCCAAAACATCTCGGGACTCACAGGTTGAAAATCACTGTCCCAAAGGAAAGGAAAAATGGGTCCTGGGGGACACAACATTGGATTTGGGCCAGCTGTATCAGTCCTGCGGGCTGCACTTCATCCACTCCTGTCCAAGAGTCAAAGACTATAATCCTGAGACCACTTTCCTGTGGGAAAACATGCATCTCTTCAATTAAGAGCTTTATGCCAATGGTGGCTGTTTCTCTTTTTAAGGAGCTATCCTGGGGACTGAAGGATTTTATTTTAACATAAGGATTAAAACCTGGAGAAGATTTACCACCATGCCACTTGTGGCTACTGCTTTAAAGTAACAGATCTGAGATGATCTCACTTTCTTTGAAACAGGGAGTCCTGTTGAGGCAAGCAGAAGAGGCCAACGTAAAGCTCAAGAATACCAAATAGTTACACCTCCACTGCCCAAGAGCATTACTCAGGATCACTGCCAGTCAACATGGTAATTGTACGCAAGAAGCGAGGCATCTACACAATGACATACATTGCAAAAGGCACCCAGGGTCTTTTGAACTTCCAGACCTCTCAATGGTTTTATCGATCCACACTCTACTTCCACAGAACTGCTACATAAAGAATGATCTTTTGGTGCTCCTACAGCAGGAGTCAGCATTTCAGAGCTCTCAGAAGGCTCTTAACAGATGGAGAGAGGGAAAGAACAGCCAACCACACTGCCCTTGCATACAAAATCCCAGGGAAGGGGGAAATGCTTTTGCAACAATGGGTTTTACTTGATGCAATTCTAGGCATGCTGCTCATCGACAAGTCCCCCTGGATCCAGCCGTGGCTAAATTACATATATAATCACATATCATACTTAACAAGTCTTTTCCAAGCTAGGCAGTGGAAATGCTATCTAATCACTAAAAACAAAAGAATACTGACTTCAAATTGCAATGTTGCTTATTTCCATTATTCTCTCTCCAAACCCAATAGCATAGATGAGTGGTGGACCGCCAGTGGTCCAGAAGAACTAAAATATGGTCTGTGGCCTCACCATTATTACACCATTGCAACATGAGCTACTGGTCTCACAAAACCCTCTTATAGATCTGAGGCTTATTAAATATAGTTTTCTGTGGGTGAGCAGATGGCAACTGATGGTGGTCCCTGGTCAAAAAAAGGTTGGAAACCACTGGCCTAGATGGATGATGAGATGATCCACATTTTACCAGCTGACTGACAGATTAAGGAACAGATTATGTCCACGTGTTCCTTAGGACACAATGAGGCATGTCAAAATGACAAATGGAAAGAATCTGGCACATCATTTCAGTGAATTCCGATCTTCTTTATGCAAAGCATACTTTAATCCACAGATGGGGAACATTCAGGCTCCAAATGTTGATGAGATACCTACTCCCATTATTCCTCATCACCAGGGAACTGAAGTGGACAACATATAGAGAGCTGAATTTGCATTAAACTACAGTGGTCCATTGCTAGTGACTTCAGAAGGAGCCACCGATATTGGCAAACCTGGTTTCTGGCAGTGAACATAACCTAACCGAGGGTTAGTTTTGAGCCTAAGAGCTCAGGTTCCCCAAAAGAACAAAATTTGCGCAAGGATGTGTTTCTAGGGACTTCCATTGTCCTAGTTATACAATAAAGCTATGAAATCATGAGATCGCCGTGGACAGATGACTCATATTTGTGTATGTGCCTTCAAGCCGTCTGTCAACATATAGTGATTCTGTAAATCTCATAGCTATATTGTATAATAACGCATGCACAGGCACATACACAATATGGTAAGCTCCCCTAGAAGAGAACCCTTAGAACAGTGGTTCTCAACCTGTGGCTCCCCAAGTGTTTTTGGCCTACAACTCCCAGAAATCCCAGCCAGTTTCCCAGCTGTTAGGATTTCTGGGAGTTGAAGTCCAAAACATCTGGGGACCCACAGGTTGAGAATCACTGCCTTAGAGAAAGCCTGAAAAAGTTACTTTTTTGGAGCATGAGCTAAGAACCTCCCATCACCCTGCTGGCTGAGGCAGTTTGGGAGCTATAGTTCAAATACATTTGGTAATTCTTCAAGGCTTTAATCTTAGGTAACTAATACACCTCATAATCAAAGAATTAAGAAAGGAAATCAATCACATTTGAAGCCACAGCGACAGTCCCGTGCATAAAACATTACCCCCAGTTGAAATAGAGATGGGGTTGGGGGTTCGAACAACAGAGATGAAAGGGTGTTGAGGGTGAGAAAGAGGTGAGGCACATCAACCTGCAAAATGCTCTCTTTTCCAGCCACTTTTGCCCAGATGAAATTGGATATTGAAAGTGATAATAGTGGTTGGCAGAAAGAGGCTATAGGGATCTTTAGACACAAGAGTCCACCTTTCCATATGCAAACATGGCTTATCATCTTATTTTCTAATCTAATACAAAGGGGAAAACATAAGAGAAAGAAAATCTCCTCCAATTCCTCTTACACAGTGAGTGAAATAGTTCCATAATGAAACCCATGGAGCAGCTCTCCCCCTGACTACCCCACTGCTAAAATTGCCCCATTTTATCCCACTGAACCACAAGAGCTCTGACATGCTGAAATGCATTCTATTTCTTCATCATATAAAACAAATCTGTACTGTAACAAGAAGCAAGCTCTAACACAATTCTGACTGATCTCCAAGATGAGATACTGTTGCCATGGTTTCTGAACACAGGTGTAATGCAAATGATTTCCACACTTACCAGATGGGGACATGTATTCTGCATTTGGCCTAGAAACCACCTGGAATGGCAGATTGCACATTTGTAAAAAGGCCTGAAAATTAAGAATGGAAAAAGGTTACATTTCTAAACTGAAGGCAAAATACGTATTTCCAAAAGCAATGGAATTATAAACCTCTGGAAAATAAGATAACTGTGTTGCTCTTTTGCAGGAGAAATGGCACTTGTAACCAAGCTATAGTTTGAACTGCATTATATGGCAATGTAGATCCAGTCTAAATAAGTTTTATTTGGTGCCTGAAGTCATCTGGAACCCACTAAGGCTTATATCAAACAAAATGTGTTTTAAGTCTTTAAAGTGCCAAATGACCTTCTGTTTTAAAAACTCTGTTTGCCAAAGAGCTGTAGTTGTACACCAAAGGGGGGGTACTTATTACCCTTCAGAAGGGGATTTAAACTCCCAGCAGTCCTAGCCCATGCAGTCAATGGCAAGTGGTGTTGGAAGCTGCAGTGCCACAATATCTAGAACAGTGGTTCTCAAACTGTGAGTCCCCAGGTGTTTTGACCTACAACTTCTAGAAATCCCAGCCAGTTTACCAGCTGTTAGGATTTCTGGGAGTTGAAGGCCAAAACATCTAGGGACCCAAAGATTGAGAACCACTGTTCTAGAAGGCAGCAAGATGCCCATTCCCATTCCAGGTGAACATCCTGAGATTTTGGGTGACATAAAGTGGGGGGGGGGGGGGTTTACTGTATTTCTTCTATTGTAAGACACCATTGATTATAAGATGCACCCTAATTGCAGTACAATCACAATCAACAAAAATAGTAACATACACCTGACATTCTAAGATGTACCCCATTTTTAGAGATGTTTACATAGGGGAGAAATTAATCTTAGAATTGAAGAAAGACAGTATCAAATTTGTGGTTTTTTTTCACTGCCAGAAAGAGAAAGGAAATGCTTATAGGGTTTTCTGCCTCATATGCCAAAATGATTTGGCTAGTATTAAAAAAACTGTGTTGCCTGCTTGGTGGAGGCAACTGGCTGTTCTGGCTCAGACAAAGTATCTTCTGCCATTTGCTCTGCACAGAAGCAGAAGCAGAAACATTTTGGAAAACGCAAGCAAAAAAATTATTTGCAGCTACTCATTAGTAGTCTTAAAAATAAATCAAAACTGTTTGAAATAGTACCACAGTAAGGTAATAACACAGCTCCAAAACATGTCTTTGTAAAAACATATAAAAAGAAAAGAGGTTTGTATTTCCAATCATAACACACACACACACACACACACACACACAGGAATAGCTGCCTTGACAACTGAAGAATTATTCTCCAATGCAACAAGATGGGGGCTGGAGGAAAACATGCCTGGAAATTATAAAGCATGAATAAATGCACACAATATTCCCATTTCCCTATCAAGCAGTGGCAGACACTGTACACTGAAAAGTCTGCCTGAAATTATAAATGAAAAGTGCTCAGGATTCTTCTTGGAGTGACAGATTATATTCCTAATGCAGTTATGGTAATAGCCACATTTGTAGTTTAACATAAATTAAGAGTTTAATTGTATTTGTGACTCCTTTAAACAAAGTAACACATTCTTTTGTACCTGTAAATGTAATTTATTGCAAAGCCAGGTTCATTTTCCAAAACAATCTGTCCTCCACTGCACTGGAATGCGGCTATAATGGTCTAATGTAATTCCTGCTGCAGAATGTGGGAAGAGTAGACTCACTGGTAGCACAGAGGAGGTTTTGAAGATAAATGAAGATGCTATTCATTCAGGGGTAATTTCATCTTAGAACCATATGAAAGATGTTTCACTCAGGCACAGTGGATGCCTGGCTTGGGATTTCAGTCTATTTTCAGCTACAATGTAATGTTGTTAAATCGATTATGTTGATACTGTATTTCTAATCATGAAGAATTCCAGCTATTATTCTGCTTAAAGAATGGATTGTCAGGCTTTCATTAGATGGCTCAAGCTCTCTCCGGTTGGACCAAAAACCACAGTTTCAGTTCACAAAATTGAAATTATAGATTTACATTAAAAAGAGTCACAAATCAGTAAAACTCAAGACCTAACAGCCAGCAAAGCTGCCTTTTAAAAAATGTGGTTGCATAAAACAGCCCTCTTTTTATGCTTAATAAAAAGCAGGCTGAAGATCTTTCAGTGCAACATGAGGATTCGTCTTACACAAAGGCATCTCTCCTGTGTTTCTAGGATTATTTCAGGGAGGGATGAGGATCGATGGTCTCCCCAGTGATCTTGACACAGCGTTTGGATACTTTCCTAGATTAAGAAGCTCTGATCCCAATATTAGCCTCAATGTTGGCTAGTATTTAAGGCTATCCTATTGCCATGACCATGTGAGAATTACAGCTTTCTAAATGCACCTTCTGCAGAGGTGGGGCATTCCCCACTGTACCATATTCGCAGGGCGGTGTACCCCTGAGACAAATCCCCATCATTCGAGAGCCTGCTTTTATTTGGTATTAAATTATTTGGTTTGGGCTTCTTCGTTTACTTTACTCACACAGATGTTCCATTCTCATCACGGACAGCCTAGATTGGAGCATAGGACACCATGCTGTCTGTAAAACCCCATGTTCAACGCACTACACAGTCAGAAAAAGAATCCCACAATTTAAGCTCTGGGTGAGCAATTGCCCATTACAATTCGTGTTGTGCTAGATCAGCGGTTCCCAACCTTTTTTTTGACCAGGGAACACTTGAACAGGGACCACTCTCCAACATCAGTACCAAATGGGTTACGAATCAGTTTTTAGTCAACTTTAGATTTAGTTTCATTATTTGGGGTACTGATTCAGAAAACTGCCTTGGATAGACCATATCAGCTATAGTTTCTGATACAGAACATATGCCTTCCAGTAGTCATCATCTGTTCGTCCACAGTAAAACATATTTAATAAGCTACAGCTGATGTGGTAGTAGTAATCTTTTGTGAATAGTCAGCCTCTCCCCTCCCAACATGCCTGTTGCCCTGGCACTATAAGCGGGTTTCAAGAGACTAGTCGCTCTCATTGCTGTGTGGTTTTGAGGCAACGGTGTAGTAATGGTGGACCATATTTTCGTTCCTGGGGACCACTGGTGGTCCATGGACCATAGGTTGGGAACCACTGTGCTAGATGGATGGTTGGATCAGATCTGAACTTAGAGAATTGCTTTTTCAAAGCAGCTCTTAGTACAATGTTTCTCAACCTGGGGCAGCCAAGATTGAGCGCCTCAAAGAGCCGGGCCAGGCCTCCAACGCCCCACTGCTTTCCCTCTTCTCCCCCTTGAGAGGGTCATGAGGGGGTGTCAGAGGGATCACCAAAGACCATCAGAAAATACAGTATTTTCTGTTGGTCATAGGGGTTCTGTGTTGGAAGTTTGGCCCAATTCTATCATTGATGGGATTCAAAATGCTCTTTGATTGCAGGTGAACTATTAATCCCAGCAACTACAACTCCCAAATGTCAAGGTCTATTTTCTCCAAACTCCACCAGTGATCACATTTGGGTTTATTGAGTATTCTTTCCCAGTTTGGTCAAGATCCATCATTGTT
This sequence comes from Anolis apletophallus, assembly GCA_030556195.1. NCBI lineage: Eukaryota > Metazoa > Chordata > Lepidosauria > Squamata > Anolidae > Anolis > Anolis apletophallus. The sequence goes on along the minus strand of JARBWK010000002.1, from coordinate 159,950,962 downwards.
TGAGTCCACAATGCTCTCTGTATGACGTAAACTACAACTCCCAAAACTCAAGGTCAAAGCCCACCAAACCCTTCCAGTATTTTCTGTTGGTCATGGGAGTTCTGTGTGCCAAGTTTGGTTCAATTCCATCGCTGGTAGAATTTATAGATGAACTGTAAATCCCAGCAACTACAACTCCCAAATGACAAAATCAACCCCCCCAAAAACCCACCAGTATTCAAAGTTGGGCCTTATCAGGTATTTGACCAAATTTGATCCAGTGAATGAAAAACTGTCCTGCATATCAGATATTTACATCACAATTCGTAACAGTAGCAAAATTACAGTTATGACGTAGCAACACAAACAGTTTTATGGTTGGGGGTCACCACAACATGAGGAACTGTATTAAGGGGCATTAGGAAGGTTGAGAACCACTGTCTTAGTATAAATGATTCAGACACTTTTCCGTCATTAACACTACAGTTTTCAACAAGTAACCTATAACTTATTGTTTTGTTTTTCAATTACATTTTGGTGTAAAAATCCATTAAAAATGAGAAAGGCCCAAAGTTTAGGAAATCCTCCCTAAACTACAAATGCCTCAACTCTCTTCCTGTAATCTTTAACAATGCCTATAATTAATTGTTCGTTTACTGCAAAACAAGGGACAAATAGTTAAGTAATTAAGTCCTGATGTTTAACAATACTGTTCTTTTTACATGCGTGTATCCACATGTGCTTATACACATACATTTCAACTGGAAGCAACACATACCAAGGGAGCAATTCTACAGCAGCATGGCAAGTGGAATCATCCTTGATGATCCAAATCTACATCAGCCATTGATAGCCAAAGCAGGAGGGCCCGGTGGCGTTATCTGTATCTGTATACCTTTATAAAACGGAATGTTTGTATGTGTGTATGTGTGTATGTATGTGTGTATGCGGAGGGCTGAAGGGCGGATATGTGGCAGCTATTTGCATAAAGTCCTTTGATTGGACAGCCTCGCCACTCCAAAATTCTAAGGCACCAGACAGAGGGCATTGATAGCCACTGATTAGCCAGCAACCCAGAATCCAGGCCTCTACATTCAAACAACAGGATTTCTTCCCACTGAGGGGAAAAAAGCCAGCATCCCAGAAACCAGGCCTCTACATTCAAACAACAGGATTTCTTCCCACTGAGGGGAAAAAAGCCAGCATCCCAGAATCCAGGCCTCTACATTCAAACAACAGGATTTCTTCCCACTGAGGGGGGAAAGCCAGCATCCCAGAAACCAGGCCTCTACATTCAAACAACAGGATTTCTTCCCACTGAGGGGAAAAAATGCACAATCAACATTCCCTCCCCACTTGGCTCTGTGAAAACAAAATGGATTCCTGTATTCTCCTCCCCCTCAGCTTTTAGAAAACGGCTGCCTGCCATGCACCCTTTTAAAGTTACCAATAGCAGGCCATAACATTACAGGCCCCAAAATAGAGTTTAGGGCAGGATGGCCGACGAATGATGGGATTTGCATCCCAATTCACTTCCCAGAAAACATTGTAGGCCCTACAAATCCCCTTCTCCCAGATAGGCCCAAAAGAGGCATCCATCTTCCCTCTTCAACACAGTGTCAGAGAAAGGCAGCTTCTGACAGGATCTTTAGAACAGGCACTGTCACTCTACAAGGTAAGGCCCTACTTCACTCCAAAAGACACAAGAGAAAACAATAAATACCTTTCTCTAATGCCTTTTAATGCTTATATAAATAATTCTGGCCCAAAGCCCCCTCACCCAGCCTCATTGGACCTTACTGCTAATTCCATGCAGGCCTTTTCCATTTTTTTTTACTCCTTTCTGTTTTACACCGGTATACTTTCACAGGCCAGGGCCGATATGTGGCAGCCACTTTCACAGGCCAGGGCGGATATGTGGCAGCCACTTTCACAGGCCACAGCGACCAGCGCGGGTGATGGACCTGCACCAAACTTGGTACACATAACCCCCCTATGACATGACCCACGGATTATGGGATTTGTAGTACTTTCCAACACTTTGGTTCCCACAGACCACTGAGGCCACCAAAAAGGACCAATACAGAGCACACTCAGCACACACAGCCCCCATGACCCACTCTACGTCCTGGTGCAGTTCGGAGGAGGGTGGGCCATGGATGATGGGACTTGAAGTGCCTCTACAGTCCGCTGCAACCCTCATCCAATCACTGATCGAGACCAAACTTGCCATACATAACCCCCATGACTGCCTTCACGTCCTGGTGAGGTTTGGGGGAGGACTGACAATGGATGATGGGATTTGTAGTACTTTTACACCCCTCTGTTCCCACAGACCACTGTGTCCCCCAACAAACACCGAGGAAGTCCACACTTGGCACACAGAGCCCCAGTGACCCACTCTACATCCTACTGAAGTTTGGAGGGGGACAGAACATGGATGATGGGACTTGCAGTACCTTCCTTCACTTCCCAATCCTGCTACAAACCTAATCCAATGACTGATCAACACCAAATCTGGCACACAGAGCCCTCATGACCCACTCTACAGCCTGGTGCAGTTTACTGTGAGACGGACCACGGATGATGGGACTTGAAGTACCTTCACTCACTTCGAAAAACAATGCATCCCTCATCCATTCACCAATACAGACCAAACTTAGCACACAGAGCCCCCATGACCCAATCTACATCCTACTACACTTTGGGGGGGGGGGACGGGACCCACAGAGATGATGGGACTTGCACTACCATCAGTAATTTCATGATACCACTGCAACTCCCAATAATGATGGATCAAGACTAAACTTGGCACACAGAGTCCCCATGACCCACTCTACATCCTGCTGCGCTTCTCAAATAACCCGGGCAGGGCCGGGTCCCCAAGCTAGTTTTATTATAAAAATCCTTAATTCTCAATTATCTCAATGGTACAGAATAAGCAGAGGCCAAGACCGATGTTGGGAGAATGATGAGGAACTAATATCCTTGAAGCCAATCTCTCTGTCACCCTGCTATGCATGCATACCTCTTCAATGCATTATTTATGTTCCACCACTTGGGCTCTTTTCTGCCACATCAAGGAGGCCACCAGCTGCAGACCCATCTCTCCCCCCATGGATCTATCACTCTTCAATCAGATGTGGTAGTCTTCAATATCACATAACTAACTCTTCAGCCCCACATAGGGAGCATAGGCTCACTTTCTCAAAAATATTGGGCATATCCCATTTTTCGGTACAGGAGAAAGTTCCCAAAAGATCTAAAGGTCAAATTAGTTTTCCTTACCTAATGTAGTTATTTGCAAGACAAAGTGTGAGTGGATGATATTGGTACCAAATATGAGTTCTCAATTAAATAGAAATATCTTCTTTGTGGAAAGCCCCTAATACATCATTAAGAGAAGAGTGGAATATGGATAATGGGCCGACTGTGTCAACTGACACAGGCTGGTTGACAGCAAATTTTATTGAAAATTGAATTTGTTCATTACATATTGCAAATGATTTATTATTTCAGGGATTGGTTTCCCATGCTTCTCATTTATGAAAGGAACTGTTCAAGGTGACTTTATGTACCAATATAGCTCTTACATTTAAAACAAATGGCCTAAACCCCAGCTAGAGTAGATCTGTTGTTTGCACCTAGGAAAGTTCAGTTTATTCAGTGGGTCTACACTTGAAGGGACAAACAACTGGATTTAAGCTATAAAGTAGGAAATGAAACATCAGCTCCTTATACATTTCCAGACATGTCCCTACCCACCACAAATATCCTCTAGAAATAAACATTAAAAGCAATTTAAATGGCAACTGTAGTCATTTAGGGAAAGAGCTCTGTGTCTCCCATTATAGAAGAGAGTCTGTGGGGTTTGTTTCCAAAAGATACTGAATTTAAAAAGAGCTATAGGTGGAAACACATTGTTGGTTAGGAAAAGAATACAAAGTGTTTCAAAAAGATGGACCCAATTTCAAAGCAGTATATTTCATGTGGGCCGACCAAGGGCAAGATGGATGGATGGTATCCTCGAAGTGACTGGCTTGACCTTGAAGGAGGAGCTGGGGGTGGCCACGGCCGACAGGAAACTCTGGCATGGGCTGGTCCATGAGGTCACCAAGAGTCAGAAGCGACTGAACGAATGAACAACAACATATTTCATGTTGGCAAAATGTTCTAATTAACAAAAAGTTAATAATAGTTTAATGAGTTGTCAAGTTACCAAGTTTTAATAACCATTTTGAGAATGCTTAGTACCTAGTTGTTCTGTGCAGCAGTCGCACATCCTTGCCCTTTATCCTATGCCCTCTCTCCATTGGTGCATCTTGCACTTATTCCATTCCTATTGTTTATAGCAGCTTACTGCCACTGGTTAATGATCTCAGTTTTATTGAGTCTGAGTTGATGTTTTTATATGTGTATGTGTTTTATTTTATTGTATTTTATATTGTGCTTCATTTTTACGTTTGTTTTTAGGCACTTTGTGCCTTCTGTAAGCCACCTGAGTCCCTTTGGGGAGATTGCGGTGGAATATAAGAATAAAGTTATTATTAAAACAAATCTTTTTTTTAAAAAACTCTGCAAATGGAGAATATCTCATTAGGCCTTATGTTGCAGGTTGCCCTCTTGTAAATTATTGAAACCAGGAGGTGTTTGTACACTGAGAGAGGCATCTAGCAGGACTCCTTTGAAGCTGTGTCCACACTTCAAAGGGTTTCATTCATGGGAGATTCGTGGTTGCAGAGATATAGCAATTTCAAATTGGGTCCATCTTTTGGAAACACCCTGTAGTATGTAGAGATCAAAACTATCAAAATTGCCAAATCAGTTCGGCACAGGGCTTAGAAAAGTTCATTTTATAGCAAAAGAATGCATATCCTCAATTTTTTCAATTTGTTTGGTACCTTTTGGAAACAAGCTCCACATCTGGCCCTCCATATCCATGGATTCTGTATCCATAAATTCAACCATCCATGGACAAAAATATTCGCAAAAATCCAAAAAGCAAACTTTGATTTTGCCATTTTATAGACGAGACTTCATTTTACTATGTCGTTGTAAATAATGGGACGTGAACAGCCACGGATTTTGGTATCCACAGAGGAAGGGGTGGTCCTTGAACCAAACCTCAGCAGGTACTTACAACAGTGCAATGTTGTTCTTTCTCTCAGGAGTCACGAACATCTTTACTCAGTAAATGCATGTATGGGTAGCCATTTTAAAAGCTGGAAACGCTATCATTTTTAGATAATTTGTTTCCATGAATTTGTTTTTAATTTGTTCTTGTTGTTTTTAAAACAATAAAATAACCAATATTAAACATAATTAAGACGATTAAAAGGATTTAAAATATTACACAGTTCAAAACTATACAGATTAGCAAGGACAGAAATCAATGAGGCTGAAAAGCTTTGATGAATAACTAAGTTTCTCCTTGGAACAGGAATGTATTTGGGGCTGAATGTCCAAGAAGATGATATTCTCCAACTGGGGTGCCATGGCTGAAAAGGCGCTTTCCTGCGTCCCCTTACAATGTATTCCTACAGTGATCAAGGCCCAATTCACGCAGGGCTTTAAATGGCATCATAAACACCTTGAATCCATACTGGAAGAATACTGGCAGCCAGTGTAATTCTTTTTGAATTGGCATAACATGCTGTCCATATGGTACTTCTCCCCATTGACCTCTCATCCCACTGAGCAAGTGCTTTTGTGTTGGCCTGTGTATTTACCATCCAATAATGTAACAAGGGTGAGGGAAAATCATTACTCAAAGTTGTTATTAGCCCACTTTAGAAAGAAAATGTGAATGGGATATTTACATAATATTACTGATAGCACCAACAGTCTGCTCTCACTATTTGAAGTGACAAAACATAACTGCAAAACTGCAAAACCATCAAGATGTCGGATTCAAGTTTACCATTAAGAATGATGTGAACGTAACAGTTCTTCTGCAAATGTCAACTCATTCTAGGAATAGAGGAATGATGTTTGGCACCAACCAAACACAGAATTGGATCTAATTTAGTTATATGGCTTCTCAACTCCAGGGTTTCTTGGATGAAACCAACTATCTTGATCCCTCGCACTCTGGTTTTAGACCTGGACATGGAACAGAAACAGCTTTGGTTGCCTTGGTGGATGACCTCCGCAGAGAGCAGAAAGGGGAGTTTGTCCCTGCTGGTTCTCTTGGACCTCTAAGGGGCTTTCGACACTATCAACCATGATATCCTTCTGGGCTGGCTCTCTGGAATGGGTCTTGGGGGTACTGCAGTGGCTCTGCTCCTTCCTGTTGAATTGTAGCCAGTTGGTGATGCTGGGAGATACCTGCTCGGACCCCTGGCCATTGACTTGTAGAGTCCTGCAATGTTCAATGCTTTCCCCCATGCTTTTTAACATCTACATGAAACCATTGGATGAGATCATCCAGAGTTTTGGAATTGGGTGCCATCTCTCTGCTCGATAGGGTTACACTCCCCCGAAGACACAGATCTGCAGTCTGGGGAGTCTTCCTGGACTCAGCGCTGACGTTTGAAGCTCAAGTGTTGGCAGTGACTGGGAGGACATTCACACTTGTGTGCCAGCTTTGACCATACCTCAAAAAATTTGACTTGGCCACGGTGGTCCACCTATACCAGGGGTGCTCATTAGGTAGATCGCGATCTACTGGTAGATCGCGTAGGGTGTCCTGATAGATCGCAGGCAGGGTGGGAGGAAGGCTCAGTCCCGCCCCGCAGGCTCCCGACACCGCCCAGGTGCAGAAGGAGGTTGGACTGGATGGCCTTTGGAGATTTCCTCCTATTCTATGAACCTATTGTTGTTATTATTATTATTATTATTGGAGGCTGAATGGCCATCTGTGAGAAATGGTTTGATTGTGTTTTTCCCTTATGGCAGAAGGACTGGATGGCCCTTGGAGGTCTCCTTCTATTCTAGGAACCTGTTGTTGTTGTTGTTGTTGTTGTTACTACTACTACTATTATTAGTAGCAGAGGCTGAATGAATATTATCATCATTATTATTATGAATAAATTCAGGGGCTTATTATACTCACATTTAGTTGAATTCAGTCTTAAAATATATTATACTAGCTGTACCCGGCACGCGTTGCTGTGCCCTTTTTAGGAGATGCGAGAAAGTCCAATCATCCACGGTGTGCCCTCCTCTAAACTGCAGTTGGATGGAGTGTGGGTCATGGGGGGCATGGTGTGCCAAGTTGGGTCTTTATTGGTCTTGGTTCTGGGCCACAGTGGTCTGTGGGGAATGATGGGTTTTGAAGTACTACAAATCCCATTTTCCATGGTGGTACTTCAAGTCCCATCATGCATGGTCGGGGCTCTGTGTGCCAAGGTAGGTTACTGTAAATTCAGGCCATACACAATGTCCCATGAGCTGAGGCCTAGTTAGGAAAAGCAAGTTAATGAAGCCTTACTGTCAATTCAGGCCATACACAATGTCCAATGAGCTGAGGCCTAGTCGGGAGAATCAAGTTAATGAAGTCTTACTGTCAATTCAGAGCGTAAACAGCTTCCCAGTACTTAGGCGTTAATGGGCTACTGTCAGTTAGGGAAATCCCAGGGCTAGTTAATGAAGTCTTACTGTCAATTCAGAGCATAAACAGCTTCCCAGTAAGTGAGGGCTAGTTAGGGAAATCAAGTTAATGAAGCCTTACTGTCAATTCAGAGCGTAAACAGCTTCCCAGTAAGCGAGGCCTAGCAGTTGGGGAAATCAAGTTAATGAAGTCTTACTGTCAATTTAGAGAATTGGTGCCACTAAGCAGCTTTCCAGTAAGTGAGGGCTAGTTAGGGAAATCAAGTTAATGAAGCCTTACTGTCAATTTTGGGCGTGGTCTGTGATTTTGGGGTGTAAATTTTTCGGTTGGAAGTGATTTGGGTGTTTGTGTTGGGTATTGGCTCAGGCCTTTTCCTTATTCTGTTTTGGCAGTTTTTTATGGTTCGGAATTTTCATGTTGGCTGGCCAGTGCAGCAGTTATGGAAATCCGCCCTTATTGGCAGCCAATCATGTTGTTCAGAATGTAGAGGCTGGGTGAGTCTTTGGCTGCCCCGGAGGATGCTGGTAAATGTAGTTTTATTTTTACTCGTTGTTTTGGGGGCCTTTTAGGTTTTAGGGGGAAGAGTTTCTTTGCTCCAAACGTACCTTGCTTGAGGCCTATTTCTGTTGGCAAATATTGTGTTTCTGCGTTGTAAGGTTTCTTTGTTTGAGGTATACATCACATGACGTGAACCCATTTATATAATAGATGGCTCTCACTGAAATAAATTTCGCAATATTTTGCTTTTATGGCTCTCTGAGTAGTGGTTAGGAGGATCATTTTGACTTGGTTGTTTTACAAGTAGCTCGCATGCTGAAAAAGTGTGAGCACCCCTGCCCTATACCCTTTGGAGCTAACCTATTTTCAAGACCACATCTCTTTCTATGAACCAACACGAGCATTAAGAGCTACCCGGGAGGCCCTCCTCTCAGTCCCACTTCTGTCTCAAGTGCGGTTGGTGGGGACGAGAGATGGGGCCTTCTCAGTGGTGGCTCCCCGGCTTTGGAATGCCCCCCCCCAAGAGAGATTAGGCTAGCCCCCACTCTCCAAGCCTTCTGTATGCAATTGAAAACATGGCTTTTTCGACAAGCCTTTGACCATGTTTAGAAACCCTTAAGGAACGAACTTGAGGACCTTGAGATCATTTCATTGTGCACTTATGAGACTGATATTGATTGCAGTTGTTTTATATCTGCAACTATTGTTGCATTTTACTGATCTTAACTGGGGGCGACAGGAGGGAGGGGTTGTGATGTTTGTGTTAGTTGTTACTGCCTTTGAGTGCTTTGTGAGTCATTCCAAGTCTCTCTGGGAGATGGTGGTGGGGTAAAAATAAAGTTTTATTATTATTACTATGTTTACAAAAGATCAATTTAAAATGGGATGAGGCTGAAGTGATTATTTTGGTAGATCTGCTGTAGACAAGTTTTCTTCAGTGAGTGTGGATCCAACTCATTTTTCTTCCAATTATATTAGTATATAGGACATTTGTGTGTTTCATTGGGATTACTGAAAGGAAATATAGGAAGGCGTCTGATGGGTGAGATGTTTGGACAGGTCACATTTGGGAATGATGTCTGGGTGAACATTTGTGCAGCTTTTCAGGAGGGATGAAGAGACTATTGTGGGTTAATTGTAGATTTTCCACAGTGGTAGTATTTTGCATCCTAGCAGAAGGAAGGATTTCTCAAAAGACTGGATAGAGCTGAAAGCCAATTTATCACCACCACGGCTAGTGTTATCACACAGGACCAAAGAACCCAGTGGAACCAAAATAAAGTGTGTGCTATTTCAAGAAACACCTGCATCGCTGCCACTGAGCCAAAGAGGGTGCAAGGGGAATAGCTGCAGGGAGGGAGGGAAATGGGGAGGAAACAGCCAACATAATGAAAAAACATATTCAGGAGGGCCTAACACAATGGTTTCTTCCAAAAGCATACTTTCTCTAACATTTTTAAATGATCATCTATGCCTACTTACTGTATTTCATATTTTATACCTCTGTTGAATTTTATTATTTTATAGCAGCTTACAGTAAAAATTTTAAAGCATAGTAATAAACAGTGTTACGAGTAAATTTTAAAACCAGCTAACAACAGAATAGCAAAGCAAAATATTTATATAATGTCCATGCTTAAAATATGAAATCTTTAAAAGCCTCCAAGCAATAGAAATTTTAACCAGGAAACTAAAAGATACCAGGACAAATTCTTTGGGAAGGCTGCTCCACAACTAAGGTGTCAGGAATGAAAAGCCTCATTTTTTTCTTGCCAAATGCCTTAATTCTGTCTAAGAAGCATCAAAATGAAAGTTCTTGACATATGACCAGGATGATAAAGGAGCAGGTGATCCTTAACAGCTTGGAAGAACTTGAAAATTAAAACAGTATTTTAAACTGTTCCTGAAAACAGCCCATTGGGAATCAAAGATCTCTCAAAATTGTCAAGATATATTCCCAATTAGCATATGGACTCCCAAAATCTGAACCAGTTGCAGCTTCTTTTATTATGGGTATGATGCAATACAGTAATCTAATCTATTCCAGACTATGGGTTACCAACAGGCAAAGTACAAAGTAATCTCCATAGAAAAGGTAAGAGAAAATAGTAAGTCAACGTAACACACTGGAGCAATGGTCTCTTTAGAAAATAACTCTTTTTTAAAATAGGAATAACTAGTTCATTTCTTACTACAGATTCTTATGAACTGATATCATCACCTTACATCAAAGAAAATTGTTCCATAAAGTTTAAAATCAGATATCTTGTGAAGTCATTTTTATAGTCATAGCTACTATCAGCTGTCAAAACAAAGAATATTGAAGAAAAAGGAAGATTTGTAATATATTATAGCCAATTTATCATCTAAGTGACATGTGTAGAGCAGCAAGATTGAAAAAAACTAAATCCTCCTTTGGGAGAGAAATGAATTTGCTTTTTAATGTTATTATAATAATGATTATAGTTTCCAGTAACCTTGCCATATTACAGACAAACCACCAAAATATCTGATGTAGGGCATAACAAGTGTCAGAGATCAGCACCATATTTTTGCCCCACCGGCTACAAGTGTTTCTTTCTTTCCCTAGAAACTTGTGAGAGCTCAACAGCCAATGGCTCAAGGACCAGCACATGTTCACAGGTCACCACTTTGAGTGACATTGGTGTAAAGTGAGGCGGGGTATCACAGAAATATTTTACACATTTCCACAGAATGTGGAGCACGACACTACCCGGATGGAATGATTAGGAATGAAACCCACCCAAAGACACAATGTTCTTGTTCTCTTGAAATCCATGGGGTCACCATAAATTGACAGATGACTTCAAGGCATTTTCATTGTTGCTACATGCCTTCAAGTTGCTTCCACCTTGTGGTGACCCTATCACAGGTTTTGCCATTGCCTTCCTCTGAGGAAATGTGACTTGTCCAAAGTTATCCAGCTGACTACACTGTACAACAACAGGGACAAACGGACCACACAGATGTGTATAGTAAATATCTCAAAGTATATTCTAAGTCAGTGAAAGTCTATCTAATAATTTTTCACAATATCAAAATACCTAGCAATTGTAATATCCAACAATCCAACAATTATATATACACGTGTGTAGGAAAACAACCCTGGTGTGGCGCATACAGTTCCTGTGGGGAATTCCCCAAGACGTGTACTTACAGTCCTTAATGGCACAAACCTCCAATATAGTCCGATATAGTGCCATTAAGGACTGTAAGTACATGTCTTGGGGAATTCAAGGCTCTTGCTATTCTTACTATTATCTCCAATCTTCCTTCTGTAGCTTTTTCAACAAATGTTTGCACAACAAGCTGTAGCATCAGTGCTCAGCCCAAGCACATCACAAAATCCTACTGAAGGATTGAGAGATGCCTACAAACACTTCTGTTTTCTTGGCCATGGATAAATGAAACCACAGAAAGTCAACTTGCAGGTAAGGTGGTCTTATTGTATATTCCTGTTGATGTAGTGTAAAACTGACCGAGAACATCCAGAGACTCATAATTGAAAATCTATACTACATTAATTTCTGAGGAACAGTGGTAGGGCGCATGCATGGTTTAAATGTAGAGGATCTCAGTTTCAGTGCCTGAAATCATCATGTACTGTTGGCATAGCCAGTGGTTCTCAACCTGTGGGTTCCCAGCTGTTTTGGTCTACAACTCCCAGAAATCCCAGACAGTTTACCAGCTGTTAAGATTTCTGGGAATTGAAGGCCAAAACATCTGGGGACCCACAGGTTGAAAACCACTGGCATAGACTCTTCTGCAAAAACCCAGAGAGCTGTTCCCAATCAGTTCAACATAACTGAGCAAGAGGAATCAATATTCTCAGTAAGTATAAAAGCATCCTACTATATCCCTAAGTAGGATAATGACTGTGTTTTACCTGAACAGCAAGACAGGCAGCATTATCAGAAAGCAAAATTTGTTCATCTGTAAAATAAAAATAAAGAGAGAGGGAATGTCAGAAATAATTGCTCTTTCCTCTTTCAATAATTGCAGCTTGTTTAGGGTGAAAATATAAATGTGTACCAACATAAGGAGACAAACTGCTTTAACACGAATCACATGCCCAATTACATTAATGCTGTTTCTAAAAGCCTGTGGCCCGAAGGACCAGAAATATTTCTCTTAGATATGTTCTCACAATTTAATGTATTATCCCAACAGTGAAAAAAAATCCCAACAAAGACCATGTGTTAGTCTTTTTCTTTCTTTTGTAAAATATAAATAAAGGGGGCAATTACTCATTTCCTAATAGAAATAACTTCCAACAACTTCATAATTTCGCCTGCGAAAAAAGTGGAAGCATTTGGGAACCTACAAAAAAACCTCACCCCAGTTTGCAGTTAATATCGCACACTGTGTCTAGGTCTGTCACCCAAAAGAAAGATGACAAGTACACAGCAATAAAAATTCCATGCTTAGAAGACTAGGGCTGCTACCTATTAGTCTTCATTACTTTGCAGTCCTCTGACAACTGTAGCAGGCTGCTGAGCCCCAAATGGGGGCCATAATGTGATCTGATGATATATGAAGAGCTGCTAAAGGGAGCCTGAACCATCCTAGCCTATACATTTTAACAGTTCCTTTTTACCGAGAGCCCACTTTACCACAAGACTTCAAAAATCTGCTGCCTCAGCTATTGGCGCAGTAAATCTGCCAACTGGGCCTGCAAACCACATCATTTTACACTGCCTACAGCAGCCAATATAATGAGTCAATAATAAACCAAGGACCTTATAGGCCATGGATAGCTGGTTTAGATTGGCGGATACAAGTTTAGCACAAAACAAAAACCAAACCAGATAACCACCACAAAGGGTTCTCCTTTTAACAAGGTGTCTTCCCCTCCCCTCCCCTCCCTCCATACCTGTCCGGTTAATTACACTGCAGCATATTTGAAGAAGAAAGCACAAAATACGCACCTCTCAAGGGCTGATATAAGGCAGCATTCTCAGGCCAAGGCTCTGCTGCTGTAGAAAGAGAAAAGTAGTTTAATTCAGAATGTAAACAGAGTTTGTCATTGATTTTAGGTAATAATTCTTTCCGTTTGAATTGATAGTGTCTTCCTTCAACCACCACAAGTTTAAACTACATCAAGTAGTTTTCACCTCATATGGCTGAGCATCCAGCTCAATGAAGAAGCAAGATTCACTTCTATCATAATCATGCTTGAATATGATTACAAGACCAATTACATAGGTAAATGCAAAGGTTTCCTCTTGACATTAAGTCTAGTTGTCGAACAAGTGTGGGAAATCCCTAGGAAAATAACATATAATCTATGGTATCAATAATGTGCATGCAAACTTATCTTAGCAAATATATATCTCTATATTCACTAAGCAGTGCATATAAAGTTACAACAGACAAGAATGTAGTGGCTGACTCACAGGTCTAGCCTTATTTCTAACCGCTGTAACCCAACAATGTGTTATATGGGGGATTTCCTCAACACATGTGGGGTCCAAAACAAGTCGATATGAAGTTCTACACAAGTTCTACACAATACATCGTTCTACACAATAAGGTCAGTATATACATGTGATCTCACGTTCTACACATTTCATAGTTCTACATAAGTAAAAATAGATTATAAGTTATTATCCTAGGGATTTCCCACACTTGTCAGCATATCCGTGCCATTTAGCTTTGTCTGTTCAATAAGCTGCCCCTTTGTGGTTTGTTATTAAGTCTAGTTGTGTCTGACTCTGGGGGGTGGTGCTCATCTCCATATCTAAGCTGAAGAGCCGACATTGTCCATAGAAACCTCCAAGGTCATGTGGCTGGCATGACTGCATGGAGCACCATTACCTTCCTGCTGAAGCGGTACCTATTGATCTACTCACATTTGAAAGTTTTCAAAATGCTAGGTTGGCAGAAGCCGCCATGAGTCACCCTTGGGCTGAAAATGGCAGTATAGAAATGTAGTAAATAAATAAATAAATAAGCAGGGCCTAACAGCGGGATCTCACCCCGCTCCCCAGATTAGAACTGCCAACCTTTCAGTCAGCAAGTTCAGCAACTCAGTGCTTTAATCCGCTGCGCCACTGCAGGCTCCTAAAGACCAATTGCATAGCACATGCCAAATCTCACAACCTACCAAGCCATTACAATAGGTTTATAAAGCAACGTCCTACAGAATATACTATTCTCTGTTACACCTTCTACATAAGGCCGCAGCCCAAAACACAGTGAACAAAAGAAAGAAGCCTCCAACAAGGTCATAATCAACCCCATGTACAACAGCACAGTGACAAGTGTCTTTAATTACATGTTGTTTATGTCGTGAAATGAAAAATATGACATTTCAAATGTTCACTTAGATCTACATACAACACACTACTAGAAGACATCCACTTCCCCTGCTCTCTTCCTTCACACTCTGGGGCAGATTTTGGGATTGAAATGGGAAGCTAATCTCTTCTATCACCAACATCCATTCCCCTGTCAACAAATCACCACTGACTACAAGACACTGGCAGAATTGTCTCATTGGTTTGATTTTCTAATGCAAAGACTGTGCCGTCATCTCACTGAAGATTTCGTGAGCGAAATTCTCATATATGAGAATATCATTTGAGTCAGAATTCTCTCCTGAGCATGAAGATACTGGGAGGAGATGCTCTAGGAGGGCCACCTGTTTTGCTCAGCCTCCGTATCATCCCTGCTCCTCTCCAATGGCACAATAAGAGAGAGGATCAGTAGGAATATGCAAAATGCCCTTTAAGGGAAGCTTCTCGATCACTCATGTCTTCCCAGTAACCATTTTTGAAGTAGCTTCTGAAGATTCTTCAATGCATTATGAAAACTATTGCAACCTATCTATCTATGTGTCTATGTTGGTTGGTTTGAACTAAAAACTCCACAATTTCCTGAGGGAAAGAAAAGGAACAAACCACCTGGCTGTGGCTAGGTGAAGTGGCCCTCTGTCATGTGACTGGGTAAGAAAGGGAGTGATGCAGATTGGCAGCTGCTAGGTGACATGTGTATAAGGGGAAGGAGGAAAGAAGTGAAGAGAAAGGAAGATGTATGAGGGAAAGAAAGGGAAGGAAAGAGAAAAACGACATGGTATATGAGGGAAAGGGAGGGAGGAGAAAAACAGAGCCTGAAACAACTCATTCACAGCATATCAAATAAAGTTGTGGTACAAATGTACCGAGGAGCAAGCCCTGTTGAATTTAGTAGAGATTGCTTCTTTGCAAACATGCAGAGCCATGCATCAATGTTCAATTCATGTGTAAGCATCATGAACCAGGGTCTATAAAGACCAGCTATGCACTTGTTAAGGTTTCTGCTTTCTTCAATTGTAATCTATAGTTATTTGGCCACTATTTAAAAGATCAGCAATTCCCTTGGAATATAATGCAGGGTGAGATTCTATACACAAATGTTTGTTTGTAATAGTTGCCCCATGTGTGAAAAGAGTGCATCTAAACTAACTTAACCTGACATACGTCTGAGTTACTAAGCCAAGCACCTGGCCTTTTGGAATACAGTAGTCTTATAACTATAAGTAGATTATCATTTAATTTATTTTAAGAGATTTGAGAGATAGATAGGGAACTCAATAGGTGTTAATAGTGATAATAGCCTGATCAGAGGTTTACAATTAAAATAAACAGAAGAAGAAAAAGGTTGGAAAAACACCAGAGGAAGAGAATCAATGGCTAAAGTTAAGGGTACCTTAGCATTATCCTATATTGCAAGCAATGCAATACTGGAAATTGAAAGTTACCTAGGAAGGCCAAGAGCTCGAACACTGTTTCCATCCTAAATATCTCGGTGTCACCTTAGACAGAACACTAACATTTAAGAAACACTGCATGAAAACCAAGTACAAAGTAGCCGCATGCAATAACGTCCTGTGAAAACTTACTGCCTGTGAATGGGGAGCAGACCAAAAAATAATAAGAACATCAGCCCTGGCCTTGTCCTACTCAACTGCCGAGTATGGCTGCCCTGTTTGGCATAAGCCTGTTCACGTGAAGCATGTGAATACAGCACTGAACAAAACATGCGAAAAGTCACACGATGTCTCAAACCTACATCTGTTGATAGACTCTACAAGACAGCTGGCATTGCCCCCCATGATGTGTTTCGGGAAGTTGCTGCTAACTGTGAGAGAAATAAGGTTGAACACTGTATGGCTATCAGCCTCCTCCCAGTACACTCAAATCAAAGAAAAGCTTCATGAAAACCACCACTCCTCTTAACGTTCTGCCAGCAACAGAAGTAGTATCCCTCTGGGCAGCTAAACCAGGAAATCCCAAATGGATGGCCCTCCACAAGGGTTTTCCTCCAGGGGCAAACCAAGAATGAGCAACTTGGAAGTCCCTGAACAGACTCAGAAGTGAACAGATCAAAACATAACCTGGCAAAATGGGACTACCTAAAAGAATCTTCCACCTTGTGCGACTGCGGAGCAGAACAAACAACCCCACACCTGTATGCTTGCCCACTAGTGTTCCCTCACTTATTGCTGGGGTTACGTTCCAGGACATCCTGCAGTAAGTGAAAAACCGCGATATAGGGTTGCTCTATTTATTTTAATATTTATACATTATTTTAGTAGTAATACACTATTTTAAGTCTTTATAAACTTTAAATAAAGTGAAGGAAAGGAGGCAACGGCCCTTCAAGGCTGGAGGGAGGGAGGACTGAGGAGGGAAAACGCCTTGGAGAGCAGCGTCGGCAAAACCCCACAAAACAGCAAAAATACCATGAGATATATTTTAAATTAATTTTTTAAATCCGTGAAACAGTGAGTCCACAATAAGTAAACCGCAAAGTAGCGAGGGAACACTGTAAGCCCTGCCTCATGCACAGAGGAAGAATTGTTTAAAGCTACAGACAATGCAATCGCTGTTGCCTGTTTTTGGTAGAAAATTTAGCTGCTTGTGCTCCTTCTATTTTTAATCAGTTTTATACTTATGTATGCAATGGTTTTGACATGAAATAAAATCCTATGGTGCAATTTTTAACGTGGATATTTATTTATTTATTTATTTACAGTATTTCTACCCCGCCCTTCTCACCCCCCGAGGGGGGATTCAGGGCGGCTTACAAGGCAGCAATTCGATGCCAGAGTATACAAAATAACCATAAAAACATACAAGATTAAACAGTTAAAACAGACAACTAATCAGCATTCAATTAAGTTAAAAACAGTGTTCCGTCCGCATGACTAGATTAAAAACAGTAAGCCATATTCTCATCTGTCAATTGGGAGTTGAATTCCTCCCAAACCCCTCCAGCATTTTTCTTTAGTTATGGGGGTTCTGTATGCCAAATGTGATCCAGGTCCATTGTCAGTGGGGGTCACAGTGATCTGATTTGATGCAGGGTGAATTACAACTTCCATCATGTGGAGTCAATCCCCAAACCCCTCCAGTATGTATTGTCCAAAGTCCAAATCAGTCCAAAGGGCTGCATTCTGCTATTGTGCAAAGGCCTGGTCCCATAACCACGATTTTACTTTTTTCCTAAATGCTAGGAGGGATGGGGTCGAACGTATTTCGCTTGGAAGCACATTCCATAGGCGGGGAGCCACAGTCGAAAAGGCCCTGAGATGCTGGCGGGAGTGAGAGCAGGGCCTCCCAATAGGATATCCCAATAGGAATACATTCTTCATTAATGCCCCCCAGCTGGTGCCAGACCGCGGTGGGAGCCATCTTGGAGCCCATGAAGGGCGCTGGGGCACAGGACCCCCTGGCCGGGAGGAGTGGGCGGTGGCCGAGTCCACCAAGATGGCGCCTTTGAACTGCTCGGCATCTCCTGCCCACAGTCTCCATGCGGGGTGCCCTGACCCCGCCCTCCCGATCCGAGCATCCACCGCTGCTGGCGCGCTGGCCAGCGGCACCGGAGGACTTCAACGTCTCCCAGGTGCTGGCAGGGGTCCCTGGGGCCCGGGCCCGCCGCCGGGCCTGCATTGTTGATGGCGGCCTTAAAAACTCTGCCTGAACCACCCTCTGTCCCGTCACCGGCTGGTGACCAGGGTAAGACCGGTGGCCCAGTTTGTAGAGGGACATCTTTGAGGGCGGCCAACCCAGACGACAGCACAGCGACCAGATGCCTTGAGCCAAACCGCACCGCCGCGGAAGAGGCGTCGCCGCAGGCCAGGAGCACCAGCCCCTCTCCCTCCGACTCCTCCAGAGACCTCCAGCCGGGGCCATCGACTCCCGGACTCCTCGCAGACGCCGGCTAGCCACCTCGGAGGGATGAAGCCCCCCCGCCCCTGAGCCCAGGTCCTGGCGATCTTTTCGCCCTAGAACCTTCTGGGGCCCAGGGTTCGAGCGTAGCCACCGGTCACATCTGAAGCCAATAAACAACACCTCTTTATTATGCCTGGCTCCCTCTGCCAGGCTGCGGGACGGAGGAAGCTGGCCCATACTTCTTTCCTATGGCCAGCGGAGGGGATTTGCCGTAAGACCCCCCAGGCTTCCATCCTTTGATGCTCTAGTGGGTCCAGCCTAGGCCCTGGATCATCTTCTATGTCCCGAACCCTGACTCTTTTCCCTTTCCCCACCCCCTTCCGATTGTTGTATTGTTTTGTCTGTCATCCATTGCTATGTTATTTGTTGCCTCTTGGCCTTGTAAGCCGCTGCGAGCCTCACGGAGTTTAGCGGCATAAAAGTCCAAAGTAATAAATAATAAATAATAATACATTCTTCATTAATGCCAGTGAGCTTCCTCCAAACCAAATATCATCTTAAAAAGAAAAGGGGTGTTTCTCAAGACTGCAGCAAAGAAGATTTAAATTCCAATCTGCCACAGTCTTGATAAACAGAAGTCCCCATTACCACCACTACCACACTTCACCATCTGACACAATTTGCATTTTTACAAACATGCAAGGGAGGTGCAAAAGTGTAGTTATATTTAATAGTTAAAATTTCATTGAATTAGATACAGCCTTTGAAAACAGATATGCCTTGATGATTCCTCAAGAGAAGGGGGGACCGAATTATACAAATATTGGGGGGAAAGGAACTCGGAAGATAAGGTGCTTGTCAAAGAAAATGGATGGCAGTATCAGACGAGAGATGCAATCTTTAGTCCAACCAAGAGATCAGTATCAGAAGAATGCAGAGCTGCAGAAAGACTATAAAGATCAATTAAAGAGGAAAGTTAAAACAAGAGCAATAAAGTGTAAACATTTAGAACTTGTAGAATTTTTCAAAGAGTATGCAAGGAAGGGAGCCGGTGGTGTTATAATTTTAATGCTGGACTATAGCCCTGGAGAATAGGGCTTAAAATCCCCACTTGATCATGAAACCCACTGAGAAAAATCACCGAGGAAACAAACAGAAAACAATGAACTGTTTTCTGGCTTCTAGAGGAATCCAAGAACATCCAGGAAGCCAAACTTTCTCAAAGGATCAGAGGCTCCTACCGTAGGTATGTTACTTTTCACTTCTGATACAAATAAAGTGTTTCGCTTGCTGTAGCAAACACATTATGTTTCTACTACGGAGTAGCTTTCATGCCACCATTTCAACAACATGCTGTCTCTTTGGATATGTTTAAGACAGAAGATTGGTTTGGGCTGAAAAGTAAAACTTCAGGGATATCTAAGGAAATGCTGGAAAAGAGAGCAGAGGCAAGTCATTTTGCTAAGGAAGCAAAACGTTCTGGTAGAAATGTATGGTTTTTAAGAAATCTATTGCACATCAGATGGCTGTTTTGCATTGCCCTAAAATATCAACACATACGAGCCATTCAAAGTCTGGATGCATGTGAAATCTACCACAAGGTAGATTAACAATGGAAGCTGAAATGCAGGAGGGAGGGGGGAATGGGGCGTCCTTTTTTAGAATCTACATTTTTAAGATAATACAAAACAGAATTCCTTTCTTATTATTAATAGATAGGTAGATGAATAGATAGCTAGCGATGAAAATGGAAACATGAAATAAAGACTCTCCTTTTGGGGACCTATGTCAAACTGATCCGTCATACACTGTATGAAGACATAACATTGAATCAGCAAAACCATTGATCCTAATAGGGAAGCTGGAGCTGACAGACAAGAGCTCACCCTGCTCCCTGGATTCAAACCACCAACCTTTCGGTCAGCAATCCTACCAGCACAAGGGTTTAACGGGTACTCCTAGCCATGAATAAAATCAAGAAACCTTACAAATTACATTTAGTGCAGAAAGGTAGCACTAAATGTAATTTAGTCTCGGCGGTGGCCGGAAGAGCTTTTGCACAGTTAAAACTTGTGCGGCAGCTGCACCCGTACCTTGGGAAATCTGACTTGGCCACGGTGGTCCACGCTCTGGTTACATCCCGAATAGACTACTGCAACATTCTCTACGTGGGGTTACCTCTGCTCGGAAGCTGCAATAAGTCCAACGCTCGACAGCCAGGTTATGAACAGGAGTGGGGTACAGGGAACATACAACTCCCTTGCTGCTCCAGCTCCACTGGCTGCCAATTAGCTTCCGGGCACAATTCAAAGTGCTGGTTTTAACCTACAAAACCCTATACGGTTCCGGCCCCGTTTACCTGTCCAAACGGATTCTCCCCTACGAACCATCAAGGACATTAAGATTATCCGGAGAGGCCCTGCTCTCGGTCCTGCCATCTTTGCAAGCGCGACTGGTGGGGATGAGAGACGGGGCTTTCTCTGTGGTGGCCCCTTGGCTGTGGAACTCTCTCCCAAGTGATGCTAGATCTGCCCCCTCTCTGTTGTCCTTTAGGAGGCTGGTGAAGACTTGGATGTGGAACGAAGCCTTTCCAGAATAGGCTGAGATTGGCTATAGTCTGAATGAACGACCACGTTTACAGATCAAGTGGAATTGTTTTTAGTGGCGTTGTGGTTTTATGCTTGGGCTTTTTATGTATTTTAATATGTTGTAGTAGTTGTTTTTAAATTGTATAGCATTGAATCTTGCTGTAAGCCGGTCTGAGTCCCTCTATGGAGGTGAGAAAGTCGGGGTATAAAAGTTTTAAATAAATAAGTAAATATTATAATAAACCATTTTTTAATTTTAAAAAAGTGGTTCAATCATCATCACCACAGTGAGTGCTTTCACTACAAGAAGAGCAGAAAGCACTCCTCTCCAGATGATCTTGGAGCCAGAACTGTAACAAAAATGCTTTGTAGCTTTGTAATTGCATCTTCCATTCTTCACAATATACCAAACTTGCCTCTTCCGAAAACCTGGGTTCAAGCGTAAAGCTTTATACTGCCTTTCCAATCCCAATTTCTTCATCATAAGAAACAAAGCAAACAAAAGCGACATTATTAGAGTCATAAATGCCAGCAGGTTTTTATGTTGTGGCTTTGTCATGAATCTCTTCAAAACAGGAGGTTTTGGCCTCACTGGACAAACAGCCCTCCAAGGAATAGACCTTTTCCCCTATTCTTTTCTCTTTTAGGGGCAAGGATTAATCGTTCTGCCTCCATTAATACAGTGGGCTCTGTGGATTTTCAAATCCAGTTATATACCATGGTATAGTAAAATGGTGCCCCTTATATGCTTTTTAGATTTTTTAAAATTCAAGTTGTGACTGGTTGAATCTGTGGATACAGATTCTGTGATAAAGTGAACCGACTGTACACTCTCAATGCAACGTTCTCAACCACCAGATGCAAACCTAGAGGTTTCTTTTACCAGCTTTGCCTAATAAAGCACCCAGCGGACTTCAAAAGCTAGGATAAGGTTTTCTGTGTCTCCTGGCTAACAGGTATAATCAATGCGGATTTGGGCTTCTGTTTAACAGTTAACAGAACTACACTGTATAGTATAAAACATATAACTGTATACATACAAGCTGGCTAAGATTACTTCCTTGGATATTACATGCATTCACAAACATTTGTACTTCTATGTGCATGCAGAAACCAATCACATCCAAGTGTCATAACCAAACATTTACACCATTATTAGTTTAACAGCGAGGCTTGCGCCCTAGAGAAATAGGTTCCAGCAGTGGGACTGTGTTCTTAGTTTTTTTTAAGGGACAGAATACGCGTGTATATACATATATACATACATATATACATACATGTATGTACGTATACGAGAATGATGCTATATATAGAACTGTACAAAGATTATGTACAGCCATTTTTAAGGAAGACTGAACTTTAAAAATGCAGGCATAAACTGGACCGAAACAGGGGGCCCTTCTTAAGAATCATTTTATTATCAAATGAATTTGTTGTTGTTTATTTGTTCAGGCACTTCCAACTCTTCGTGACTTCCTGGACCAGATCACTGCCAGAGCTCCCTGTTGGCCATGGCCATCTCCCAGCTCCTTCAAGGTCAAGCCAGTCACTTCAAGGATACCATCCATCTTGCCCTTGGTCGGCCTCTCCTCCTTTTTCCTTCCATTTTCCCCAGCATCATTGTCTTCTCTAAGCCAGTGTTTCCCAACCTTTTTTGAGCCGCAGCACACTTTTAACATTAAAAAAATCTGGGGCACACCACCAACCAAAATGACACAAAATGACACTCTAACACAGTAAAGAACGGCTGGGGTTGGTGGCCTGCTGGGAGCAGCTGCTGGGAGTGCCAAAGCCGGGAGGGGCGGAGCCAGGCTGCGCCATGCCCCGCCCCTACCCCCAGCTTCACCTCTCCCAGCAGCTGCTCCAGCCTTGAGGGGGCAGTGCCAAGCCAGCGGTGCCAGAGCCAGCACAATGCTGGCTTGGCACTGTCCCCTCAAGGCTGGAGCAGCTGCTGGGAGTGCCAAAGCCGGGGAGGGGGCAGAGCCAGGCTGCGCCATGCCCCTCCCCCTCCCCCCAGCTTCAGCTCTCCTACAGGCCATGCCATGCCCCACCCCCTCCCCGCAGCTTCAGCTCTCCTACAGAGGAGGAACATGAGCGGTGGACGGGCTTCAGTGGGCGGGGCTCCTCCACGCGGCTTCAGCGAGCGAGGGGCAAGAGTCATGGTGGGAGTCATGGCGGATTGGAGGCTGGCTGGGGAAACGGCCGAAGGAGGCGGCGCCCCGGTCCCTTCTTCTTTTTCTTCGCCACTGCCCATCCCTTCCTCCTCCCCAAGCAGCAGGAGTTCGGCAGGAGGGGGGAGGAAGGGGGGCAGAGAGCTTTTCTCGCGGCACAGCAGGAGGTCCGTCACGGCACACTAGTGTGCCATGGCACACTGGTTGAGAAAGACTGCTCTAAGCTTTCCTGTCTTCTCATGATGTGCCCAAAGTACTCTACTATCCTTCCCTCCAGTGAGCAGCTGGCCATTCTTTCCTGGAGTATGGACTGGTTGCATCTTCTCGCAGTCCAAGGCACTCTCAGAATTTTCCTCCAACACCAAAGTTTAAAAGCATCTATCTTCTTTCGCTCAGCCTTCCTTATTGTCAAATGAATGTAGACATTTAAATCCTATTGTTAGATAAAACTATAATTGAACCATTGAACCAATGGAATTTAATCAAGTGTTGATTTGCTGAATTACCACTGAGTCAACGTATCTACACTAATTAGATATAACAATAGAATTTAGGCCAAAATTATTCCACTGCGATGAGGTGAGTGACAAATATACTTCTCCATTTATGGCACTTGCAAACAGTATTTCTTTATCTCGGGGAGGATTTACCATGCGGGAATAAGACAGTAATGCAAAACGGTAATGCTAAAATTGTTTGTCTATAAAAAGGGGCCAGAGACCACAAATGGGATTAATTTTCAAATAGATATAGGTTCTATGGGTTGGGGAGCCAGACCTCTTGGTAACCATGGTTTGTTTATTTGAAGACTGCACTTTTCTAGCCTAATGATGATTAAAAATCATACAACAGAAATATACAGCGGGAACAACACAAATAAGAACACACATGTAAACCTATTTTTACGGACAACAATTCCGTTACCACGGAATACATAGCTGAAATTATATGAATGCGTTCCAATTTTAAAGGCTAGATTTGTGGGCTGGCCTATGAGGATGAGGCTTAACAGAAAAAAAGGTCACTGAACTCCATAAATGTTATTCTATTGTGGTAAAAAGGGGCAACTTTCCTGACTGCCATGATCTTTTGGGACAGGGATAGGTCCCAGTTAATGAAATAAATATGTTTGTTTTACCAGCAGAGTATTTTAAAAAAACTCAGGAGTATCATCCATGCTTTTCTGATCTGGACGCAATAGGTTCATATTACAAGAAGCAGTAATGTGAAGGGTTAGGAGATGTCTTAACAAGAGAGAGGGAAAATGAGCACACAACATTTTCTAATGTACAGCATGACTCTTGCCTTGTGAACAATAGGTGAAGGCATAATTTGTAGAATAATAGCCACTAATATTACACGCTGCTTCAGTTCTGTCATATTTCCAATCCATCAAGTTGATTAATGCTATAATAACTCCCCACAAACTTATCATTTGTCTAATAATGAAGTCAAACCAAGTTTATCCTTCGGCCACTGGGTTCTTTTGGTCTTTAGCTATTATTTGCCCGTCTATCTACGCCACACTAATACAGGGAGGAAAATTGTGAAAACCAAGCAGGCAGCTGGTACCTTAAATAAAAACTGGGTTTGATTTTAAGAAGGGAAAGCCCCAGTGACATTTTGCAAAACCCCTCTTGCGCCCTTGCCATTTCTCAGAGCCAAGAGATATTTCAGAAGTATCACTGGTATGGATTTCAGATTCCCATAGAAGGGAAAGATCATTAGAGAGACTTTTGGTGATTGGCAACATGTGCTTTTATTTAACAAAATATGCAAATGGAGCAAAGTTGGGAGGAAGCAAACTCCAGAGGCAATTGGCACATCTATTGCCCACTTATCAGTTTTTCACGGATTCAAGTGCACTTCAACTCCTCTTCCCTGATATATAAACCTGGTCAGTGGCAATAAATTCAAGTGAATTATTTTATTTTTCCAAATGAATGAAATGCTTTAAATACATGGTTTTATTTGTTATAATTGCATAATTGATAGTCTTTCAATACACACATAAGACAGACAGAACCGCCATTCTCTTAGAGCAGTGATTCCCAAACGCTAGTCCTCTAGGTCAGTGTTTCCCAACTGCTGTTCCGTGAGAGATCAGCTGGTGTTCCACGAGAAAACCTCTCTTCCCCCCCCCCCTCTCTCCCCTCCTGCTGCTGCTGAGAGAGGTTTTCCCGCAGCACACCAGCTGATCGCGGAATAGCGGTTGGGAAACACTCTAGGACCTAGAGAGGCAGGGAAGGCTCAGGAGGGGAGGGGTCGGGCGACGCTCTCCTCCTCCTCCGGAAGTGAGCCCACAGAATAGAGTCTATCCTGTGGGCTCACTTCCGGAGGAGGAGGAGGCAGGAACCTGGGCACCTTGGGGAGCCTTTCTCCCGGTTCGCGGCTCCACCGAGCCTGGCAGAGCCGCGAAGCGGGAGAACAGCTCCCCGCAGGGCCCAGGCCCTGCCTGGGAGCCGGGTTTGTCTAGCTGGCGTCTTCCGGCAAGCCTGGCAGGAAACGCAAGCCGGCCAAACCCGGCTCCCCGCAAAGCCCCGCCCCTCCCTCGTCCCCGGTGCGCAGGAAACCGCTCTCGGCCTCCCTCCGGCTCCCTGCCTGCCACCGCGGCACCTTCCTTCCTGCCAGCTTCGCCGGTCCTGAGTCCAGTGTGCTCTCTGAATGTAGGTGAACTACAACTCCAAAACTCAAGGTAAATTCCTATTACCTATATTTATTACTGTATTAGAGTGTCATTTTGTGTCATTTTGGTTGGTGGTGTGCCCCCGGATTTTGGAAATGTAAAAAGTGTGCCCGGCTCAAAAAAAAGGTTGGGAAACACTGCTCTAGGTGTTCTGGACTTCAATTACCAGAAGCCTTGGCTATCTTGGCTAAGGGATTTTGGAAAATGAAGTCCAAAACACCTGGAAATCCAGTTCGGGAAACACTACTTTAAGGTGCATCTACACCAGGCATCCTCAAACCACATCCCTCCAGCTGTTTGGGCCTCCCAGAATTCCTAACCATCGAACAAGCTGGCTCAGGCTTCTGGGAGTTGGAGGCCCAAACAGCTGGAGGGCCAAAGTTTTAGGATGCCCGATCTACAGTACAGAATGAATGCAGTTTTTATACCATTTTAACTGCAAGGACTCCAAACTATTGAATTCTGGGAGTTGTAGTTTGAGGAAACAACAGCATTCTTGAGCGAAGAAGGCCTAACATTTTGTAAAACTACAACTCCCAAGAATACACAACATTAAGCCATAACAGTAAAAGTGGTGTCAAACAGCACTAATTCTATGGTGCAGATGCACCTTGCAACCAATGGTTGTTGGACTGCAACTGCCAGCAAATAGTAAGGAGGAATGCTGGGAAATTTAGTCAACTAATATTTGGAGGATGCACTTTGCCCACTCCTGCCCCAGAAAGAATCACAACATGTCTGACACTAACTTGCTATTCTTTATATTAGAAAAGATAATTTTAAATTGTATTTCTAATAACTCAGAGAGACATGGAAAAGCTGGTAATTCTGACTCCTTCAAATGCTAAAATGTTATACAGTAAGTCCTTGCTATCTGCCTGGGTTTGGTTCCAGGTTCTCTGCCGATACCAAAATGTGTATATATCACACACACATATACTATGTCCTAGTAAATCAGTGTTCCTTATATAAAAATTGCAAACTTTAGGTCTGCCCTTTGAGGGGGTTTTTAAATGTCAATCTGTGGATAGTTGAATTCATGAATGTAAAGAG
The DNA here is from genome assembly GCA_030556195.1 of Anolis apletophallus. NCBI lineage: Eukaryota > Metazoa > Chordata > Lepidosauria > Squamata > Anolidae > Anolis > Anolis apletophallus. The sequence continues at coordinate 159,924,257 of JARBWK010000002.1, read as the reverse complement.
CCAACTGTACATAAGGCCTCATTACTTCAGCAAGGCTGCAGTCAGTTTGGAACTATAGTTTGGAGATCTCTCCTCCATTAGTAGTGATCAATAAAGAATGCACAAATACATCCCTTTATGAATTAGCTGCCTCATCGTCATCCAGCATAAATACCTATATGAAGGCGCAATCAATTTCAAAATGTACTCCGAGCTCTCTCATTAAATTGACCTTATGCTACTCAACAGAAAGAGTCAAGAAAACAAATTCATTGAGCTAGAGCTTCAATGGCTCTTCAAGGAACATGACAAAAAATAGACATGCTTATCTAAAAATGAAAAATATATCATTCCACAGTTCGGAAGCTTATGAACACATCCATCATCTTTCCTTATATTAATTAAAGCTAGTGCCCTATGTTCACTTGCTAAGGATTGAGTGCCAGGAAACCCAGTGAACTTTACCTCTGAGTAAACCTGCTTGGGGTTGCAAAATAAATCAACAGGAAACATAATGACAACCTATAGTTAAAATGAGGTTTCTATCAAAGATGCACATTTGTGTAATGGAGGTCTGAGGGCCCTTCCACACAGCCATATAACCCAGAATATCAAGGCAGAAAATCCCACACTATCAGCTTTGAACTGGGTTGAGTCCACACTGCCATATATTCCAGTTCAAAGCAGATATTGTGGGATTTTATTCAGCTGCATTAAGTGTTGTAATGTATAAACTGAAGTTTCAGTATTAAAAAAATAATGTATACTTAGAAGAGAATTAAATCACACTAAACTTAAAGGGACTTTAGATTTGAAAAAAATATATGCTTAGAAGTGCACTGTAAGACAGGAGTCTTTTATCTGCCGGCTGAGATAACTGTACTAAATCATTCCTAGATAACTCCACTGGCTCCTTTCAATGCATTTTCTTCACCTTTTAATCAACGCACCCAATATTTCCCAATATTTGTCTAATAGTCCTACAACACAAAGAACTGCACCATTTGCTTATATATTAGAACTGTCTTCTTGTACAATATGACCGCTGTATCCACAGGGAACACATTCCTGAGTTTACCATGGAAACTGTGGGTTGAAATAAATGAATGACTATTGCTGAAAATTACAGAGACATGCTGGAGGATCTAGAAAATTCCTAGAGAGTTACATATGTTCTGTAAGAATTTGCCAGTGCAACTCTAGGACAGCTTCCAGTAAAAGCATACCATAGAACAGAACTGCACATCATGCAGGGAGAGGGAGGAGGAATGGACTGCCAAAGTTTATTTTGTTTTAATATTTAATAGTAAATAATTTATTTAATAGTAAATAATAAATAAATCAATATTGTCCCTTTCCGTCTGTCAGGTTGTGCAGGACTACCATACAATCACCTGAAAGATGTTGAAAATTCCTAGAAAGGACACATTTTGTCAAATGAAGGTTTATGAAACCATGGGTACAGGGCCCACAGATACAGGGGTCTTATTATATGGCCCAGATACCGTTCAAGTAAAACAGTGCATCTTACCAGAAGCAGTAGGAAGATATTTTTTTATCGTGTCAGGAGCAACTTGAGAAACTGCAAGTTGCTTCTGGTGTGAGAGAATTAGCTGTCTGCAAGGAAGTTGCCCAGGGGACACCCGGATGTTTGATGTTTTACCATCCATTTGTGGGAGGCCCCTCTCATGTACCCACTGAGAGGAGCTGGAGCTGACAGAGGGAGCTGAGTCCACTGTCCCCAGATTCGAACCACTGACCCATCGGTCAGCAGTCCTGCCAACACAAGAGTTTAATCCACTGTGCCACCAGGGGCTCCTTCTAGGAAGATGTAGATGACAGAAATCTGTTGACTCACTATTGCATATTCAGACCTTCATTCCCTGCTGCCTCTCTCATGTGAATGCTACTGTCCAGGATCGAGTTCAAATAAAATGCCCATCATATGTGCTACAACAGGGGTGCTCACACTTTTTCAGCATGCGAGCTACTTATAAAACAACCAAGTCAAAATGATCTACTTACCCACTACAAAAATGTGAAACATATAACACAATATATGCTTTGAACTGGGTTTTCTGATTCAAAGCAGATCACATGGCATTTTATTCAACTGTGTGGAAAGGACCTCAGATAACCCAGGGCCGGCAGCACTTGGGCGGCGTTGGGAGCCTGCAGGGCGGGACTGAGCCTTCCTGCTGCCCTGCCTGCGATCTACCAAGACGCCCTACTACACAATCTACCAGTAGATCGCGATCTACCTAATGAGCACCCCTGTGCTACAATATATACTAAATAGAAATGTATTGGCATGTTTTGTGGTACACACTCGCCAAAAAAAATTTGCAACTACAGCTGAAGATGGGCATATCATTTCTCTCTATCTCTAAAGAATGAATTTTATCATTGAAAGGCTATGGAGAAGTCACACATAATTTAAAGGTTAGGGTTATGTGTATCAGACCAGTTGAAAAACATATTCAGATTGGATTAAACTCCTGGACAAGGAGTTCCCCGCCCTTGAGCTACATGGAAATCTTTTCAATATAATTCTGGATGCTAGCAATTGCTTTTTATGTCCACATTCTTCCCACAATGCTTTGGTCGCAGGCATTTTGCAACAAGCCAATTTAATACATTAGTTTAGCATGCACACATTTGTTATTCTGTCTGCCTTGTTAGTCAGGGTGCTGTTGGGTAGAATTAGGTTTGTCTGCAAAAGGACTTTGTGTGGCATCCTACATATTTATTATGAGCACAATCATAGCTCCGGCTAATATATCAACACGCTGAGGTGGGGGACACTTGTCTTTGCACATCTGTGTGCTGCTCTGAAAGTGAATTTCCAGTGAACCAATGGGTTGTGAAGGTCTCTTTTTTCAAAACAATATTTTCAAGCACTACCAAAGCATACGATTAAAAGGGGCATCCCTCATTTTTTGTAAATAAATAGCCTTTCCCCCAACACACTGAGGAGTCACCTTGTTTTCTTTTCCATTTTCAGAGAGATAGAGAAAAGGGATGCTCAAGAAAAGTCTCTCTCCCTTGAATCCACTAATCTATCACTTCTGCAACCATTTTTCTGACCCAACATTATCGGCTGATATTTAAGTTCCTGCTGTAAGAAAGATTAAAGCCTGATACCATCTGAAAACCAAGACGTTAACTTTCAAGTAGTATAGAGAATTCATTTTCTTATCCTGAGAGGTCATTTGTGATACATATATGATTAATCTCTATAAATCCTCACACATGCCTGGGCTGTGTGTATTGGAGGTTTCCTTCAAACACAATTTTGAGCACTACCTTGCCTGACGACGTGTTTGAAATAAAGGCATAAGATTATATTTTATAACAGATTATGGCACGAGGCGGACGTTGACGGGGGGAACTGTTGCCTCTGTTGTTCAGAAGCTCCACAGCTAAAAACAGCAGGACTCTGCAGAGAGAAGCGCAAGCAAATAATGCTTACATCATTATCTAGTCAACATCATTACCAAAGGATTCTTAAATGATATGGTCATCATTTTATACTTAATCATTAGTGCATTAGAGCAACAGACGATGGTCAGCATGTTTGAAGAAATGTGACCAGACTTACCAAGTGGAGGGGGCAACATTTTAGGAATGTAATATTCACAATACAGTTAAAGTGCTGCAGAGATACAAGCAAGAAAAGAAAAGCTATTATTGTATGTAGTCGAGTATAAGCCGACCCAAATATAAACCAAGGCACCTAATTATACCACAAAAAACGTATTGACTCGAATATAAGCCGAGGGTAGAAAATTTGCAATATTTCTACCCCGCCCTTCTCACCCCCCACCCCCCCCCCCCACCCCCCGGGGGGGGGAGGACTCAGGGCAGCTAACAAGGCAGCAATTCAATGCCTAAACATACATAAGACAGGCCTAAACATAATAAAAAATAATAATAACAGAGTAAAATAATAAATAACCTTGACTCGAGTATAAGCCAAGGGGGGCTTTTTCAGCCTTAAAAAGGGGCTGGAAACCTGTCTTATACTCGAGTATATACAGTATGTTTGGCAGAGACTATGGAGCAGCATTCCACAATTATGCTCTTTGTTGCACGGCATATCACATCATCCTTTAAAAATATGGAAATCGGAATGCAGCACATCTGGAGGGGACAAGACTGGGGAAGACAGCTGTAAGCTTCTCCAGAGAGAAGTGGAAAACACTTTTTTAAAAGTCAACAACCACACTGAAGCTATGGCCAGTGTAATCATAGACCAAGAAAAATCTTCTAATACATTTCTAAACTATTTATAGCATTGTATAATCACCCCAGAGCTCATGTCGTGAAGATTAATATTTTACTGCTGCTATACCAGTTGCAGTTAAATTGGAACTGCATGACAAAGCAGTTGTTTTCATAAATGAGACCTTCTATTACTAGCCAATCAAATTTCATTTTATTACCAGTATAAAGTTTACCAATTATAACAGCACTGCCATGCATGCATGAGAACAGGCATTAAAGAAAAAGGAAGGGCAGAAAGCAAATCCATGCGGTGGGCAACTTTGGGTGTTCTTAAGACTGCAACACATCAAATGGGTCCCTTTACTTTTAATATCTCTGATGCCCTTCAGTAGCCCATTTCTTCAAAGCAGGCTTAGGGCCCTTCCACACAGCCCAATATCCCAGAATATGAAGGCAGAAAATCCTACATTATCTGAGTGTGGACTCAGATCACCCAGTTCAAAGCAGATATTGTGAGATTTTCTGCCTTGATATTCTGGGAAATTGGGCTGTGTGGAAGGGCCCTTGCCCAACCTGCAAGAGGTTTAGGAATAAAACTGTCACCATAAGATAAGGAAGGAAGGCTGCTAAAAAACTAAAACATTGTCTTGGATATTTTCATGGTGCCTCTTTAATCTCACATCTTTCCCAAGCTTCCAAAGCCACAAACTAGAATCTTTCAGCGGTATCAAGTTACATTGGGAAAGGGAATAGGCTATCTATATTTTAAGTTGCATTTTAATACACTTTTGTTTCTTGCCTTGATCCTTGGGTAAGAAATTGTTGTTCTTATCACCATTATTATTATTTTCGTCCTATGGAAAAGTACTGTGCAGTCTTCAACGACCCATGATGCTGTGTACAGCATCCAGCAAAAGATGAGTGTGGTGAATAAGAGATACAAATGTGCAGATCTTATACCCATATTCTACAAGTTCTCCTTCTATGACTACAATACAAACACAAAAATGAGATTATGCAAATGAAGGGAATATTACAATTCTAATATGAGATAAAAGCAATGAATTGACTTTTTAAAAAAATAATGAAGTTAAGCTATTTCTCTCTTTCTTAGTCAAGGGACCAAAGCAGAGCTTTCCAAACATTTCATGTTGAATGTATTGTCAAAGGCTTTCATGGCCAGAATCACTGGATTGTTGTAAGTTTTTTGGGCTATATGGCCATGTTCTAGAAGCATTCTCTCCTGACGTTTCGCCTGCATCTGTTGCAAGCATCCTCAGAGGTTGTGAGGTTAACTTTGCAAGAAACAGGATTTCAGCCTGCAACTCAGAGGTTGTGATGTTGGCGGCATGCTTTTTAGACATGCATCCCTTCTTGACACGGTAATTCAGTTTACTAGCATGTTAAGGCATCAAATGGTTGTAAGCCACCTTGAGTCACCTTCAGGTTCGAGAAAGGCCAGATGGAAATATCATAAATAAATAAATAGCAAAACAGAAGTTGAACCAACCCCTCATAAAGTGATACAGACACATGCATACATTGTAATAACTAAATGGATGGGGACACAATGTATCTCATGAAAATCTTTCATTTTGTGTGTATGTGTATGTGATTTATTGCTTATTTCACATAAATGCAGATGTTTCACATTACATTTGTATGACACACCCACACAATGCAAATGGCATGCTAACATCTCAACACATAGCTTGGACAGCTCTGGAGTAAAGGATTATGGGATGAAGAAGGAACAGGTTTCAGTTTAGAAAACGGATACAAAGTAAATCAGGCCCTTTCTACATTGCCATATAAAATCCAGGCTATCTGCTTTGCATTGGATTATATGGCAGTGTAAATTTATATAAACCAGTTCAAAGCAGATACTCGGGATTATCTGCTTTGATAATCTGGATTTTATAGCAGTGTAGAAGGGGCCTTCATGCTTCATAAATTGTCTGCGGGACTGACAGATTCCTCCTCACATCAGCTGGGAATAAGCCATAATTTTGTGCATCCCGAGTAGAATGTTTTCCTTTTTATGTTTCCATTGTGGACCTACACCATTCTATAAGAAACTACAATGAGTTTGTTTTTTTCGTGTCAGGAGTGACTTTAAAAACTACAATTCACTTCTGGTGTGAGAGAATTGGTCGTGTGCAAGAACATTGCCCAGATGATGCCATCCTGTGGGAAGCTTCTCTCATGTCCTCGTATAAGAAGCTGGAGCTGACAGACGGGAGCTCACCCCGCTCCTCAGATTCGAACTTCTGACCCTTTTGGTCAGCAGTCCTGCTGGCACAAGGGTTTAACCTATTGTTCCATCGGGGGCTTCTACCACAATGAGTAGCACCTGAGTAGATCCTGATGTCTATTGATGGTCACATATAAATAAAAAAATCAATAACAACAATAATAATCATAATATCACAAGACCACCACATTATCAGAAATATATAGGGGTTTTTTGGCAAGTTTTCTTTAGTGGGAAAAGGGTTGCTATTGCCTTCCTCTGAGGTTGAGAGAGTGTGACTTGCCTACTTGCCCACTTCATACCTGGCTTTGGTAGTTGCAGGGTTCAAATGGGCCAGCCCACACTTATAAGGGAGGGAGCCCCTCCACAGACCATAAAATAGTACTGGACTTAAGGGACAACCAGGAGGAGTTCTTGCAATCCATGCTGAGTCACTCTGGGGAGATAGGGCAGAATATAAATAATTTTTTGTTGTTGTTGTTGTTGTTGCAAGGCTGAAATCTGCCTGTACCTGAAAGAAGGGATTCAAAGGCAACATGGGAAACTTGCTTTTTTGGACTACAGTTCTAAGTGGCCCTGGTGACAAGAGAATTTGGGGAGATGCGATCAGGAAAGTAACTTGTACAGAAAATGGCTATTTGTAGGCCTGTTTTGTCAATCTTATGTTGTTATGCTTGTTCAAGTAATTTCCAACCAATGGCAAACCTACCACGGGTCACTCTTGGCAAGATTTCTTCAGTGGGAGTTTGACTGTTGCCTTCCTCTGAGGCTGAGAGAGTGGGGTTTGCCCAAGGTCACCAGGCGGATTTCCATGGCACTGTGAGGCTTTGAACCCTGGCCTCCAGAGTGGTAGGGTGGCTCTACTACACTGTGGAAAGAATGCAGTTTCACATGTTTTTTAACTGCCAAGGGTTGTTGCTTTGGTATCATGGAAGTTGTAGTTTGACACAACCTTTCGCTTTCTCTGCCTAAGAGTAACGGTTTTGTATGCGTTTATGGTTTCAACTTGAATTTTTTTAAAATTTTAATGATGTTTAATACTGTTTTAATATTTGCATATTGTATATTTTAAGCTGCATTATAATACTTTTAATTAATTAATTAATTAATTAATTAATTAAAAACTTTTATATCCCGATCTTCTCTACCTCTGTAGAGGAACTCAGACCGGCTGCTTTGTGAGCTGCTTTGTGAGCTGTTTTGAGTCTCCATAAGGAGAGAGAAGGTGGAATATAAATAAACATAATAATAAGAATACTAAGAGTATATGAATGCCTCACTAAACTACAACTCCCAGGATCCCATAGCATTGAGCCATGGCAGTTAAAATCATGAGGAGACAGGCAATAATAATTATTATTATTATTATTATTAGATACACAACAAGGTTAGTACACAGCAAACAAAATCACTATGCTGGCTGTTGTATTGGATCACACGCTGGACTCTTCCCAAGTGTCTAGAACTGTGAAATGCATTGGCGAATAATGTGTGCAGATCCAAGCAGAGTGGCCTTTTGCAGCTACCAGATGGTAATTCTGCACTTACAAACAACACCGATTGTTTGTAAGTGCAGGCCAAGGTCTTTAGGCACTGCACCCAGTGTGCCAATCACCACTAGGACCACCTTTACTGGGTTGTGGCAGAGTATTTGCAGTTCGATCTTTAAATTCTCATATCGTGTCAGCTTTTCCATTTGTTTCCTGTTGGTTTTTTTCCAAAATTTTGGAGTATTGTGCTCCAAAACTCTGTCAGTCTGAATTCGGAAGTCCCAGAATAGCTTGACGTGTTCATTTTCTGTAAATTTTTCAGGCTTGTGATCCCACAAGGTATTTGTGGCACAAGTTCTAATGGATCACCTGAGCCTCTGTTTGTAGTTTGTAGTATTATTATTATTATTATTATTATTAGAAACACAACAAGATGAGTCCACAGAAAACAATATCACTCTGCTGGCTGTTGTATTGGATCACACGTCGGACACTTCCCAAGTGTCCGACGTGTGATCCCAGTAGGGTGCGTGCAGATCCCAGTAAGGTAGCCTTATTATTATTATTATTTTACTGACACAAAAACATAGTATGTCACAGCAAATGAGATCTATATGGATTTCGTATCACAAAATCACAAGTCGAACACTTCCCAAGCGTCTAGGACTATGTGATGTATTATTTATTATTAGTATTATTATTATTAGAAACGCAACAAGATGAGTCCAAAGCAGACAAGGTCACTCTGCTGGCTGTTGAATTGGCTCACACATCAGACACTTCCCAAATGTCTAGGACTGTGCGATGTATCGGAAAATAATGTTTGCAGATCCCAGTAAGGTGGCTTTTTGCAGCTGGCAGATGGTAATTCTGTCGGTGCCAATTGTTTTTAAGTGTAGGCCAAGGTCTTTAGGCACTGCACCCCATGTGCTGATCACCACAGGGACCACCTTTACTGGCTTGTGCCAGAGTCTTTGCAGTTCAATCTTTAAATCCTCATATTGTGTCACCTTTCCTATTATTATTATTATTATTACTTAGTTGCGCCAAACTGGTTGTATTCACTCTGCAATGCATCCTACCATCTAGGTCAGTGTTTCTCAACCTGGGGGTCGGGGACCCCTGGGAGGGGGGGTCACCAGAGACCATCAAAAACACCGTATTTTCTGTTGGTCATGGGGATTCTGTGTGCGAAGTTTGGCCCAATTCCATCGTTAGTGGGGGTCAGAATGCTCTTTCATTGTAGGTGAACTATAAATTCCAGGAATATCAACTCCCAAATGTCAAGGTCTATTTCCCCAAACTCCACCGGTGTTCACATTTGGGCATATTGAGTCAAGTTTGCTCCAAATCCATCATTGTTTGAGTCCACAGCGCTGTCTGGATGTAGGTGAACTACAACTCCAAAACTCAAGGTCAAGGCCCACCAAACTCTTCCGGTGGGAGTTTTGCATGCCAAACTTGGTTCAATTCAATCATTGGTGGTAGGTGAATTACAAATCCCAGCAACTACAACTCCCAAATGACAAAATCATCCCCCTCCCTGACCCCACCAGTATTCAAATTTGGATGTATCGGGTATTTGTGCCAAGTGAATGAAAATACATCCTGCACATCAGATATTGACATGATGACTCATAACAGTAGCAAAATCAAGAGTTATGAAGTAGCAAGGAAAATAATTTCATGTTTGGGGGGGGGGGGGTCAGTCACCACAACATGAGGAGCTGCCTGAAGGGGTGGTGGCATGAGGAAGGCTGAGAAGCACTACTCTAGGTGTTGAGAACTTCCAACTCTCAGCACCCCCAGCAGCAGGGGATTCTGGGGGATGAAGTCCAAAACACTTGGGAAGCTCTGCTGCACGTGCGCCACCCTAGCACCCCCAAGAGGGCCCGCTTGGAGCCCTTCAGCTGCGAGTGCTCAGTGCTGCTGGGGCTGGTGTTCCTTCCAGCAGCACGTGGGGGGCCCCGAAGCAGCGCTGGTGCCACCCCCACTGACCCTTTCCCTCTCCCTCTCCCTCTCCCTCTCACCGGCAATCTGGGTCACGAAGGCTTCTGCCACCAGCGACATGCTTCAAGGGGCTTCAACCGAGGAGGAGCAGGCGTCTCCTTCCAAGCCTTTCCTTTTCCCTGGGCCGCAAGGGCACCGGCAGGAGGAGCAAGGCGGCGGGGGCGGCGGCGGAGGAGGCTCCTGCGGGAGAACTACATCCGGGGCCTGCTCCGCCCCTTCGGCCCAGGCCCGGGCAGGCGCGCGCCGCTCTTGGTGCAAAAGAGAAAGGCAGGCCTCTGCAAGGTTTCCCAGGGAGCGTCCGCAGAATCCAGGCACCCACGCCCATAGCTATGCATTAGCATGATTGCTTTTTTATTTATTTATTTATTTATCACATTTCTATACCGCCCCTCTCAGCCCGAGGGCGACTCGGGGCGGTTTACACAAGGCAGTCTCTGCCCTCCATTTCAAGACACGAGCAAAACAAACCAAACAATAACCATATAACACAACAATTAGCAATTAAAAACATACAATTACAGTCTCAGCATCACGTTGAAATCGTCGTCATTCCTTACATCTAATTAAACAGCCAGGTCTTGACTTTCTTGCGAAATGTCAGGAGGAAGGGGGCCGATCTGATGTCACTAGGGAGGGTGTCCCAAAGCCACGGAGCCACCACTGAAAAGGCCCTGTCTGGTCCCCGCCAATCGCGCCTGCGAAGAAGGCGGGAACGAGAGCAGGGCCTCTCCGGATGATCTTAAACATCTTGATGGTTCATAAGGAGAGATGTGTTCGGACAGGTAAGTCTGACCCGAACCGTTTAGGACAGGGGTGCTCACACTTTTTCAGCATGAGAGCTACTTATAAAACAACCAAGTCAATGATTTACCTACCCACTACTCAGAGAGCCATAAAAGCAAAATATTAGGAAATTTATTTCAGTGAGAGCCATATAATATATTTTAAGACTGAATTCACCTACATGTGAGTACAATAAGCCCCTGAATTTATTCATAATAATAATGATGATGATATTCATTCAGCCTCTGCTACTACTAGTAGTAGTAGTTTAGCGGGAGTGTTCCGTCCTCCAGGCGTTTCATATGCATAGCCCCATAGTTTTTAAAAAAGGCAGCATTTTTCCTTTTGCATTTTCCTGGGACTGTTCAGGCACACTGACACCTTGCCTGTTAATTATTAGCAGGGTTGCAGCCTGGTGCAGAATTTGCCGCCTAAAGCTCTGCAAATGTATCTTTTAGTTGGTGTCCGCCCCTTTTTCTTCCTGGGGATTGGCCTCCATTTTAGAAAGTGTTGCAGTTCCTTTCAGAGAGGGAAGGAATTTAGATGCATTTTTGGCCAGCCAGGATTAGCTCCGAAAGGGTCACCGTAAGTACTGGGTGCTAACCTGCATGCTAACCTGCATGCTGACCTGCTGATTGCTATTTGCTTGACCATTAGCTGGGGACTGCTGGAACCAGATGAGTTTATGGTACCTTGCAGAGACTGGCTTTGCATGCTGTATAGGATAGACATCTGGTTACCAGCCCAGCTTTAGGTCACCTTTGGACTGGTCTTAGGTTTAGAGGGGGGAAGGAGTGGTTCCTTCAACCAAACACCTAGGACCAGGGTGGGAAATATCGGGTTTCCTGCCATCCAAAGGGAAGCAGTGGGAATCTTTTGAGCAACAACCCAAGGCATTTCCACTCTGGGTTTTGCAACCATTAAGCTGTGCCAAGTCCTGCAAAGACTTTGTTATTGAATAAACTGTTTGATTTTCAACTTTATTTTGGAGTGTTTTTGGGTTGCCAGACCACCTAGCTTTTCAGCAAGCGCTCTGCAGTCCACCAGGTAAAAAGGACAACACATCTGCCAGTTTTAATTTTAAACAGACCTGGTGTGACGGCATAGGGGTCTTTGCCTCTTTGTGGATCCTGTTGATGAATTTCATGGACATATAGGGCTGGCACATTCCCCTGGCTGCCTAGACAGAGGTGACAGTCAGGACCTATTGGGCACGTATGTGGATAAGCAGGGGGTTCTGCTCCCAGTCATATAGTACTAGCAGATATTTATTCAGCTGATTGTCTCAGTCAGGCCGCGAGATTGCTAGCTACAGAAACAGAGACTCAAAGTACGTACACTCATTAAAATCCTTTATTTTACATCCAGGGCTTGACTGAAGATCATAAACTTTTGTTCCAAGATCCCCCGCCCTTGTTTTTCCCAGGACACTTCCTCATCATTAGAAACTGAAACAATTAAACTAATCATTGACTCATTAACATTTCTCAATATGGACATGGACTTTCCAGTGCTCACCTCCTCCCAGGAGAGCCGTCCCCAACACCTGATTGGTCCTCCCTGAGCCAATCCCCCATCACTATGGCACCAGCCAATCATGGTTTGGACCCAGAGAGGCCTCTCTTCTAGCCAATCAGGAACGGAGAGGCCAGAGAGGGAAGTTTGAATAGCTGTCAAGGGTATAAAAACTTCATGTTTCTGTATTTCGTGTTATACTTGTACATTTTGGCATCCGCTGAACATACATCCTTTCTGGTGGGATTGACAATAAACCTCTGTGGCTTGTCTTCACCTGGTGAGTGTGTTTCTGATCTTGAACTTTGGGTTTTAGCATAAATGCTTGCTGGGCATGGACCTTCCTTATCCATGGTCAAATGCGCATACATCCCAGTAACAGTGGTGCTCTTGACAGAACAAAAGCAGGGAAGAAGGAGGGGGAGGAAAGAGTTGAGCTAATTGAGGAGCAGGTACAAGCTAGTAAATAAACAAAATCACAAGTGTAAAAGCCATGAATGTGGAAGACCAACTGTACATTGCAATTTTAGGTATAGAAACAGCTGCAATCTCATTTTCTGTTTGACTTCTTTATTATGCCTTTTTAAATACAAATATCAACATAGAAACATGAAAACAACAAAGTTAATAACTGAAAAGAGGAGGAAAATTTTAAACCAGGAGTGCTTGTTCTGCAATATTGATCCTATTACAGGGTTAGTCCTCAAGGAAAGCAGAGCTCTCCCACTCCTCTGCTTTTCACAATATCTGTTTATTGCTGTCACACACAGGTCCGGATTAAGCCCTTTTGGCGCCCTAGGTCACACTTTGGAAGTCCCGCCCTTGGGCCAATGCTGGGCATGCGCGGCAGCGGCCCCGGGGGCGGGGCCTCCTTCCGCCTCTTCCTCCTCGCGCCGGCCCCTCCTTCCTTGAATCAAGGAAGGAGGGGCCGGTGAGGACGAGGAGGAAGGGAAGCCCGCCCGGGCCGATGCTGGGCATGTGCGACATCAGGCCCGGGGGCGGGGCTTCCCTCTGCCTCTTCCTCGTCATGCCGGCCCCTCCTTCGTTGAATCAAGGAAGGAGGGGCCGGCGCAAGGAGGAGGAAGGAAGGGAAGCCCCGCCCCCGGGCCGATGCTGGGCATGCGCGGCAGCGGCCCCGGGCGGGGCTTACTCCTCACCCCACCCTCCTTCCTTGGGCATGAGGAGGATGAGGCGGAGGGAAGCCCCACCACCGGGGCCACCACTGGCGGGCATGCGTGCGTGGCAGGAGGGCGCGAGCGCCTCTGCCTCCTTCCCCAATGTTCCTGGGTGCCACACATGACCGACAGCGGCCCCGAGGGCTTCCCTTCCTTCCTTCTCCTGAGGAGGAGGACCTGGAGGAGGAAAGAAGGGAAGCCCCTGGGGCCGCTGCCGGCCATGCGCGGCACCCAGGAACATGGCAGAGGAGGCAAAGGCGCCCACCTGCCCCGCGTGCATGCCCACCAGCGGCCTCGGGGGCGGGGTTTCCCTCTGCTTCATCCTCGCACCCTCCTTCCTTGACAAGGGGGCGGGGGCGATGGCGAGAGGGGGCACCATTCCCTCCTCCCCTGCCCCCTCGCAGCACTCTCTCCCCGCCCTCCCCCGAGAGAGAGAGAGAGTGTGTGTGTGAGTCATCATACCACACGTTGCGGTTTTGTTTGGGGAAAAAATGGTCCTTGATCTGCCCCCCCCCCTGAGGCCTGGCCTAGTGTGGCCTGATGGATAATCCAGGCCTGGTCACACAGCCTGGAATACTCTGTTTCAGAGTTAGAAGAGACTGTATTTGCTTGAGACTCCTGAGAAGAGCGTGACTTCACTCCTTCCTCTTTCTCCATCTTGCTAAATTAATTGAGTTGAAAGCACTTTGAACTGAGTTTTCAGCAAGGTGAAGAGGAAGATAGAAAGTGGAAGACAGAAAGAGAAAAAAAGGTTTTAAAATCAGCAAAGGAAAGGATTTTTCCCACTAAATCCAGGTTGTTCCCACTAGGTCATTACGTTCCGAGGTGGGTCAACTATTGGAGGTGCCCGGCATCAAAATGTATCATCTGACGACCACAAGGCGGAGGGCTTTTTCAATAATCGCCCCGATATTGTAGAACGCACTGCCTTCCGGAGTCCATGTTCTTACGGACTTAGTTGTATTCCGGAAGGCGTGCAAAACCCTCCTGTTCCAGCAGGCCTTTGGGTGTTAATGATAAGATTGGTAGGCACTTGCCTTCCGTGCTCTGCATACCATATTGTTGTACTTATTGTGTTCTATTGCGTTGAGTGTTTTTAGTGCGCTGAATGTTTTTATGGTGTTTTAATATGTTTTAGTCTTGAATTTTGTGTAAGTCGCCCCGAGCCACCCAGGAGTGGCGACTCACAAGTTTAAATAAATAAATAAATTGAAGCTTCAGGAGGAGATAAAAGAATATTATATAATAAATGATAATGGAGAGTTATCTAAAACTGTGGTGTGGGATGCATTTAAAAGTGTATTTCGAGGTCATTGCATAAGCACTGAGTCCCATATAAGAAAATGTTGGAGAGAGAAATGAGATTAATGTATAAAGGAAATTGTTTTACTACAGGAACAATTGAGAATAACGAGGAGAAAAAATATAAATAGTATTTTAAGGCAGAAAAAAGAAAGAATTGGAATTAATGGACGAGGTGCAATGGAACAAAATGAGACAGTGTGTGAGACAACGAATTAATGGATGGGGTACAAAATCAATGAAACAAATGGTGAGATATTTGAAGAGGAGAAAGGAAAAGGCATGTATAACAAAACTTAAAGATAAAAATGGATTGGTGAAAGAAGGGAGAAAAGAATTAGAAGATATAATGAGAGAATTTTTACAGGGAGCTGTATCAAAAAGAACAGGTGAATAAGAAAGAAATAAAAATTGGGAATAAAATTAATGGGGAGGATAAAAACATGCTAAACGAAGAAATAACACAGGAAGAAATAATTCAGGTAATTAAAGGGCTGAAACAATATAAGGCACCTGGTATAGATGGATATACAGCCGAATTTTATAAGACATTTATGTATGAGTTGGCACCATATATGGCAGCAATGTTTAATGAGGTATATATGAAAGGGATTGTCCCGGAAACATGGAAACTTTCAGAAATTATTCCAGTTCTGAAGCCAGATAGACAACCAGAGCTCCCAGAATCATATCATCCGATTAGTTTAGTAAACCAAGATTATAAGATATTCATGAAAACTATAGCAAATAGATTGGAAGTTATTTTACCAAAGATTATAGGAGAAGACCTCGGGGCCGCTGTCGGCCATGTGTGGCACCCAGGAACATCAAAGGGCGTAGAATTAGTGAACCAATAAGAAATGTTGTTAATGCGATTTGCCATGCGACAAAAACAAAAAGAAAATTGTCAATTTTAAAGTTAGATGTATATAAAGCTTTTGACAAAGTAAATCATGAATATTTGCATAGATTATGTAAAGAATTAAATTTGGGGAATAACTTCTGTGAAATGATCAAAAATTTATATAGGGAGAATAAGGCTTGTATTAGAGTGAATGGACAAAGAACGGAAAACATTCAAATCGAAAATGGAACCAAACAAGGGTGTCTGTTATCTCCAATGTGTAGCACCCATGGGTCCGCCCGGGCCACGGGGGAGGGGTGATGCACCGGGGGTCCCGTTGGCATTGGGACCCGCACCGGCTGAAAGGGACTCGGAGGATGAGTTGGAAGGCCCAGAGCAAGATTGGTCAGCCGTACCTTTGCCCAGCTCACCTGTAGAGAGTTTAGCTTGGGATCTTGAGTGGGAGCATTCTCCCGGGGAAGGAGCGGACCAGGTGGAGATGGGAGGCAGCGAAGCAGATAGCGGAGATAGTTATGAATTCCCAAATGGCCGAGGTTCCCAGGAGCTGGCCGAGCAGCAGATGGAGGCTAGCGGATGGGAAACTTCGGGGGAGGCTGTTTCTCAGGAAGATAGCGATACTAGGCTGGAAGAGCGGGGCCGTTCTCATAACAGGCGCAGGGACATAGAGGAGGGCAGGAGGAGCTGGCATCTGTCCCTAGACCGTCACCGTTTGGAAAGTAGAGACTGGAGGCCGGGCCCTAGATCGTCGGGGTCCCGGCCGAGGGATTAAGTACGGCCCCGTGGGAACTAATCCTCAGTTCTCCGGCCACGTCTATACTGAATAGGCGCGAAGCGGAGTGGGACCACAAGTCCATAGTGGTCATCAAGCCTTGCCTTGCCTTTGCCTTGTTTCCTGAGCCGCAGTGGTTTGCGGCACCTCGCCCTGGTCCTTGATTCGCATTGGATTGCGAAACCTTGTCCTGTTTCCTGATCCGCATTGGTTTGCGGAGCCTTGCCACGCTTCAAGCTATTTGCTACGATACTTTGGACTATTTGCTTTATACTTTGAACACTTGCATATTATTGGACTATTTACCTTTTGAACTGTTTTATATACTCAATAAAGTAGTTAGCCTTTGCTACGTCTCCGTGTGTGTGTTAAAGGGGCAGTTCTAAGTCGGCGATTGTGACACAATGTTATTTGCTCTGGCAACAGAACCCCTAGCATATAAAATAAAGATGGATGAAACATGGGAAGGGTATAAGATTGGGAGGAAGGAGGAGTTGAAATTGAACTTGTATGCGGATGACGCAATAATTTTAACACAGAGGCCAAGGGAAATGATTAAATCAATTAAAATAATCTTGAGGGAGTTTAAAAAGATTCAGGGCTATCAGTTAATATGGAAAAATCAGAGATATTATTTATCAATACACCCCCAAGGGAACAATTAAAGATAAGGAAGGAATCAGGATTAAAATTGGGAATAAAAAAGATGAAGTACCTGGGAATTTGGATATATAAAACATTTGATAAAATAATAGATGGAAATTACAAAATGGTATGGAAGAGAATGTTAAAACAAACGAGTGGGTGGAAGAATAAGAATTTGAGACAGATGTCTAGGATAAGGGCATTGAAAATATTGATAATTCCAAAAATGATGTACCTATTTCAGGCTCTCCCAGGAATTCCTCCGATGACAAAATTAAAGGAATGGGATAGGAAATTAAATAATTGGGTTGAAGGGGGGGAAAGACCAAGAGTAAGGAAAAAATTGATAATTGCAAAAGAAATGAAAGGAGGATGGGGATGTCCATGTCTAGAACTATATAGTGATGCCTTCCAAATTGAAAGAGTAATAGAACTACAAGTGACTAATAAAAATGGGTGAGATTTGAAAAGGAAATGAATGGAGTAAGTTGTGAAGAAATTTTTTTTAGAAAATGGGATAAAAGAAATATAGATAGATTAATAGGACCAATGAAAGGAACTATGCAAGTGTGGAAGAAATGGCAAGGGAAAATAAGTAGCTTAAAATCCAAAATGTCAACAGTATGGATAATTAATAAGGATAAGGAATCAAATATGAATAGAAATATCCAGATATTGAAGGAAAGGGGAATAGAGAGGGTAGAACAATTATATAACAAAGAGGGAATGGTAAGGGAGAATAGAATTAAACAATGGCTTGGACAAGAAAATTGGTTACAGATAAGAGCAATTTGTGCATACTGTAGAATAAAAGATAATATTAATATGGTTAAGAGTGAAGATACCGCCTTTGAAAAGATAATAAGAGACAAATGGGAAGGAATGAAGGCACAGGCCAGCAATATATATATAATGCTATTAGAGGCAGATGGAGGTATAATACGGGATTTGAAAAGTATGTGGGAAATGGAGCTACAAATTACGGAACAAGAGATGAGAATTGTAGTAGAGATTATAGGGATGAAAAGGAATACCAAAGTACGAGAAATGAGGAGGAAAATACTGCATAAATGGTATCGTACACCCTGTCAATTAGCATACTACTATAAAAAGGGAGTCGTCAGTGCTGGCACAGATGCCAACAAAAAGGGCGATTTATGCACATGATGTGGGAATGTGAATATATACAATATTTTTGGCAGACTATACAAAATCAGGCAAAACAAATTCTAGGAAATGAGTGGATCATAACAAAGGAAATAGCAGTAATAGGAAAAATTGAGAAAACGGAAAATGATAGGGAAATAAAAGAAGCAATAATAGAATGTGCACAAGCAGTAATAGTATTAGGATGGAAAGATAAATCAAAATGGACAGTAAACAAATGGTATCATTATATGGTGGAACAAATGGAATTTGAAATTATGAATGTGAAATTAAATGCTTCAAAAATTAATGAAAATAGAATGAGAAAAATGGAAGAAAGATGGACAAGGGTAAAGAATCATATTATGAATCATTATGGAGATCAAGCCATAAGAAATAGGATACAAATGTTATATAGTATATAGAATGGAAAGGTATAAAGATATAAAAAATGTCTCCATAAGAAATGAATATATAAAAGGGAATAATCCTCATGTTGGTGGTGGGAATTGTAAATGTTATGTGAGTGTTTGGTATGTTTGTGTGTGTGTGTGTTAAAATAAAATAAAAATTTGTTTAAAATAAATAACTAATAATAATAATAATAATTAAAAATAGGACAATTTGATGGTAGGTCTTATCCTATGGTTAATAAAATTGGAATATGTTCTTCAACATACCAGTGTTCTTCTCCAACTACATGTCATCTTCTTCTCCAACTCAGTATTTACAGCTACCAGGAATTTTATAAACAGGAGGTGGGGAAATGTTTGACCTTCCAGATGTTTTAAACTACAGCTCCCACCATTACTCCTTTTGAGTGGGAGTAATGGAAGTTGTAGGCCAAAACAGTCTTCCAGACCCTTTTGAAAATCACATATTGTTTTCCTACTGGCTATACTAGAAGCAGGCAGATTACCCAGCCTCCAGGCCATAAGGTGCATCACATAACTCCCACTCATTGTTTAAATGGTTTCACTGAATAAAGCTTATTGTGTGTTCCAGAAGCATTCAGCTATTTCATCAGGTTGGAGAAGGGGAGATCCAGAGGATTATGGGTATATATCTTGTGTCAGGAGCGACCTGAGAAACTGCAAGTTGCTTCTGGTATAAAAAGAAATGCCCGTCTGCAAGGACGTTGCCCAGGGAAAGCCCAGGTGTTTTGATGTTTACCATCCTTGTGGGAGGCTTCTCTCATGTCCCCATATGGGGAGCTAGAGCTGATAGAAGGAGCTCATCCATGCTCTCCCTGGATTCGAACCTCCGACCTGTTGGTCTTCAGTCCTGCTGGCACAGGGGTTTAAACCACTGTGCCACCGGGGGCTCCAACTTCTTCAAAATAAGACATGAGTTTCAGACAAAAGGGGAAGGGTCCTTTCTTAGTTAAATGATATTGACTGGGGCGTGGAGTAGGTGAAGCCATCTCGCAGGCTCATCAGGGAATCCACATGATGGGAGAGGACTGATTTGGTGCCATTGTCTGACATAATCAGTTGAGTGATACATTTCAAAGAGGGTTCACCAACTTCTGCCTCTGTACTACAAAACATTTGACCTCTGGTAGAGACTGAAAGCTGACTAGGATTTGGTTGACAATTTTGTTTGCTCATCTGTGGCCAATTGTTTGAAATGAACAGTAAAATGTGACTGGACCCCTCACATCATTTATTGCTTTGTTGAGGTGTATAACTTTGATAAATGGACACCTTTTGCATTGGGCTTTGTTCCAGATGTCTCAAAATCTGATTTAGTGGTATACCAGGAGCAAAACAATTGGAGAGGTCAGCCCCATATGCAAGCAATAAAGGAGTATGTTATGGTGGGACCTGGAAAAGCTTGTTCAGAGCAGTGATGATGACAGCAGCAGGGAAGCAGCCTGGGCCTCCAAGGAGACTTGAACAAATTGGTCAGCCATTACCTTGTTGTTCCTTCAACATCATCACACCAATAGATGGTTAGGCACCGCCAACCCTTTTTCCTGCCCTCCTCCAAGAGCACTGAGGTGAGTCACAACTCAAACAGTGACAGCAGCCCAAGCTTGCCCTCCTGGCAAGCCCAACACAATTGTATCGCATTTGTGGGGGCGGCAGCATCTCAAAGACTTGCAATTATACATTAAGCAGCCCAATGGGCTCAAGGAGAAGAAATAGCTGTGGCAGTAGCAGAAAAAGTAGAATAGAGATGGTTTGAGCAGCAATAGGTTTTGGCCTAGGCCAGCCTCCCGACACAGAGCAGCTCACCCCCTTTAACTCTGTGAGCGCATCTGATCCTGATGGTAGAACTCCAATTTTGATGTAAGTAACCTGGAGGAGACCTTCCTAGATTGTTGCTTCCCCCGCCTCTCATAAAACTGTTTAAAATGCTCCAATCCAGGTGACAAATATTTCTAAGTACTCCACTAGGCTTTTAACGGTATTACAAGTCCCAGCCTTTTCTGAACTATGTCTTTGCCCCACTCCTTACCCCATATGAGAATTGGTTTTAGAATGGACAACACTGGCAGCGGTCTGTGTGATTTCTGCCTGCCTTTTTCCTGTTTGCTCAAGGTGGTTGTCTGACCTGGGATTCCAACACCAAGCTTCATTCAGGAATTGCCGCTTAAGGGCTCAAACTCATAAATTAAATGTTTGCCCTTTCAGGTCAATCATGAAGGGAAAGGACTCCCCCCTCCTGATATCTTGTGATTGATTTTCTCCAGTGAACGACAAAAGACTTGATAAAAGACCTAACGTTTTCTACGAGACAGGGATCTCATGTCAAGATCTTCAGTATCAACATCTTCTTTTATAGCCTATAGCTCGGCTCTTCTCATTTAAAACTAGGAATCAAGAATGAAGAATGCTATTGGGGTACAACATCATAGATATAGCTGATCTTAGAAATGTCAAATTAATGAGACATGTTACTTCACTTTTGCACTTTTTCAGATTTGTTTGCTTTTAGTTACACTACAATATTCCTTAAAACCTATAGGGACCGGGATATGCTGCAGTGCTAATAACATGATGAAGGAGTGTAGAGCAGAGCTTGGAACAATTAATTTTATACATGTCCACTGAGGATCCTGAGGGTTGTAGTCCATCAAAGTAAGTCTCCCAGTTCTAATATGCAGTATAAATCAGTCTTTTCATGTAATCTTTAGCAATTCAGAATTTGTTCTAAATAAGGTATGCACCATCACACAGGTGTATGGAGTGGGCCATACCAAATTTGTGATGATTTGCAGATACCATGCTGTAGAGTCCACCTCTTCTCACAATAGTGATCCAACGGGAATTTCCCATAAAACAGGATTCCTGCTGGAAAGCTGCATTAAGACCAACTTTTCACGTTGTCCAGAAAGACCAATAAGGTGGATTCCACTCATTTGCCTGTGCCATGGCAGTGGAGATATGGCTCAACAGGCCCAATCCTTGCTGATGTCCTGCTAAAGAGAGATTGTGAAGAATCTTACAGAAGGCAGGTCCTGCAAAAAGCAGATGTCTGCTCCATTGATATCTTTAGGTGTTCCTACAGAGTCCGGCCTTCCTCTTCCCCCATTGCATATTCCAGAAGGAAAAGGCAGATTTAAACCGAGCCCCCAAAAAGGCATTTCTTACAAGGAATGAGTAAGGAGCAACAAGGAGAACCACAGTAAATGATCAGGTTCGCACTAGTAATGAGGACAATAATGCAATAGCTGTGGTATCAAAAATAGCATATATAATAGGGATGGCTAAGCAGCAAAGTGATACAACATAGGTCTACACATTTAAACATATGCAATGCATTATAGCAAGGTCATCAGTGTCAATTACTACATAGAAATATATGTGACATATGTGAACATACTATGCATTCAAGCATGTACAACATATCATGGCAGCATCATCAGTATCAATATCTACATGCAAGTATATGTAACATATGTGACTGTACTATACATTCAGGCATGTGCAATACATCATGGTAAAGTCGTCAGTAACAATAGATACATGCATGTATATGCCACATATAACTAAGAAGTGAAGCAGATAAGATGCGTCTACAAAGATAATACACAGTGGAAAGACAATGCATAAAAGGAAATCTGTTGGATAACTTGGTCAATTCAAACCTGGCCCATATGTAGCCGCGTTGGCTCTTCAGAAAGCAATCAAACTCGAGTGGGGGAAGAATGGGAAAGCTTTTAAGGAGTCACTTTGAAGAATTGGTGCCAGGGAAAGTCGAAGGACGCAAAAATCCACTCCGCGTTCTCGAGGGTGGAAGTGGCGAGCAGGGGGATTCAAGCTGCGGCCACAGAGAGCAGGACGGAATTACTTCCGCGTTAGCCTGGCGAGCCTGCCGGAAAGGACCGGAGAAGCCGCAAAGTGTCGTAAGAGTGTCGCAGCGACCTAAGTCAAGCGAAAATAAGGCTCGAAATGAGCAATGGGCCACTCAGGGACTGCGTGGGGGCAGGCCCCGATGCCAAACGGAGGGCTTGGGCGCCAAAGGGTTTGTCTTTATCCGTTTTCGTGTCTTAAAGACACTTCATCTGGGCACGTCGCTGAATACAAGAATCATGGCGAAGTAACGAATGGCTTCACTGATAGGGTTGCAAAGGCTGGATGCAGCCAAGGAATGAGTGTCATCACTTCTTGATCAATTATAAAGATATATTCTGCTGGGCGGTGTTACCAGGCAACAATGCTGGGTGGTGCAGTCCCAACACCACCCAGCATTGTATTGGCAATTCCAGAGTACGCACAGGACTTTATTTTGGGACTTTCCTTTGGACTATGGGCGGACTATCTTTGGACTTAATCCTATGGATTTATTATAAGACCATATATCCCTGGACCTACCTTACTCTATGGTCCCGCGTCTCTGGAGGTACTCTATACTTAGCGGTTTGTGTATCGTGGCTTTGAATATGCATATTAACATCATATGATTGTATATTGTTACATTTGAATGTATTTACCTATTGTGTTCATGATAATCATCCCTTTGAGGGACTGTTTCGGTGGTATATACCTTTAGAATATATCTTTATAATTGATCAAACAGCATATAGTATTACATCTCCAGTTCTACGTGTGTTTTCTAGTTAGACTCCTACTCATTGTTATTGTAGTTCTAGTGTCATCACTTCTTTTCGGCTCATCTTCCCAATTCTTTTTCCATTCTAGCCCTACCATTAGGCACAGTGGCATCTGCTGAAGAGGCAGAGCTAGTCTATGGAAACTTGCACTACAAACATCTTTGGTGCTACAAGTTCCTTTTGAATGCTGAGAGAGTTTTTGGAGTAGTGTCCTGTACAAATAAAACAGCCATTAGCAGTTGTTGTTGTTGTATGTTTTCAAGTCATTTCTGACTATTGGTGGCCCTAAGTGGTGATGCACTCTCCCCCATCCCTCAGTTGCCCCACAGAGAAGTGTGTAGACCTTGGAAAACTATAACTCCCAAGACTGCATAATATGGAGACATGGTATTTAAAGTAAGGTCCAGCTGCCTTCGTTTCACAGTGTAGATCAGACCTGGGCAATTGCCGGCCCTCCAGGTGCTTTGGACTTCAAATCCCAGAAATCCTAATACAGCTGGTAAACTGGCTAGGATTTCTGGGAGTTGAAGTCCAAAACACCTGGAGGGCTGGCAATTGCCCAAGTCTGGTGTAGATGCACCCAGAGAAGGTTCATGGACTTTGGGAAACTATAACTTCCAGCACCACATGGTATGGAGCTATGGTGTTTAAAGTGGGGTCCATGAGCATTTATTCCATAGTGTAAATGCACCCAGAGAAGGCGTATGGACTTTGGAAAACTATAACTCCCAGGACTGCACAGCATGGAGATATGGCAGAAGAAGAAGAAGAAGAATTCTTTATTTATATCCCACTTTTCTCCCTCACAGGACCCAAAGCAGCTTACAGCATATTAAAATAATTTAAACAACAATCCAAATACATAATAATAATAATAATCTTTCTCTCCTAGCTTACCCGTGCAACACAAGGCACAGACATATCATGGAAGGGAAGGAAGGAAGGGAGGAGGGAAGGAAGGGAAGGGAAGGGAAGGGAAGGGAAGGAAGGAAGGGAAGGGAAGGGAAGGGAAGGGGGAAGGGGGAAGGGAAGGGAAGGGAGGAAGGAAGGAAAGGGAAGGAAAGGAAAGGGAAAGGAAAGGAAAGGAAAGGAAAGGAAAGGAAAAAAAGAAATTGTTCTGGCAAAGTAAAAACCTGGTGAGCAAAAGAAATTGTTTTAAAAACCTGAGCAAAAGGTACTTTTGACTAACAAGGATACTTTTTCTTCCACACTCACACAAATTGGGGAAACATTTCATTTTAAACCTGAGAGCAACGAATGCCATCACATTACAGAATTGGAAAACATCCAGATCATTACTAAAAATCCACTTCCCTACAACCTCTTGAAACTTTTGAAATGAATGCTGGCCCTCATGCTTAAAATACGCAAAGAATACTCTGTCCTACACTTGAACCCAACCTAATGTGATGAACACAGTGGCTTACCACTTTTTCAGTGTAGCACTCAGTGGTATTTAGTAAATGTGATGAAATGGTAAAGTTGTTATGTCAAATGTTAATGTTAGAAACTTTCGGACTGACAGGAAAAAATACTCTGGTGGATACCATCACCCAAAGTACTAGGTTTTGTTATAGTCTCCTTTAAAAGTCTTCTTTCAAAAGCCTAAGTTGCTTTTTCCAACTGGCAGGGAATAGTGGAATTTGAAATCAAATACAGGTTGAGGAATACATGACAGTCAATACCTTGAAGCAATTAATTTTTGCCATTGACCTGCTGGGTTCTCTTTCTCTCTCTTTCCTTTCTGCTTTCATCACTGCCAGTAACATATATATCATTCACCTTTCAAACCATATGGTTTGTAATCAGCTGCTTTATTTCTTGTGGCTTTATGAAATGAAAAACAATGTCACCATTTGGTGTGAGGAAACTAACAAGCACTTTCTGGAACTTGCCCTTGTGTTTAGTCTATTTGCAAAATAAATGCAGCCAATTCACAACAATTAACATGCCAGAAAGAATCTTTAATCTGGAGTCCAGCAACACCTGCAGGGGCGCATGTCCCCTATTTCTGCAGCAGAGACTATATTTCAGAGAGTCCGAGCAGTGACTCTTTGTATGCAGACAAGATTCTTCAAATCTCCCTGCTGCCCATAATATATCAACAGGCCCAGCAATACTATACTGAAGCGGAGACAACACATGCATGCACACACACTACTTGGACCATGGCCTACTTCCGTTATCATATGATCGGTTATGCAATTCATCACATGTTTAGTAGTTGAAGTCATTCTTATTCTCTCTGAAACCCCTAGACATTATTTAAAGATTTTAAAAATGAGACATTAGGTGACAATGTAGCTGAAGACAGGACACATTAGGAATGGAAGGAGAAAGGGAAAGGGATTAATGGTGAGTTAGTCCACTCGATGACTTAGCAAAGTGAATTAATTCAGCGCACAACTGCCTCTGGAGAAAGTCTAGCCAAGCAATCTCTTTTTGTGTCAATTGGTTTCTTCTTTTGAAATTGACACTGATTTTCACCACAGGAGAAGATGGACTCCAGTGAGAGACTGCATTACAAGAGAATGTGTCCATCACCTTGCCATTATTTCTCCATGCCAAGATACTTTCACCCTCTTTTTGGTTTCAGCATTTTAAGGCAATGATGTTTCTGTAATCAACGTTAATATTACTGAGTACGGTGGCATGATATTCCGTAGCAGTTCTCAAACTGTGGCTCCTTCTACACTGCCATTCAGTTCAAAGCAGGTAATGTGGATTATCTACTTTGATAATCTGATGTATATGGCAGTGTAGAAGGGGTCTGTGATGAAGCCTTGGAGGAACTAAGGCCCTTTTTACACTCCCATATTATTCAGATCATCAAAGCAGATAATCCACATTACCTGCTTTGAACTGGATTATATGACTCTACATTGCCATATAATCCAGTTCAAAGTATATAATGTGGATTGTATATGGCAATGTAGAAGGGGCCTTAGATATGTACTAAAGAAGACACCAGCTATCCCATCTGCCTTCTCTGTCTCTCATCTTCTTGTCCCTCTGCTTTCTTCCTCTTTACCAATCCCTTGTATTCACTTGTTTTTGCTACTTGCCTATTCTTCTCTGCTCTCTCACAGAAGTCTTTTGTATCTACTGACTAGCTTGGGGACCCGGCCCTGCCCGGGTTATTTGTGAAGCGCAGCAGGATGTAGAGTGGGTCATGGGGGCTCTGTGTGCCAAGTTTAGTCTTGATCCATCATTATTGGGAGTTGCAGTGGTATCATGAAATTACTGAAGGTAGTGCAAGTCCCATCATCTCTGTGTGTCCCGTCCCCCCCAAAGTGTAGTATGATGTAGATTGGGTCATGGGGGCTCTGTGTGCTAAGTTTGGTCTGTATTGGTGAATGGATGAGGGATGCATTGTTTTTCGGAAGTGAGTGAAGGTACTTCAAGTCCCATCATCCGTGGTCCGTCTCACAGTAAACTGCACCAGGCTGTAGAGTGGGTCATGAGGGCTCTGTGTGCCAGATTTGGTGTTGATCAGTCATTGGATTAGGTTTGTAGCAGGATTGGGAAGTGAGGGAAGGTACTGCAAGTCCCATCATCCATGTTCTGTCCCCTCCAAACTTCAGTAGGCTGTAGAGTGGGTCACTGGGGCTCTGTGTGCCAAGTGTGGACTTTCTCGGTGTTTGTTGGGGGCCACAGTGGTCTGTGGGAACAGAGGGGTGTAAAAGTACTACAAATCCCATCATCCATTGTCAGTCCTCCCCCAAACCTCACCAGGACGTGAAGGCAGTCATGGGGTTATGTATGGCAAGTTTGGTCTCGATCAGTGATTGGATGAGGGTTGCAGCGAACTTTGGAAGTGAGTAGAGGCACTTCAAGTTCCATCATCCATGGCCCACCCTCCTCCAAACTGCACCAGGACGTAGAGTGGGTCATGGGGGCTGTGTGTGCTGAGTGTGGTCTGTATTGGTCCTTTTTGGTGGCCTCAGTGGTCTGTGGGAACCAAAGTCTTGGAAAGTACTACAAATCCCATAATCGTGGGTCATGTCATAGGGGGTTATGTGTACCAAGTTTGGTGCAGGTCCATCACGCGCGCTGGTCGCTGTGGCCTGTGAAAGTGGCTGCCACATATCCGCCCTGGCCCGTGAAAGTGGCTGCCACATATCCGCCCTGGCCTGTGAAAGTATACCGGTGTAAAACAGAAAGGAGTAAAAAATGGAAAAGGCCTGCATGGAATGGATTGTGGGTTGCTGGCTTTTTCCCCTCAGTGGGAAGAAATCCTGTTGTTTGAATGTAGAGGCCTGGACTCTGGGTTGCTGGGTTTTTCCCCTCAGTGGGAAGAAATCCTGTTGTTTGAATGTAGAGGCCTGGATTCTGGGTTGCTGGCTTTTTTCCCCTCCGTGGGAAGAAATCCTGTTGTTTGAATGTGAAGGCCTGGATTCTGGGTTGCTGGCATTGTCCCCCTCAGTGGGAAGAAATCCTGTTGTTTGAATGTAGAGGCCTGGATTCTGGGTTGCTGGCATTTTTCCCCTCAGTGGGAAGAAATCCTGTTGATTGAATGTGAAGGCCTGGATTCTGGGTTGCTGGCTTTTTTCCCCTCAGTGGGAAGAAATCCTGTTGTTTGAATGTAGAGGCCTGGATTCTGGGATGCTGGCTTTTTCCCCTCAGTGGGAAGCTGTTGTTTGAATGTGGCCTGATTCTGGGTTGCTGGCTTTTTCCCCTCAGTGGGAAGAAATCCTGTTGTTTGAATGTAGAGGCCTGATTCTGGGTTGCTGCTTTTTCCCCTCAGTGGGAAGAAATCCTGTTGTTTGAATGTAGAGGCCTGACTCTGGGTTGCTGGCTTTTTCCCCTCAGTGGGAAGAAATCCTGTTGTTTGAATGTAGAGGCCTGACTCTGGGTTGCTGGCTTTTTCCCCTCAGTGGGAAGAAATCCTGTTGTTTGAATGTAGAGGCCTGGATTCTGGGTTGCTGGCTTTTCCCCTCAGTGGGAAGAAATCCTGTTGTTTGAATGTAGAGGCCTGGACTCTGGGTTGCTGGCTTTTTTTCCCCTCAGTGGGAAGAAATCCTGTTGTTTGAATGTAGAGGCCTGGATTCTGGGTTGCTGGCTAATCAGTGGCTATCAATGCCCTCTGTCTGGTGCCTTAGAATTTTGGAGTGGCGAGGCTGTCCAATCAAAGGACTTTATGCAAATAGCTGCCACATATCCGCCCTTCCGCCCTCCGCATACACACACACATACACACATACACACATACAAACATTCCGTTTTATAAAGGTATACAGATGAGCACAGTTCACAAGTTCCAGCCTCAGCCCAAAACATCCACTGATTTTTGCAATATTGTTAATAGGAAGAGATGGAGGTTTGCTTAAAAGATATGCAGTGTGTTGACATTTGATGGTAATGAAGAACTTCAATTCTTGCAGAAACAAACCGGGGGGCTTGCAGCTGAATGGATTTATTCAAAAATTAAATTCATCCTTATATCTGGCTGCTTCAATTATGTGGTGACATAAGAGAAACTTTGCCAGGTTTCCCAAGCCCTCTAAAATGAGAATGTCTTTGTTCAGAATTTTAGCCAATGACAACCAGGGTGAAGAAAAGGGGAGGAAAAAAATGAGATAGAAGCCTAGGGAAGTCCCACTGCTCTTAAAAATAGTATCATTTACAGAGTCCCAGGTCCTTGCTAAATGCAAGAGTTGCTATGCAAAAGTGATTTTCAAGTGGGGGGAAGGATACACCTTTTCTCACCCACAGACAGTGCCATGTTGTTCTATATAATTTGGGATGGAATGAGGGACTGGTGGATAGTCCTTTTTCATTTATCCTAAAATGTGTTCATACAGTATTGGAAAGTGAAAAGAATACTCCCAGCCCTAACATCCCACCGCTAAAGCTTAATTGTTCTTTTTCCCCCTGCCTTCCACCCCTCTCGCCAACACTGCGTATTTCAAATGTTCTCGGATGCACTCTCAATTTGCACATTCATATAGTTTCTGTAGCTTTTGAATATCACTTACACACCATTCTTAGGATAGAGTAAAAGCTATCTATAGAAACTGTAGAGAAATGAAAGACTTTAGCACAACTTGTTGTTCATCCAACAATGCTCTTACCACCAAAAGTTAAAAGCAAAGGCATGGATTCAGTGTAGCCCTGAAAGTTCCCACTGAAAAATAGTGTGATTCATTTCAGAATTGTTAGACTCCATTACCATCTGTGACCCAAACCCAACTGCAGTCCTAAGTAGAGCAAACCCATCAAATTAATGGCATTTACATAAATATTAATTTCCCATTCAGCAATGTACTCTAGTTGTAATTAGCAATTACTGTACATTTAGATCAGTATTCACTACATCTTGGCTTCTAAATATTCTTTATTATTTTCATTCCAACCTTACATACCTCTAAGTACCCATATACTGTTTGTTCAAGTATATCAGGGGTTCCCAATCTTTTTTTGACCAGGGACCACTTTGACCAGGGACCACTCTCCAACATAGTATCAAAAGGGTTACAAATCAGTTTTTGGTCAACTTTAGATTTGGTTTGGTTATTTGGGGTGCTGATTCAGAACATTGCATTGGAAAGACCACATCAGCTTTAGTTTCTGAAACAGAACATATGCCACCCAGTAGCCACCACCTGCTCACCCACAGAAAACCATATTTAATAAGCCTCAGCTCTATAAGAGGGTTTTGTGAGACCAGTCACTCTCGTTGCAACGGTGTAGTAACGGTGAGATCGAGGACCATATTTTAGTTCTTGGGATCACTGGTGGTCCATTGACCACAAGCAAACAATTAACTAAATAAATATTTTACTTCCATATTTGACAGGCACTCAACCACCTAACAGGTGATAGCAGAAGCATATTTTCTTGAGGGCATGTTGTGCTAGAACTTCAGAGAAATCTGGGAGTTATAGTCTAAAAAATACATTTTCTCAACGACCACATTCCACAGGCATTGTTCTTGTTATTATGTGCTTTCAAGTCATTTCCAGCTTATGGGAATCTACCACAGAGAATTTTTTTTTAAAAAAGGCTTAGGACCCTTCCACATAGCCATATAACCCAGACAATCAAGGCAGATAATCCACAATATCTGCTTTGAAATTGATTATCTGAGGGCACTTCCACATAGCCCTATCCCAGAATATCAAGTAAGAAAAACACAAAATATCTGGTTTGAACTGGATTATCTGAGTCCACACTCAGATAATGTGGGATTTTCTGCCTTGATATTCTGGGAAATAGGGCTGTATTGAAGGTCCCTGAGTCCACACTGCCATATACTCCAGTTCAATGTGGATTTTATACAGTAGTGTGGAAGAGGCCTTAGAGTGCACCTACGCTGTAGAATTAGTACAATTTGATACCACTTAAAACACCATGGATCGATGCTATGGAATTATGGGAGTTGCAGTTTTACAAGTTCTTTGGCATTCTCTACCAAAGAGTGCTGATGCCTTATCGCCTCATCAAACTATAGCTCCCAAGATTCCATATCAATGAGCCATAGCCCTTCAAGTGGTATCAAACTGCATTAATTCTAAAGTGTAGATACACCCTAAAGTTTTGTGACTCACCCAAAGATCACCCAGGAGTTTTCAAGGCAGAGCAGGGATTCTCCAGAGTCAAAGTCCAACACTCAAACCATGCAGACTCCTTCCACAGACATTAATAGAGGGTATTTATCCAGGAGGATGATTGCTGTTTGTGCACTGCTGGTATGGTTTACTAGTCTAACCTAGCTGTCAAATGGGTTTACTAAATTACCTTGTCAACTGCAGATGATCATTTTTATGTCTTATCTAAAGTGACTGTGATTCTGTATAACCCAAGAGTAACTGAGTAACAAATGACAACGCTTTAAGATAAAGTATCTTTCAAAAGAAATGGGGGAGGAGAGAGGATGAGAACCAACAACTTAACATTATAAAGCCATAAACATCAAACTCAAAAGAGTGTTAAGAATGAAGGTGGAAGGCTTTTCCCTTCTTTATGTCCTCATTCCAGTGGGAATTCTGAGCTATGCCTTAATTCTTTGCAACATAACCTACAACCTGTTTCCAGTTGTTTGGCATCCGTTGAACATATGCGGCACCCAACTGCTCAGCTTAATGTTGTATGAATGGATGCTAGACCTTATCTATCATTTATTTGTCTCATGTGTATGCCCATATATATTACAGACATTTTTATTTAATTATTCAGGAATTGGCACATGAGTTGCATTATCTCATTCCTCTGGGCCCCCTTGCTGACAGAATAATGCAAAGGAACAGTAGCTAATACTTACACTCGTTGGTTGTTCATCAGGAAATAAAGCCTCATTAAATTGCCCATTTCACAGGGGAAGAAATTACCCTTAATCTGAAGTGCTCCGAAAAGAAAGTGCCTCTTGTTTCTTCTTCACCAGATGCTGTGGGCAAAGTGATGTGGCTGAGTCAGGATTTGCAAGTAAATCTCAATCTTCTGTAGTGTCGCTTTGATTGATATAGCACTGTCATCTGCTACAAGGTCAACATGTGTATATATTTATTCAGGAAAACCCTTTACATGGAAAAGGGAAATTATTCTGAAGAGTTGTAAGCCTCTTTTCTCTGATTCAGGGCTCAGTCTCTGTTCATGGCTGGCAAAATACCATGGCTCTCAAAAAGATGACATGTAAAGAATAGAGATCCACATCTTGAAGGATGGAGAAAATGAAGACAGTCAAAACTTTGTGATTAAAAGTGCAATGTAAGTACAGTGGGACCTTGGTATCGACAGGTTTTTGGTTTCAGGGCCTACCAAAATCCATGGATGCTCAAGTCCCACTATATAGAATGGGCCATGTGTTGCTGTGGCCAAGTCTGTGTATATGTGTTTTGTGTGTATATATATGTGTATATGTGTGCATATATTTGTGTATATATGTATGTGTGTGTGTGTGTGGTTTTGTGCATGCGTTGTAGTGTATTTTTTGTTTTTGGGGTTTTTTTGCTTTTAAGTCCCATTGTGTTTTTCAATGTTTTATGAGTGATGGTCACTCCTTGGCCTGATAGGTGTATTGTGTCCAAATTTGGTGTCAATTTGTCCAGTGATTTTAGAGTTATGTTAATCCCACAAACAAACATTACATTTTTATTTATTTAGCTGTAATAAAATGGTGTCTGTTATATAGAAAGACAAAATCAAGGATTGCTTTCTGAATGTTGAAAAATATTTTCAAGCCATGGATTATTTAATTCATGAATGCAGAATCTTTGGATATGGAGGGCCCAGTGTACTACTAGCTTGGGTACCCAGCGTTGCCCTGGGGGAAAAAGGTTTTAATTGTACATCATGTCAAGTGAATCCCAAAAAACTCCACCAGTACTTAAAGTTTGTTATATTGGGCAAGTTTGCTCTAGATGCATCATCGGTGGCGTTTGGTATGCTCTCTGGCTGTAGGGTAAATGACAACTCCCACTATGGTGAGTCAGTCCCCTCAAACCCCTCCATTAGGTTGAGTTAGTCATAGGGCTTCTGTGTGCCAAGTGTGGTCTAGGTCCATCTTTGGTGGAGATCACAGTTTCTCTGGCTGTGGGTGAACTACAACTCCCAAAAAGGAAGACCAATCCCCCCAACCCCTCCAAGTAATCAAATTTCGGAATATCAGGCATGTGTGCCAAATTTGGTCCAGATCCTTTTTTCTGTGTGCCATACAAAGGAATAGGAAAGGGTTAAGGGAGAGGCAGTGGATGGAGTCATGCAAATTCCACACCAATGGAGGGAGTAAAAAACACTGGGGTGTCTGTGGTGGAGGAAACACATAAAATCTAGAATGAAATTGTCCTCGTATGAAAGCCTTCACTTGGGTGGTGGGCAATATTTTGTTTGTGGAGGACATTGGCAAAGCCTTGTACATGTTCATGGTGCTCACTATAACCTGCAATGTCATTGGAAGGAGGGCCTTTGGTGACTCCTGAGTAGTGGGAGCTATAGCTACTTGTGGAGGCAGGGGCTCGTCTGTGTAAGTGGACATCCCAGCCACACACACATACATAATATCCCTTTTATTGTGTGGATAAATAGACAGATGGATGATGTTGCTCTGAACCATGGATCTGAATCATGTAGCTCTCCAAATTTTGTTGGATTGCAAGTCCCACTAGCCCCACCCAGCACAGCCAATGATGAGGAAGGATGGGAGTTCTAATCCCATTTCTTCTCTGAACCTTTTAATAAATGGGGGCTCATGGAAATGGCTTCATTCTCCAGAACCTGCCAGATTCTTCTGAATCGCTTTCTTAAAAGCTCCCATTTAAGCTCCCATCATACAATAATGTGACCATTTGCAGACTATAAGTCTGCAGTCTTGGAAGAAAAATCCACAGAATTCAATGAGACTTACTTCAAAATAAACATGCATGGAATTTCCCTTTTTACCTAAGATTTGATCCATGGTGTCCTACCACTTTCTTGTGCTGGTTTTATGTATTTTAGTGTAGGCATTATGCCATCATCAGCTTTAATAGATTATTTGTCTTGTTATGCTACTGATATATTGTTTTTAGGTTTACCAAACTGTAAATGGTATTTTTATGATTGTATTGTAAATTAATTTAATTTATCTGTGTAACTTCATTGTTGAATTATTGATTATTTCATCATGCTATGTGCTTTTGATAGTCTGGTGTTTATTTCATGTCAGGAGTGATTTAAGAAATTTAAATTGTGAGAGAATTGGCCATCTGCAAGGATGTTGCCCAGGGGACACCAGGATGTTTTACCATCCTGTGGGAGGCTTCTCTCATGTTCCCACATGAGAAGCTCTGGATTCTATATCCAGATTCAACCATCTGAGGCTTGAAAAAAACTTTTTTTAAATTTCAAAAAGCAATTCTTGATTTTGCCATTTTAAATTAGGGGTGCTATTTTCCTACATCATTGTATATCATGGGACTTCAGCATCCACAGATTTTTCTGTCCAAGGGAGGTCCTGGAACCAACCTCAATACCAAGGTTCCACTGTGTATGTGCACATATATATCAATCAATGTATCATACAAACATTAAACCAAATAAAAACTAATCAACTATTAAGAAAAATGTTCCATAAGAGCAGCAATGTAGAACCTTTTAATGAATCACCAACAGCTGACCAAAGAGTATGAGAAAAATCTTGTTTCTAAACAACTGCTCAGATTCTTGCTATAACTTGGCCACCTCTTGACATAACTTGACCAAAGTTTATTGACGTGGATCCAAATTGTTCAGATTTGGTCCTGCCTTGTCGTGCTTTTTGCTGTTTGCTCAGTTGTAATGACCTTATGGAAAGCCCCTTATCACAACAATCACTGCTTTTTCGAGAAGCTAACAACACACAGTATTCTTGCTATATAATTGTTGGCTGAACAGTCTGCCACAGAATGAACACCATTAGATGATAGCAACCTAAGGAAACCCTTTTTGGATCAGGGCAGGGGGCTATCTAGTGCAAGATTCAGCTCTAAACAAAGACCGATCAGTTGCCTATGGGAAGCCCATAATCTGAATTCATGAGTACTCTCTCACTTTTGTTCTCCAGCAACTAATAAATAAGAACACACAGCTACTGATACTAGAAGCCATTAAAATAGTTGATAGCCCTGCCTTCCATGAATATATAGCAATTTTCTGTTCACAGAAAAATTATTGAGTTTTTGATTTTATTGAATTTCTACACTACTAAGGTGCTTGGAATGTGATTTTCTTGCTTTGTTGCAGGGGATTGAACTGGATGGCCCCCGAGGTCTCTTCCAACTCTATGATTCTAAAATTATATACAAATTGTCCAAGATCCTGCATTCCCCACAGATAGCTCCACAAGGCAGTCTTCTGACTATGGTTTAATTAAACATTTGGGAAGGAGATGCCTATTCTCATTTAGCTGCAAACTGCAGTTACTGATCCCAGATATCTTTTGCCACTGTATAGTTACAGGGATGCACTCACTTGGAGATGGTTGTGAAAGCAGAGAGTGAATACTTCCTTCTGCCCACCTCCTCTGCAAAGTAATGCACGCTGATGTCAATTCAGTATATGCAAGCATATGTTTCCAATAGGATCATATAGACTAGTGCAATTTTAATAGTCTAAATCCTCTGACAAGCAAAGAGGAAATATTACTTGCCTGATAAACAGGAATCTAATAGGTGATAATGGCATGTGAGTACAGCTGTTCCAATATGGGTTCAGATGGAAGGAAGGAAGGAAGGATACTGTTTGTAGAGATAGTGGGCATAAGCCAAATAAAATGAGTCAATAGGAGCTGTACAGTGGCTCCTATGTCACTGTGGTGGTGAAATTTATAATAGGTTTTAATTTGAACTTTAAAGGAGATATCCATGGTGCTGAACCTTTTAACATTATCAGGGTTCAGCATCTTCTATAATGTGTTTAAACTAAAAACCAGAGTGATTCACTATCCAACTGACATGGAAACCACTAACTGCCCTCAACTGATCTGTTGCAAATAAAAGGGACACCCAAAGAACAATTGTATTATACTGTATAACCCTCTGTTTGGACTCTACTACATTCAACAGGACTTATTTTCAGCAAGTATGTCAAAGTTCTCAGGCTTAGCTGCTTTTAGATAGATGTAGCATCTAGAACAGTGTTTCTCAACCTTCCTAATGCCGCAACCCCTTAATACAGTTTCTCATGTTATGGTGACCCCCAGCCATAACATTATTTTCATTGCTACTTCACAACTGTAATTTTGCCACTGTTATGAATCGTAATGTAAATATCTGATACGCAGGGTATATTTTCATTCATTGGGCCAAATTTGGCACAAATACCCAATGCCCCCAAATTTGAATACTGATGGGGTTGAGGGGTGGTTAATTTTTTTTCATTTGGGGGTTGTAATTCCTGGGATTTATAGTTCACCTACAATCAAAGAGCATTATGAACTCCACCAATGATGGAATTGAACCAAACTTGGCACACAGAACTCCCATGACCAATAGAAAATACTGAAAGGCTTTGGTGTGCATTGACGTTGAGTTTTGGAGTTGTAGTTCACCTATATCCAGAGAGCGCTGTGGACTCAAACAATGTTGGATCAGGACCAAACTTGGCATGAATACTCAATATGCCCAAATGTGAACACAGATGGAGTTTGGGGAAAATAGACCTTGACATTTGGGAGTTGTAATCGCTGGAATGTATAGTTTACCTGCAATCAGAGAGCATTCTGAACTACACCAAGGATAGAATTGGGTCAAACTTCCCACACAGAACTCCCATAACCAACAGTAAATACTGTGTTTTCTGATGGTCTTTGGCAATCCCTCTGACATCCCATTGTGACTCCCTCCAGGAGTCCCGATCCCCAGGTTTATTTATTTATTTACTGCATTTGTATACCGCCCTTCTCAGCCCTCAAATTGAGAAACCCTGATCTAGAAAATGTCCTAAAACACCACTAGTCAAATCTTGCCTCTTGTCCCTGAAGCTTTATTCATGAGAATCTGCCTGATAATGATGCACTTTTTTCCTTGTTCTTTGAATCTCTTACTCACAGACCTTTGGGCAGCAAAAATGCCCCACTGAGCTTTCAGGAGGAGGAAAGGTAGGTTGGGGGGATGCACCGTGATTGATGCTCTTACATGAGGTTTAGAATTGCCCTGGAGAGCCTTCCCTTCTTGTCAATAGTAGCCCAATAGGCAAAAGCATAGGAAGTAACTGTGGCAGTAAAAATGTTGTCAATCTGCTATAATTGTGTTGTTTGTGGACACATGCTGAAATTACTTCACTATCTTTGGTATTACACACTCTCCTTATTAGGATTTAAAAGACCTTAAACCTTTTATTTACATCCTTTCCCGTTCCAATTGAAGATAACATTTTATTCACAGGCTCTTACCCACAAACATTTATGCCCAAATAAATCTTGTTAATCTTTATGGTTTTGCCAGTTGTATCTTGTTTATGTCGACTTCATTCCTCTTGTAGCAGCACATTTACTGGAGAACCCCCCCTGCCCCCCTCCCCAATCTCACTGGTTTCCATGGGGGCTTGCCCTCAAGTAAGTGCCCATAGGATTGAAGCCTCAGTCCTTGCTCAGTTTGTGCTTCCACCACACACATCTATTTCAGCTGGTGTGACATCTACAGCTTGGAGAAATATGGTGAGAGTGGAAAAGGGACCCCCTCCCCTCTCTCAGCTGAACTCTTTTTGACCCCGTTTTCTTTCTAGGGCCTACCAGAGGATGCAAACAGCCATATATTTACAACATGTCTCTTTCCAGAATTTCACAGGGAAGCCTGCTCTGTGAACCTTTCCATAATGATTTCTTTTACTGCCACGTCTGCTTTAAGTAGGGCTAAAGCAAGGTCTAGAGACAGTGCAATCTTCCCTTTTTAATGGAGGTAATAATTGGAGGATTTTTAAGAAATGACAAGGAGTGGGCATCCAAGGCTCCAATTATTAAATAGAACTTTTCCCTCAAGAAAACACCCAGGTAACTTCTCCCCCAGCTAGGCCCGGGTTACCCATAAGGCCACTCTAGGCCATGCCCTATGGGCATAAGCCGCGGGGGGAAGGCAGATTCACGAACCTTCCCCCTCCTCCTCCGTTCGCTGGTAATCCCAGCCCAGCTCAAGTGCCACCCCCATTGGCTGCCGCCACCACGTTAGCTTTTCCTGCTGCTGCTAAGGCATAGCAGCAGCAGGAGGACTGGAGTGGCGGTAGCGGCAGCCTCTCCGCCGCGGGGCATGCTGGGACCCATAATTCTTTGGGATCACCGGGCGTGCGTTCCCGGCGCAGGGAGGAGCCTCAGCGGTGAGTGGATGGAAGTTGGGGGAGAAGAGGAGGAAGAGCTGAGGGGGAGCAGGGGGGAATGGGGATAGGCCTCTCTAATGCGGCGGCGCGAGGGAGGGGGGTGTAATTCCGAACTGTGGCCTAGGGTGCCAAAAGGTGTTGATCCGGGCCTGCCCCCAGCTGGTCTTGGTGGGGTGTTAGACTAGGGCAGCAGCTACACTGTAGAATTAATGCAGTTTGGTACCATTATTATGGCCCTGGCCTAATGATATGGAATGGTGGGAGTTGGTATTTTGTGAGGCTACAGCACTCTTTGGCAGAGAAGATTGAAAACCTTGCAGAACTACACTCCTATGATTCCATAGCATTAGGCAGTGGTGGTTAAAGTAATGTCAGACTGCATTAATTCTACAATGTAGGTGCACACAAGACACCCTGAGGCCAGGGGTTAAATCCTGCTAAATCTTGGAAACCCAGTGGGTGAACCTGAACAACTCGCACTCCCTCAGCCTTAATGGAAAGTTGTGGTACATTGATTCAATCTTGCCAAGAAAATTCCTCTGTTAGAGTTGCCATCAGTTGGAGCCTACCCAAAAGCAGGTGACTTCAAGAAAAAGTGGGTTACAGAGAAATCAAACACTCTTCATCTATGCAAAGGCAAAAAAAACCCCTCTGTTCCCATTCATCTGCATATGTATATATGTGAATCAGAAGCAAGTCTTCCTTTGCTGAGTTCCTGCCCTTATCCTTAAGCCCAACCAGAATTAAAGTGAGGTGTTTCTGGGCTCCTCCACACAGCCCTATATCTCAGAAAATCAAGGTAGAAAATCCCACAATATATGCTTTGAACTGGGTTATCTGAGTCTACACTCAGATATTGTGGGATTTCCTGCCTTGGTATTCCAGGATAGAGGGCTGTTAATTCAGAAATGTCTTTCCAGCTTCACCATCCAAGACCTTCTTTACATACGTTATGGGACCATCTCCCCTCACTGCCCTAGATGTGAGGAATAGTGTTTGCTTCCCTGTAAACCTTAAAGGTGCCTTAAAAGGAATAGTAGGGTATGAAAGAGGCAATGAAAACACACTTGATAGAGCCAAATCTGTGGAGTTTTTCTTGGTATGAAAACCAGGCAATTCCCCACACTCCCATGGCCACAAAGAGAAGTATAAACAACAAAGCGAAAATGAGTTCCCAAGCAATGTTTATTAATTTTTACTTATTCTTGTGTGACTCACACAACAGGATGAGAGCTTTACCTCCGGTTTACACTTTTTCCTGAGACAATAGTGCTCCCCGCTACTTCTTTCTAATTATGGTTTTGTTTTCCTTAGTATTAAAGCAGGACATCTGGTCTTTCCATCTCGCTTTCTCTCTTCCTTATCTCTCTCTCTCACACACACACACACACACACACACACACACACCAGAAGGACTTCTACAAAGACATAAAATGGATTTCCTAATTAAACTAATTTGCAAGACCTGTGACCAAGACCCCAGTTGAAGGTCTCAGGACTGGGCTGAACCCTACAAAGCGTCATCTGAAGCAACTCCTCCACTCCCCCCGCTTTCTTTGGTATTCTGCACACTCATCTGGATTACGGTTCATCTTCTTATCACACCATGGGGCGCCATGGAAAATTGAAACGTACATTTGTGTGTTACTTTGCTTGAAGAAATGGCCCACAGAACCATATCAGTTTGAGGGTGTGTTTTAAGACTCCAACTTATTACTGAACCCAAAGTGATGTTATTTGCTAATCCAAACATATAATTTAAAGAAGAGGAAGAATGGTCCTAAAAAGAAAGCAGGCCCCTTCCTTTCAAAACTCATAGCCATAGAACACCTTTGTTCCAAAATGCTTGTATTTACAAAGTAACCCTATATTTTAACGGTAAGTACAACCCATCCCCTTCAGACATGAATTACATTTGTAAGAGTCCCAGGTAGTTTAGTGGCTTGAGATGTTGGGCTAGCCTTCTCCGAGCACAGCATAGTTTTCAGAACTTTCGGAAAGACCAGACGATGACATTGAATAATAACATGGCAACACTCACGAGAAAGTTTTAAGGCTTGTACGGTTTTTTAATGGTTTGTAATATTTTTAAATTTTAGATTTGTATTGTATGTTAATTGTTTAATGCTTTTATTGTTGTTTTTGATTGTTAATTGTGTTGTGGCATTGAATTATTGCCAATTGTAAACTGCCCTCAGTCGCCCTTGGGCTGAGAAGGGCGGTATAGAAGTACCATAAATAAATAAATAAGAAATAAATAAATAGGACACTGGGAACTACTAATTCAATTCCTGACTCTGCCATGGAAACTCATTGTGTTATATCTTGGGCAAATGACACTAAGGGCCCTTCCACACAGCCATATAACCTAGAATATCAAGGCAGAAAATCCCGCAATATCTGCTTTGGGTTGTCTGAGGGCCCTTCTACACACCACTATATCCCAAAATATCAAGGCAGACAATCCCACAATATCTGCTTTGAACTGGGTTATCTGAGTCCACACTCAGATAATGTGGGATTTTTCTGCCTTGATATTCTGGGATATAGGGCCCCTGAGTCCACACTGCCATATATTCCAATTCAAAGCAGATATTGTGGGATTTTATTCAACTGTGTGGAAGGGACCTCACACAGCCCCAAAGGATAAAAGGTAAAGGTTTTCCCCTGACATTAAGTCTAGCCGTGTCCAACTCTGGGAGCTGGTGCTCATATCCATTTCTAAGCTGAAGAGCTGGTGTTGTCCCTAGACACCTCCAAGGTCATGTGGCCGGCATGACTGCATGGTGTGCTGTTACCTTCCCGCTGGAGCAGTACCTATTGATCTACTCACATTTGCATGTTTTTGAACTGCTCGGTTGGCAGAAGCTGGGGCTAACAGCAGGAACTCAATCCGCTCCCCTCAGGCCCATAGCCAGGATTTTGATTCGGGGGGGGGGCTAATTTTGATTGGGGGGGCTGAATCTGAGTGAGAGAAGGTCTACCCTAGCAAACCTTTTGTATTGTTATCCCAATACCCCCATGCATATGGGATATATTGAGCATGGTGATCAGATCATGATATGAATAAACATAACAGTTTAAATAATGTACCAGTAAGGCATTCTCGCGGACCACCCTGAGAATTGGGGGGGGGGGCTGAAGCCCCTCAAGCCCCCCCCCCCATGTCTGGCTCCCCTGATTTGAACCAGCTTGTGCCAAGGGGGCTCTTAAGGGAGGCAAAAGCAAATGCCCCTCTGAACTAGACCTTGCCTTACGTCGCAGGAAGTGAGAAACACCTTGAAGGCACTCGCAAAGAAAAAACAAAAAGCTCCACTCCAGCAAATCATAAACTAGCGAAGTTTTGCATAAGTTTAATGTCATGTTTCATTGGTTAGGTCTAGATTTTTAAGCAAGTAGTCTAACACCTCTGCAAGTGAAGAGACTTCAAGGCTACTAGGGTCTAGCTCAGGCCTGGGCAAACTTTGGCCCTCCAGGTGTTTTGGACTCCAACTCCCACAATTAACAGCCTACCAGCTGTTAGGAATTGTGGGAGTTGGAGTCCAAAACACCTGGAGGGCCAAAGTTTGCCCAGGCCTGAGCTAGCTCATGATTGTGTTTACGCACCTTGGGAAAGCCCTGGTAAGAAAGCTCTGTGCAATAGCTTCTAATCAAAGTCCAACATTGAAAAAGAAGTCTTATAAAATAAATAAACTCCCCGTCTTTGGTTTTTGCTTTTCGGGACCCCGCCCCCTTTTTAAAAAGAGTAAAGGTGGGGAGAGAAAGACAGAAGGCAAAGCGGACAGATTGTCAAAACAGTCGAAGGCAGCAAGCAAAGGCCGAGATCCCAGGAAGAGTCCCTTTCACAATCAGCCCTGGGAGGCTTCCTTTGGAGTCCACAAGTAAAGCTTAATCAACTCAACTGGGCCAGCAGCAACGTTTAGCAGCATGTCTAGGCTGAGAGCAGCTTTCCCTGAACACGCCTAGAAATCAAATGTCAACAAGTCATAATCACAGGCCATTTGGTTCTCTATAAAAGCAGCACATTGTCATCCTACGCACGAGGAAGCCGGGCTTTTTCGCGGGTGGCGTGATAAAAGTTAGTGCAATGGTCGCCTTGGGGTTGGGTCCTCTTTGGATATCAAGCGTGGGTTCTTTTGGGGGGGGGGTTCCTTTCCTCCACTGGGTTGTAGTGTAGAAAGAGGAGGGTCGATGCCATCCCACCATATCTCTGCAAAGTCTGGTCAAGCCTGGGCGGGAGAAGAGGGGACAGGAGCGGCCATCCCTGGCCTGGTGGGGCTTGAACCTGCGGGGGAAGCAGGGAAAGGCCCGCCTGGGGGAGGGATCAGCAGCACCCCTTCTCTCTCCCTTTTCTTCTGCTTCATCCTCCGGTTCTGGAACCAGATTTTGACCTGCGTGTCATTGAGGCCCAGGGCTTTGGCGATCTCCACGCGGCGCGCGCGGGTGAGGTATTTGTTGAAGTGGAATTCCTTCTCGAGCTCCGTGAGCTGCTTGGTGCTGAAGTTGGTCCGGGCCGGGTTGGGGGGGCTGGGAGAAGGCCCATAAGCCGGGAACTTGCCTGCAAAGAAGGAGATCGCAAAGAGAGAGTCAGTCCCCTTCCACACAGCTCAACAAAATCCCACAAGATATGCTTTGAACTGGAATATATGGCAGTGTGGACTCGGATCAACCAAGTTCAAGGCAGATATTGTGGGATTTTCTGCCTTGATATTCTGGGGCTGTGTGGAAGAGCCCGAATTCAACCTTTCCTCCCCCCCCTCCCCCCTCCATTCAGAGGATGGGCTTGTTATTAGGATAACAATACTATTGGCATCCTTTTAATTCCGCACTCCTTTAGGCATTGTTTATAGAATCATAGAGTTGGAAGAGACCTTGTAGACTAGGCCTGGGCAAACTTCGGCCCTCCAGGTGTTTTGGACTACAACTCCCACAATTCCTAACAGCCGGGGAGTTGTAGTGGGAGTTGTAGTCTAAAACACCTGGAGGGCCGAAGTTTGCCCAGGCCTGTTGTAGACCATTCAGTCCAACCCCCTGCCAAGAAACAGGAAAATCGCCTTCAAAGTACCCCTGACAGATGGCCATCCAGCCTCTACTTAAAAGCCTCCAAAGAAGGAGCTTCCACCACACTCCGGGGCAGTGAGTTCCACTGCTGAACAGCTCTCACAGTCAGGAAGTTCTTCCTAATGTTCAGGGGAATCTCCTTTCCTGTAGTTTGAAGACATTGTTCTGTGTCCTAGTCTTAAGGGCAGCAGAAAACAAGCCTGCTCCCTCCTCCCGATGACTTCCCCTCACACGGCCCTCATCCTGTCTCCTCTCAGCCTTCTCTTCCGAAGGCTCAATATGCCCAGCTCTTTCAGCCGCTCCTCACAGGGCTTTACTATTTCAAGGGATGGGAAATCCGCCGTTTTATTACACCGATTGGAAACTTTCGAGAACGGGGGGGCAAGGTGACGGTAAAGTGTAGCGGGACCCCCATCCTGAATGCATTCCGTTGCTCTTGGGGTGCATCATCACCGTCAAATCTATGCAGTTTGACCCCACTTGAACTGCTCAATGCTACGGGATCCTAACCGTTGCCATTTGGTGAGGGGCCACTACTCCTTGGCAGGGATGGCGAAGGACCTTGTAAAACTACAACACTCCGGATCGCCTAGCCTTGACGCTTGGCAATTCTAGTGGTGCCAAACTGCGTTAGCCTACAGTTTTTCCCCGTGTCAGGAGCGACTTGAGAAACTGCAAGTCGCTTCTGTGATGCACCTTTGGTGCCTTTTACTTTCTGCTGAAGGTCTCAGACGGAGGGCCCTTCCACACAGCAGCCCTATATCCCAGAATATCAAGGCAGGAAATCCCAAAATATCTGCTTTGAACTGGGTTATCTGAATCCACACTC
Organism: Anolis apletophallus; assembly: GCA_030556195.1. NCBI lineage: Eukaryota > Metazoa > Chordata > Lepidosauria > Squamata > Anolidae > Anolis > Anolis apletophallus. The sequence goes on along the minus strand of JARBWK010000002.1, from coordinate 159,880,382 downwards.
AGATAATGTGGGATTCTCTGCCTGGAAGCAGTTTTCAGGCTGGGATGGAGGTGGCACAAACCAAAGCACGCTGACGCGCATCGAGGGCTCCCTTTTGCGCACTTTAGTGGGAGTTTGTCTCCTGGCCACTGCAATAAATGTGGAGTGCGGACGGGTCGTGGGTTGGAGAAGGGGCGGGAGGGGAGCTCGCGCGGCGCCTCCGGGCTTACTTTTGGCTCCGGCGCTGGAGCCGGCGTTCCTCTTGACTTTCATCCACTCGAAGGTGCTGCGCGCAGCCTGGGCGCAGCGGCAGAAGTCGGGGGCCGTCAGCCGGGGCGCATCGTCGGGGCCCGGCTGGAAAGCCTGGGCCAGCCCTCCCCCGCCGTAGTCCACGGAGAAGAGGCAGGCCGGGTAGTGGGCGCTGGGGGGCTGCTGGGGCCGGAGGAGGAGGCTGCCCTCGGCCGAGGAGAAGGCGCAGGCAGGCGGCGGAGGGCGCGCGGGTGGGCCAAGGCGGGCAGGCTCCCCACGCCGCCCTCCCCGGCCTGCCCTCCCGCCAAGCCCAAGGCCTCCCCGCCCCGCGCCAGGTACTCCAGCAGAGAGTTCATGGCAGGCCCGAGGAGGCAGGAAAGAGGAAGAGAAGCAAGCCCGGGAGAGACGAGAGGGGCGCCTCGGCGCCTCCTTCCTCCCCCTATTCTACCTGGAGCAGCCGCCGCTCCGCCCGCGCGCTCAGCCCTCGGCAGGCAAAGCGGCCGCGAGGTAAATAGTGCCCCGCTATAAGGGCCGAGGGGGAGGGAGCACGTGCTCGCCCGCTGGCCAATGGGGGCCCTCGGGGCCCAGGACGCGCGCGCCACCTGGGAGGGAGTGCCAGGCCCGGGCCAAGTTGGCCAAAGGAGGAGAGTGGGAGAAAAGGGAGAAGGAGAAGAAGTGAAAGAAGCAGAGGAGACGGAAGAGGAAGAGAGAGGAAGAAGACGAGAGGAAGAGAAGGACAACTGGAGGAAGAGGAAGAGGAAGAAGAGGATGGAGGAGTGGCGGGAAAGTGGAAGATAAGAAAGGAAGAACAAGAAGAGAGAGAAGAATATTTCAGGAGGAGGAGAGGAAGAGGAGGACAACTAGAGATAAAAGAAAAGGAAGAAGAGGAGGGAGGAGCGGCGGGGAAGTGGAAGATAAGAAAGAGAAAGAAAGAAGAAAAAGGAGGAGAGGAAGAGGAGAGGAAGAAAAGGACAACTGGAGGTAAAGGAAGAGAAAGAAGATGAGGATGGAGGAATGGCGGGGAAGTGGAAGATAAGAACGAGAAAGAAGAAGAGGGAGAAGGAAGGAGGAGAGGAAGAGGAGGACAGCTAGAGATAAAGGAAGGGGAGAAGTGCATGTCTCTTCCAACTCTATGATTCAATAAAACGGAGGAGAAGCAACAAGAACAACAACAAGGCAAACAGCAGAAGAAGCTCCTGCCCGCTCATACCTGCCGCTTTCCGGCGTCTCGGTTGCAGAAGGGGGCTTCCGAGAGAGAGGTTGGGAGGGAAAGAGGGTGTGTGTTCAGCCAGGGGCTCCGAAAGGCAAAGCCTCGCTCGCCTCCGTGGAGCTGAAGCCTTTGGCGTTTCCTCTTTCTGCGTTTCGTCCATCTCCAGTGGAAGGAGGGACTCCGATCCACAATGCGCTCCGATCTTCCTTCTCTTCCAAACTTGGAGGAGCTTTCCTCTCCCTCCTTCGAGCGGTACCGTGTGCCTGCCTGCCTGCCTTCGAGTTTTCTCGGATTGATGGCGATCCGAAAACCAGCCTATCCAGGGGCTTGCTTGGCAAAGTTGGTTCCACGAGGGTTTGTCCTTGCCTTCCTCTGAGGCTGAGAGACTGTGCTTTGCCCTAGGTATTTAGTAAGTTCCCTAGGTGAGTCGGGACTCGAATCCTGATCTCCTAGTCCAACGTCCAGGTCATTAAACCACATTGGCTCTGTCAAAGAACCTTCCTGTCCGCCCCTGCCCCAAAAAAGTGGGTAGAAAGGTTAATGTCCCGGTTGGAAGGGGGGAAACCCCAATACTTGGGGACCATTGTGGTATTAATTTTAGATGCGGGGGTGCGAGAGGAGTTCCAGGCTGAAATCCTGTTTCTGAGGATGCTTGCAACAGATGCAGGCGAAACGTCAGGAGAGAATGCTTCTAGAACATGGCCATACAGCCCGGAAAACTCGCAGCAACCCAACGTTAACTTTATTAGGACTGTATGTATAGAACTTCCAAAGTCGGGAGAAGAGCGCTGGAGTTAATTAGATTGGATCCAGGTATTAAGCCATTTAGAAAAATGGTTAAATGGGTTCATAAAGTTCAGTGGAGTTACTCTACGATTAGTTTGGAACTAGTCCATTGGGAGAGAGAGCGTGGACAGGAGAGATGCTTGTGGGATTGCCCAGCGCTTGCGGCCCAATGTAACAACACATCTAGCAATGCCCCCACCCACTCTCCACCCAAACTCTGTTTCCAACGCAGGCATGTAGCTAGGGGGGAGGGGCTTGAGGGTTTAAGCCCCCCACCCCGAAATTCTCAGGGTGGTCTGCGAGAAAGCCTTACTGGTACATTATTTAAACTGTTATGTTTATTCATATCATGATCTGATCACCATGCTCAATGTATCCCATATGCATGGGGGTATTGGGATAACGATACAAAAGGTTTGCTAGGGTAGACCCTCTCTCACCCAGACTCAGCACCCCCCCTCAAACTCAGCACCCCAAAATCATAATCCTGGCTACGGCCCTGTTCCAAGGACACTCCAAAGAGGATGAATGGCAGCAGCCTTTCCCTCCTGTTCCTCAGCCCCTCCAGCTCTCCTGCCTGAACTGTCTAAGGATTGCAGTGGCCTAAAAAGCATCCGGAAGCCAGTGCAGATTGGGATGGCTTGTACAATGCCTGCCACTATACCGAGGAGCTATTAATGGTCCGCAGCCAGCCAGCACATAAGTGCTCTGTGGGTCCTCCTTGCAAGGCCTCCTGACGATAATGGGCTTCCTTGTTTCCCTTGGCAATAATGATAATAACAGCCTTGTTGCTTAATGACTACTTTCACTTGAAACAGCAGTAAAGAAAGGAAGCTGGCTTAAGAGTGGGACATTTATTTGCCAAGCTCTCAAAGGAAGGCAGAGGGAGTGAAGCAGAAAGATTCAGAGATACTTCTTTCTCTCACAAACTGTCCTATCTATCTATCTATCTATCTATCTATCTATCTATCTATCTATACAAATAGCAAGAAGGAAGCAGATTCTCAAGCAGATACCTTAAACAGTGTTATCCATAAATGAGCATTCCTCTGGTGGTTGTCTTACTTCCCTTGATGCTATCATTATGTTTATTTTTATGTAGCCTGTAATTGTGTTTATTTCTGCTGCCACCATATCACACCTCTTCGGGGATTCCTTCAGTCCACATGCCATTGCAAATTCTTTACCCAGATGCAAATTAGAATCATCTAATTTTTAAAAAGAGGATCTGGCTAATTCAAAGCCATATGCAGTGCTCTAGGTTAAAAGTTCAACAAACTTCACTTACACTGACTGAATGGCTTCATTTGGGTTGTCTTGAAATATTGGGAATATTGCAAAAGTGGGAAATATTAGGTCTACCATGTGTTTTAGATTTCTGTTTCCATAATACAGTGGTTCTTAACCTGTGGGCCACGAGGATGAAAATCTGATCCATGAGCCTCCTTCCTCTTTATTTGTTTATTTTATTTATTTTATTTCTGCTCCTTCTGCGCTGCCTGCCACTTCTTCCCTGTCACTGAACATGGCATATGTTCTGTATCAGAAACTAGAGCTGATGTGGTCTATCCAATGCAATTTTCTGAATCAGCACCCGAAATCGAATCTAAAGTTGACCAAAACCTGATTCATAACCCTTTTGGTACTAATGTTGGAGAGCAGTCACTGGTCAAAGTGTTCCCTGGTCAAAAAAATGTTGCGAACCACTGCCATAATACCTTTCTAGCAACCATGCTGGATAGGATAGGATTAACAAAAGTGGAGTCCAAAAATTTGTAGGACCAAGGGTACCTCACTTTTGGAATCATGTATTCCAAGTGTGTGTTTGTGTGTGTGTCATATATACTGTATATATATACTGTGTGTGTGTGTGTATCAAGAGAGAGAGAGAGAGAGAGAGAAGTTTTGTAGATCAAGGGAATGCTGTGGATATAATATATCTTTATTTCAGTAAGGGGTTGACAGGATCCCTTATGGTATTCTTTTGGACAGATTGGAAAAATATGGACTAGATCAGAGCTTCTCAAACTTTTCCCTTTCATGACCCTTTCCACATAAGGAATGTTTATGTGACCTCAACTATATAAGTATAAAAATAGGCATAAAAACAAAACATTTACTGATAATAAATCAACATTTGCAAACCTTGCTAAAGAGGCTGAATTTCCTTTTTGTGTAGTACAGCGGAAGCATTTTTACAGGATTCACTGTAAACACTACATTGTTGCTAATAGATCTGTATAAATGAGTGCCATTCAGAAACCTTTCACTGTTAAGGAGGCCTTATTTGGGGTCAGGGCCCACAGTTTAAAAGGCCATGAGCTATGCTGCTACTTTTAGATACTTTTGTTGTTGGTTAATGAATCTAAAGAATGATCACCAGTTGTCCCCCATCAGCACAGAACAGTGGTTCTCAACCTGTGAGTCCCCAGGTATTTTGGCCTACAATTCCTAAAAACCCCAGCCAGTTTACCAACTGTTATGATTTCTGTGAGTTGAAGGCCAAAACGTCTGGGGACCCACAGGTTGAGAACCAAGGGCCTAGAGCAGGGGCGGGCAAACTGCGGCCCGGGGGCCGGATATGGCCCTTTGGCTGATTCTATCCGGCCCACATAAGGGCCCCTGGCTTGCCTCCCCTGCCTGGCCTCTGCATAAAAATCTCCAGAGAAGGGGACTATAAGGAAGCATTATTTTATTTTAGTGGTTTTTATTATTATTGTATAATAATTTTATAACAATAATAAAATAATATAATAAATAATATAATATAATGTTATATGATATATTATAATTTCAATATATTATGCTTATATATACTGTATATACTATAATATAATAATTATGATATTAATACTAATAATATATGAATATTTCTTGATATATTAATATGTTAATATTAATGATGTGTAATATATAGTAAATATAGTAAGTGAATAAATAAATAAATTATGTAGATTAGCATGTAGTTCTGCCTTTAGGTGCGGCCCTCCATAATATTTTTTGGCTCTCGTGTGGCCCCTTGGAAAAAATAGTTGCCCACCCCTGGCCTAGAGAGAAATTACAAGGCCTTAGGATTCTGAATTGGATCTGGTTCTTTACTGGGCCTAGTATTGGGTGAAGGAATAAAGGCGATGTGCATCAGATTTGCAGATGACACCCAGTTGGTATTTGTTGGGTTTCATCCCTGACCAGGCATGTAGCCGGGGGGGGGCTAAGGGGGCTTCAGCTCCCCCCGAAATTCTCAGGGTGGTCCGCGAAAAGGCCTTACTGGTACATTATTTAAACTGTTATGTTTATTCATATCATGATCTGATCACCATGCTCATTAATGGGGTTATTGGGATAACAATACAAAAGGTTTGCTAGGGTAGACCCTCTTCCACCCAGTCTCAGCCCCCCCCAACCAAATCAGCCCCCCCTCCGAATCAAAATCCTGGCTATGGCCCTGTCCCTGACTGCACAAGTCTCCAGTCCTCAATGAGGAGAGTTAGCATAGATAGGTTAAAGTGAGGGATTCCTTCACCCATTTCCTATAGCAAGCTTACCTCAAGAAGGGGTTTAGAAGGGAGGTTGTTCCTATTTACCTTGCATGCCCAAACTCCACCCCTTTGAGTACTAGGAAATGTGATCCCTTTAGAAAAACGTAACTTCCTGTTTACAAGGCCTTTTGTCCTATTGTTTTTAAGCTGGCCATGCAACTATCTCCATTTTGGCCAGTTCTGCTTTTGCTTCACTCAAGTGAGGAGGCATCTTGCCTTTGTCTAAGGCAGGGGTGCTCACACTTTTTCAGCATGTGAGCTACTTATAAAACAACCAAGTCAAAATGATCTACCTACCCACTACAAAAATGTGAAACATATAACACAATATCTGCTTTGAACTGGGTTTTCTGAGTCCACACTGCCATATAATCTGATTCAAAGCAGATAACATGGGATTTTATTCAACTGTGTAGAAAGAACCTCAGATAACCCAGGGCCGGCAGCACTTGGGTGGCGGCGGGAGCCTGCGGGGCAGGACTGAGCCTTCCTTCCACCCTGCCTGCAATCTACCAGGACGCCCTACACGATCAACCAGTAGATCACAATTTACCCAATGAGCACCCCTGGTCTAAGGCAAGATGTAATAGATAGTAACTTTTGTTATTTTTCATTTTTATTTTCCTGTAGTGGATAGCTTAGTTAAGCTAGTTAGCTCCAAAGAACCTTTTCTGTCTTGACTGGATTTCTTTATCTATAATAAACATGTTGTTTTTGATCCTATGACTTGTGGATCTGCAAACCTGTTCAATCCTCTTGAATTGAACTCAATCCTGACTCACTGCATGTTTCTGTTGCTTATGAATCGTGCATTCTGCATTCTGCTATATTTTTGGTGGAATCACCCCATTTTTGAGCCTAACAGCTCTTGATTCCCAACAGTATTTTATGCTGGGATACCTAATACCTCAACTTGACCCTACATATTGGAGAAATGAGCCAAAAACTAGCAAAATAAATTTCAACAAAGAAAAATGTAAGGCTCTGCATTAATCAGAGGAGAAAAACAGATACAGCAATACAGAATGTAAAAGTATTGAAGAGTTTTAGTAGACCATATGTTAAATTTGAAGTACAAGTGGGACGTAATGACAAAACTAATGCATCAACACAAATGTAATGTTTGGAACAAGAGGAGCAACTGGAGTACCATATTTTGCTTTGGGCAGACCATAAATTGGAGTTAGTCTGATGGCATAAAACAACAACAACAACAACTGAATATTTGGCTTTCATATACTTTGGCCTACAACTCCCACCATGCCCACTCAGCATGACTAATGGTAGGCTGTAGTCCAAAACATCTGAAGAAAAAAACTTGGGAAATTACTTTGAAGAAGAATAGATACAATAATGTGCTGAAGCCATCTATAATGAAGTAGTGGCAGCAGGATAATGTTCTCATCTACACTGCTTAGTTATAGATGGCTTCATCATATCATCAGATCCATTCTTCTTCAAAGTAGCTTTTAAGGCTCTACCAGAGGACCAAAGATTCCCTAACTATTGGATTAGGTCATAAATTAATAGAATGAGTATCTATTATATGCTGAGGATCAGAGACTACAAGTACTATGAGATACAGCCACAGCCAAGCATTTCCTCTAGACACAGTGGCGAATCAAGAGTTTTAAGGGGGGGGGATCTATTTTCCACTCCCCACAAACACACACACTTTTTAAAAAGCAAAATAAATTAATAGACATCTGCACCTCACAGCTTCATTCTATACTATCTTACTCAGAAGTAATACCACTGTTCCTATGTTCAATAGGATTTGTACTTTCCATTCATCTGCAAAGGAGTACACTATTATGCATATTTACACAGAAACAAATTTATAGAATTCAAGGGACTTGCTTCTGAGTAAACAACTATCTCATTACAGTAGGCTCTCCACATTTATGGGGATTAGAGGTGCAGCACTTCCACAAAAATGGAAAACCAGAAATAAAAAGCTGCTTTTTATCTCCTTCTCTAGCAACCTTTAGCTCTTCCAGTGCAACTCTACAATAAACTTCTGCTGGAAATTGATCATGGAGTCACAATGGAGAACCTAGAGATTCCTAGATAGAATATATTAACCAAATCTGTGAATAATCCAATCCACAAAAGTTAAACCCACAAATGTGTATAATAATAACTTATTAGATTCTTCTTGTCCAGTAATCAGCAGTGTGGCACCCCGAAACATGGAGTTTGTTTTCAAAGGGTACCAATAAAAATACAACATTTAAATTAAAAAACAATTTAAACCAATTGTTTACCAGTATTTACCAGTATTTCAATGGGAAGTGTGGGCCTGCTTTTGTCAGGTGAGATAGTCAAGATAATTAGGATTGCTGATGTTGTGTCTTTAAGTCATTTAAGTCTCAGGGTGAAGCTAAGTCTGAATTTTGGGGCGGGGGGGAATGACTTTGGAGGGCCGCATCCTAGTTTGGGGAACCCTGGTCTGGAGGGATATCCATGTAAACCTGTAATTTCCAAAGTGGGTGGTACCACCCCCTAGTGGGCGGTGAGGCAATCCAAGGGGGCGGTGGGAGGCTCAGGAGAATTTGGGGGGCACTAAAGCCCTGTAAGGGGGCGATGGCAGGATTGCGCCTGCCAGTTGGAAACCCTGTGCAAGCGCTGCCTGGGAACTGCAGCGCGCAAGCCCTTCCTCTCCTCAACTTTGCCCATGGTGCAGTCCTTTATCGTCCCTTCCAATCCAATGGTTCTCTTGGAAGGAAGGGGCGATACGGAACTGTGCCATGGGTGGAGTTGAGGAGAGGAAGAGGATGTGCGCTGCAGTTTCCAGGCAACGCCTGCCCAGAGATTCCAACTGGCAGACTGAGACAGTTGCACGCTTGCAAGTGTATGTCGGCCAGTTGGTCCAGTGGAGAAGGAAAGCCTCCATGTCTGCAAAAGCCCCCTGAGTTGCCGTGGCATTTGCAGGCGCCTCCTGGGAGATGGCTGTGGCATGAAGGAAAATGCAAGCAGTTCCCAATTTCCAAGGTCCAGTATTCTCTATTGCTCAAGTTTAGTTCAATTCCATTGCTGTTGGGAGTTCAAAATGCTCTTTGATTATAGGTGAACTATAAATCCCAGCAGCTACAACTCCCAAATGACAAAATCAATCCCCCACAACCCCACCAGTGTTCAATTTTGGGTATATTGAGTATTTGTGCCAAATTTGGTCCAGATCCATGGTTGTTTGGGTTCAGTGTGCTCTCCAAATGTAGGTGAGCTACATCTCCCCTAAATCACTGTCAATTTCTTCCAAACCCCTCCAGTATTTTCTGTTAGTCATGGGGGTTCTGTGTGCAAAGTTTGGCCCAGGTCTGTCATTCATGGGGTCTCAGCTGTGGAAGTCAGTGCTGAATTGGTCCAAGGTACTGCAAATCCCATCATCCGTTGTCCATACTCCCCCAAACATATTGTTTTTGTGATTAATCACTATGCTTTAATTATGTTCAATTTGTAACAATGAAAATACATCCTGCATATTAGATATTTGCATTAGAATTTATAAGAGTAGCAAAATTATTTATGAAGTAGCAACGAAAATATGGATGGGGTCACCATAACATGAGGAACCTTCTTTAGGGCTCATGGCACTAGAAAGGCTGAGAACCACTGCATTAATACATATATCTTTCTGTTGAATTGCTATGACATTTAAAAAATAATAATTTCTAGGGGGGCGGTGAGTAAATTTTTTTCTGGAAAGGGAGCAGTAGGCCAAAAAGTTTAGGAACCACTGATGTAGACAGAAGCTGCAGAGATTTGTTTGTAACACAACTTGTGTATGACAGAGGCACAAATTGTGTGTATCTTGCAAGTGGTACATTATACTACTCATAAAGTCATTTTTCTTTTCTAAGAGAATACAGAAGTATAAATTTTAAATAGTCGGATCAGATGGAATTTTTTTTCTTTTCCTTTCTTTTTTTTTAAATACATAAAACTGAAATACTTTGGTGCTGGAAAAGTGGGTGTTTGGATTAGGTTTTTGTTTTTTTGGGGGAAAGAAACAGAAAAGGAAAATGCAAACTGCTCTCCAAATGGTAAATACTCCCTGCTGTGTAGAAGAGCCACTTGTTTGAATATCCCCTGCAATAAGGAAGTAAATCTTGGGTAAGAAAACAAACAAACAAAAGTTTTTTTAAAACTTCTTAGCAGTTTGAACCAAGGGAATGAATGTGTCACAAGTGTAACAAAGGCACAAATAAAATGAATAAGAAATAGGAATAGGAATAGAAACTGGGGACAGGAATCCCTTTCTCCTACTAATCTCTTTTCCCTTATGTCTGTGGCTCATTCGAGATCTTAGTGTCATGGAAAAGCAAAAATATAGTGGGCCATCCACATGGATTAGGATTAGGGACACAGCAGTCACACAAAAGTGGAGGAAAAAAACAAAGAAGATATTTTTAAAACCTGAATATGTAGGTCTTCCACCATAACTCTATGGTCAAATTCCAGAGATTTCAAGAAAGAACATGTTAATTCAATCCATGAAAATCAAAACCACAAAGATCAACCTCATGTTAGTTTTGATTACTGCAATGCATCCTACATGGGGTTGCCTTTGAACACTGTTCGGAAGCTTCAAATGGTCCAATGGACTGCAGCCAGGTTGATCACTGAAGCAGCTTACAGGGAGCATACAACCCCCCTGTTACATCAGCTCCACTTGCTGCCAGTCTGCTACTGAGCACATTTCAAAGTGCTGGCTTTAGCCTGTAAAACCCTAAGTGATTCTGGCTTGTCCCAACGTATCTCCTTCTATAAACCATCTCAAATATTGTCCTGCTCTTGGTTCCACCTCCTTCACAAGTGTGACTGGTGGGGATGAGAGACAGGGCCTTCTCAGAGGTAGCCCCTCGGCTGTGAGACTCCTTCCCTAGTGATATTAGAGCATCTCTCTTCCTCCTGGCCTTCAGAAGGAAAGTGAAAAGATATACAATCCCAAAGGTAGCCCATAACACTATGTAACAAAATTTTGGGGGGGAAAGTCTGTCCCTAGCTTGAAAGTCTTCTTCCTGTTTAATTGTGTGGTACTTACTTTGAAAGTAGTTATTATACTCCAAAAACTTCATTTTTGTGTTGAATTGGTTGAGACCCAATGAAATATTTATTGAAAAACTATAGCAAAAATGTGCAGCAGGATGTCCTACCAAAAAAAAGTTTAATAAATTTTCCCCATGTTTTTATGACAGAACCCATTAGGAAATGACATTTCTAACTCAGGAACAAAAATTGTGTTACATAGTGTAAATGAACAAATAGGGGACCCAGAGTATTCAACTATAAGGGCATATGCAGGGCCAGTTCGTCCATTAGGCGGAGGAAGCAGGCGTGTAGGGCGCGTCACCTGGGAGGGGTGCCGCCGCGTCGGCTCCCCGTCGCCCGCGGCACCCATGGTGTGCTTCTCCGCGCGCGGTGGCGCGGCGGCCAGGCCTCCGCAGCCAGCCCCACAGCCGCTGCCGCGTCGCGCCGCACCTTGATAGGCAGCCCGGGTGCTCCGGCCGCTTCCGCATGTGTGGACCTTTTTGCGCATGCGCGAAAAGGTCGGCGCATGCGTACTGGCTCCCACTTTGGAGCCAGTGCGCGTGCGCAGATTGGCGCACGTGCACTGGGGGGGGCGCAAAAAAAATTTGCGTACCCCCCGGGAAAAGCTTGGTCCGCCCCTGGGCATATGCTTTCTGCAAGAAGAACTCCTGGAATCCATCTAAAAGCCAAAAATCATTATCTATCTATCTATCTATCTATCTATCTATCTATCTATCTATCTGAAACCAAGGGAAGAAAGAGTTCAAACAGGATAAAAACACAAAAGGCCATATGGGCAAGAATTCAGAAAAGGCAAGAGAGAGGAATGCACAAAGTGGCTGCAACTATTGGGGGTCAGTGTGTGTATTTCTCACAGTTGTAGAATAAAATGTCAGAGTAGTCTACAACTGAGTAGGTTATCATTTTGAAATATTATTTTTCAATAAAATAATACCTCCCTGAAGAGGAAAAGTTTCTAGCCTAACCTGTCTTCTACTCTTAATACTTTTCTACTTGCAGGGATGCTGTTGTTTGTCTTGAAATAGGAAACTAGAAGAATATGGTATGGATTCCTGGCTTGTCTCTTGGCTTTATTTATTTATTTATTTATTTATTTGTGGTATTTGTACCCCGTAGCTTCTCAGGGGGACTCAGCATGGTTTACATTTGCAGCACTACAGGCCGCAACACCACAATACAATATAAAAATACACCATATAATCAACATCATTAAAAAGCTTTAAAACATTACATTAAAAACCACTACATACAACAATAATTAATTATAGCCATCAAGCGGAACACATTGTTAGTCCAGTCAAGTCCAAGTGTCAATCCAGTCAAATCCAAAGGTTCAATATACATCTGTTGCCCAAAGGCCTGGTCCCAGAACCATGACTTTAGCTTTTTTTCTAAAAGCGAGGAGAGATGGCGTGATCTTATTTCGTTTGGGAGTGCATTCCCATAGTCCCCACCACATTTGTAATGCTGGCGGGAGCCAGGGCCTCCCAGATGATATTAGACTGTGAGATGGGACATAGAGGCAGAGGCAGACCAAATAAGTGGTCAGAACTGTATGAGCTTTATAGGTTAATACCAGCACTTTGAATTGGGGAGATGGACAGGCAACCAGTGGAGCTGCAGGGGGTCCTATGTTGCCCCAGTTAGCATTCTGGCTGCCGCCTGTTGAACCAACTAAAGTTTCCAAACTGTTTTCAAAGGCAGCCCCACATAGAGACATCCAATCCGACCACTTCATTCTGCTGCAGGAATGGGAAATGCGTTGCTCAGGTTTGAAATACCCATCACATGTGGACTGTTCAGACTGCTGGAAATAGTGATTCCTCTGAGAGGGAAGAAAGGAGAGAGGGAGAGAAAAGAGTGTTTCAGAAATGGGAAAACAGGTGATGAAAGAACCACTCTCAGATCTGTATGTATACAGACACAAACACACACACACACAGAGAGAGAGAGAGAGAGAGAGAGAGAGAGAGAGAGAGAGAGAGAGATTTCCTTCAAGAAAATTCAACTCTCAGTGGTTTAGCCTGATCCATCCCCCTGCAGATTCTACGGTAGCATTTACTCTGGGAACAAGGAATCAAGGTTGAAAAGGCTATAGTGCAGGAACAGGCAATTTGTGGGTCCCTAGATGAGCTGGACTGCAAATCTTGCCAGCTCTAACTAATGTCTAGTACTGACGAATTATGGGAATGGTAGTCCATGACATCTGGAGGGGCACAAGTTGTCTACCTCTGCTGTCAACCAATCTGAAACTTCTATTTTTTTATACTTGTGTCAATGGAAAAGTCAATTAATCTGTTAATTTGCTTATTTTAAAGACTGGTTAGTATCCAGTGGTTTTGCTAATGGTAGCATTGGACATCAATATGTAAATATATTTTCATTGAAATACCAGGGAAATATAATTACTTACAAATTGTATTTGTTCACTCACGAAAGCCCCTTCTATACTCCCATATAAAATCCAGATTATTTGGCAATGTAGACTCAAAACAGAGAATGTGGATTATCTGATTTGATAATCTGGATTATATGGCAGTGTAAAAGGGGCCTAAAATAGATCATGCAAGTTAAAATGTAACAGGATGGAATCAAAATTATTTGCTATGAAATGCAAGTAGAATTTAAAGAAAAATATATAATATTTAAGAGAGCATTCAAACACAAACTCACACTCCACCACAAGATGGAAGATTCCATCTTGTATGAAGCTATAAAACAATGATTGTAGGAACATTTCTACTGTCAAAGAAACTATCAGCGGAACAACAATCTTCCTCATCTCTTGCTTGCTAGATATATTGGATTACAATTCCCATTACCAACAACCATTGTTAACATGGGGCTGATGAGAGCGTAGTTCAACACATCAGGAGGCTGGCAAATTAGAAAAGGTTTAGTTTTGATCATGAACACCATATTTACAATTGCACCATGTTTACATTTTTACTTTAATAGAATCAAGTCATACAAAATTACAATGCAATCTGAGTTAGAAGTATAATTGCTTTACAAGGAATAAACATTAGCCTTTGTGTGGTTTCCAGGTGTTGTGTGGTTTTCCAGGCTGTATGGCAGTGTTCTAGTAGCATTTTCTCCTGACGTTTCACCTGCATCTGTTGCTGGTAGCATCTTCAGAGGAAAACCTTCCACAAAACATTAAACTTTCTTTTTTTAATGACACATCAAAATGTGTGAAAGTGGAAGAGAATTACAAAGCCATCTCAAATACTTCAGTAAACAAATTCACTTCAAAGTGTTCTGTTAAGGGTATTTGATCCTATAAGCATTTTCCTCTGTTTATAAAAATACATTAATAATGAGTTAAACAGCTAACAATTTGCTGCACTTTTCTAACATTCAAAATCAGTTTCCTGAGGTAGGTGCTAAAGGTCAGGCCATTTTGCTGATGCCATCAGCCATTTGTTTGCATTCAAGGCATCCTTTCTATTCTTTTGACACACAGACACAGCATAGCTAGTTTCCTGAAGTGGTGATAAGGCTTAAGAATAAAAAAAATCCAACATGCTCAATGAACTTGGCATGAATTATTTTGTAATCACACTTGTGCATGGTTGGACTGCATGGCTCTTGAGGTCCCTTCCAAATCTGGTTCTATGAAAAGACGCAGCACATTTTAAAAGATCATAACCATGAATGTGATGTATAGCTCCACTGGCTGCCAGTTTGCTACCGAGCACAATTCAAAGTGTTGGCTTTAGCCTATAAAGCCCTAAACGGTTCTGGCCCAACTTATCTGTCCGAATGTATCTCCTCCTATGAACCAGCTAGGATATTAAGATCGTCCAGGGAGGCCCTGCTCTCGATCCCGCCTGTGTCACAAATACGTTTGGCAGGGATGAGAGACAGGGCCTTCTCGGTGGTGGCCCCTTGGCTATGGCACGCCCTTCCTAAAGATATTAGACTGGCCCCTTCTTTGCTAGCACTTCGTAGGAAGGTTAAGACCTGGTTGTTCCAGCAGGCATTTGACAGTGTAACAAATATTGGAACATGGAACAACTGGATGACGAGATTGGATCTGATTTTAACTAAGAGATGTTATGAGTTATATTGTATTGACTATGTATGATTTTATATTGATGCTATGGTTTAAATTGTTTTAAATTGTTCTATGATGTATAAGCATTGAATTTTTGCTATTGTAAACTGCTTTGAGTCACCCGTGGGCTGAAAAAAGCAATATAGAAATGGAGTAAATAAATAATAATAAATATTTAAAACTGACCAATAAGATGGATCAGGATGATTTTTTCATTTTATAAATAGCAAAGTGAGAGAAAACAGTTGCACCAAGCAGAAGAAAAAGTAGAATTTTGTTTGTGGCAGCAGTTCTATAATTAATTAATTACTCTTTGTAGCAAACCTCTGAAATGTATATGAACTAGTACTCCCATCAGGTATCCTTATCTGCCAAGCCAATTTGGACTGATGGGTAATGAAGTTAAATAATATTTTGAGAACTGCAATATCTCTAGCCCAAACTTGGCATTTTTTTTCCAACAAAAGGGCAGACATTTGAGATGACCAGCACCAAATTTCCTCCTGAATTCTGTTGAAGTGACCAATTTGAAATTTTTGAATAAGAGGAAACCAAAAAATAAAATAGGGCTTTAAATATATGTTTTGACGTACAGCTCCTATCACACCAGGCAGCAAAGATAATGGCGAAGAACTATGAGAGTTCAACTGCAATACACACACATGTATATGTAGGGTTATAGTGCCTACTTTGACTTCTGACAACCATAGCTGGGATAGGGGAATTAAACAAGATGCCTATGGAGATGACTACATCCCACTAAAACAATTCATTACAAGAAATGTGAAGACTTGAAAAAGCATTAGGTTGCAGGTCTCAGCACAGAGCCCTGAATTTAGATTCTGCTCCTCGTTTCCATTATTGTAGAGGGGAGGAATCTTAAGGTATAATAATTGTAATGTAATAATAATAATAATAGTATGATTACGGTATGGTATGTGGTATATGCATTTGGTATTGGTGGTGTTGTATTGTAACACAGTATAATACTGCCAATGATAATGTGATACAATAATTATATCGTGATATTATAATTTATATATTTGTATTACATGCAATATTGCTAACAATATTGCGATATGTTGTAATGTTAATTGTTGTTTTTTCAGTTTGTTGTAAGCCGCTCCGGCAATATTGTTATATGTACACTGTAAGCCACTCTGGCAGTATTGTTGTTTGCTGTAAGCTACTCTGAGTCCCCTTCGGGGTTGAGAAGGGTGGCATATAAAAATAGTAAATAAATAAATAAAGAAGAAGAAGAAGAAAAGAAGAGGGAAGGAACCACTCATACCAGAAATAAGCACATTGTATTTTCAATAAACAATTAATTGAAATCTGTTGCACATACAGTATACCTGCCTTTTTCCCAATGAGGTCAAAGCTGTATATAAAGTGCTCCTCCTTCATTCCTCACAAACACTCTTCAGGATAGATCAGCTAAGAGATTGGCTCAGGTCACCCAGAGCATTTCATGACTCAAAGGGAACTAAGCTTATCAATAAAAACGCTAAATACTCTCTACACAAATTCTGTTTTAACTTTACTTTGCAGGTCCATGTAAGATAGGGATCTCTGAATAACTGGAGCTTTGACAGAAGACCTCAGGTTGTCCATACTTTGGGCCTTGGTTACATCTACACTGTAGAATGAATGCAATTTGACATGGTGGCTCTTGACTTTCATGGCTCAATGCTATTGAATCCTGGGATTTGTAGTTTGATGAGGCACCAGCACTCTTTGGCAGGGAAGACAAAAGACCTTGTAAATTACAATTCCCATGATTTCATATCATTGAACCATAGCAATTACCAGTGGTGTTCCAATTTTAGTATATGTGCTGCCAAAGCGAGCAATACCAGTGGTGTCAAACTGTATTCATTCTACAATGTAGATGCGCCTTTAGAGAAGTTAAGACGTTCCTTTTTCAGTGGCTTCATCTACATAGCCATATACAATCCAGATTATCTGATTTGAACTGGATTATATTAGTCTACACTGCCATATAATCCAGTTCAAAGATTTTATATGGCTGTGTAGATGGGGCCTCAACCTACATGACGCAGAACTGTAGCTAGCTGCAGTCCCGCATAAAGCAAGCCATATTGAAATCTCAGGCCCCACACAGCTGTATAAAATCCACATTGAACTGGACTATATGGCAGTGTGGACTCAGATAACCCCCTTTGAAGCTGATATTGTAGATTATCTGCCTTGATATTCTGGGTTAAATGGCTCCCTCTGAGATTAGCTTGTAGAAAGCTTGGAGTCTTGGACTATAAAGCATGTACTCTCCCCACAAGAGATGGATGTATCTGCTGTTTAGCAGTTAGGAGGAGGGCAGGTTGTTAAGAAAGGAAGATCTACTTTCCAGTGTTGTGCTATAATTCAAGGGGAAAGAGGCAGAAAGGGCTAGCTAAGTTATAAAGACCCCAATGGTATTATGTGGGTTGACACTCATCACTCCTTTTATTTGCAAAGAAAGATCTGCATTGCAAATAAAGATGTGAATTTAAAGGGGCCACAGAACCAGCACCACTTCTGTTTAACTTTAAAAATCAGTTTTCAAAAGGGAACTTTCAGTTTTCTTATTATTATTTGGGCAGGTTTCATGAATTCCAGGGGGCAAAACATTGGTCACCACATCCACTGAAGTTGGCTAAGCCTGGTGTAATACTGCCATCGTGTATAGTGGTTTATTGCAGATCTCCTCCAACCAAACTGTTGCTTCTCCCAATGAACTGCAAGAAGGAAGAAAACCAGTCCTCCAGTTTTGGGTGCAGGTCAGCAGCCATGCTGGCTCTCCTGTTTCAAGAAAATCCTGTGCAATGTGGGGTGGTGTGCAGGATGGAGAAACACAGGGTCCTTCCACACAGCCTTATATCTCAGAATATCAAGGCAGGAAATCCCACATTATCTGAGTGTGGATTCAGATAACCCAGTTCAAAGTAGATATTGTGGGATTTTATGCCTTGATATTCTGGCATATAGGGAAGGGCCCATCCTTGGGAAAGGTATAGATGCTACTGACAAGGAGATACCGGAGGCTGGGTCTACGCTGCTCTATATACCAGAATCCAATCCCATATTATCTTATTTGAACTGGATTATACAAATCTACACTGCCAAATCATCTAGGATAAGAAGATAACCTGAGATCAGATCCTGGGATAAAGGGCAGTGTAAATCCAGCCAGAGGGTCCTTCTACACTGCCATATAACTCAGAATATCAAGACAGATATTTCACATTATCTGCTTTAACTGGATTATCTGAGTCTACACTGCCAGATAATCCAGTTCAAAGCAAACTGTGTAGAAGGGGTCTGAGATTGGGTTAAAGTTGCTACTTTTTGCAAACCTTCCTTGAAGGAGAGCCTACTGAATTCAAGAGGGCCATATAATGTACTGCATTATATGGTCAGTACAGAGCCATATAATGTAATTTAACGCAGTCCAAACTGCATTATATGAGTCTACACCGGGTATAGGCAAACCCTTGTGCAGCCACTTGAGCTCTTTTCTCAAGCCCTCCTGTCTCACACCATCCTATTCTTCCTTCTATCTTTCCTTCCTCCCTCTTTCTCCCTCCTTCCTTCCCTCTCTTTCTCCTTACTTCCTTCCCTCTTTCTTCCCTCCCTCCCTCCGTTCCCTTCCTTCCTTCTCTTTTTCCTTCCTCCTTTCCTCCGGGGGATGTTTACTGGGAGAAGAGAATGTAGAGAGGGAACATGAGAACCATGTTTCAAGATTTTAAAAAGGTGTCCCATTGAGGAGGAGGTGGGGGAGAACTGACTTTCTGCTGCTCTAGAGACCAGGACACAAGGGAGCAATGGTTTCAAATGGTAGAGAAAGAGATTTGACTGAAAAGATTAGGAAGAACATCCTGAGAAGGAAAGTGAGGTAGGCTGCCTCGGAATGTGGTGGGGTCTCCTTCTCTGGAGGCTTTTCTACAAAGGCTGTCTATCTGGAGTGCCTTCCTGCATGGAAGGGGGTTGGACTGGATGGCCCTTGGGGGCCTCTTCCAGCTCTAGGATTCTAGGATTCTACATCAGGAGTAGGAAATGGGGGGGGGGGGCTGAGCTTGATTGGGGATGGGGCTGAGTCTGAGTGAGAGAGGGTCTACCCTAGCAAACCTTTTGTATCGTTATCCCAATACCCCCAAGCCAGGCATGTAGCCAGGGGGGGCTAAGGGGCTTCCAGCCCCCCCGAAATTCTCAGGTTGGTCCGGAAAAGGCCTTACTGGTGCTGGTGCCCGGCCCTGCCCCACGGATAGGGGATATATTGAGCATGGTGAATAGGTCTCCCTGACCACCCTGAGAATTTGGGGGGGGGCTGAAGCCCCTGAAGTCCCCACCCTACACTCCTGTTTCCAGTCTTTCCTTCATTTTCTGCCTCCAAAGAAGAAGGGGAGGAAAGGGTAGTGGGGGGACTTGGGGAAAACCTCCTCCCTCCTAGCCCATTAGGCCCCCAAGTTAGAAAGTTTGCCCATGGCTGGTCTAGACTGACCTTATAATGCAGTTCGGAGTGCATTATTAGACAAAGTCATTCAAGCCTGGGTTTACTTTTATTAGAGTGCTTTCCAGACTCACTCCTGGTTAAAATCTGGTGATCAGGTGAGGATGGGATGGCCAAAAACATGTTGTTCCTTTTGGCAAAGGACAAGAAAGCTGATTCCCTATGGAGGAGATGACAGATTTCCAGCCTAATACTTGCAATGGCACAATGTCCTCTCCCACACGGCCAGGCATTTGGGGGGCTTGGGGACTTGAAATTCTCAGGGTGGTCAGGGAGAAGGCCTTACTGGTACATTATTTAAACTGTTATGTGAATTCATAGCCTGATCTGATCACCATGCTCAATATATCCCATATGCTTGGGGGTATTGGGATAACGATACAAAAGGTTTGCTAGGGTAGACCCTCTCTCACTCAATCAAAATCCTGGCTACGGGCCTGCCCACACCTAAGGGCATCAGGATGCATATGGGGCACAGGAGGGAGAGGGCACATTTATAGCTCCCTGTCCTCCAACAGAAGGGAAAGGTGTGGAGAAGATCCAAAGGATTCCCCAGCACCTGCCGGCTGAAGCATTTGCCTCGTTCTACCTTCTGATGGGACACTGGTGGAAGGGCAACAGACAACTCTGCAAGTATCGTTAATAACAAATCGTTCTCCACTCTGCCCCCTTCTCCGCGTGAGCAAAGGAGTTGTTGCATCTTACTTCCTGGCAACCCAGAGTGAGGCGGGTCGTGGTCGCTTCCCAGCTGGCCCAGGATCGGAGCGGGAGAAAGGGGGCGGCCTGTCGAGGAGAAAAGGGTGCATGCGGCGTGATTAATGACTCCTTCATCAAACCAGCCCCCCTTCGCCTTTCTAAGTCTCTCAGTCCCCGTCAAGAAGTCTTCCTCACTGGAAGACTTCTTCCTTCTCTCTTGGTGAGCAGAGCCAGCTTGACTAATCGTTTTAGCTCAAGAGATGAGGGTTGGAATCCCAACTCAGCCATGTAAACCCACCGGTGGCCTTGGTGAGTCACACTCTCTGGCCGCAGAACCCCGTGATAAGATTGCATTAGTATCTTCCATCACAACAACAAAGTAGGCTACTCCTTTGGCACTGGAGTGCGGGTTCACTCCTGAGCCCTCAAGGGTTGTGTCTATATCAGGCATGGGCAAACTTCGGTCCTCCTGGTGTTTTGGACTTCAACTCCCACAATTCCTAACAGCCGGTCTATATTGTACTATTACAACTGCCACGGCTTAAAGCTATGGAATCTTGGAAGTTGTAGTTCGACAAGGTATTGAGACGTCTCCGCCAAAAAGCATTGGTGTCACAGTCTCAGTAAGCTACAAGGGAGCAATGGTTTCAAATGGCAGAGAAAGAGATTTGACTGAAAAAATTAGGAAAAACTTCCTGAGAAGAAGGACAGTGACATAAGCTGTCTCCATAGCTTGAGCCATGGCAATTAAAAGTAGTGTCGAACTGCATTAATTTTGTAGTGCAGACGCGCCCCAGGGGGCTTCTCCTCTGTAGCAAGCAAAGCTGCTCCTCTTCTGATGAACCTGAGCCGAGATGGGAATCCAGAACCCAAACAAGGGCTGAGTGCTGGTGCCTCACCAAATTACAGCTCCTAGGCCCCATCTACACTGCTATATAAAATCCAAAATATCTGAACTGAATCATATAAGTCTACACTGCCATATAATCCAGTTCAAAGCAGATAAATGGTGTAGATAGGGCCTTATCCAATCACAACGCTGGTTTTGGTATTGGGCACTGGAGACCAGGGTTCACATCCCCGCTCATTCATGGAAACCCACTGGATGGCTTTCTGTAAGTCGCACTCTCTCTACCCCAGAGGAAAGCGATGGGTTTGGTATCCTGGGAGTCGTCGTTTTACAAAGCCTTTAGCCTTCTCTGCCTAAATAGTGCTGCTGTCTCACCAAACTACAACTTCCAGCATTTCTTAGCATTGAGCTATGGTGGTATCTGCAGCCGCCTGAGGCTGCGGAGAAAAAAGCAAATAGGAATTCTGTCTAAACGAAGGGCAAATGTTCTCCCTGGATGCCCGTTAAAGGGACAGAGTTCGAATCTATCTATCTCTGTATCTATCTATCTATCCATCCATCCATCTATCGGCTACTAACCTGCCCAACCCCTGGAGACAAGAAGCATGCAACCTGTCAACCCACAAATGCAAATAAGAATCCATGCAGCCTGGAGAAAGTTATATCCTTGGGTTCTGCTGAAGCATATAGTAGAGCAAAGATATGGGGAGGGCCTTGCATCTCTGCTTCTAGAAAACCTTCAAAGTATGAAGAAACTGCTCTGAAGATTTAACTGCCAAAGGAAATAGCTTTTGTGGCCCGACATTCTTAAAATGACTTACTGGAAAGGGAGTCCCTTTGATCTGAATGAACCCTGCTCCCAAAATCATCTTGAGGTATGTTGTGAGCAATTGACGAGTCTTAGAAAGCTTCCACACAGCCGTATAACCCAGAATATCAAGGCGGATAATTCACAATATCTGCTTTGAACTGGATTATCTGAGTCCACACTGCCATATAATCCAGTTCAATGTGGATTTTATATGGCTGTGTGGAAGGGGCCTGTCTGAAAAGACAAAATACATCAGGGCACTTTATAGGATTTCTACATTGGTGATATTTCCTGAATGGAATTTCATGATAGCAGGGTGAGATATTCATTATTTGGAAAATCAACTTCAATGAAACTGTGACAAGTCATTTATCATTTGCAGTCAGCAAGATCCGTTTTTAAACGTTTCATTTGCTTGTTTGGCCTGATCAGGAGATGGGCATGTGCCTGGGTGGGAAACGTTTTATCCTCAGCTCAATGCTGCTTTAATTTATGTTAAAATTATTTGATTCTAGAATTGAGGGGATAGTCATGAAATATGCAGATGTCACCCAAGCAGCAAGTACATTACAGAGCAAAAGCAGAATCCTGGGTGAAGTTTCAGGCTGGGAAATTGACAACCTGAAATTCAACCGAGATAAATGTAACCCTCTGCATTAGAAATGAGCAATCAAATCCACCTATGCAAGGGCAGGTAACATTTGCTTTGACAGCCACATTTAAACACAAAGAGTGTTTAAAGACTGCCAACTAAAATGAATCAGTCATGATACCTCAGGGAGGGGGGGATAAAAACATTACCATATTTTATTTATTTGTATTTTCACTACTCAATACCCCTAGATCTGATCCCAGATTATTTTCTTATCCCAGGTTATCTGGCAGTATAGATTAATATAAAGTTCAAAGCACATAATTTGGGATCAGCTTCTGGGACACACCGCTATATAACTAAGAATGTCAATGCAGAATAACCCACAATATCTGCTTTGAACTGGAATGTCTGAGTCCACACTGCCATATACCTCAGTTCAAAGCAGATAGTGTGGGATTTTATTCAGCTGTGTGGAAGGAGTCCCAACCTCCCTCTAGTTTTGGGAGGACCATCCATGGAAATTCAGGTTGGAGCACATAAAGAACTGACACCCTTTAAAATTCGCACCATCTAATAATTGTTTTTGAGATTCACGTCAGGCTAGATCTACACTGCCATATAATCCATATTGTCTCATCAGATAAAACAGATGATCTGCTTTGAACTGGATTATATGAATCTACACTGCCATATAATCCAGTTCAAAACAGATCATCTGCATTTTATATGGCAGGATAGATCCAGCCTAAGGCATGTGTTCCAGGCTCAGACATGTGTTGTTGTAGCTTGGGCATAAAGCTTAAGAGTGCACCTACACTGTAAAATTAATGCGGGTTGGCTCCATTTTGTTGCCATAACTCAATACTATCCTGGGATTTGCAGCTTGGTGAAGCATCAGAATTATTAGGCAGAGAAGGCTAAGGACAATGTGTTGTTGAAGGCTTTCATGGCTGGAATCACTTGATTGCTGTGAGTTTTCCGGGATGTATGGCGTTTCACCCACATCTATGGCAGGCATCCTCAGAGGTCTGTTGAAAATTACAGTAGGCAAATGGGGTTTACATATCTGTGGAATGTCCAGGGTGGAAGAAAGAACTCTTGTCTGCTTGAGACAAGTATAAATGTTGCAACTGGGCACCTTGATTAGCATTAAGTAGCCTTGCAGCTTGAAAGCATGGCTGCTTCCTGCCTGGGGGAAACCTTTTTTGGGAGGTGTTAGCTGGCCCTGATTGTTTCCTGTCTGGATTTCCCCTGTTTTCTGAGTGTTGCTTTTTATTTACTGTCCTGATTTTAGGAGATTTTTTTAAAATACCAAACTATAATTCTCATGAATCAACAGCATTGAGCCAGGGTTGTTAAAGTAGTGTCAAACTGTATTAATCAATGTAAACATGGGTATCCTTTCAGGTCTTTTAATGACCAGCCACCTAAGCAACTAACTTATGTCCTGAGAACCTATACATAATTCACCCGTAATAACTGTCATAGGAAAATGGGAGAGGAGTACTCTTGTGTAAACAAGGAAGACAGTGGCAAATCTCTTATGGGATAGGTTCGCCTTAGGTAAGAAACCACTTAAAGCAGGGTTTCTCAACCTGAATGTCAGGGGATGAGGGGATTGTGGGGGGGGGGGGGGTTCACAGGGGTCGCCAGAGACCATCAGAAAACACATATTTCTGATGGTCTTAAGAACCCCTTTAGCAGAGAAGGCTGAAGATCTCTCCGCCTGTCCTTCTCTTTCTTTTTGGAAACAGAGGGCGAATCCTCCCACCAAAAGCCCTCCTCCGCTGTGATTGGCCAGCCTCTGCTCAGGCCAGCAAGTCCCTTCAAGCCATGGGGGTTCTGTGTAGGAAGTTTGGCCCAATTCTATCGTTGATGGGGTTCAAGGGGCGCTTTGTTTGTAAGTGAACTATAAATTCCAGCAACTACAACTCCGAAATGTCGTCTATTTTCCCCAAACACCACCAGTGTTCACATCTGGGCATATTGAGTATCTGTGCCAAATTTGGATCCAGATCCATCATTGTTTGAGTCCACAGTGCTCTCTGAATGTAGGTGAACTACAATTTCAAAACTCAAGGTCAATGCCCATCAAACCATTCCAGTATTTTCTGTTGGACGTGGAAGATCTGTGTGTCAAGGAAAATAATTTTATGGTTGGGGAGTCACCACACCGAGAGGAACTGCATTAAGGGGTTGCAGCATTAGGAAGGTTGAGAAACACTGACTTAAAGACACACAAGAAAGCTACAGAAAGGACTGTAAGCTTTGGAGGCCAACTCGTGTCAATGTTTGGGTTGCTGCAAGTTTTTCGGGCAGTATGGCCATGTTCCAGAAACATTCTCTCCTGACTTTTTGCCTGCATTTATGGCAGGCATCTTCAGAGATTGTGAGGTTGTAAATATTTCTTTGAAAGGGCTCAGTTATGGCAGGTTAACTGGAGAGAGATGTGTCAGCAGTCGATTGGCCGAATGTGCCAGAGGCCAGGATTCTGGCTGGCCAGGGCCGTAGCCAGGATTTTGTTTCGGAGAGGGGGTGAGTTTGTTTCGGGGGGGCTGAGACTGGGTGGAAGAGAGTCTACCCTAGCAAACCTTTTGTATTGTTATCCCAATAACCCCATCCCCATTAATGTGGGATATAATGAGCATGGTGATCAGATCATGATATGAATAAACATAACGGTTTAAATAATGTACCAGTAAGGCCTTTTCGCGGACCACCCTGAGAATTGGGGGCTGAAGCCCCTTAGCCCCCTGGCTACATGCTTGTGGCTGGCTGCTGCCTCTGGCAAGGGTTCTAACTGTTCTAACTGTCATTCTGCCAACGGTTCTAACTGTCATCCTTCCTTTGTTCTTTTTTTGGACAGTGAAGAAATTGCTGGCTGCCAGCTAACTTGAGGAGCGATCATTTTAAGGCATTAGGCATATTTAAAAGGGCTATTTTATTCCTCTGTTCCCTGCTTGAATTCAAAGAGACCAATGTATATATATTGTTACCTTGTTTGAATCTTTGAACTAAAGTAAAGATACTGTTACTTGTTTTACAAGCCTGAGCAACATCTTATTGTACAGCAGGATATACCTTGGTTCTGCTTATTCTGCTTATTCACAAGTTGGTAAACTTGTGAGGGTTGGTAAACGTGAATAAGCAGAATAAGTAGAAGCTTTACCACAGTATTTAAACCAAGGTATATCCTGCTGTATAATACAATGTCACTAGGCTTCCTCCCACGTGTGTTGCCCAGGGGACACCAGGATGTTTTGATGTTTTACCATCCTTGTGGGAGGCTTCTCTCATGTCCCCACATGGGGAGCCGGAACTGACAGAGGGAGCTCATCCCCACTCTACCCGGGGGCTCCTTTCCTTCCAGATAAAGGATTCTATAGATTCGTCCACTCAGTGTGGATCAAATATGACATAAAGCAACATTACTCAATGCTATAGAATCGTGGAGTTTATAATTTGGTGAGGCACCGGCATTCTTTGGCAGAGAAAGCTCAAGACCTTGGGAAAGCAGCACACTTTGCTGCCAAGGGAGGGCAAAACCTGCCTGCGTTGGCATGTTGCGCCTTTGTTCCTTCCTTTCTCTGTTGGAGAGGGAGACGGGGGAAGGAGGTCGTCAGGTAGGGGTGTCTTTTAATGTTTACTGTATTTCCACGACAGATAAAAGGACAATTTTATTTATAGCCTTGAAGCTCTGTTTGGAAAAGCGCTTGGTGGCTTTGTTTCTGGCCTGGGCCTAAAAGAGAGAGAGAGAGAAAGAGAAAAAATGGCTACCCGAAGCCTTTGTTCGCGCTCTTCCACTCAAGAGAAAGCGGGGGAGGGTTTGCGGGGCTGGAGAGGAAAGGCAGACAAGCCCCTCTAGGAAGAAGGAGCCTGGCAAATGGCTCCAGCAAAGCGTATCCCCCATTGACCCCGCCACCCAGCGGTGCCCTCGCGAGCGGGGGTTGCCTAGCAACAGGATTCAAGCCAATGGGGAGCAAGGAGGAGGAAAGCCGCGTCTCCCTCTCTTGTCTCTTTACTTAAGTGTGGGAGGAGGGGACTGCCCCCTCCCTCCATTGCAGAGCCAGCCCACTGCACTGCTCTGCTGGAAGGCCTTCATCCCATAGCCCTTCCTACTATATCCCAGAATATCAAGGCAGAAAATCCCATATTATCGCAGTGTGGACTCAAATAACCCAGTTCAAAGCAGATATTGTAGGATTTTCTGCCTTGATATTCTGGGATATAGGGCTGCGTGGAAGGGCTCTTAGTCCACACGGCCGTATATTCCAGTTCAAAGCAGGGGACATGAAAGAAGCCTCCCACAAGGATGGTAAAACATCAAAACATCCCCTGGGCAGCGTCATTGCAGACGGCCTGTTCTCTCACACCAGAAGCGACTTGCAGTTCCCGACACGGAGGAAAAAATATCCGGCTGTGTGGAAAGGGCCTCATTTAGAGTGAGACCTGGTATACTTTGCATACTTTGAGACCAAGGGTGCACTTACACTATGGAATGAGTGCACCACCTTGACACCACTTTCACTGCCATCATGGCTCATTGCTGTTGACATCTCGGGATTTTGAACAAGCCTTGGGGAACGCAGTGCTATATAGACAATCACGGATTTATTTGGAACTGAATTAGAAGGCTCAGAGAATGTTTTTTGGACAACTAGATGAACAGTGAAGGCATTGGTTTTCAAATGCTTTTTATTTATTGTATGGTTTTATTAATGGTTTAAATGTTTTATTTTTTATACTCTATATGGTTATGGCATCGAATAGCTGCCTATATTGTAAAGCTGCCTTGAATCTCGTTCGGGCTCGAAAAAGAAAATAAATGTTGTATTTTGGTGAGATATGATCTTTGGCAGAGATGTCTTGTAAAAACTACACCACTTTTAACTGCCCTGTTTCGATGTTATACAATCACGGAGTTTCACAAGGTATTTTGTCTTCTCTGGCAAAGGTTAGAGGTGTCTCACCAAATTACAAATCCCCAAATTCCATAGCACTAAGTAGGGGCTGCACTATTATTGCTGCTGCTGTATTATTATTATTATTTGTATGCAGCTTTTTCTTTATTGAAAAAGATTGCAGATAATCCAGATTAACTGCTTTGAACTGGATTATATGAGTCTACACTGCCAGATAATCCATTTCAAAGCAGATAATCTGGATTTTATATGGCAGTGTAGAATGGACCTGTGAGAAAGACATTCTAGCATAAGCATACTGTAGACTTAAGTACTACTTTTTCAGATGCTGTTCAGGATCAAGTTAGAGTTCCCAATAATGATGATAATAATAATAATAATATTTTATTTTTAAACCCCGCCAACCATCTCCCCTTGGGGACTTGGGGCAGTTTACAAATAGGGTTGCCACATGAATAAGAGACAGGTAGCTAAAAATAGGGATTTTTTCACAAAAATAAGGGACACTTCATAAAAACTTGAAAATCATCAATTGATTTTCAAGTTTTTATGAAGTGTCCCTTGTTTTTGTGAAAAAATCCCTATTTTTAGCTACCTGTCCCTTATTCTTTTATCAAAAAGTGGCAACCCTACTTACAAGGGACAAGCCCAAAAGACAATTAAAATTTATTTTATCTTCAATACATGGCAAGTTTGCCCAGCCACCCACACTTCCTCTGTCACTTTGAAAGTAAAGCCTGAGTACCTTGAAATCAATGGGGATTTTGCTATTGATTCCCCAAAAGCAGAGTTCTCATTTTCTCTTGATCTTTAAAGCTTTTATCTCATCACTCTGGAGTAATTTTGACCACTTCTCTACTGCCATATAAAATCCAGATTATCTGCTTTGAACTGGATTATATTGCAGTGTAGACTCATATAATCCAGTTCAAACCTCTGCTTTGATCATCTGGATTGTATGGCAGTGTAGGGGCCTTTGTCAGCCCATACTGGAGATCAGACTCATAGGAAAGTATATGTATATCTGTAATACAATTGTTGTAGCTCTTGGTCCTTTGCTATCTCTACCTATTCTCATCCCTCTTCCCTCTCATTGAGAGGTGGCTAGGAATGTGTGTGCCTGTGAGAGAGAGAAAGGATTTAAATACAGAAAACTCTTTCCAATTTAAGACAAGAAGCTATAGCCTGCAGTTTGATGAGTGAAGATCTCATGGTAAACTAGTGTGCTTATGAGCATTCTCTACTTATTTCCATGGGACTTCCTCTCCTGGAAGCATGCTTTAGAGCTACAGCCTTAAGGAGAACAAGGGTGAAGGGCTTTACCCAAGTAGAGAGGGTCTCCCCCCCCCCCACACACACACACACCCTTTATTCTCCTTAGCTCTTCTCTGGCAGGCCCTGCATGCCACGCCAGAATAAATCGATAATAAAGTTCACCTTGAGGCCTTGGGACAGAGTGGGTGAGTCTAAATAACAATACAATTGTGTCATGAAAGAAAACCAGGAAGAACAAAGAAAGATGACTTCCAAGCCTTGCATCCATCCTGCTTTCACTATAAAAAAAAGGTTTTACAACTCAGCCTGAAACAGGTATTTGAGAGACTAAATCCTTCTCTCATCTTATAATTTTGGAATATTTTGAAAGGTTGGCCTTTGATGGGTGTCCCGAAAAAAGTTAAATTGAAATTAAAGTTCCACGCACACTCCCAACCTTCTTCCCATTGATTCTTCCTGAAAAGCTGCAGATTCTTCCTGGGTAGTGAGGAGAGAAGTAAACCATTGGACCTGCTTACAACTCATGGCTTATTCAGATAACCCAATGGACTGGCAAACTAGATGAAGCAGGATTTATGGTAGGTGTGAAAATCCAAAAATCTGAATACTGAGCCAAAACCAAGAAAACCTGGTGTTAGTAATGTCTTGCAACAAAAGGCAGCACCATTGCAGTTAATGGGAGTCTTGTTATTGACTTCTATGAATTAAACACAACAAATAAAAGAAGAATGGTGCAGCTTGGTTTATTTTAATTTTCTACTTGGAAGCAAGTTTTAATTAAATACATGTCGGTTTCTTGGCAAGTAATTTGTTGGACCACAAAGTGTTCTGTGGCTAACCTCCTCCAACAAGGCAGAAGGATTTGAGGACAGGAGGCCCCCACTTCCCATACTGAGGTTTGCCTCATGGTCTATATTAGGCCACCACTACCATGTGAATAAAAGGACTTTGATTTTTAAAGCCTCGCCTTTTAAATAAGTCAACCAACACATTTTGGTGCTACAATCCTAGTCACTGAAGGGCTGGAATAGTATGAACTAGAATAACAATGCCAAAGATGGCAGCATGGCACACAAGCTTTGCCCACAAAATGTTAGGCCTCTTCCACACATCTGAATAAAGTCACACATTTGACCTGGAATATATGGCAATGTAGACTCAGATATCCCAGTTCAAACCAGATACTGTGGAATTTTTTTACCTTGATATTCTGGGTTATGTAGCTGTGTGGACAGGCCTTTAGAAATATTTGGAAAATATATTTGGCTGTCTACCCAATTATTGCCTTATAAGAACTTTGAGGTTTGTGTGTATTGTAAAACATGTCCCTTATTCCTTCTTCATCCCACCCTAAGATGCTTAAAGGTTGCCTGTCCTTTTTGGTGGATTGGAAGAGGGAATAACAATGAAAGGCCATCCAGACACCATAATAAATAATTAATCTGGGGCCTCTTCCAGGCAGCTGAATAAAATCCCACACAATCTGTTTTGAACTGGAATATATGGCAGTGTAGACTCAGATAACCCAGTTCAAAGCAGATATTGTGGGATTTTTCTGCCTTGATATTCTGGGATATAGGTCTGTGTGGAAGAGCCCTAGGCCTAACACTTGCGCAGCCCAATCCCACAGACTCAGCAAATGCCAACTGTGTGACACAGCATACCATCAGGAGCCTACACAAGCTCAAATTCCTTGCTCATTGTCTTGATTTATAGGGGGGAAGAGGGAAATACTTTTTAATACTAGGAGGGTAGCACACAATCTGCACACACTGTTTACTTATCAGTTTGATTCCCAGTCATTGCCTGGAAGTCCTTCTAAAAAACCTTTGCTGTAGTGATAATTCATTCATTTATTTTTATTGCCATTTTAAATAAAATGCCAGAAGAAACAAATACCAATAGAAACCCAGAAATGGTTAAAATATGTCTTCATTCGAAGCTGTTTATTCTGGTTTGTTTACAGATCTACAACACTTGGGCAAAAGTGAAATTCAACAAAGGATACATTTTCCTCATCTTTTCTCATTATTTACTGTAACATGGCATTTAAAGGGAGGGAGGGAGGGAGGAGGAAAACAAATTGTAATGAGGGGAAGGAACAGTTTTTATTCATAGGAGCAAAAACCTCTGGCACAAAAAAGAATTGCAGGAGTTGCCAATAGGCAGCAGAGAGATGGAGTTGTATTATTACTCAAACTGAAAAGTGAGGTTTCGCCACAGTTCTGTTGTGGGAATTCAGAAGATCTGAATCTTAACTGAGTGCGCGCTTTCCAAAGCGATAAGGAACACTTCCTCCTGAATTAATGGGCATGTATCGCTTCTCTTGTGTACCTAATGCCACTTTTACATTGAGAAAAGCTCCATAAATCCAGAAAGAGATTAAATGTTACATATAAATAAAGAGGAAGAGTGGGCGGGGAAAGGATGTTTGCGTTTCTTGTCCCTTTCAGGCTCTTGGGCAGAAACATTTGTTTACACAAGGATTGTACCAATGTCTGCTACAGAAGGCTATATTAAATAGTGATAGATCTAGTCATTTCCTACCGCAACAGCCATTCTGAGCATTTCTGAAGGATTCCTTCTCCTACAGCCTAATGCAGTCTTTCCTTTGTAGAGACTTGATTGTCAAATATTTCAAAGTGTTTTCTTCTTCTTCTTCTTCTTTTGTTTTGCCCTTCTCATTTCAACAAAAGTAAGTGTGGGTTTTTCCAGTGACATATAGAAAAATTGATTTATGGTACGCATAAATATTGTATAAATTGTATAAATAATAATAATAATAACAATAACAACAAGAATAATAATAACAACAACAGAAACTGACATTTTTGTAAGCCTGGCTTGATGTAGAAATTCTAATTACATCAGCAACATTACATGGTTGACTAATTGTCTGAAGTTTTTGCTTATTTTTATCCATGTTTCCCCGGTGGAGCAATGGGTTAAACCCTTGTGCCGGCAGGACTGAAGACCTACAGCCCGGAGGTTCGAATCCGGGGAGAGCGCGGATGAGCTCCCTCTGTCAGCTCCAGCTCCCCACGCGGGGACATGAGAGGAGCCTCCCACAAGGATGGTAAAACTTCAAAACATCCCCTGGGCAACGTTCTTGCACACGGCCCATTCTCTCACACCAGAAGCGACTTGCAGTTTCTCAAGTCACTCCTGACACGAAAATTTAAAAAAATATTAAATAGTCCATGTTTCCACAAGACAAAGAATGGCAACAAGCAGACAAAGTGGTTTGCACAACGGGATAGTAAGCCTGCGATCCTGGATACATCTTCCTGAGAGTAAATCCCACATGGGTCTGCAATGCATGTTAACAACATCAGAAGTATACTGCATGGAGTTTAGGCAAAATTCAAATCATCTAATAGTGGCAACCCAGGAAAATCGAAATTGACATATATACTCCCAGCCTAAGGAGGGTCATTTTAATTTCTAAGTAAAATGACACCCAAACGCCTAAAATAAATTAACATTTCTCCATTTTAAAGAGTTTTTTAATATAAAAAAGTAAGGGCTCTTTTTGTGATAACGCTTCAGTTCTGTATTAATCTATGACTTGACTTACAATTTGCTTAATCCTTACATAAACTACAAACACCAGCCACTGTTACAACTGCTCAAAACTACTCTTTCTATTTTCCGACCAAATATACTAAATAAGTGGAAAAAAATTGTATAGTCCCCAAAGACCTGAATCAATCTTCCAAAAATTAAGGGAAGGGGGGGAAAGTGAAGAAGTTCTACCAATATCCACATAAATACATTAAAGATCAGGATTAAATAATCAGTGATACCAACCAAAAAGAGAAAGTTCGTTTAAAAAATAATCATAATCAGAATAAATACATCTCATTTCAAGTCCAAAGCAATCGTTTGCATTGCTGAAAGTTTTTTTATATATATAAATTAACACTTCCAGAATGAAGTCCCCTTGTTGGTCCCCATCCTTGTTGCAAAAACTCCTCATCAGGACTTATTAATGGATTTCTCCAACTTACCTCCTTTCTGTAAATCATTACCAATTATTATGACTCCCTTGCGGGCATGCTCTTTTGGATATTGCACGGTTATGCTTTCAAACTGGGGAAAGGGGAGGGGAGGAAAACTAGGAAAATGTGTATAGATAGACTAATGGCCAAAGGAAGGCAATAATGGAGCTGTTCTTGGGAGGGGAGAAAATAAATCCGCTAAGACTCAAGAGTACACAAAGGAAAGTATATTATTGTTAAGGGGGGGGGGGGGGAGTGAGGTAATTTAAACGCCGGCACACTTCATCCATCTCTCTCTCTCTCTCTCTCTCTCTCTCTCTCAATCGCTCTGGGAATCCGATTCCAGTCTGTCTGTTACAGGTGCGTGAGTTTGGGGGCTTCCGGCATCCTTCCCTGAGATGAATGGTGAGAAGACAGGTCTGTGTAGGTGGGGTGGGGGTCGCAAGGTCCGTGGTGGTGGTGGTTGCCCGGGATCTGGGCCGCGCAGCTGTAGTCCACGCTGGCCGAGGAAGGGTGCGAGAGGTGGCCCAGGCTGAACATGGGGCCCGAGGCCGGCATGGAGTCCACGAAGCCGCCGCCGCCCACGTACACGGGGCTGCCCTGCAAGGCCGGGTTGCCGAAGCCCCCTCCTCCCCCTGCCCCGCCGCCGCCCCCTCCCTGCAAGGCCTGCGCCTCGTACTCGGCGCCCGGGTAGCGCTTCTGCGGCAGGCAGGGGCCCAACGGAGCCGTGTAGGCCGCCAGCCCGTAGAGGTTCTGCTGGGACTTGGCGAAGGCGGGCGGCGAGGGGGCGTCGGCGTAGCCCAGGCCCCCGGGCCCGCCCCCCACGTAGCCCAGGTGCGCCCCCGCCCCCACCAGCGGAGGGCTCCGCTCCGGGGACTGGCCCCCCGCCGGGGAGTGCAGGATGCCCTTGGCCTTCTGGTCCTTCTTGTACTTCATGCGCCGGTTCTGGAACCAGATCTTGATCTGCCTCTCGGTCAGGTTGAGCAGGTTGGCCATCTCCACGCGGCGCGGGCGGCAGAGGTAGCGGTTGAAGTGGAACTCCTTCTCCAGCTCCACCAGCTGCGCGCTCGTGTAGGCCGTGCGGACCCGCTTGGAGGCCGGGCCCGGGGGGCTCTTGTCCTCGCACGGCTCCCCTGTCCAGGCGGGAAAGAGAGGGAGGAAGAGAAGGGGGGGGGGAGGCAAAGAGAGAGGGAGGGAGAAAGGAAGAAAAAAGATAGAGAGGGGGAAAGAGAGGCAAGAAGAGAGAAAAATAAGAGGTAGAAGGAAAGAAGAAAGAGACAAGAAGAGAGAGGAAGGCAGGAAGGGGGGACGGGAGAGGGGGGAGATGAAAGGGAGGGAGGAAGAGAAAAATATAGAGAGAAGAAAAAGAAAGAGAAAGAGAGAAGAGGGAGGGAGGGAGGACGGAAAAGAGAGAGGAAGGGAGAAAGGAAGAAAGAGATAGAGGAAGAAGGGAGGAAAGAAAGAAAGAAAGAAAGAAAGAAAAAAAGAAAAAAAGAAAGAAAGAAAAAAGAGAGGAGGAAAGGTAGGGTGGGAGAGAAAAACAAGAAAGAAAAAGAAAAAGATGAGAAGAGGGAAAAAGGGCAGACGGGAAAGAGACAGACGAAGAAAGAAAAGCAAACAAAAGAGAAAGAGAAAGAGGGGGAAGAAAGCAAGCAAGAAGGAGGGAGGGAGGGAGGATGAAGAGAGAGAAAGGGAGGAAGGAAATAGAAAGAGGAAGAGAGAGAAGAAAAAAGGAAAGCAAGCAAAAGAGAAATATAAATAGAGAGAAGACAGCAAGCAAGAGGGGGAAGAGAGGGAGGACGAGAGAGAAGGGAGAGGGAGGGAGACAGCGAGAGAAAGGAAAGAAAGCAGGAAAAAGAGGGGGGAAGGGAGGGAGGAAACAAGAGAGGGAGAAGAAAGAGAGGGAAGAAGGGACGAATTAGCAAGCAAGCAAGCAAGAGGGAGAGAGGGAGAAGGAAGGGAGGGAGGGAGAAAGGGAGAAAGGAAGGCGAGCAAGAAAGGAAACAGAAATAGGGAAGGGAAAGAAATAGGAAGAAAAAGAGGGGGGGAAGAGGGGGGGAAGAGGAAAGAGGGAGAAGAACAGACGAAAAGGCAGAGAAAGGAAGACAGGAAGAAAAGCAGCAAAAGGAAGGAACAAGGAAGGGAGAGGAAGGAAGAGAAAGAGGAGGTCGTGGGTGAATTGCTTCACAGAACACTGGAAAGACTGAAGTGTCCATAAGAAAACTGCATTTATATACCTGCCTAGTATCACTCCGGGTGCATCTGCACTATAGAATCCATGCAGCCTTTCGCTGCAATGCCTCTGGAATCATAAAGGAGCTGTAGTTGTTCAAGACCTTTTGCCTTCTCTGCCAAACTACAGCTCCTATCATTCTAGAGCATTGAGCCATGGCAGTTACAATGGTGTCAAGCTGCTTTAATAGTACAGTGTAGATGCAGTCAAGAATTCAAAGCGAAGCACAACCAGGTGCAAAAGTTCCCACGCCCTGTATCAAGAAATTAGTGGGGATCCGTGTCTCAAGTGTACATTTGGCAAGAGGGGTTTTAGGAAGAGTGGAAACCAAGTAGGCCTGACTCATCAAATCCTTTGATTTCATTGGAAATGGGAGGGCGATCATCCTATCTGTGTAAAAATGCGAAAGGTGTTCGATCTCCCCACCCTCCCAGCAAGGAACCTCAGCTCGGAGGGCTCTCGGAGGGATAGCAAAGTTACAGTGCCAGGCAGGAGAGTTGTAAATCATGGGATTTAATTGGAGGAGGCGATCGATGCCTGACAAAACCCCTGGAAGACTCTCTGGTTTGGTCCCGACCACGAGCGAGACCCAGGCCTCCAAAGGAGTGGGAAGACAATGGAGCTGCTGCCCTGGCTGCGAAAGAAAGATCTAGGCG
This sequence comes from Anolis apletophallus, assembly GCA_030556195.1. Taxonomy (NCBI): domain Eukaryota; kingdom Metazoa; phylum Chordata; class Lepidosauria; order Squamata; family Anolidae; genus Anolis; species Anolis apletophallus. The sequence goes on along the minus strand of JARBWK010000002.1, from coordinate 159,844,955 downwards.
CGTTTATTTATTATCTCCTGGGGGAAAGCAAAGGGGGAGGCGGGGGAGGGATTCCCGGAGGGAAAGCGTCAGAAATAGCCACATTCAGAGCAGCACTCCCTCGCCAACCAAAGCGGGGGCAGCCATTTCAAATTGGCGCAAGGAGCGGCAGGACGGCCTGGCTAGACTCGCCCCTTCGCCTCCTTTCACCTGCAGCATCAATGGGTTTTGGAATAAAAGAAAAACGGGGGCCCACATCCACGCCCCCATATCTATTTTTCTGCTTGATAATGTTTGCAACGAGATAGCCCATGAGAAGACAAAGCCGCACATATCTGGGGGACAAGGGACCTCTCTTTTGAGTATGGGATCCCTCTCTCTTCCTATCCTTAGGCAGGGTTCTATAGTGCATGTGCACTATAGAATCAATACAGTTTGACATCACTAACTGCCCTGGTTCCATGGTGTGGAATTATGAAATCTGTAGCTTTGCAAGGTCTTTAGCCTTTCTCCATAGCATTGAGCCCTGGCAGGTAAAGTAGGGTCATGGACAGACTTCAGCCCTCCAGGTGTTTTGGCCTTCAACTCCCACAAATTCCTAACATAATTGTGGGAGTTGAAGGCCAAAACCTCTGGAGGGTTGAAGTTTGCCCATGCCTGCTATAGAGTGTAAGTGCACCCAAGGTTTGCTGCTCTGAGGTTCTCCAGGTGGATTGAATGAGGTAGGAGGGATCTGTTGTGGTGTGACTTTCAAGTCTTTCCAGACTTTTGGGAACATTCTCATGGGGTTTCCCTGGTAAGATTTGTTCAGGAGGGGTTTTCCTTTGTTTACCTATGAGGCTGAGAGGGCGTGACCTGCCCAAGAAGATTTGGACCCTCATCTCCAGAGTCCTAGGCAAGATCTACACTGCCATATAATCCAGATTATCAAAGCAGATAGTTCAGATTATCTGCTTTGAACTCCCTGAGGGCTCAGAGCGGCTTACAATCAGGTAAAACACACAGAGGTAAAGCATACATATTAAACTATCTTTAAAAAGATTTCTGGGCAAGCAATGACTTGCGGAAGGAGAGAAGGTCCTGCATGGCCCGTACATAGCTAGGAAGAGTGTTCCATATTGATGGTGCCACTACAGAAAAGGCTCTGCGCTGGATCGATGTGTGGATTATGAATCCAGTTCCTTATAATCCAGTTCAAATCAGATAATGTGGATTTCATATGGTAGTGTAGGTGGGGGGGGGGGGAAGCTTAGTCCAATGCCCAAACCACTAGGGCCATAAATACCATGGAATCTGACGTAACTATTAACTTGAATTCTACTACAGTAGGCCCCTTGAATTAATGGTTGAATGGAGAGTCAACAGATAGATTAAGTCTCACAGGTTGAACGGGCCTACTCTCGTTGGATCTAATGTTCTAAATAAGTGGGGCATTTGGTTACCAGCAACACCTGCATTGGTCCCTGCCACTCTGTCCTCCAACCTATTACAAGAGCAAACCTTCTTCTAAAAGAACAAATCTCGCCTAATAAAGGCTATTTGGTAACTGACTCTGAAAAAGTAACATCTGACCTGACTAAACTTCAAAAGGAAAAGAAGGGAAGGAACCTCCAACTTCTAGATTGCCTCAGGGACCTTGGTGGGTGGAGAGCCCATAGACAAATGCCATAAACAAGGTCGCCCTGTTTATAGTAAGGCAACGTGGATGTACCCTTTGCTTTGTAGGGCACATAATTGATTTACGGGTAGGATGATAATCTGGATTAGTCTATATGGAAGCCTAGAAGGGGACTTGGTTAGTACTTGGATGAGAGTCTGGCTATTAAGAAGGTAACTCAGAAATCAGCTTCAGGCAGAAGGAAGGGGTGGAGAAACAGGGCTACAAACCATGTTGTAGTTGAGTCGCAAAGATTCTGCCAATTTTCTATAGAGGTCAGTCACTAGTTCCTCATCCAACTGCCTTCAATAGGTTGCAAGGGGAAAGTCCAATTTGCCTCTTGACATTTAAAGACTGGTTTAGTAAGGGGAGAGCAGTCTTCACCAATCAAGTGAGCTCCAGATATTGTAGATTTGTCATGAGATCATCCAGTTGGGGAAGGAAGGGTATATAGAATCTGTTTTCCACATGCAAGACCATGTTTAGACTGTCTTAAAAGAAGAACAGGTACATTAATGAGGGAAAGGCTATTGGTGCCTATCCTGCATACTGGCTCAACAGTATGGAATTCTGGGAGATGTGGTTTAACAAGGATCTTACCTTTTCCCGCCAAAGAGCTGGTGCCTCACCAAATGACAACTCCTATGGTTCCATAGTATTGAATCATGACAGTTAAAATGGTGTGAAAGAGCATTAATTCTACAATGTAGAAGCCTGGTACCTGTAGTTCAAAAGGATGCCCTCTGGATCTCAGGAGTTAGGAGATAACAACCAAAGTGGAGATATTCTGCAAGTGAGGGCCTTTCCACACAGCCCTATATCCCAGAATATCAAGGCAGAAAATTCCACATTATCTGAGTGTGGACTCAGATAACCCAGTTCCAAGCAGATCTTGTGGGATTTTCTGCCTTGATATTCTGGGATATATGGCTGTGTGGGCCCTCACTTGCAGAATTGATTGAGTTCTCTAGAAAGCCAGGATAGGGTGAAACAGAACTATTACTATTGGAGCTGTCTTGTGCGTCTTGTATTATATGAAAGGGAAAACCCAATTTTGCTGGACCTAAGCTTCCATAATCCTCAGGCAGCCTTGGCCACATGGGGGTTGATGGGGACTGTAATACAAAACCATAACTCCCCCAACTCCAGGAAAGGAGTAAGATCAGTTTGGGGGGAGGGGTCTTATGTGGGTCTGGTGGAGTATATGTGGAGATGCATCCTTAGACAGCTTGGCTGCACGGGGATGCTGGGAGATGTAGTCCAAAAAGTTTCTCCCCCAACTTCAAGACCTTCAAATAAAAACAACAGGAAGACCAGGAAAGGGGGAGGGGCTGTTGTAGTACCTGCGGGGGCGCAATTGTTTTTCTGCTTGGAGTTCTGCCGGGACTCCTTCATCCAGGGGAAAATCTGCTTGCTGATGGTGGCCGCCGAGCCGCCCGAGGCATTGGGCCCGCCTTTGCCCTTTTTGGCGGGAACCGTGTGGGTGGGGTTCGTGGCAGGCGGGGAGGGCGAAGAGGGCAGCGCGGGGGGCGGGGCTTGCTGCGGAGGAGGCTGAGGAGGGGGCGGGGCTTGTTGCTGCTGCTGCTGTGGCTCCCCCAACCCAGGCTGGGCGCCTTGTCCGGCTCCTCCCGTCCGCATGCAGCTCCCGCCCAAGTCGGCGCTCTTGTGGGCCGCCGGAGGGGCCCGGAGTGGGGCAGAGGCCGTGGCCACGCCTTGGAGGGAGCACGCCGAGCCCGCGTAGTCGCTCTCCAGCTGGGAGTAAGACTGTGGGCCGGTGGGGTAGCCGTAGGCGTCCGCTTTGCCATAGCCTCCATAGCCGCCCCCGCCGAAGAGCGCCGTGTTGTCGTAGTAGGCGGTTTTCTGCATGATGATGGGCTCTGCGGTCGCCAAGGCCTCGGGGGCCCGCTCAAATAACATGGACCGGCGCGGATGCCCTCGCCCTCACCCGGCCTGGCCTTCCCCCGGGCCTGGAGCCACCTGGGAAGTGAAGGGGGAAAAAAGAGATGGAGAAGAAAGCCACCAAGGAAGAAGGCCTAATCCAACAAGCATCTTGGCCCTTTTGGAGCGGCTACACGGTCAAATAGATAGAGTTTGACACCACTTTCACTGCCACGGTTCAATGCAATGGGATCATGTGATTTGTAGTATGTTGAGGCACCACTTTGTCAGGGAAGGCTTTGTAAAACGACTGCGTACTGCCATAATCCCATAGAGTGGAGCCATGGGAGTTAAAGTGGGGTCAAACAGCATTAATTCTGCAAGGCAGATGCACCCATAGTCAGTGAGTGGGCTGCTCCCAAAAAGAGACAAGTGAAGCCCTCTCCCAACACATAATAATAATAATAATAATAATAATAATAGGTTATGGTGAGTCAGGAAATGTTTCCGGAATATGGCCATACAGCCCGGAAAACTCACAGTAACCCAGTTATTCCGGCCATGAAAGCCTTCTACAGAACAATAATAATTGTATTTCTTTCCGCGTCTCCAGGTGAGTTATAGTATAATTAAAACATATCAACATTGCCAATAAAAATTATATAACAGAGCCTTAATAATTTCTCTTCTTTACAAACTCAAGAAGAAACGTCAGAAGAGAATGCTTCTGGAACACGAACATACAGCCCGGAAAACTCACAGCAATCCAGTCAAGAAGAACTGCTCAGGCTCTGCCATATTTGGGCATTTGCCAGCATACCACCTGCATATATTCTCTCTCTCTCGCTTATCAGATGTCCATCATATAGAATTCCCATTCTTCTATCTGAACCATTTACCTAACCCAGTGTTTCCCAACCAGTGTGCCAGAGCACACTAGTGTGCCGTGAGCAATCATCAGGTTTGCCATGGGAAATTGGAACCTGGGGGGGGGGGGGGGAGTCTAGTGGGTTGAAGTATAAAAACCCTAAGAAACCTACCTCGATAAAGGCACAAAATTACAAACACCCCCTCCCCACCCATTGTCTACTTGGCCTCTCCCTCTCCATGCATTGGGAAGGCCCGCCTCCCTTTCCCCAAGTAGAGACCTCCTCTTGCCTCCTGGGGGTTCTGTGTGGGAAGTTTGGCCCAGTTCTATCATTGGTGGGGTTCAGAATGCTCTTTGATTGTAAGGGAACTATAAATCCCAGGAACGACAACTCCCAAATGTCAAGGTCTATTTCCCCTGAACTCCATCTGTGTTCATATTTGGGCATATTGAGTATTCATGCCAAGTTTGGTCCTGATCCAACATTGTTTGAGTCCACAGTGCTCTCTGGATGAACTACAACTCCAAAATTCAAGGTCAATGCCCACCAAACTCTTATAGCATTTTCTCTTGGTTATGGGAATTCTGTGTGGGAAGTTTGTGTCTTTCTGCCATTCCTGCCAGGATATCTATGTTGAGTTCATTGAAACAGGCCCAGGTTTCACACTGAGTGTATAAATACATTTTAACTATATGACTGTGTTAGAGTGTCATTTTGTGTCATTTTGGTTGGTGGTGTGCCCCAGGATTTTGCAAATGTAAAAAGTGTGCCGCAGCTCAAAAAAGGTTGGGAAACACTGACCTAACCTACAAAGGAGGGGACAGGCACACATGGTCTTGGGAACCCATTACTAGGATTATGCAACTCTATAGCACAACACCCAGGAGTTTGTATTCCTCTCTATCTCTTTATCTCACACACACACACACACACACACACATGTATGTATCCACTACACGGCCTTTTGGATCTTTAATGAAAACGACCCAAAATAGAAAGTCTTGATATGTCAGTTCTGGCATACAGTTCCCACCTACACAACACGGGAATCACATATGGACTAAAAGAGTAGAATTCCTTGTATATTCTTTTCTCGCTTGTTCCTTATTTTCTCCTTCTAGACTCTAGAGACTAACAACCGACTCCAGTTTCCTTCGTCTCCGCTCCAGCTCTGCGGCCAGCTATTAATTCCTTGTATCCCAACCCTAAACACAATTAACTGAGACTTAATTTCAGTTGAAGTCAATTGGCTTCTCTTCCCACTCCCGAGTGTAAAAGGAGCAGTCCAGACTCAGGACTGGCTTGAGTGTTGCTCTCTTATGCTTCACTCTCAAACACATTCAGCAGAAAGTGCAGATCGCTGAAGTAACTCAAATGTGTAAGGCGGCACTGTGAGTTACTATGGCCCCTTCTACAAAGCTGAATAAAGACCCACATTATCTGCTTTGAACTGGAATATATGGCATTGTGAACTCGAGGAACTCAACTCAAGAACTGGACTCAGATAACCCAGTTCAAAACAGATATTGTGGGATTTGCTGCCTTGATATTCTGGGTTATATGCCTGTGTGGAAGCGTCCAGAGTGATTATGAAATCCAGGAAGGTGACTATCCAAAATTAATCCAGTATAGGATCAACAGAGCAGAAAGATAACTGGTTCTGGACTTTGTCATTTCAGCTGTGTTCATTTATGCTGAAAATAAAGGACAATTTTTCAGAACTTGATGGGCAGTCTGAATTATATTGCTTTCAAAATCATGTTAATTCAGTTATCCTAATACAGAGAAGCATGGAAGAAAAGAGACAGAGGGCCCTTCCACACAGTTTATATCCCAGAATATCAAGACAGGAAATCCCACATTATCTAAGTGTGGACTCAGACAACCTATTCCAAAGCAGATATTGTGGGATTTTCTGCCTTGTTATTCTGGGATATAAGGCTGTGCAGAAAGGCCCAGAAAGAGCTTTGGAAATAGGGAGAAATGTATAATTTAATTCAGCTTTCTGAAGCAACCTGGATGGGAGGCTTTAAAAACGTATTTTCTAGCGTACATCTTATCCACACGTTCTTATTGTTTCTTTTTGTTTGTTTCTTTGCTTTTTTAGAATTTAGGAAAAATAATAAAAAGCTCCCTTCTTTGCTATTATTTATTTTATTGTTTATTATTTACATTTATTTATTTTATTCAAGTATTTCTCTATCCTCCGAGTTTTCTTTCTGTGCTGTTTCCCAGTATAACTATTAACCAACATGTTTGTTGTTGCTTTTGTTGTTGTTGTTGTTCTCCTCGCCTCTCTCTTGGCTGCCCCTTTCCTCCAGTCAGCCACGCATGCGCAGGAGTCTCTGCGAGCTGGAGCTGCGAGTGACATGATGGATTGAACCAGAACTGAAACGTGAAAAACCAGGGAAAATTCCATCTCTATTGTAAACCCTGTCTCTTGGTGTTTCGTTTTGTTTTTCCTGGGAAGACTTCTAAGAAGTTAAAGTGTAACTAAGGGCATTCAATAACTTTCATTTGCAATATAAAGAAGAAATACATAGGTCAGCTACCTTAGCAGTGTCTTCCTCTTTAGAGAGATTTCAGCTAAGCTTTCCTGGGGGGGGGGGGGGCATTTTTGGCTTGACATTTTTTTAAAGTTTCCACCATTTATGTACTTGGGTGGAAAAACTCATTCTTTTATTACCATTCAAAAAAGATTCCTGCATGGGGGAATTTTACAATACAGAAATGACATTACATATCATATTAATAACACACTATGAATGTAATTATGCTAGTTTTTTCTATATAATCTTATGTTTTCTAGTTGTTGAAGGAGACAAAATAGATTGCACAGTTTTCTTTCTTCATTCTATTCTATGTCTCACTTTGTTTTTAGTTCTTCTTTAGCAAATGTTTTCTATATTTTTCTTTTTCCTAGGAGTGTGTAAAGTTATAGGCTTAGATATAGTAAGACTTGGGTTACTTCTCCACATGCTTTCAATAGACCCACTGAAAGCAATGGAGTGAAAGATAAGAACAGATTTTCATATAGACTGTCCCTGTTCTTTATTCCAAAATGATGATTATGTGATCTTAGGGCCCTTCCACACAGCCATGTATCCCAGAACATCAAGGCAGAAAATCCCAAAATACCTGCTTTGAACTGGGTTATCTGAGTCCACACTGCCATATATCCCAGTTCAAAGCAGATAATGTGGGCTTTTATTCAGCTGTGTGTAAGGGGCCTTGGTTACTTTCATCCACTACATCCTCATCTTACCCACTTTATAAGTTTTTGTGGGGGTAAAATGCAACAGAGAATATGCCACTTTATGTACCTTGAAAGAATATCAGAATTCAAACTTAATTTTTAAAAAATAGATGCCTGTCTGTTTGTACTTAAAATGCCCTGTATCAGATGCATTACGCTTTTAATTGCAGCCTAAGCCTATGAAATTTATTTCTGCTTGAAATATTTAGGGCAAAATCATCCTAAAATACTCTTTAAAGTGCACCATTTCCTAAAAAATAAAACAAAACTGGCAGTCAGCAATAACTATATTCCAAATGATTCATATCTGAAATAACTCCTTCAGAAGTCAGCTCTGCTACATTCAAATTAAACTGAATTCCCACTAAGTAAGTGGCAGGAATCCTAAGCTCCTGTCTTCTTTATTTAAAAGTTATGCCAAGTTCTATGGGCCTTCCCACAATCATCCTCACCACCACACAGTCCTATTCACATTCCCTTGGGTGGAAGTATAACTCAATGGGGTACATTTCGAACAGAAAGGCATAAGATTGGTTGATAGCAGTGTATTGTCCAAATGTGGCTCTGGGGATGCATATGGCTCCCAAAAGTATTTTTTCATTGACTTTGGCACTTCCAGACTGAATTACTGTTTTGGTTGAGTTCCCCCTTCTCTTTTTAGCAATTGGTTGGGGGGCAGTGTTCAGGGTTCCTACCAGAACAGATCCACCACAGTTGTGTGTGTGTACTTTCAAGTTGCTTACTGATTTATAGCAACCCTATGGGTTTCATTGGCTGTTCTTTAAATCATCTGAGTCCGAAGGCTTTCATGGCCGGAATCACTGGGATGCTGTGAGTTTTCTGGGCTGTATGGCCATGTTCCAAAAGCATTCTCTGGAATGTCCAGAGTGGGAGAAAGAAGTCTTGTATGCTTAGGGCAAGTGTGAATGTCCAAATTGGCCGCCTTGATTAGCATTTAATGGCCTTGTAGCTTCAAAGCCTGGCTGATTCCTGCCTGGGAGAATTCTCCCACCCTGGACATTCAAAAGATATATAGTTTCCAACAGACCTCACAACCTCTGAGGATGCCTGCCATAGGTGTGGGTGAAACCAGGAGAGAATCCTTCTGGAACATGGCCATACAGTCTGGAAAACTCACAGCAACCCAAATAATCTTAGGATCACATAAACCACTCATGCAAAATCAAGGATTATTCCTCTACCACCACAATAAAAATGAATTCCTATTCCACCACAGTGCTTTAAAACATAGTGATATACTATATTTCAAAGGAGGAATCTGGCAAAATCACTGCTGAGATGACTTGAAGACACATAGCTCCCCAGTAATATCTTTTATTGATATGGTTAAATTGATCCTGCCATCTGCCATTTAAATATTCTCAATTTGTTTTGGTTTGGGGGGGGGGGTATGTGTGTGTTTTTTATTGTTTGTTTTTTGCCTATTTAGGTCAGCGTCCTCCCTCCTGACCTTCAGGAAGAAAGTGGAGACATGGTTGTAGGACCAAGCCTTTGGACAATGATTCCCAGTGCAATAATGATCTCACAGTGCAATAATGCAAGTGACAAGCGGAATGGCTCCTGGAATATGCTTTTGGATTGTGTGGTTTTAAGCAATTGTTTTAAGTTGGATACGTTTTAATTATCTGATTTTAAAGTATATGTTGTTTTATTCTATATATCTATATATGTATTCGTGGCATCGAGCTGTGTCTTTGTTGTGAGCCGCCCAAATGCAGTAAATACATACATACATTTGTTATCATTTACTGACTTTATTTTAACCTGAAAAATACTTCAGCTTCCTTGGGAAGTTTACAGAAGTTTGTTTTGCCTAAGGCTTTAATGGCTGGTAAGAAGGCTAAGTTCTGGGTTGCTATGAGTTTTCCGAGCTGTATGGCCATGCTCCAGAAGCATTCTCTCCTGCCGTTTAGCCTGCATCTATAGTAGGCATCCTCAGAGGTTGTGAGGTCTGTTGGAAACTAGAAAAATATGGAAAATTGGGTTTATATATCTGTGGAATGTGGGAGAAAGAACTCTTATCTGTTTGAAGTAGGTGTGAATATCTCAGGACAACTGACATAGATGCAGGCGAAACGTCAGGAGAAAATGCTTCTGGAACATGGCCATACAGCCCGGAAAACACACAGCAACCCATTTACAGAAGTTTCTTCTTCATTTTAAAGAGAGGGAACGTGGAATCTTTAATAATGTTTTGTTTCTTCATGCTCCCCCCACACACACACACTTTTAAATACATTAAATAATGAAATAATAAGTCAAGTAAAACACGCTTGGGTGTTGCTTTTTTCCAGAGGAGTGAGTCTGTTGCAGCAAGAACAACTGAAGTCTAGTGGCACCTTCCAGGAGATTTATTTTGGCAGGAGTTGGATTTTTTTTTTTCTGGACTACAGCTCACTTTTAGCACATGAAGAATGGCTCGTGGTTTCCAAATGCATGTATCTGCCCACACATGCACAGTTCTGCAAAGTGAGACCAAATGGTGAGGAAATGCTCGGATTTTGTTAAAGAACAAAAGGAGAGTCGAAGGGGGGAGGATGATGAACAACAGCAAGGCCAGAACTACCTTCCATTTATCTACACATTAATAGCCTTTGAGGACTTATTTATTCCCAAACGATCTACCTATAAGCATAAAAATAATCCCCATCCATTTCCGAAGCAGTGTTGGGTTGGGGTTTTTTTTGCTTATTCCAGCCTTAAAACGAAGACCAGGTTTTTTTTTGTCCATTGACCAAAACCAGATCTCTGCAAACTACCCTCTCTGAGCGAATATTGCCTCAAAACTGAGAAGCTTTATTCCTTTTCTGAAATACCAGGGGCTTGTGAACTCTGCTTGAACCTAAAAAGGAGGCAAAGGGCCATAAATCACATGGACAATGCTCTACTGTTTGGTGGCTCATCTTTTAGATCTTCCCCACCACACACACACACTTTCCCACTTTCCCCTTTTCTTCCTTTTCGTCTCCAAACAAAACCCTTCCACTTTTCCTCTCTCTTCTTCTTCTTTTTCAGGGTGTCAAATATTTAGAGCTGGAGTGTGGCTGTGGGCTTTGGTTTGATTTTGTATTTTTGCAGGCAACACAAATGTGTGTGTGTGTGTGTATATATATAAGAATATACATATATTCTTTAGCGACTAGACCCCAAATTATTATTAGCCAGAGTGGGAGGCTGAGTCAAAAGCACCCCCACAAAGTATCCATGTCTGTGTTCCTTCCACTAGAGAATGAATCCACTTTAAATCCGGTTTCTGCCTCCTGCAGAATTCTGGCGTTTGTAGTTTAAGGAGGCTGTGAAAGGCTCCTCCCTAAACTACAAATCCCAGAATTCTGCAGGAGGCAGATTTAAAGTGGATTCATTCTCTAGTGTGATGAGGTTAACCTCGCCTGAACCGCTGCGCCACGAGGCAGAGAGTAATGTATCCCTTTGTTTCCCCATCTCTCTCTCTCTCTCTCTCTCTCTCTCTCTTCCCTCTCTGAATACTGAAACAATCTCTAGGAATCAAAGTGGCTCTGGAGGAGGGAGGGCTCCAAAATACAGCTTCTTCCTCTTCTCTTTCCTCTCACCACGTGGAAGCAAAGGAACAACAACTACTACTACTGCTACGCACAAATACACAAACACAGCAGCCAGAGAAGTTCTGTGAATTGTGTTCGATCCGGATTCCCCCCACCCCACCCCTTTTTATATTATTCATATGAAGCCAGTCCTCCGCTAATGTGCACACTACACTTAATTCTGCCGGGGAATCAATATCTAATATGATACCGAATAAATAAAAGGCAGTCCGAGAGGCCGGAGGAGGGGTTCTTATGAAGCAGCCGGGGTCCTTTCTCACAGCGCATATCAATGCACCTGTCAGGCGGGCCCCGGTGGCAAAATTTATGACTGCGGGCGCGAGGGCAGAAAGGGAAGGAAGGAAGGAAGGAAGGAAGGAAGGAAGGAAGGAAGGAAGGAAGGAAGGAAGGAAGGAAGGAAGGAAGGAAGGAAGGAAGGAAGGAAGGAGGGGGGGGACTGAAGGAAAGGAAGAAGAAATAAAACAAGGAACGAGAGAATGAAGGAAAGAAAGGGAAGAGGAAAGGGGGAGGACGAAGGAAAGAATAAAGAAAAAAGAAAGAAAGAAGGAGAGAGAGAAAGAGAGGGAGAACGAAGGAAAGAAACCAAGTAAGAAAAGGAAGGTAGGATAAATGAGGATGGAGGGAATGAAGGGAGGGATGGAGAAGGAAAGGGAAAAGAAGGGAGGAAAGAGAGGAGGGAGTGAAGGAAAAAAGGAAGAAAGAAAACAAGGAACGTGAGAAAGAAGGAAAGAAAGAGAAGAGGAAAGGGAGGAGAAAGGAAACAACAAATGAAAAAAGAAAGGAGTAAAAGGGAAGGGAAAAGGGGGGAAGAGAAGGAAGGAAGGAGAGAAAGAATGATAGAAACAAGAAAAAGAAAAAGGAAGGAAGGAAGAAAAGGGGAAGGGAGAGGGGAGGAAAAAAGGAAAGGAGGAAGGAAAAGGGAAGGAGACAAATAAGGCAAGAAAAGGAAGGAAGAAAAGGGGAAGGGGGAGAGAAAGAAGGAAGAAGATAGAAAAAAGACACAGACAGCAAGCCCAGGGCCAAAGGCAGCACAGAAATAGAGGGAGGGAAGGAGAGGAAGAAAGAGAGAAACAAATCAGGAAAAGGGAAAAGGGAAGAAAAAAGAAGGAAAGAATTAAAGCAAGAAGAAGGAAAGGAGGGAGTGGGAGAAGCCACCCTCTGGAAATGAGCTATTCTTTACTTCCTTGATGAGGACTGGAAGGAAGGGAAGAAGGGAGGAAGGAAGGGAAAAAAGGAAGGAGACAGGCCAGATTCTGGAAATGTGATTTTTTTTTCTTATTGGGGAGAGGAAGGAAGGGAGGATAGACGGAAAGAAGGAAGGAAGCCTCTGGAAAATGGGCGATTATTTTCTTGTTGGGGGAGGGCTGCTTGGAGAGAAATGGGTGATGGATGTAAATAGACCATAACTGCCATATTCCATCACCGCCCTCCTGTATCATTGGGCTGCCGCTGCCGGGTTGGCCGAGGCGGTTGTGTAATTCGGTGTGATGAGTTTGTACGTTTGGAGCCGGCCTTATGAATGGGGCGTCTGCCGTCCCTTTTCCCCTCGCCTGCTCCCTCCCCTCCCTCTTGGTCAACGCTTTGCTTCCAGTAACCCGCAGTTTACAACACAGTTATGATCTGAATAAACGGACTCCAAGGAGCTACTAATCCGGCACTTAAAAAAGAAAAGCCAAATTGGTTCCAGTGACTGGCATTTAAGTACCTACTGTAAACCGCGGTTACTGTTTTTCTCAGCGCTTGATTGGACAGCAGGAGAGGGCCACTGAAAGGAAAGGGACCACGTTTGGTGGGATCTAGGCCGGCCTTGTTTTGGCCGACCATTTGACTCAAAAGCCTTTCTCCTGCTATCCACCCTGTCAATCATGATCCCCGCAAATGACCTGATAACAATCCAACTTGAGCCCCCAAGTCTACCCTTTGTGGCAATAACCTCTCCCCTGTATACATATCAAATATTTTCCAGGAAATATTAACACTTTTTTTAACACTTACAGGTATCAGCCACCTCACATCTCCCCCACTTTCAGTTACTAAAGTCCAGGTGTAAAAAAAAAAGAAGTAAAAACTAATGTAGGTATGACATTTTTTTAAAATGGGGAGGAGACTCACCACAAATGCGTTTTCCCTTGAATGTTGTCTGTCGCGCTTTCAGTGGGGGTTTCAGCTTCCGTGGGAGAAAGCAGCGAGGTGGACCTGAAACAAAGGAGGAAAGCTCAGTAGAAGTCTCTCTATCTCTCTCTCTCTCTCCGTGTCCTTTTCTCCCCCCACTTTTGGACACCAGAAGTAAGAGCTGTCCTTTGAAACAGCGCGTGTCAGGCACAGATAGAGCCTCTCGCCCATTTGCGCCATAAAACGGGGCTCCCTCCCGGGGAAAATGTAGGCGGAAGGGCGACATTATTTGAGTTCACTTCCTTCCTTCCTGGCTGGAAAGAAGGTGCTTGAGTGTTAGGAAGGGCTTCACCAAGAACATGAGGGCGACTGGCAGGCTTTGGAAAGAGGCTGCGGGTCTCAGTATGCCAACCCACACACTGGCGTGGGCCCAACCCGCCCTGATATCCAAACACTTCCTTGCTAGGTCGCCCCTCACCTCTTTCCCAGTAACATTTCTCAAGGAAGGCTGGCGTATTGCAGAGCTGTTGGTCACACTTCTGCTTGTGTAATGTGCGTGGGATGGAGACTGGAGGGGAAACAGAGGGCTGTGGAGAGGAGGAACATTGTAGCCCGCCAAAAACCAAAGGGATCTCCACTTATCCTTAGGGCAGGAGGGTGAGTTGAGAGTCAAGGCACAAGCCATTTGTTCAAAGGAAAGATGGCAGGATGAACTCCGCCATAACCTGAGGGCCACCCATCCATAATGCATTGGCTGTGCAACTTCGAGGAAAGTCCGGCCAGGGCCCACAGAAGCCCTGAAGCTCTTCCTTCATTTTAAGACCCATCTACACTGCCGGTCTGAGTCCCTCTACGGAGGTAGAGAAGATCGGGATAGAAAATATTTAAATAAATAATAAAATCCAGATTATCTGCTTTGAACTGGATTACACGGCAGTGTAGACTCATATATTATTATTATTACTATTATTAAATATAGATTCATAAAATGTAGATTCGAATTATTAATGTTATTACTATTAAAACATAGACTCAAAATGTAGACTCATATTATTATTATTATATAATCCAATTCAAAGAAAATAAAGTTGATTATCTGATTTGATAATCTGGATTCTGCTTGTGTAATCCAGATTATCAAATCAGAAGGGGCCTTAGACATTATAATGAGTCTATACTGACTATAGGCCTATATAATGTTGTTCGGAGTGCATTATTTGGCAAAGTTGATCCAGCCTGAGTAGAAGGCAGTGCAGACCTTATTTGGCTTGCTGTTGCTATCCTAAACTGCACTGAAACTGTGCTTGGCTGGTAGAGGGCCCTTCCACACAGCCCTATATCCCAGAATATCAAGGCAGAACTCCCCCAACTGAGTCCACACTGCCATATATTCCAGTTCAAAGCAGATCATGTGGGATTTTCTGCATTGATATTCTGGTATATAGGGCTGTGTGGAAAGGCCCTGAGTCAGCGAGAATAAAGGAGAATGCACAGACACAGAGACCGGAATACATGAAATATATTCCATCTAAGACCTATTGGGCCCCACGCCCCAAACATCCCAGCTCCTTCTTTGTACACCTGAATCTGCCAGCTAAGAACTTTTTGGAAGAATGGGGGGAGTAAGGGGGGATTCTCCCCCACAATGAAGCCGAGGCCATTATAAAAAGAGCATATCTCTGAAACCTAAGCCTTTTGCAGTGACCTTTGGCTCGTGCGGCAATAACTCACCACTTAATGAACAACCAGCGGAAGGCCCCTCCAAGAGTTGGCAGCCCAAGCGAGCTCCCGGCTTCCTTCTGGGCTCGCCTTCTCCCTGCTCAGCTGGCCAGGCAGGCAGCAAGCCTTCCTTCCTCCCCGCTTCCGGGCCGGCTTTTCCTGGGGGGCAAGCCGGCAAAAGGGCTCGGGGTTGAGAGGGAGGCGGAGAGGGCTGCTCACTGTCTCAGCCCGGCTCCGCCAAGGCCTGTCCCGACCCTGCGAGACGTGGATTTACTTATTTTTCTGCCTCTCCTTCTTTAGAAATTACTACAGTATGAAGAAGGAAATAGTAAACAGAAGATAGAAGGAGGCCTGGTGGGGATTTGGGGAATGCACAACCACACAGAAGCGCCTGAGCGGAAGGACCATTCTTTTCGAAAGCCAGTCATTGTTACCCTGCTTTTGATTAACGGGGTAAGTTTTCATTTTGTACCTAATTAATTATCGACTTCTTGAATCCCTTTGCAGCACCAATAAATAAGGCAAAGGGAAGGAAATTCCGATGAGGAAGACGGTTTGTTGTCTTTGGAAAAGAAGGGGGGGGGGAGAGAAAGAAGGCAAGGCAAAAATGGAATCCTCAAAGTCAAAGGGGAGCAAATATTTACAAGCAGGGGAAAGGACTAGGAGAAGTAAAAGCTTGATTGGGGGAAGACAGTGGGTTTTCTCCTTCACCCACTTCCTGGGGCTCAGAGCCCCATGGAGTCGGACAGGGGCCTATCCGGTAGACCCCACAGAGAGAAAGAAATGGTGGACATACTCTCTATGAAGTTCCACGCCAGAGAGAGAGAGAGAGAGAGAGAGAGAGAGAGAGAGAGAGAGAGTCCTGTCCCGTGCGAAATGAAATGCCCTTTGCCGTAATTGGATTCAGCCAACTAATTGGTCAGCCCCGAAGCTTGGAGGGCGAATTAGCAAGACTGGAGAAGGCGAAAGTCCAGCGAATGTAGACCCGTGTCTTTCTGTTCCGCATAGACATATTATTGTTATTAAATTATTATTAAACTTTATTTATACCCCGCCACCAGCTCCCAGAAGCGACTCGGGGCGGCTTACATGAGGCCAAGCCCAACAACACATAGTAAAACAGTAGACATAGGTGTGATTCTGTCTATGCATCCCTATAGAAGACAGAGATACAACGGTGGTCCCCGCGAACCTTCCCTTCCTCTTGACTCCCTTCCGAAACTTATAGGGAATTTGCATCTTCACTGAGTTGAGTAGGCACAGTAGAACCACCGCAGTGTTTTCCCGAAGTCAATCCGACTAAGGCCCCGTCTACATTGTCCATTTACTGCAGTTCGGGACAAGCTTCAAACTGCCACCAAACTCCCACACACACAACCGCAGGAAATAAAGCTCTTAATATGCAGCAGTGCTTTGTGATTTATGTAAAATCGCCATCCAGATCTCAAACCGGTTTAAGGATTTCCTAATCATCTGCACAAATAAACGATTTTCTTCCATACCGCTTCGAAACTGCGTTAAATGGCCAGTATAGACGGGGCAGAAATATGACCCAGGTTCTGTACTAACCCTCTATATTTAAGCAGCATATTTTTAAAGTGGCAAATTTTTAAATAGGGAGGGATTTGAACCTGGCATTGATACGGGTTTCCTTTGAGCTGATGCCGACTCAGTCAAGCAAAAGCCACAATGCAGCCATTGCACCTGATACCTCCGTAGTCCCCGGCCGAAATTCATGCCAAATGGAGTTGGTGGGACTTGCTTCCTCAAGGTTGAAACTAGGGAGCAAGTCTCACCGAACTGGGCGAGGCGAAATAACGAATTCCAGAGAAACATGCGAAGTGTTCAAGGCACGGAAACCCAACGCCCCAATCTGTTGGGCTGTCATCCCATTTATTTATGGAAAAGCAATCAGATATATAGTTTCCGTGCCAACGTTGCCGCTTTTTGACACATCCATGCAAATACAGTATGACAAACCCCTTTTTTTGGGCCGGGGGTGGGGTCGAATAATTCAAAAAGGCAGAGCAGAATCAACCGGCCAAACAGAGGAGGAGAAAGAGGGGAAACGTCTGTTTCCAGAGAGAGTCGCCCCGAAACAATAGGCAGTGACACCATTTCCACTGGGTGTGTTTCCAACAGGGCTGCGTGGATAGAAACAGCGGGATCAGCCAGGGCAAAGACAGGAGTTTTGCCATACAATTCAGCGGGAGGGGGGAAATGAACCGACAAAAAAAGTGAATTTCCCTTTTCCAGGCTCGATCACAAAATGTGTCTTCTTTTATTCCAGTGGCGAACAGGCTCAACCCCGACGAAACCAACCCACAAAAACCGGCCCAGTTCCCCAACACAGAGACTGACATCCAAGTGAAATAAAAGCCCGGAGACCCCAACATAGGAAAGACAAAACAACAGCGTCTTACCCTTTCATGCGATTTACAAAGGCGCTGCTTGCACCTACATTTTCTTCTCTTCCAGGTTCCCCACACATTCACTTCCTCTCCCATTATAACCCGGGGGTTGGGTTTTTTGGGGGGGGGGGGTGAAGCTGGAGGTGAGATTGAAGGGTCCATCTTTGTTCGCTTACCTGTATCCCCGTTTATCCTAAAACTGTCCTGGTGGTGGGTCCAAAAAGCGTGGGTTTGCAGCTTGGAGGGGATAGTCTTCCTCCTTTGTTCTGGAGACAATACCCTGCTAAACCTGATCTTGTGGTCTTGCACAGCATTTCCATAGACCAGTATTCCCGGTAGGATAAAAGACCAAGGCTGGAGCTCCAATAACAGTGAGCCAACGGGTATCCTGACTTGGCTGGGTTCAGTAGTAATAAGGATAATGGTAATAATAATAATATTATTGTCCTTCAGACCTTCAGACCAGCCCCTTGGAAGGGGAAGCCCCAGTGTCAGCTATTTAATGGCACGGCTTTTTGGATTGTCAAGAACAAGCTGATGAGGCCACTTAAGCGTCACCATAATTATATATGTGCACACTTCTATATGGGCGAGCAACAGAGAAAGCCTGCTGTCATAAAGGAAACAAGGGCTGCCTTAAAATGCAAGCATATTTGTCCACGTGATCCTCGGAGAGGAGATGGCTCTGAGTGAGGCTAGGGTTGAACTCCAAAAAATCCTCCCCCAGTCCTCCTTCTTCTTCTTATGGGGCGGCTATGGGGCCTAGCATAGCTGTAGAGCCAGTCCATGCAAGGTTTCCATCCACAGTCCAGAGCCAAGGCGTATCACGGCTCAATGGGGCTCTAGCATGCCTTGAAGGGGGTCTCACAGAGCTCAGTCGCCTCTTGGACCACAACTTCAATGCATGGAGTCTGAGAGGCTGCAGCTCGCCCCAATGTGGATTATAATAATCATAATATGCTATTTCAACACATTGGGAGAGGGTTGTCTTACTCTTAATGGAACGACCCCCCCCAGGGCTCTCCAAAATAATGATATTTGACAGGAGAAATGGGTACCTCGTCCGGGATGGAGCCTCCCTTTCGAACTATTTCGACTGTTTACTATTTTGTAAGGCTGGCTGCCGTCCATTGCTGTCGGCCAGGGGACCATTTGGCTCTTTAGTTAAATGTAGTGGGGGAAATAAGATGGGCCAAGCTGGGTTTGAAAAAGTAGGCAACCTCGTTTCACGCTTGCATCAATCAATCAAGAGTTCTTTCTCCCAACCTGGGCTTTCTACGGACATATAAACACCACTTGCCTAGTTTCCAACAGACCTTACAACCTCTGAGGATGCCTGCCATACATGTGGGAGAAACGTCAGGAGAGGATGCTTCTGGAACATGACCATACAGCCCGGAAAACTCACAGCAACCCAGTGATTCTGGCCATGAAAGCCTTCCACAACACACTCCCAAGACTTGCTTTCTTTGCTGGCCTGTATAGAAATTAGGGCAAAATTCGTGGTTGGCCCGAATAATATCCAAAGCAAGTCAAATAATTACTATTATTATCTACCCGTCTCTTTCTATGACTTCAGATCAAAGTCTTTAAATAACTAGATAGACATTGCTTCTCACCAATTTACACAATTTAAAGTTGGTGATAGATCCACCAGATACATCTATTGTTGTTATTGTGACTCTTTTGTCTAAGGCGCCTGGAAAGGGTCCCGAGTCTGAGAAAACGCCACCGGCGTCAATCTAGAATCTCCGAATAATTCATTACCATCGAAACACACATTGGCAGTACAATCCACAGAGGCTGTGTGGGTCTAAATAAGGTTTCCTTCCTCTGACTTTGCAAAGGTTGAGAAGAAAAGAAAGCACGTGGGGAGTTCAATAAGGGAAGTTCGGCGCTCATGCGAGCATTTGTCCAATGGACTCAGAATTTTTGAGATTTTTTGAATTTTTGCTCTTCTTTAACCTTTGCCATATGCCTAGTTAGGGAGAAACTCAACCCCTTTGCCAGGCTGACTCCGAAGGATCGGGTCCCTCTCAACCCCTTCTACCCGATTTAATGGGAGCGAAATAGGGAAGCAATGGTCTTAGGATCCTCTTGTCCTTAGTAATTCCTTTGAACCTATTAGTCAAAGCCTTGGGAAGCAGATATGTATATAAAATGTAACACTGGGGCGCTGGGAGGGGAGGAAATAGCCACAGACGGCGCTTCTTGCTTGGAGCAAAGTCTGCAAAGCTTACGAGCGATGAAGGGAGAAAGAAGGCTCCCTTCAGAAAGAAAGAAAAGACAAGAAGGGATGTGATAACGACAACAACGAGAAGGAGGAGAAGAGAAAGAAGAAGAGGAGGAGGAAGGAGAAGAAGAGAAAGAAGAAGAGGAGGAGGAATAAGAAGAAGAGCCTCTCGCGTTCCTGGGAAGGCCGCCTATAAATGGATGCCTTTAAAACCGGCCAGCAAGCAAAGCAACTTCAAATTCAGTAGGAAAAAAAAGCACAGGGAGCCAAGTGTGAAGCAGAGAAAATGGGGAAAGGGACCTTTAGTTTGGCCTCCGAGAGGGATCTAAGGCTTTCTCCCTCTCAGCATCTGTTCAGAGAGCCATAAAACGGGAAGATTTACAATCCTAGCTGGGCCTCCTTCCCTCTCCTTCTCCCCCTTCCCACACCCCACCCCTCCATCACACATTCACACACACACACCCGGATCGACCTCACACCCTTCCAGGAATTACTTACGATGATTTATAACAACAAACCCGGCAATTGTCAAACTGATAAAATATTCGGGGTGATACACGAGAATCAGCGTTATCATTAAAGGGATGTTTCCGCCGAGGTCCCGAGTTTGTTTCCTTCCTCTCTCTCTCTCTCTTTCTCTCTCTCTCTCTCTTTTGTAGTTTTGGGTCGAAGGGGCCCAGGAAAAATATAAACAACATCGCAACGTGTGTATGCGCGCTCCCGTTCTGGAAAGCCCAGCTCTGCTTCTCCATCATTCTCTCTGAAGCCATAAACATTTGTCATCCCCGAAATCCCTGAATTAATGTTTTATTGTTTGAATGTATCATTCCCAGAGCAGGAAACTCTTGCCTCCGCCCTGACACACAACGGAAGTCATAAACAGAACGACCAGTGCTTGTTTATTTATTCATATATATATATATATATATATATACACACACACACACACACACACACACACATATATATATACATATATATATACATATATAGTTTTTGAGGGAATAATTTTTTAAAAAAAAAACAGCTCCCACTCAATAAAGACTTATTGATACCAAATCCAGGGATATTATTTATCTATCCACCCGCAGCCAGCCCGTGAATTTTCGAACTCCTCCTTGACGCAAACACATACATATCCTACACAAATGCATAAATATTACAAAATCATGGCGATTCAAAATTCCCCTTTCGCCCAGGGAGTTTCAAGATAAGGAAGCAAGCAAGGAGAGAAAATAATATGAAAGGAAGAGCTGGCTCTCTCACTTCCATAGGATGGACCAGATGCCCGAATTATTTGAGGCACCAAACCCTCCCCATAAATATATCCTAAGGCCACATCTTGGCCACTGCCACGCCTTTGTGCAATGGCACTAAGGCCCCCTCGGCTTCAAGGGGTGAAGAAAGACCCCAAGAATTAATTAAAGTCCGCCTTGGGTACCAATCCCAGCTCCGTTTTATAGCCTTCTATTATGACGCACAGAAGTAGAGGAAGAAAAGGAGGGAAAATTACGACCCTGGCTTGAAAAGAAGTTCAGGGCCTTTTCTCACCATTGCGGAATGGGCAGCAGATGCCGTGACAGCTAGCATTGTTCCCAGTCAGATATAAACAACCAGTAAATCTTCGCCCCGTTCCCGCACAAGGACAGTTTAGGGCTCAGCCCATGCCACCGGGGAACCCAGAAGGAGAGGGACCTCCACCCTGTCTCCTCCTAAAGGGAAAACATTGGGGTTCTCCTTCTCCTCCTGCCCCCCTTCCCCCCTACATATGCCTAGAACAGCGTCTGACTCAGGCAAGGTTGCAAACCGGGGGAGAGAGAAGGGCCCCTAATTTGTCAAGCATTTGACAGCTAAGTTCATTAGGAATAGCGAAATATACAAGGAAAGGAAAGAAATGTGTACATACCAAGCTCCGCTCTTTCTCTTTCTTTTTTCTTTCTCTTTCTTTTTTTTATGATTGGCAATGTTTGTAGCCCCTTCCCCTCCCCCTCCTTTTCGGTGGTCGCCAAAGACTCTAGGTGTGCATAGAAAGAGCCCGCGCCCCTTTGTATATTATATTCTTGGGATCTCTTCAGTTTTCAAGTCTGATAGAGTCCTTTGCTTGGCAGATTAATGACGACTCCGTGTTTCTTAAGGGACGCGCTGAATTAATTATTTCGCCCATCACGTGGTCGGGACTTGGAGAAAAATCTATTCTTATCATCTTCCTTGCACTTTGAGAGGCTGTCTGCTGTGACTCTTCCCTAGCAGGATGGCTGAGGTCTACATGGTTCTATTTAACCCTCTCCTCCACTACCACCGTCTTCTCCAGCTAGCTTCTCTGCTCCTACTACCACCACCACCATCACCTCCTCCTCCTCCTCTTCCTCCTCCTCCTCCTCCTCACATACATGTACGCAGACACCCCCCCCCCCTTCCAAGAGAGTGTAAATAAAAAAATGGGGAAGGGGAGGTTTGGCTTAGCTTGTAGGGCCTTTGAAAGCTATGGGAGGCGTTCCATGAAGAAACCCCTTCCTCTCTCTGATGGTCTTTCCTGGTCGACACAGGTAGGTTTTTGTTGCAGCTTCTTCTCCCTTTTACCCCCTCGTCCTCACAGTTAACACCAGCAAAAAGACAAGACGGGGACAGGAGGAGGTATTTCGTCCAAAGACCCTGGAAATCCCTCGCCAGGTCCCAAACCTTTATCAGTCCTGGTGCTTTGGTGGTGACAATAATTCAGCCCCACACCTCATCTCTTTCTTGTATGTATGTACAGGGAGTGGGGAGAGAGCTGGGGAAGGAATCATGCCTGGCTTACATCATATGGATGTCATTCCTGTTATCTCTCAGGCACCTATTCGCTTTGGGAGTCCACCAGCCTTGGCTGCTCTTCAAGAGAAGGCAAGCCAAGCACATGTGGAAAGTCAGGAGGGAGAGTGTCAACACAGCTGGGATAAAAATAGCGCGATCGACCCGGTGGAAATAAATGTTTGATTGCTGCCAGGGATGGTTTATGTTGGAAGGAAGGAGGCATCACCCTCGCTGAAAAGTCTACAGGAACTTACCCAGTCCTCCTTGCCTTTGCAAATTGATGCCCAGGGAGATAAAAAGGGAGGACAGAGAACCCTGCCGGCCTACATTCTCTCCTCTGAAGGGCCTATGGCAGCACAAGGTGGCTAGGAAGTAAGTTGAAGCCTTCAGGTGTGTGGCGAAGTGGTTGGGGAAATGAGGACATGGACAACAATAAGGAATATGTCCCCCAAGTGTTGCCTTTGTCACCAACTCTCCAGCATTGCAACTAAATCTTCAGCTAATGTTTAGAAGAAGAAACAAGAGGGCTGAGAAAATTACCAAGGAAGTCTGCACACAAGATCATTCTAGATCAGAATGTTTTCAGAGTCTCCCACTCTGCAATGCTTGAAATCTAGAGACTGGGTGAATCCATTGGGGGGCAGACTTCTAACTGGGATCAATGCTCTCATGTTGTTCCCCTCTCCACCTACCCCTAGGGATAATGTACTGTTCTTTTCAGAGCTTTGTAGAAATTTACCAAGGACTTCTAAGTGACCATAACAGCAACAGCAGAAAGAACCCCCACACTTGTAGTACCTAATCCTAAAGTTCAGCTGGTGAAATTGCTCAAGATAGGACAGAACTAAAAGGCTGTGACCTCTTGCTCTGGTCAGTAGTCCTCAAAATGAGTTATGAATTAGACCCCCCCCCCTTCTACACTGCTATATAAAGTCCAGATTATCCACTTTGAACTGGATTATAAATGAAATGCAAAGATACAGAATGGGGGACACATGGCTCGAGAGCAGTACATGTGAAAAAGATCTTGGAGTCCTTGTGGACAACAAGTTAAACATGAGCCAACAATGTGATGTGGAGGCAAAAAAAAAGCCAATGGGATTTTGGCCTGCATCAATAGGAGTCTAGTGTCTAGATCTAGGGAAGTCATGCTACCTCTCTATTCTGCCTTGGTTAGACCACACCTGGAATATTGTGTCCAATTCTGGGCACCACAATTGAAGAGAGATATTGACAAGCTGCAATTTGTCCAGAGGAGGGCAACTAAAATGACCAAGGGCCTGGATAACAAGCCCTATGAGGACTGGCTTAAAGAGCTGGGCATGTTTAGCCTGAAGAAAAGGCTGACAGGAGACATGATAGTCATGTATAAATACATGAGAGGAAGTAATAGAGAGGAGGGAACAAGCTTGTTTTCTGCTGCCCTGGAAACTAGGGCGTGAAATAATGGCTTCAAACTACAAGAAAGGAGATTCCATCTGAAAATTAGGAAGAACTTCCTGACTGTGAGAGCCGTTCAGCAGTGGAACTCTCTGCCTCAGAGTGTAGTGGAGGCTCCTTCTTTGGAAACTTTTAAACAAAGGCTGGATGGCCATCTGTCGGGGTGCTTTGAAAGCAATTTTTCTGCTTCTTGGCAGGGGGTTGGACTGGATGGCCCATGAGATCTCTTCCAACTCTATGATTCTATGATTCTATGATATGGCAGTGCACTCTCATATAATCCAGTTCAAATCAGATAATGTGGATTATCTAATTTGATAATCTGGATTATATGGAAGTGTAGAAGGGGCCTACACTTAACATGTTTTTACTTTGCATCTATCTCCTCCCAATGGAATCTGAAGTCCTTTTAAAATGTCTGGTGCAGAGGTTTCAGAATATGGATTCCCAAAGTATTGATTCTTGAATATACACTAACAGCTGGATACAAAAGTCATTCAGCTAGAAGGAAGTCTAAATGGTTTCAACTGGCCTCACTTTCTTTCAGTGATCTTTCACCATCACCAGCTGGGTCCAGACTTAGCCATATCAAGTGAAATCCCATGAAAATCAATGACCTATTTATCTCTGCATTTAGACCAGTGGTTCCCAACCTTTGGGCCTCTCCTTATTTTGGTAAACCGGCTGGGATTTCTGGGAGTTGAAGTCCAAAACATCCAGAGGCCCAAAGGTTGGGAACCACTCATCTAGACCAAGGCTAACAAGAGCATCTTCACTCATAAGGTCATTGACTGCAATGGCTCCACACTCTTTTCCTCTTATTGTGGCTCCTGTGTTTCAGCACAGCATTGGATAGCAACCCAGAGTCAGCTATGTTGAAATAGCTCCATTCCTCACTTCCGGGTGAGTACTCCACAGACAAAAGATGGAACCCAACTCCAACAAAACTGGTTATAGCTCTGGTATAGATATCAGTGATTTCTCAATGGCTAATAGGCTGAACCAGCATCTCAAAATCTGGTCTTTCAAATATTTTAGACTTTGTCTCCCAGAATTCAAGCTGGCCAGAGCTTTTTGTGAATTGAAGCCCAAAATATCTGTAGAGCCAAATTTATAGAAACCTGAATGTAAATTTCATTAGTGGACATTACTTTAGAGTAGATATTCCAAGGACAGAGACTTTTGGATGATGTCTAGATTTTGAGCATGCATCCTCCCAAGCAAGCTCCACTGAATTCAATCAGACTGGATAATAAAGTTATTCTTGACAAAGTTTTCATCCTGGCTCACCCATCCCCATTCTTTTTTATGGGAGGTGGGGACTCTGGGGTGTGTTTATGACTGTTCAACTTTTAATATAACATGATAGCTGGTGAACAGTGAAGTGTAGCCATAAGTAATGCAGAATCACATTTTAATTTAAATCCTATTGATTAATCCCAATTAAAGTAGGATCATTGAATCAAGTAGATAAGTCCAATTGGTTGTATCTTATCCCAGGTTTTCTGTTTATCCCAGATTATCTGGCAGTGTGGACCCATATAATCCAGTTTAAAGCAGAAAACCTGGGTTCAGATCCTGGGATACAGGGCCTGTCTGGAAGGTCCCTGAGGCTACTAACCAACAGGAGTCATTTCCTTCTCTCAGGAGGCTGTAAAGCATGCCACCAATATTCAACATCAGTTTCCCAGTGAGTGGCCTTCATATCAGGCATAGAAGGCTACTTCACAGAAGATATCCATGGTGCTAGATCTATTTTAGGTAAGCTACCTCCCATCTGTACATTGAACTCTGGCCTATTTAAAAGATGTTTGGTAATAACTATTGTAGTGAAGTACTGCGGCCCTATGTGTAAATCTCTGGTTGATATTAGATCCAAATACACAGAGGGTGAGGGGGGAGGGAGAAAGAAGTGAGGCATTTGGTGAATAATTGCATAACATCCTGGCCTTCAGTAGTTTGGCCCTGATCCAATAAGGACATCAATTGCACCCAGGCAAACTGAAACCAGTGGAGTGACTGTTGTTACTACTGCTGGGTTGTTTTGTTTTGCTTTGCTTTTTGCTTTAATCTGGATTGACTGTAGCCCACACATAAAAGCAGTTTGCTATGAAAAAAATCCAAGGGGATCTGATGGTCAAAAAAAAGTGAACAAAGCCTCCCATCTTACAAACACAGGCTTATGGAATCAGTTACAAATTTCATTGGATCTGTGCCATAAATTAGAAAGTAAGTCCAACTAAAAGAAGTGGAGTACTGCCAAACACAATAATACAGTGAAAGGGAAAGTTTAAGACAGGCAGCAATTGATAAAATAATATTAATGGGTCACTAAAAGTAATAGGTAAAGAAAATAGTGTAATAAAACATATTTTAATATAGTTACATTACTTAATCCAGCCCATTGACCCATTTCCTTATCCCGCTTTAATGAAATTCACCCTGGATAGTATGCTGAAGGGCATTATAGACTTTGCCTTTAAAACACAGGCACCTTGATTTGGCTGATGTTTACTTAGGAGTGAATTCTGTGGGGAAATTAGTGCAATAAGTCCTGTGGACATGATTCTTAATTCTATTTCTGGTGCAACCTTGAACATGTTTACTTGATAGACACTGAACCAGGGATGAAAGGAATGTACCTCTGACCAAATATAAGCAGATTTGAAACATGAAGGTGCAATTATCTGTATTTTAAAAGAAGGAAGTCCATACAGCTTTGTGGGTTCAAAATAAACATCTTTAGAAGTAGGGTGTGAAGGTGCAGTTCGCTGCATATTTATATGACAATGGATCATTTGGAAAGCAGTAAGAGGTAAATAGTAACCTAGATCTTTCTGCATACTCATTTAGGAATAGGCTACAAAAGGCATCACCTTCCAGAATAATACATAATTTATATAAGGGGACCAATACTTCACATGCTTTTTGGTAGGTCCCCACAACACTCTGCTTCAATCAAAAGAGATTCTCAATGTTATGTCTTTCACTGAGTCAAGGACATGTATGTGTAGGCAAAACTTAGAACCAAATCATTTGTATAAATAGTTCTTTAATCAAAGGCAGCAAAAATGGAAGGAACAAAATCATTGGCAAAGTCTAGAAAACATCTCAGGTAACAATAGACAATGACAGTTGGACAATGCGGGTTTGACCACAAAGGTCAAGGGAGCATACAAGGTTGGATCTGTACTGAGGAAGGTATTCCAGCCCCTCTCCCTGCTTTGTAGCATGGCAGTTACAGCTAAATTAAGAACCATCACTGCCACCATCATCATCCTTGAAAGAGAAGGGAATGTGGGGCTTGTTTGGTTCATTTCTGACCAAATGTTCCCATCTCCAACTCCATCAAATAAATCCTTTGATACTTTGCCACTTCCATCATTCTCTTTCAAGGGGTGACTCAACATAAATGCAAACAGTATACCAGGATTTCAGACCCCTCCCCCTTCCCACCCACTTACACCCCCCCCCCAATCCTGTTCAAAGGAGACTCCTCCCCTCCAACAAGACTTTAAGAGTTTGAACC
The DNA here is from genome assembly GCA_030556195.1 of Anolis apletophallus. Taxonomy (NCBI): domain Eukaryota; kingdom Metazoa; phylum Chordata; class Lepidosauria; order Squamata; family Anolidae; genus Anolis; species Anolis apletophallus. The sequence goes on along the minus strand of JARBWK010000002.1, from coordinate 159,817,480 downwards.
AAACATTTGTCCAAGAGGACATTAACATTACAAAAGGACTTTGGGCCAGTTCTGTGGTCTTCACACATTCTGGATTCACTTCCTTTAAGTGGAGAGCCATGAATTACAACCCTGAAGTCAAATTTGTCCCATTGGCAGGCCCATTCAAAGGCATGTTTACGCGGAAGTAAGTGACACTGGGTTCAAGAGGGGGTGAAGTTCTTGTAAGCATACTTGTAACCTTTCAGCTCTCTGATCCAACCTTAAGCTGCCATCTTGTCCCATTTGTTGCTGTTGTCACAGTGTGTGTTCCAACTTATGGGGAACTTAAGGCTAACCTATCTTGTCAAGATTTCTTCAGAGGGGGTTTTGCTGTGTCTTCATCTAAGGGTGAGAGAGTGTGATTTGCTCAAGGTCATCCAGTGGGTTTCCATGATGACAGGGGCATTTGAACCCTCAAACCACTACAACTAGCTGATTCATTTCCACATTTTCTGTGGTGTGGTAACTATTAAAATTAGGCTGGATCTACACTGCCATATAATGCAGTTTCAGAATGCAGATTAACTGCTTTGAAGTATACTCATATAATCCAGTGCAATGCAATGAATCTGCATTATGGATCTGCATAACATGGTATACTACAGACATGAGCAAACTTTGGCCCTCCAGGTGTTTTGGACTTCGACTCCCACAATTCCTACAGGCTGCTTGGAATTGTGGGAGTTGAAGTCCAAAACACCTAAAGGGCCGAAGTTTGCCCTTGTCTTGTATAGTAGATTCAGTGCAAAAGGCTTTTGACTGAACAAACTGGCTTGTTGTGAGTTTTCCAGACTGTATGGCCATGTTCTAGAAGCATTCTCTCCTGATGTTTCACCTGCATCTATGGCAGGCATCCTCACAACCTCTGAGGATGCCTGCCATAGATGTGGCAAAACGTCAGGAGAGAATGCATCTGGAATATGGCCATACAGTCTGGAAAACTCACACAACCCAGTGATTCCGGCCCTTTCATGCCTTCGGCAACACACATTAGGATTATTAGAGGGCGGCTTTGTTGAAGCCATGACTTCCTATTTGGAAGGTTTAGATGGCAAAAATGCGACATACAAACACACACACCCCCTCCTTTGCCTGATCATCCCCTAGCCGCTTTCTATGATATTAAGGATTGGGTTGCTTTAAGTTTTTCGGGCTGTATGGCCATGTTCCAGAGCATTCTCTCCTGACGTTTCGCCTGCATCTGTGGCAGGCATCCTCAGCAACCCAGTGATTCGGCCATGAAAGCATTCGAAAACATATTAAGAAGTATTATCACTCTATCCACGGTGCGAAGGGATGCCCCATTGAACTCGGGACTACTTGTGAACCTATTGGGACAAGACCAGGCACTTACTAGTTTCTCCCCTTAAGGACTGGCCTCTGAACTACCAGTGAGGACTGGGCTGGGGAAGGGAAGCCGGGGCTCCTGGCCAAGGCCCGAGGACTTCCTGTCCAAAACCACACGTGCAGCCAAGTGGGATGCGAATGACTGGAGGCCCAAGCCTTAAGTCAACAATGGCCGCCTTCCTCCTCCCCCTCCCTAAACCAAACTAATCCCAAAGCTCCTGTTGAGATCTGGAAAGGAGCGAAGGGAAATGTGAGCCTTGGGAAAGCGGGGGATGTCAAGGGGGCTTTAGGATTGTAGCCTCAAGAACTGGAGGCCCTGCTTTTCTTTTATAAAAAAGAGGCAGGGGGACTCTTCTAGGTCCAAGAGGTTAAGGGTTTAGAGGTCATTCCTCCCGGGCTGAAATGCGGGCGAACCGAATAGAAAAACGTGTCCTCTGGATGAACCTGTTTCTCCAATTTAGCCGAACTTCAGTGGAAAAGAGGGAGAGGGGATGAAGCTTTTCAGCTTCTCGACGTGAAGGCGTCAAGGAAGAAGACGCCTTCACTCTGGATGAACCCGGGCGATTTTTTTTTGTCCTGGAGACAATGACGCGGATCAGGCAGGAATATCCATCTTTCTATATCAGGATGGGCAGATATTCAGGGGCCTGAGAAGTAGGGCTCTTGGTTCCCAAGGGGGAAAGAGAGGCAGAACAAAGAAAGGGTCCTGGGACCAGGCACAAAGAGCCTCGTGGCTCTCCAGGGTCCCGATCCTAGAGAGCCTTGCAAACCTTCTCTCCTGGTCGCCCACAAGAAGCAGGGGGGCGGTATGGGCTCCACGAAATATATTCTGGGGCAGAGGGAGCTGTGCTAGCCAGGAGACCAATCCGGACATTCAAGACAATCTAGTTAAGACTCATGAAGGCTATGATGAAATATAAATTGCGAGAGGGATCTCAGATAGGTTGTAGTAGAGGCAAATGCCAGCCCAGCCCAGCCCCCCCTCTCTCCTTAGACTTTTTGTGAAAACATCCCATTGCTAAGAGGCAGAGATCCCCTAGTGCGAGAAATTCCAAAAAAATGCCCTTCAAAATGCAATCCGCATGGATATTAAGGGCCTTCCACACAGCCCTATATCCCAGAATATCAAGGCAGAAAATCCTACATTATCTGAGTGTGGACTCAGATCACCCAGTTCAAAGCAGATATTGTGGGATTTTCTGCCTTGATATTCTAGGATATAGGGCTCTGTGGAAGACAGAATATCAAGACAGAAAATCCCACAAGAACTGCTTTGAACTGAGTTATCCGAGTCCATACCCCAGTTCAAAGCATCCAATGTGGGATTTTATTCAGCTGTGTGGAAGGGACCTTACTTCCGAGTAAACAAGCCTAAGCATGGCTTGGAAATGCAAGAGGGGGAGGTGGGCTGAATGATAATATATGAGTCCAGTCTGTATGAGTTGTCCTTTCTATCCCTATTGATGCGGCTTAGATGTACTGCTTTCCTTCCTCCGAAGTGTAAACGCAGTCTCTTTTATGTCCGAACATTATTTAGTTACACTCTCTTCCTCAAAACCATTGTGCCTTTAAAATAATCCAAACCAAAAATATATTGGTTTGGAAAACAGGGGTGGATGCTCAAGTAGTTCATCCCGATCTGGCCTTTCCCCTAAAATGCCCTTCAAATATACCCCCCCCCCCCCAATTTGGCTTTTAATCAAAGAAATCATGGATCTTTCCATCCAAATCAATAGTTTTCGTTTCCTTTTTCGACTAAATCAGCACAACACTTTGAATCCAGATATGATAAAGGAAAGCACATCACATCACCTCGCTGTGTACAAAAAACATGTTCTCTGGTGTCACAAAATCCTCTGTTCTTGTTTCTCTCTCGTTTTGTTTGTTTACAATCTGATTTCATATTTTCCCACCTTTTCCCCCACTGACTCCAAATACAAGGTATGAACGAAAAGGAAAAGGTTTTGAGTCCATTTAATTTCAAAAGAATAACAGATTTCCTCCTCATCTCTAAATCCTAGAAAGAACGAATTTTTGCTATGTACAGAAGACGCCCAAAACGAGGAATTGGAAGGGAAGAGGGACCATTGTTATTTTATTAAATTGTTTACACACCAAATCAGAGCCAGGTTTGTAGGAGGGGAGGGAGAAGACTCGGATTTTTACCCTCTTTGGGGGTTTCTTTTGGTTTTGGTTTCTAACGTTCCCCCAACAAACAAATAAATAAATATACTAACACAATTTTTTTTTAAAAAAACACACATAATTAAAATAACCCGTTTCATTTCCTTTTTTAAAAAAAATTCTGAAAAGTCAGACGAAGGGGAGGAGACCCTTCGGCGTTTTTCCGTCAATCATTCCCAAAGATTTCGGTTTGGGACTTACCAAAAAAGGACAAACCCCCCGAAGAGTGTCTGGAAGTGGGGCCAAAACCAGAGAAAAATAGGTACATGCTAACCACCCCAAGCTTCCACTTGTAAATTGCAGGCGCAATACCAGCAAGAGCACGTTTGTTGTGTGTCTGTCCACTGAGTTTTATTTAAAAATAATTCTCTTTTATAGCTATATAGATATATTTATATCACTTTCTCACCACCTGGATGCAGTTTGTTGGTTGGTTTGATTGGTTGTCCGTTCCTGCTGTTGAGCAAGATGCCTAGGAAGGAAGGAAGGAAGGATGGATGGAAGACGACAACCCCCGTTGGGTTGGTCTCCAGTACCTTGAGGACCCTTCGGGAGTTGTTGTCCCGGTGTGGACGCAGCTCGAGAGGAGCCCACGAGGGAAGAGCGTCCTTCCCCTCAGTCCTTGCCGCCTGAGTCCCTTCGTGCCTGTCCCCTTTAGATCCGAACCGAAGAAACGGACCCCAGGGCCTTACAAAGTCGTCAAGTCCACCTGACGGTCCTTGGATACGGTCTGTAGGTGTTGGCCGGGGGCCGAGGTTGGAGCCGAGGAGGAGGAAGAGGAGGAGGAAGAGCGGCCCTTGGTGTTGGGGAGCTTGTGGTCCTTCTTCCACTTCATGCGCCGGTTCTGGAACCAGATCTTGATCTGCCGCTCGGAGAGGCACAAGGTGTGAGCGATCTCGATCCGGCGGCGCCTGGTCAGGTACCGGTTGAAGTGGAACTCCTTCTCCAGCTCCAGCACCTGCTGCCTCGTGTAGGCGGTCCGGGAGCGCTTCGGTTCTCCTCCAGTGTAATTCGGATTCACTGCGGGTGGGGGAGGGGGGGAGGGAGGGTTGAGATAAGACATTACAACCTTCATCACCAGCCTTCCCCTCCACCACCCCAGAAAGGAGGGCTGGATCTACACTGCTTTATAGAGTCGGTGTAGAACCAGGCAATGAAGTTCAAACTGCATTATTATGTAATATAACACAGATTATAAATAAAATATATGATATATATTATATTATATAATGCAGCCTATTATATACATATGTTATAACATAAAACATTGTTATATATACTATAATAAAATAAAAATAATTTAATGCAATATATATAATACTATAATATAAATACTAATGTATGATAGTGTAATATAATATAATATAGTATAGCATAATATATTATTATATATATTATTTATATTATATATTATATTTTACTATATCATGTCACACTATATCATATTATATTAGTATTTATATTATATTATTATATTATATGATTATGTATAAGACATTTTGAACTGCATGATCTGGTTCTACACTGACCAGTGCGGATCCAGCCGAAGCTGGACTCTCCCCATGACCCCCACTACCCACCCTGTAAACACCACTGCATTTGTTGCTAAGAGCAGATGGGCACCGTGTATGCATCCCTTCTTCCTCCTCCCTCCTTTCCTAGGGATGAGCCTCTTCAAAAAAATCCCCAGCATCTTTTTTTGAGAGACACTTGAGCGAACCCCCAGCCTACATCCCTAGTCTAAAGCACCTTTCCTTTCCGCTCCAAGCCACATGGCCATGGGGCCTGTGTCCTCCGCCACAGACCCTGAGGGGCTCCCTGGGCTTCACCCCGTCTCCTGGCGGGGATCTCAGAGGGGAGGGCGAGGGAGAAAGTGGGGAGAGGGATAGAGGGAAGCGATGCTCACCCGAGTTCACGTGGACTTTCTTCATCCAGGGATAAACCACCGCGGGCTGCTTCAGGGCCGCCGGGGACCCGTTGGGGGGGCTTTTGAGGCCGGGCTGCTGCCCACAGGGCCTGGGAGACTCCGAGAAGGGCCCCTGCGGCCGGGGCTGCTCCTGCCCGTGACCTCGAGGCGGAGGCGGAGGCGGAGGAGGAGGAGGCCCGCCAGCCGGTCCCGGGGCATCTCCGCCGCACCCGAAGGGCTGCTCTCCGTAGTTGGGCCGCGGGTAGATGCCCTGGTGCTGGAAGGCCGGCGGGCCCGGCGGCGGGGCTGCCGAGTAGTAGTCCGAGGCGCCCTGCTCGCCCAGGTAGCTGCTCTGCAAGTACTCCTCGCAGGGCGGGAATTTGGGGTCCACGTACTTCGAGTTCACCATGTACGAACTCATGGCCATTAATTTCGGGGAGGTGGAAAATACTAATTTTTTTCTCCCTCTCGTGTTGTCTTTTTTTTTCTCCCCCCCTTCCCCACAAAGCCCTCCTACTTGCTGTCAACTGAATAAAGTTGGCCGCCCACGTGACCCGCGCAGCCAATGGCGAAGCGAGGAGAGTGATCACCGGGTTTCGTGTGTGTACCTCATAATTTCCACAAATTTCTCTAAATAATATAAGGGGGGAAGAGGGGGGAAGGACACCCGCGTGCGGTCATGCGTGGTGCCTCCCCGAAGAAGAGGTAGCAATGCTACCAACCCCGGATGGCCGGCTCCTTGGGACAACTCCCACAGCCCTATTCACCCTCCAGCCCCCCAAGCCAAGCCAAGCCCCCACCCCAGGTAAATCAACGCCTATTGTCTCCATTGACTTTGCTAACCTCTGGTGCCTTGTAGTTTCAATGGTGGCTAATATATTTTGGGCCAAGGAAAGCCAACGCAGTGAAGACAGAGGAATAGAGCAAGCCTGGACTCTCAGGGCAAGGGTAGTAGTCCGAGGAGATCAGGAAGAGGAGAAGGCGACCTCAAACAAGAGAGGGGCGCGAGGTACAATGGATCTGCCTTGCCTTTGTTTGGTCGGGGTCAACCAAAAGTTACCCAGGATCTCGCTGGGCAGAATAAAAAAAATCAGGCAATGAGTAACTAGGGTCGATTTTTACCCGGGAATGGGGACAACAAAGATCTCGGTTCAAAACAACTAACCCTACCGTTCAGATGGCAAGGAACTGTCCGGAGAATTATGAAGTTCAACTATTATCTCATGTATATATGAGATAATATATATACAGAGAGAGAGAGAGAGAATTATATATATATATATATATATATAGAGAGAGAGAGAGAGAGAGAGAGAGAGAGAGAGAGAGAGAATATATACGGATACACACACACACATATACACACATATATAGTGGGTTGCTGTGAGTTTTCTGGGCTGTATGTCCATATTCCAGAAGCATTCTCTCCTGACGTTTCGCCTGCATCAGTGCCAGGCATCTTCACAACCTTATTTCATACTTGCCTCAAACAGTCAAGATTTCTTTCTCCCAACCTGGACTTTCACCAGATATATAAATCCCACTCACCTAGACCTCACAACCTCTGAGGATGCCTGGTATAGATGCAGGCGAAACGTCAGGAGAGAATATGGCCATACAGCCCGGAAAACTCACAGCCATCCAGTGATTATGGCCATGAAAGCCTTCGACAATACATTTGATAGAAGTAGATAGATAGATAGATAGATAGATAGATAGATAGATAGATAGACAGACAGACAGACAGACAGACAGACAGATCTTAGTTGAACTTCATAACTCTATGGAGGGAGAGATATGAGAATGACATCCTATTTGTATTAGATCATTCCAATATTCAGTTGCCCCTTGCCTGCATTCCCAGAATCTGGAAATCGATACTATTGTTCCCAACATTGGAAAGAAAGTGTGTAGTGTAGCCATCTTTTGACCACTATTATTATCATTGCAGTCATCTAGAATAATACACTTATTGCTTCTATTGTTGTTATTGTTGTTATTATTATTACCACCACCACCATTATTATTAACCTTGTTGTTGTTGTTGTTGTTGTTGTTGTAGGAAGGCATTTAACTGCACAGCTCGCGATTTCCCCCCAGGTTCTTTGTGCTGATAATTATATGTATATGGACAAGTTTATGATGGGATGCATGAGTAAACAACAGAGAAGGCGCTGTGACGAACTGTCCCCACATCCAGGCTCTAGAAAATACAGCTTGCAGCATCCGCATCTCTCTTGGGTTTTCTTCTACCTGTGAAACTTCTAACCATTTGCAGAAAGGTGAAGTTTTTGCATCGACCATATATTCCCCTAGAATCGAATCTGTGACTGTGTAAATACCACACAAATTCGGTTCTACAGGGTATATATAGACAACGTAATAACATTGTGTTTGTCATCTGACTCAAGGTGACAAAAGGCAGCGTCTCTGCAATGTCCGGATCCCTTTGGTTTTCTTCCGAGCAATCCATGCTACTTTCTGTTGGGGGCAAAAGTCTGGGATCATGGATGGGAAACAAAAATTGGATGACTTCACGATGATTTCACGATGATCCCACCACCACATATCCCCAAACCACCGAAAATAATAATATCAAAGTCCCCAGACAAATGTATTATGATGGTTATGAATATCTCCCTCCGAAGAATTGGTGAGCTTTGAAGTGACAAATGCTATGGATGTGTTTCGGCACTTAAATGGGCTCTGGAGGAAATGGGATGGCCTTTAAGGTTTGTGATGATGGATGATGGTTGCTCACAAGAATATGGGGTGTTGTTTTTTTCTCAATTGACTTTATTTTTTAATCATAATATAAATAGTGGTGGTATTAATAATACTAATAAGATCCAATGATGGTTTCACATTAAAATAAAAACACTGCGAAAGGATTGGGTTGCCTGAATTTTCCGGGCTGTATAGCTATGTTCGAGCAGCATTATCTCCTGACGTTTCGTCCACATCTATGACAGGCATCCTCAGAGGTTGAGGGACCCCTCAACCTCTGAGGATGCCTGCCATAGATGTGGGCGAAACGTCAGGAGAGAATGCTTCTCGAACATAGCTATACATCCCGGAAAACTTACAGCAACCCAGTGATTCCGGCCATTTAGATTTGTTTTATTTTTAACTCTCACTATCTAAAAAATCTTTTAAAAAATTAATGCCTTGACTCTTGACGCCTTTCGCCTAATAGAGAAACCTATCTGAGTCTTATAAACCCTCCTCGGATTTTCGGATCCTGGCGTTTATGGTGAAGGGCAGGGCGGGAGGTCATTCTAAATCATTGACAAACAAATCCCAGAGTTTCATTATTTCTGCGTTGTCGACAGCAACAGACTGGAGTCCAAAAGTTCATGTATTGTGGGTGACCCGGTCTTGTTGCCAATCCCCTCCCTTTCTCAACAACTCTCTCTCTTGCTCCTTCCCTCCACTTTTCTTACTAAGGACAGAGAATAGAGGTTTTTTATATATGTGGAGAGCATCAAACACCGTGAGTCATTGGTTTCCCAAAGAGAAAACTGGTTTGTTTTTTCTTCCTTGGGTTTTGGGGGAGGGCTTCTATTTCAAGAAAGGTGGTCTTCTTGTAGTGGAAAGAGGCGATCAAACTGATCATTAAATTCACTCCATCCCTCTTTTCTGAGCTGCTTATCTTTCCTTTCCTTCCTTTCTTTTTAATATTTTTTTTTTTTGTAAAGCATTATAGTTTCTTATTACAAGACTGGGGAGCCTTCCACACAGCTGAATAAAATCCGACATTATCTGTTTTGAACTGGAATATATGGCAGTGTGGACTCAAATAGTCCTATATCCCAGAATATCAAGGCAGAAAATCCCACAATACCTGCTTTTAAGTGGGTTATCTGAGTCCACGCTCAGATATTGTGGGATTTTCTGCCTTGATATTCTGGGATATAGGGCTGTGTGGAAGGGCCCTGGGTGGGTGAGCCCTTCCTTGTCTTGCTGCTTTTGGTTAATCAGTCTTCAAACACAAAACACTTTAGCAGCCAGCTCTACGGAAAATCTGTGTCTCTTTTCGGCTTTTGAGAGAATAAGTCAAAGCACAGGATAGAAGCCAATGAGTGGAGCAAGAGATCTCTGGCAGATATTTCCAGCAATAGCACAAATTTTCATATTTGTTAGACGCTGTGACCTGCGTTTCACCTTTATCGGGAGACTTGTTCAGACAGGTCAAAGCCAAAGGAGTTATTGATGAACAAAAGCGTTAAATATTCACCTCCTGCTCAACTGCCCATACAAATTCTTTTGATCCATCAGGCCTTTTTGTGCTTTGGTTCATACTCGGTATGCTCAAGCTAAGTTTAAGGAAGATTTTGCCCCTTTTTTAAAAAAAGAAAGAAAGAAAGAAAGAGAAGAACAGAAAGGGAAATTAAAGAAAAGGAGAGAGGCAGCCTTGTTTCTTGAAAAAGGATTGAAGAGCCCGCCAGAAGCCAGAGCAATAAAAGCTCTCCAAAACACAAGAAAATGTACCTCCTCCAGTTTAATGCTTACTTTAGAGTGATCAGAATGCCATACACACAAACAATATAATTTCAGTTTTATACAGAACGGTGTGAAATATTGCCCTTGGATTTAAACAAAGCAAGATCCATTTCACAAAGCAAAAGGAAAGGGTGGACACAAATTGCGTTTAGAGGTTCGGTCTGATAGGAATGTCAGACATTGTAGGCTAAAATACATCAAAACATATAATAGTGTCATAATAGACACACAAATAGGTGGTGCAAAAACCATGAAATAAGTAATCATCGCCTCCCCCCCCCCTTCCTTTTTTCGATCCTTTGTTCAGATGGAGGCATCTCTCTCGACCCTCCTTATAACAAACCTAAGGCACAATTGAACCATTCCCACTCCGTTCAAATTGTCACATTATCCTCTTTTCCTGTTGTGATGCTATAAATAAATGTGGCCTCTGTTTTGGGAACACTTAAACCAAATGCCACCAAATCATTACATCGCTAAGTAATAGCATCACCTTATCACCTCTGCTGAGGCCGGATCTACACTGCCCTATAAGCCCACGTAGGCCCACATAATGCAGCTCAATGCAGCTCAAACTCCTTTATATTGTCATCTTCCACACAGCCCTCTATTCCAGAATATCATGGGTTATCTGAGTCCATACATTAATCCCACATTATCTGAGTATGAACTCAGGTAACCCAGTTCAAAGCAAATATTGTGGGAATTTCTGCCTTAATATTTTGGGATATAGGGCTGTGTGGAAGGGCCCAAAGATGGCAATATAAAGCAGTTCAAACTGGATTATATGGCAAAGTAGATCCAGCCTTAATCTTAATCACAGTTGACAACAAGGAGGGAAACAAATTGGTTTAGACAGAAGGAAGGAGCTAATCAAAAATTTTGAGAGCCACCATGCCTTATTGGAATATCACTTCACCCTTCAAGGGCTGTGCAGACAATCCACAAATATCAAAGGGACATATCAAAGAATCCAAGGGTCCTGAGCATTTGCTGGGGCAGGTGCTTCATAGCCTTCTTCTCCTGTTCAGAGGGCTAATCCTGAGCTGGAGTCTTGAGGAGGAGGCAAAACATGACACCTGGCACCTGTGCAGCCCCTCCTTGGAAACTGCACCATCAGCCTTTGCTGCCATTTGCCAACATACACGTGGAGGACGGGCGAGGAGGAGGGAAGAAAGTAAAACCGAAGCCCCAAGAGTCTCCAGGACAAGCAAGCCTCATAGAAACATACCAAGAATAAACGACCTCTTCCTACGACGTCAGCCGCTCAAGGTAATGATTGAAAACCACCACAGTATATAGATAAATGCATATATTTTGCAAGGAGGAAGAAGGTACTTACTGTAGGCGTCCTTCCATGGTCCCGAACCTGTTGCAATTTAAAAAGAGAGAGAAAGAAGATGAAGAAACCTGTCTCTTATAATATTCCACTTTCTGTATTGATTCTGTTAAACAGTATTGCCTCCTTCCTTGTGTATCCCTGCTGAGAAAACAAGTCCGCATTAAAGAGGAAAGTGAACATAGCTTTTCTGACCAGGGATTATTTTTACTAGTATTACCATGTTTTTAAAAATATTATTTAAAGAAAAGAATCAGAATTTAATATTTTAGCACTAGATCTTTTGTACTATCAATTTCTAGGTTGCTGTGAGTTTTCCGGGCTGTATGGCCATGTTCCAAAAAGCACTCTCTCCTGACGTTTCACCCGCATCTATGGCAGGCATCCTCATAGGTTGTGAGGCTACCTCTGAGGATGCTTGCCATAGATGCGAGCCAAACGTCAGGAGAGAATGCTTCTGGAACATGGCCACACAGCCCGGAAAACTCACAATAACCCAGTGATTCCGGCCACGAAAGCCTTCGAAAACATATCAGTTTCTACTTTGTATTTGTTTAAGGATATGTGTGTGTATATATAAAATAGGCGTCTTCTTCCACAAACAAGATACTCAATGCTCAAAACTGATTTCCTGGGATTAATATTCACCTTAGAGAGAGCTCAAGTCTATAAAATTTGTGGAGCATGCTTTCCCCGATTTAATTCCCTAATTAATATTACAGTGTCTATCTCCACAATTTCCTTCACATTAGATTTTAAGCTTCTTATTATTGCTAGAGTATTATGAGAAAAGCTTGCGTTCTCCTCCTTTCCTGCATCTTTCTTTCTTCCACAAGCTGAGGCAGACCAAAAAATTGATAAGCAATATATTTTTCAATAACAATTCAACGCTGTTCATCTGAGGTTGCTACAAAGACAGTAAAATTAAAGTGGGTTGGGTACCAAGGATATCCTGCTTCAAGGACTTCTGTTTTTTTCCCTTTCTCCCCCTTTCCCAGTTTCCTTTTCAAATTGCAGGGCCAACACCGTGAAATGTTCCGAAATTGAAATATTCACATACGACCTACCGGCTCCAAAAGCAACCTTGATGTCCTCCAAATAGCAATTCTAAGAGCAAGATCGATCTCCGACGCTGAGTTTGTTTTGTTTTTGTTTCTATTCGATCCGAAATTATTATAATCCAAACCTATAAAGTCTAATTATAGTCTAAGAGGTACTGTGCTTTCTTTTTAAGAGAAGGGGCCTAAAAAAAGAGGAGATGGGGTTGAGTGTCCCAGGAAGGAACAGCTCGCGGAAGAAAGGGTGTCCGGAGAGACTTACTGTCCGTGTTCTCGAAGGGAAGAGAGAAGAAGGAGGAGAAGAAGGAGAGAGAGAAAGTCCTCTGGGCGCTGGGCTCCTCCCGGCTCACACTTTCCCTGTCACTGCTTCCAGGAACCCAAGCATCTGCACTTGCATGCTCTTAAACTAATTTATGGTGGGAATTATATTTTGGCTTGTCAACTCTGGAGCCATAAAACAAAGTTTATTGGAATCACGTGCTTGGAAGGAGCCACTCAGGACCGATCTCGGCAGAACAATAAATAACCTCTAGCTTTAAACTTTTATTCGCTTAAATAAAGAGGGAGCGAAAGAAAGAAAGAAAGAAAGAAAGAAAGAAAGAAAGAAAGAAAGAGGCAGAGAAGGAGAGAAAAAGGAGGGGGTAGGGAAGGGCCCTGTGAGAGAATTTCAGGAGTCCAAAATAACAAGGTTCATGCAAAGGGCCCCCTTATATATATACATACATACATATGTGTCTGTGTTTAGGCCAGGCTTGGGAAATAGCTGCCTGAAGAAAGCGGCCCAGCTGGCTCCCCTTTAGTTACTGTTTTGGGGGAAAGAGTTTCGTGTGAAATTCGCTCCGAGTGAGTACCAATTCAACGTTTATTGGGATGAATATGCATGGGGTGGAGAGAATAGAAGAGCCGGGAGGGAAGGGAAGAGCTCTTACTTCAACAATATTGTGAAAAATCCAACTCGTTTGGGGAATGCTTTCCAACCAACCATCACCTTCAAACCTTCCCTACCGTCCGGATAATTGAGCTAGGTGACTAGAAGGAGGATATAGACATCCTAGAGCCTTCACAGTCAGGCCCTTCATCCCAGGAACAGATCCCAGGTTTTCTGTTAACCCTACATTACCTGGCACTGCAGACTCACTTTAAAGCAGAAAACCTGGGATCAGAACTTGGAATATAGGGCCTGTCTGGAAGGGCCCCCAGTCAGTCTCAGGGTCCTTCCAGGCAGGCCCTATATCCCAGTATCTGATCCCAAGTTTTCTGTTTATCCCAGATTATCTGGCAGTGGGGATTTATATAATCAGGCTTAAAGCAGAAAACCTGTGATCAGATCCTGGGATATAGGTCCTGTTTGGAAAGGTCCTTCCACACAACCCTATATCCCAGAATATCAAGATAGACAGAAAATCCCACAAACCCAGTTCAAAGCAGATATTGTGGGATTTTCTACCTTGATATTCTGGGATATAGGGATGCGTGGAAAGACCCTGGAAGGGGCCCCAGTCAGACTCAGGGCCCTTCCAGACAGGTCCTACATTGCAGGATCTGATCCCAGGTTTTCTGTTTATTCCAGATTAACTGGCAATGTGGACTCATATAATCCGGTTTAAAGCAGAAAACCTGGGATCAGATCCTGGAATATAGGGCCTGTCTGGAAGGCCCCGAGTTGGCTAAAAAAAAAAACCAACTTCTAGGCCTGGGTGTTTATTTTTCCTCTTTGAAAAAAAATCCCTGTTGTAAACCTTGCGTGTTTCTGTGTCCCCTTAAGAACCTATTTCTGCTGAGAGTGTGTCCCTCAGAAGAAAAACCTACACTGAAACCCCCATGGTCCGGAGCAGTGATAGCCATGAGCTTGTTGGAGTGGTTTGAGTGTTGGGCTAGGAATCGGGGAGGGGAGGGTTAGCCAAGTCACACTTTCTCAGCCTTGGAGGAAGGAATGGGCAGCTCGTCCCCCACAACGCTACCAAGAAAAATCACGTGATAAGGTCATCTTTAGGTCACCATGCGTAAGAAAGGACTGGAAAGCGCACAGCAGCGATACGTCTGAGGAGGAGACATAAGAGAGGAAGGCCACCCCTTCCAGCGTCCGGGAAAAGGACAATTACTGAGAGTGTGTCCCTCAGAAGAAAAGCTCTTAGCCTCTGCACTGAAACCTCCATGATCCGGAGCAGTGATAGCCATGAGCTTATTGGAGTGGTTTGAGTTTTGGGCTAGGAAAAGGTACTTTGAGCAACCAGCGGTACTGAGACATGGAGTTTCCTCTACCTTCCTACAGGGCAGAGGGCTGGATGGCCTTGTGGTCTCTCCCAACTCTTCTGCTTCTTGCCCTGCTTAGGAGCCTCAAGGAGGAGTGAGTTCTCAGAGGCAAAGAGTTGGCGATCAGGACCTAAAGAAACAGCCATCCTCAAGGCCTCCTCGTCTGACATGGACCCTTCCAAGCGACCAGGCCCTTAGCCAGGATTTTCATTGTTGGGGGGGCTGAGCCTTTGTGAGAGAGGGTCTACCCTAGCAAACCTTTTGTATCGTTATCCCAATACCCCCATGCATATGGGATACATTGAGCATGGTGATCAGATCATTATATGAAAAAACATAACAGTTTAAATAATGTACCAGTAAGGCCTTCTCGCAGACCGCCCTGAGAATTGGGGGGGAGGGCTGAAGCCCCTCAAGCCCCCCTCCCCGCTACGCGTCTGCAAGTGACCAAACTGTCTTGAAGTCTATGAAGTTAGAGGACTTGTGAAAGTGACAAAACAGGAGAAGCGGATTCCTGTACCCTCCCCTACTTCTCTTCTTCCTCTCCTCGCCTCTCAGACTTTGATAATTGAAACTTTAAGAAGGGTTATAAAACTAGAAAAGGAGTCTGGTGTGAAGGAAAGCCAGGAAGGGGCGCGAGGGAGAGAACAAGAGAAGGGGGGGGGGGCGTGTTACTAAACTAAACCAAAGTGGCTTCATTATATAAATCATAGGGGTTCAAGGACCTCGGGGAAGGACTCGCCTTTCTCCTGAAAAAAAAAATGCCGAGAATATTTATTTAACTGTATTTATGAACGTGCTAAATGCGCCCCCCAGTTTGGAAAATCAATGGGAGATATTACCTAAGCTGGTGTCAATGATATTACGAAGGAAAGAGGTGGGGAAAGAGAGAAACGTCTGTAATTTGAAAGCAGGAGGCAGAAATGTTTGCATGGAGACTGAGGCGACCCCCCTCTCCCTCCTGCTTTCCAATCCTGTCACGTGAATCGATCTCATTACTCCTCCGACGTGATTTATGAAAATTCCTCCAGGAAGGATGGATGAGTAGGTCACTAGCTACAATATTTAACCTTAGCCTAAGAGGGAGAGAACCAGCGTCCCTATTTAGGACTTTCAACCGAGGTCAGGACGGGAATACACTATACTCAGGAAAGAACATCAACAGCCACAGGTCAATTTCACTTAATGGATGCACCTATGGTTCACTTATGCCCCTTTCACACAGCTGAATAAAAGCCCCATTTTCTGCTTTGAATATGGCAGTGTGGACTCAGATAACCCAGTTCAAAGCAAACGGATCAGCGTTGGAATCAGGGAGAGCAGGATGAGCTCCCTCTGTCAGCTTCAGCTCCCCATGAGGGACATGAGGGAAACCTCCCACAAGGATTTTTTTTCATGTCAGGATTGACTTGAGAAACTGCAAGTCGCTTCTGGTGTGAGAGAATTGGCTGTCTGCAAAGTCGTTGCCCAGGGGACTCTTGAATGTTTGATATTTTACCATCCTTGGGGGAGGCTTATCGCCTGTTCCCCGCATGGGAGCTAGAGCTGACAGAGGGAGCTCAACATGCTCTCCCCATTCCAATTGAGGGGGGAGGGGTCCATTAAAACATCCAGGCATCCCTTGGGCAATCTCCTTGACACCAGAAGCTACTTGCAGTTTCTCAAGTTGCTCCTGACATGAAAAAAGCAGACATTGTGGGATTTTCTGCCTTGATATTCTGGGATATATGGCTATATGGAAGGGCCCCCAGCGGGCACTGCCCCTGTGGATCAATTCAGAGTGTTTGGATCCTACAATTGCTTACACGTCTAAACCTAACCCCAAGGTTCTGTGCCTTCTGATCGTTTGGGACTCGTGGTGACCTTACTTACTGCAGGGTTTTCTTGATAAGATTCCTTGAAAGTGGTATGGCCTTTGCCCTCCTCCGAGGCTGAGCGAGTGTGACTACTCCAAAGTCACTAATCCCATGGCTGAGTGGGCATTCGGACCCTGGTCTCCACACAACAATTGTCCAACACTCATAGCAGGGCACCGTGCTGGCTCTCCGTACTTGGAGAGAAAGTCTACTGAAAGCAAGTGAACTCTCCTCAGGATTTACCCAAAGTCACCCAAGGGGTCTCTGTTGCTGAGTGTGAACTTAAACCCTCATTTCCGGGATTCGTCCAGTTCTTAAACACCGTCTAAACTGTCATATAAAAGACAGATAATCTGCTTTGAACCGGTTATATTAGTCTCCACTGCCATATAATCGAGTTCAAAGCAAATCATCTCGATTTGTTATGGCAGTGTAGATGGGGCCTTAGACTACTGTAGACTTAAGTCAACTTCCTCAGACACATCCTTTGTATACTAATCCAGACTAACTGGGCTATGCCATTGAATACTTCATGCTTCCAAGAGACCACTGAAAGCAATAGAGTGAAAGATAGTCATGGCTATTTGCCCCATTGATTGTAATGTGTTTACCTTGACTTAAAACTGGATGGATCCAATTTGTTGAGAATCCAGGTGTGCAGTACCTAAGTTCAAGTTCTTGAGTTGAAAAGAGACCAGAATCTGACTTTAAATCCAGGTTTACCGCAGGTGAAGTAGGCTATGGTTCATTGACTACTTACCGTGCCTTTTCATATTTATTTATTTATTTATATCATTTTACCCAGCTCTTCTTAACCCCCGAGAGGGAACTCAGTGAAAAACTTCCAAAACTTCACAAAAATTTGCCCTAGAGTCACTAGATCCTGTCCAGTGTGAAAGCTAAGCAAGGTCGAGGCTGGTTATTAATTGGACGGGAAGCCACCACCAAGGAATATCAAAGGCTGTGGGCTATATTTCAAGGGAAGGAATAGGCTAAACTACCCATGAGAATGCCTCATCTAAGAAAACACTTTTGCGATTCAGGAGATGGCTATAAATCTGGAGGCAACTTGAAGGCACATATACACAAACTGTAAGGCCCCTTCCACACATCTGAATAAAATCCCACATTATCTGCTTTGAATTGGAATATATGGCAGTGTGGACTCAGATAACCAAGTCCAAAGCAGATATTGTGGAATATTCTGCCTTGATATTCTGGGGGCCCTTCCACACAGCCCTATATCCCAAAATATCAAGGCACAGCATCTGCTTTAAACTGGGTTATGTAAGTCTACACTCTGATCATGTGGGATTTTCTGCCTTGTTATTCTGTTATTCTGGGATATAGGGCTGTGTGGAAGGGACCTAAGATCACATAATTATCATTTTGGAATAAAGAACAGGGCAATTCTCTATAGAAATCAGTTCATATTTCTAAGAAAATAAAGATACAAGTAAATAAAAACTGAAGAATTCAGACTCTTCAGAACTGAGAGAAATTCAATAATAATAACAATAACAATAATAACAGCAATAATAATAACCCCAGAATGCTAGCCCAACTCTCAAATTTCTATGACACACTGCCTCCCAGCACTGGTTTACTGTGAGCCATACCATTAAAAACCCACTAAAACTAGTTTAATCTCAATTTATGCAGACTGGCTGGTCTTGAATTGGGTGCTTCCTTTTCAAAAGTTGTTTGGAGAGGTCCTTCAGTTAAACCAGCATTTTCCAGCCAACAAGTTTACTGTATGAAACCTACTTTTATCTTATCCGTCCAGATCAACTGATTTAAGGAAAGGGTTGTTTCTATGTTTATTTCATTCCCATCCTCACAAAACTGCAACCCTCAAATAATAGTTTAATAGTTATACTTAGACATAATCCCATTCCACATTTTTCTTTTTTTCTTTTTCTTCACATAACTTTCAACTGTGATGAACGAGATCAAACTGAAGATATAATTTCTTGCACTCCTTGTGGACAGCAGTCACAGGATCCATGTAATCAAACTGAACACTTAATTAAAGTAGACACATGAAATCATAGATAGACCTAAGCATTCCTATGGGTGTAGTCTAAGTATGATTTCAGTGTGCATCTACACAAGGCATTGGTAAACTTAGGCCCTCCAGGTGTTTTGGTCATCAACTCCCACAGTTCCTAACAACCTCAGGCCCTGAGGCTATTGGGAATTATGGGAGTTGGAGTCCAAAACACCTGGAGGTTCGAAATTTGCCCATGCCTGATATACACTATATAATTAATGCAGCCTGACACCACTTTTACTCAATGCAGCCTGACACCACTTTTACTCAATGCTATGGAATCCTGGGAGTGGCACAATCACTCTTTAGCAGAGAAAGCTAAATAAAGACTAGTAAAACTAGAGTTCCTATGATACTATAGCATTGAGTCATGACTGTTAAAATGGTGTCAAACTGCATTAATTCTGGAGTGTAGGTGGACCCTCAGTCTCCATTCAAACTACAGTATTGAGATAAGTTTAACTCCACTGACTTTAATGCCATCCATACTAGGGTAGACACTGAAACAGCTCCCTTCTGCTGGAATCTTACACATTGACTCAAACAGCTTAAAATGGTGAGCAACAAAACTGCTCACTGGAACACAGGAGTCCTACTGTAGACATTTTGGTTTATATATGCAGGGATTTTTATTTGAGATAGAGATTGCAGTATAGCATTCTATTCCATAAGTTCTCAAGAATCCAAGAAAATGAATTGTTACAACCTAAACAGCTCCGCCTCTTACTACCCTTTTGAAAACTGTCTAACAAAGCAGGAGCTAACATCTCTCTCAATGCCCAAACATGCAGATAAAACAGGGTGGAGGAACAATATGTTAAGGTGCTATGAGTTTTCCCCATCTGTATGGCCATGTTCCAGAAGTATTATCTGACAGTTAACCCACTTCTATGGCAGCAGGCCTCCTCTGAGGTTGAGTGGTCTGTTGGAAACTAGGCAAGTGGGGTTTATATATCTATGGAATGTCCAGGGTGGGAGAAAAAAAACTCTTTTCTGTTTGAGACAAGTGTGAATGTTGCAATTGGCCACCTTGATTAGCATTGAATGGCCTTGCAGCTTCAAAGTCTGGCTGCTTCCTGCCTAATTTCCAACAGACCTCACAACCTTTGAGGATGCCTGCCATAGATAAGAGTAAAACTTCAAGTGATAATGCTTCTGGAACATGACCATACAGCGCAAGCTTAAACGTTTTATGTTACAAGGACCACCAGAAAAACCTTCACCTAGTTTTTAAAAGCAACTGAAAAGCTTTTGCCCAGAGTTCATTACTTTTAGAATAAACTTGTCCAGCTTTCAGCCAAGGCTCTTCCAATTTGTTTCTATGGATTCTTGAGAAGTCATGGAATAGAATGCTACCCCACAACCTCTATCCAAAATACAAATGTCTGCACTATAAACATCACTGAAGGATAGTAAAAGATATTTGGCTACAGCAGCCAATGTGCATGGTGTTGTTTTTGTTTGTTTGTTTTCAAAAACCAACCAAATGAGTTTGATAACAGAAGTCCAACAAATATGTCTTCCTTCCTTGGCAATGAAGATAATTATTTTTTCATGCCAAAGGCTTTCTCCTAATGTCTTCTATTCTCTGGATGACTCTCAATTAATGTAAGGAAATGCACTTGGTGCATGTTCAGAAACACAAGGCTTTACTGGCACAACTTCTTCAATTCTAGCCTGGTGACTTCTACTTCAAAGAAACCCCTGCACCTGCAGAAATGTTTTGGAGAGACAGAACAACTGCTAGCTACTTTCCCCATTATGGGCTACAGATAACCATCCATTTACTAAGGGCCCTTCCATACAGCCCTATATCCCAGAATATCAAGACAGAAAATCCCACATTATCTGAGTGTGGACTCAGATAATTGCAGCTAAAAGCAGATAATGTAGGATTTTCTGCCTTGATATTCTGGGATATAGGGCTGTGTGGAAGGGCCCCCGTTTTGACCAGGGGATCCCAGGTTCAAATCCTCCCTCACCTAAAAGTATTTCTGCCTCATTTTGGATCAGTCACTTTTTTTCTAAACACAGCCTACAGGATTGTTCTGGTAATTAAATAGAGCATGGATGGGGTACAAAAAGGAAGGAAAAGCAGGCTATCAAGGCAATGTGTAAGAAAAAAGTAACTAGGCTGTATTTCAGACGAATGAAGTGGCAAAACCACCTCTGAGCATCCCTTGTCCAGGAAAACTCTAGTTTTCTGTGAAATTCATGACTCACTATAAGGCCCTTCCACACAGCCAGGCATGTAGGGGGGGGATAAGGGGCTTCAGCCCCCCCCGAAATTCTCAGGGTGGTCCGTGAAAAGGCCTTACTGGTACATTATTTAAACAGTTATGTTTATTCATATCATGATCTGATCACCATGCTCATTATATCCCACATTAATGGGGTTATTGGGATAACAATACAAAAGGTTTGCTAGGGTAGACCCTCTTCCACCCAGTCTCAGCCCCCCCCCCCCCAATCAAAATCCTGGCTACGGCCCTGCACACAGCCATATAACTCAGAATATCAAGGCAGAACATCCCACAATATCTACTTTGAACTGGGTTATCTGAGTCCACAGTGCCATATATTCCACTTCAAAGCAGATAATGTGGGATTTTATTCAGCTCTGTGGAAGGGGCCTTAGTCGACAGGTGACCTGAAGGCGCACACACGCACCTAAGAAGAAGAGATCAAGTTCAAAACTTTTCTTTAACCGCTGGGCAGAAACTAACTGGGAGCCTTCCTCCTTTCCCCCATCAAACCTCCTCGCCCTGTAATCCGATGCCAGTGCAAACCACCGCCTTCTTTCTCAACATGGGCAAAGCCTAAGAAGCTCGTTCAGTTCCTTTGCACGAACCCACACAATCCAGGAGAAATTGGCAGGAAGGTTTAATGCCCCGAAACCACAAAGGGAGGAAATAAGGCCAGTGAACTGTGGGAGGAGAGGAGGAGGCTTTTCCCTTCATGTGGCCCGGGATACATCAGCAGGGAGGAAACGCCGGGTGTGTTCAGGTGAAAAATTGGAGGTTTGAAAAATGGCTTCACTTAAAGCGGATTAGCCCCGGGAAGCTCTTTAAATGAGCCCTAAAACCGAGAAGGCACGCGCTGCGGAAGGAGAGCCCCCCTTTCACTCCTCTTCCCTGCAAGGGAAAAACTACCCAAACCCTCCCAGTATTCCACTATGTAACAAAACTTGAAAAACGTTCTCTTCCTGCTTTGAAAGAGCCATTCCTGTTTAATTGTGCTGTTCTTCCTTTGAAAGTAGTTGTTCTACTCCAGAAACTTCGCTTTTTGTGATTGCCACAAATTAGGTTGAATTGGTTGAGACTCAATGAGATATTCATTAAGAAACTATAGCAAAATCTACTGCAGGATGTCTCACAAAAAGTTGTGGTTTTTTTGCAGTTTGATAAACTTTTCCTATGTTATTTATGATGGAAACAATTAGGAAATAACATTTATAACCCAGGAACAGAAATGCTACATGGTGTTTTTCAGGGGCTGGACTCCAGCTCCCACCAGCCCCAGCCTGTAGGGCCAATGATGAATGGGTGATGGGAGTTTCAGTCCCATAACGCCTGGAGAGCAAGCTGCAAAATCAGCTGCATTCGTACTGAATGAATGCAGTTTAACATCAAATTAACTGTCGTGGTTCAATACTGTGCAATCCTGGGATTTGCAGTATGGTGAGGCACTCTTTGGAAGAGAAAGGCAAAGACCTTGTAAAATGACATCTCCAGGATTCCATAGCACTAAGCCATAGCAGTGTATATGCATCATAGCATTTGAGTGTAACACAAGGAGATCCAAAGCCATGAATGGAGGAAGTGGGGTTCCTCCTCACTCTGTGCCTTCTGGCCAACACCTATCCTCATCCTGGAAAACGTGGAAAGCATGGCCAAAGAACAAAGATGGTGGGAATTGAGGCCCACCACGATGGACAATAAATAAATAAATAATTTTAAAAAAGATAAAATATCTGCCTGGGAAGAAATCCCCGTTTTCATTTTCTGAAACTCAGCTCCAAAATGCACCTGTCCAATAGCCTCCCTCAACCAGATAAGTTCAGCTCCCAGAAGCCCCAAGCAAGGAGGACCATTGGCCATGGTGGCTGGAGGATTCTGTGAATTGTTGTCCGCAAAACTGGCCATGTTCTTCACCACCTTCATTCAGTTTCTCCTTTATAACGACAACCTAATTGTGTTGCTAGATTCGGTCAAGATAGTCCTCCACAACCTGAGACCTTCCAAATGATCCCAACTACAAATCCCATTTTGTTTAATCAGCATACAAAGCATAATCTGTCACTCCTCACAGCCCCCAATGGAGCCAGAAATCAAAGCAGACTGGGTGCTGAGAAGGAGGCCCTATGGGCTTAGAAAAGATGGAAATTGCAATATGTTGGGCCTGTGGAGTCTGATGGACACTGACAGCTAGCCATCTGTCTCCTTGGACAGATTACCACAAGCCAAAGGGAGGCAAAGATAGGCAATGGGAGTGGATTCCTCTGTGTATGTTTGTGTGTGTAGGGAGACTGGGAGTGTGAGCTAGGACAAGGACTTGCCTCATGACTGTGGAAGGTGAACCCTGGAAGAGTCCAGTAAATGAGGTGGCAGAGGGGGGATTCGGGGATGCTGGGGGAGGTAGTAAATGAAATGGGCCTTTACCACCTCTTCTTGAAAAGGAGGGAATTGAGTCCAAACAACCATCCACTGGACAGAAGGTAGTGTGGAAATAGACATTTTTGAGGAGGAGCTGCAATTTCGGGGAGGGGGAGCAACGGAGATCAAAGGGAAATCAGAGGAAGCTGGAGCAGAACAACATCAAAGACCAGACAGATTATGGTCCTCCAAAGTAACGACCTGCGACCCACTCGCTTGCCCCCCACGCCATTCACAAAAGGCTGGATACACAGCCCCATTCATGAGGTGCACTTGAGGGTGGAGGAATGTGGCTGGAGGCAGATTCCAAACAACACAACAAGTCTGCTGGAGGCCCTGGGACTGGAGCCTTATTACCGGTCATTTTTATTAAATAGGCGGCAGTTAACACGCCTTCTCACTGCTCTCCAAATACCTGGCTGCTTTGCACCCTTAGGAAAGAGGTAGGCAGATGTGCTAAGGCTGTTGAAAAGGAAGGGGAGAACTGTCAGGCTTTCCAAGATGTCTGTCCAGGGGGCAGTAACCCTTCAGTTACATTGAATTCAATAGACTTGCCTTCCAAGGCCCCAAGACTCAAGCCCCTTCTACCCCGCCCTATATCCTAGGATCTGATCCCAAATTATCTGATTATCCCAAATTATATGGCAGTGGAGACTAATATAATCAAGTTCATAATCTGGGATCAGATGCTGGGACAGAGGGCAGTGCAGATCCAGACTCAGTCTCTCTCTGTGTTTATGTGCCTTCAGGTTGCCTGATTTGCATGGATTTTATGGCGTTTTCGTAGGCAAGGAATACTCAGAGGTGGTTTTGCCAGTTCCTTCCTCTAATATAAAGCCTATAGTACCTAGTGTTTGCTTGGGGGTCTCCCATCTAAATACTAACCATAACTTGACTCTATTTAGCTTCCAAGAAAACTACTCAAAACATACAGAGGGCCCAAATATGAACGAAGCAGTATGATTCAGAATCTATAATCCAAATGACAACAGCTCTCCTCATTCAAGGCAGGCTGATGGGAGCTGCAGTATTGCAACATTTGGTGGCCTGTAAGAGCCTCCCCCTTGCAGCATTTTTGTCCTTTGTCTCATTACCTGGCCTTGGTGGACTAATTACAGAGAATTTTGCGGTATTGATCTCAGTGGGATTCACTTCTGTGGGAAGAATCATGGAATTGGCTTGGAGTCAGAATACTTGGCTATTTTCTTGCCCGACCTCTCCCAACTCTTCTGCAGTGTCATTTAAAATCCAGATTATCTGCTCTGAACTGGATTATATGGCAGTGCAGACTCAGGCCCCTCCTGCGCTGCCATATAAAATCCATATTATCTGCTTTGAACTGGATTATATGGCAGTGTAGACTCAGGCCCCTTCTGCACTGTCATATAAAATCCAGATAATCTGCTTTGAACTGGATTATATGGCAGTGTAGACTCAGGCCCCTTCTGCACTACCATATAAAATCCAGATTATCTGCTTTGAACTGGATTATATGGCAGTGTAGACTCAGGCCCCTTCTGCACTGCCATATAAAATCCAGATTATCTGCTTTGAACTGGATTATATGGCAGTGTAGACTCAGGCCCCTTCTGCACTGCCATATAAAATCCAGATAATCTGCTTTGAACTGGATTATATGGCAGTGTAGACTCCATCCCCATCTACAGTGCCATATAATCCAGATTATCAGATTATCCACATTATCTACAGTGAACTGGATTAAATGAGTTTTCACTGCCATGTAATCCAGTCCAAAGCAGATTATCTGGATTTTATATGGCAGTGTAGAAGGGCCCTCATATAAACTAGTTCAAAGCAGATAATGTGGATTATCTGCTTTGTTATTCTGGATTTTAACGCAGTGTAGAAGGGGCATTATTTACCCTCCACCCCCAATCCAGTTTGTACAGTTTGTGGTCTCAGTAATAGCTTTTAATAAAAGACCAATAAAAGTAAAAAGGATTGAGACCAGTCACTTTGTTTGACTTTGCCCAAAGGAATCTTGGAACCATGGTTCTTTGAGTAGGCTGAAAAAGCATACTGAGTGAACTGCAATTTTCAGCATCCCCTCTGTATCAAATTGATTTCTAACTGAATAACAGATGCTTGCTTAAACATGATGCTACCTGGGCAGAAAGGAAAAGGACAATTTTGACAAAAATAATTTAATTTTAGTGACCCCTACTCTATTAATGGGCGTGGGGCGAAGAGGGAAAGGGAGATCGAGTTTTTTTCTTTTTCCCAGCGAGAAAGCTCTAGAGCAGGATCTTTCAGTGGGGACCCTGGATCTCTCAAACAGGGGGTGGGGGGGACCCTGGGCTGGAGATCCTTAGCGAAGGAGTCACCGCCTTTGCTCTCTCGGGTGGAGGGCAGGCCTGAAGACCCAAAGTGCCGTGAGGCTTGTCCTATAGCGCCTTCTCCTGGACAAATCGCCCCACAACAAAGTGGCTCTTCTTCACACCAGGAACAGTGGGGAATGTGGGGTGGAGAAGGGAAGAGGCGCCTTTGGAATAGGCTCCAAATCTAGAGTAAAGGTGCTGGCAATTTCTGGAGGCAGTGAGGAGGAGGAGAAAACCATGGGGTTTCTGAGGGGCAAGGAGCCTCATCCAGATCTAGGATCCAAGATAAATCCATTTCAATTCAGAAGGTATATCAGGTTTCCGTTCATCACCAAAAAAAGCTGTCAATTTGAATCTAGCTGTGCAAGTCTCACTGCAGGACAGAAGCTTTGAAGAAACGTTTCCAGCTTGAAACATTTTTAAAAAAATAATGGAGGAAAGGAAGAAAAATTATCTATAATATCATCAAAAATATGCAATAATGGTGGGGAATCTCAACCTTCAGCATTTATTTAATACTGGAAGGCGCTCTTGCTCTCCCCCCAACCCGCCTCCCTTTGAATAGCACTCGCCAACAAGCTGTTTGACAGGAAATTGCATTGTTGAGTTGCTTTGTTCGCTGATACAGAAATGCCCAGAGTCTGGACTCCTGAGGAAAAGCAGCTGCAATTGTTTAAAGGGGGAGGGCTGGTTGGTGGGGGAGGCACTACCAAAGGTATGGGTATAGATCTTTGGGGGTTTGATATAGATCTGACGGCATGGACACAATGAAAAGAATAGGCATTTATTTTTTGTTGTTTTCTGTGTGCCCATTCACATATATGAATGCTTTCCAGTTTGTGAGGTCATATTCATATACATGAATGGAAGGATAGCCAGGCAAACAGGAAACCGCATATTTTGGCAACGTTTCAAGTGCGAGCAGACTTCTCATTCCACTCAGGATGTTTCACTTTCCTCTGAAACCCACATAGATCTTCCAGTAGCGAAATATGAAATAATGTTTTCTCTTTAGTTCAGATTGAGGAGTCTCTGCAGAATTGGTGCAACATGACAGCACATTAACTGCCATAGCTCTATTTTAGGGAACCTTGGGATTTGTAGTTTTACATGGTCTTTAGCATTCTCTACTAAAGGGGGCTGGTTTTTCACCAAACTACAACCCCCATGGCACCTCTCATAGCACTGAGCCATGGCAGTCAAATTGGTGCCAAACCGAATTAATTCGGTAGTGTAGATGGATCTAATTCGGTAGTGTAGATGGTGTAGATGGCCTTAAGATCCATCTACACCACTGAATAAAATCCCACATTTTCTGCTTTGAACTGCTATATGGCAGTGTGGACTCTGATAACCCAGTTCTAAGTAGATTTTGTGGGATTCTTTGCCTTGATGTTTTGGGTTATATGGCTGTGTGGAAGGGCTTCCAGAATATCCAGGCAGATGATCCACAAAATCTGCAATATCTGAGTCCACACTGTCATATAATCCAGTTCAAAGCAGATATCGTGGGATTATTCTGCCCTGATATTCTGGGTTATTTGGCTGTGTGGAAGGGCCCCGAGTCCCAATCAGCCATGGAAACCCACTTCTGGGCAAAGCCACTCTCTCAACCTTGATATTCTGAACCAGGTTATTCTGGCTGTAGTGGAAGGAGAGAATGCCTAGAACAGTCCCGAAAAATCAGCCAATCTTGGAAACCCAGAGAGAGAGAGAGAGAAAGACTAGAATGAAGTCACCCCTAAGTCGCAGTCTTGTTATGAAGGTGGATAACAACAATAATAGCTGCAGTGTGGCCCATTTCAGAACCAGACAAAGAAATCGATTCCTTCCAGGAATCATAAAACCTCCTCCCATTGAGGACCAAACAAGCAACAGCAGACAACAAAGGCACCAATTCTTCTCAGACAGGAAGCAGTCTTTTATGCCCCGCACCTTTACCACCACCACCTCCGTAATGGCCACAATCCAGCATCATTCGCTTCGACAACGTCTGGAAACAAAACCAGGACAGGTTGCATTTCGGCCAAGGGTTCGAGCGTCATCACCACTTTCATGCTGGGAAATCAGGGACTTCAACCACCATTCAAGGGACTTCTGAAAGTTTCCCTTCTCTACTCCTTGGGGAACATGATCACACTCTCTCAGCCTCAGAGGCAGGCATTGGCAAACCTATTCCGAACAAAGCCTCCCAAGAAAAACCTCATTATGTCTGAAACGATTTGAAGGGACACAACAACCACCTCCACCCAGGGCTCTACACTGCGATGCTCTGAGATGGACCCGAGGGTTTCAAATCTCCAGATCCAGGTCATTTGCTCCCTAGTGAACAATTCCCCACCTTGGAAGGGTTCATTCTGAAAGGAACTGTTTTCAAAGGGGTAACTGCCCTGATGTAGCAATAGAACAAAGAGCTTTGTGACACCTTTAAGGCTGGCAGATTTATTATAGCTAGAGCTCTGGCGGATTACAACCCACTTGGTGAAATGTAGTATAACCGCAGAGATCCAAAGGGGAGGGGCTGTCGTCGTCGTCCCCCCCCCCCCAAAAGCGGGGATTTTTGTTAACTAGCTGGACCGATTTATTGACTATCCAAAAAGCAAACCAGCCTTGCCCTACTCTATTTTTAAAAAAATACATACATCTTCTATCAAAAAGGGGGGAGGCAGGGTGAAGGATCTGAGATTATGATGATGATAATAATGTTTCCAGAAGAAAATAAAGCTGTGGAGACATAGAACCCTAAATCATTGTCGAAGGCTTTCACAGCTGGAATCACTGGGTTATGTCTTTTCCGGACTGTATGGCCATGTTCCAGAAGCATTCTCTCCTGACGTTTCGCCTGCATCTATGGCAGGCATCCTCAGAGGTTGTCATAGGGTTGCCACATTTTGATATAAGAATAAGGGACAGGCACCTAAAAATAGGGAATTTTTCACAAAAATAAAGGGCACTGTATAAAAACTTGAAAATCAATTGATGATTTTCAAGTTTTTATGAAGTGTTCCTTATTTTTGTGAAAAAAAATCCCTATTTTTAGGTACCTATCCCTTATTCATGTGGCAACCCTAGGTTGTGAGGTCGACTGCCATAGATGCAAGCGAAATGTCAGGAGATAATGCTTCTGGAACATGGCCATACAGCCCGGAAAACCCACAACACCCCTAAGTCATTATTTGGGGCTCAATTTCCTAAACACCAAGTGATGTCCTTCTTCTCACTCCCACCTTTTGGGGCCACCTCCTCAGTCTTGTTTCTTCTCTTCTCCAACAAGGCTGAGGGAAGTATCTCTAGGTCTCCATAGATTTTAAAATATCTATTCTACCCCCTTCCTGCCCTCTTCCAACAATGTATGGATGTCTCCTGAGATTGCTTCTGCCTCTTCCTACCTGGTGGGTCCTCACCACCACCACCAAAGCCACCCCAATGAAAGTTTCCTCTAAGGAAGAGAAGGCCACTTTTGTTATTTTCCAGAAGTGAGAAACAACTCAAGCCTTCCTTATCTGTTAACCAAAGACTTATCTTATCTTATTTTATTTTTTCTTTGCTAGCCCATCGGCCAAAAGAGGCATTTATAGCGCCCCCTCCTCCGCCTCCCCTCCACTTCCTGTTTTGTAGCTCTCGCCCTCCAGCCGCAGCATTCAGTGCCGCAATGCAGTGGAGCTGTAAATACCTTTAACAGCTGCCTGCCAAGCAAGGAGTGAAATACTGTCTTTGTTCCGATTCTCTCTCCCACCCCCAGCTTCAAAACCTTAGAAAGCAGTCCAAGAGAAGTGTATTCCCCTGGAAAACACAAATACACACTCAACGCGGTTAAATAATTAACACGGTTAAATAATTAACAGCGAGAATAGATAGAAATTAGATTAGCTAGAGACTGAGATAAGTTAGAGACGGATACATAAATAGATGGAAAATAGATGGTAGAGATTAGACACATAGATAAATACATGATAGATAGATGTAAGAGATAGACGATATAATATAAATAGATGAAATACAGATCATAGCTAGAGACAGAAATAGGTTAGAGATAAA
Organism: Anolis apletophallus; assembly: GCA_030556195.1. Classification (NCBI taxonomy): domain Eukaryota; kingdom Metazoa; phylum Chordata; class Lepidosauria; order Squamata; family Anolidae; genus Anolis; species Anolis apletophallus. The sequence continues at coordinate 159,787,928 of JARBWK010000002.1, read as the reverse complement.
TGTAAAATAGATAATAAATAGAGATTAGACACATAGATAAATAGAAGATAGATAGATCGAACATATGTAATATAAATACATGATATTGGGATCATAGCTAGAGATATAAAAAGAAATAGATTAGAGATCGATAGATATATAGATGTAAAATAGATGATAAATAGATATTGGACACATAGATAAATAGAAGATAGATAGAGGTAATATAAATAGATGATATAGAGATCATAGCTAGAGATAGAAACAGAAATAGGTTAGAGATAGATAGGTGTGGGTGTATCAGAGCCTTGAGAAACACAAAGACACACTATATTGTGGTGGCATTCTCCACCATTATTTCTCTCCCCAACTCCTCTCCACAAGCCCTCTATCGTTTTTCTTCTTCATTGATTTATAACAAGGTTTGGGGGCTACTGGTTATATTTTTCTTGGTCCATGACAAAAGGTAGTCCCATGGGGTTCCAGTTAAGGCATTAGCTTATGAAAAAATAAATTGAGTAAACCAGTGCTCTCAAATATAAGCCTCAATCAAAACCTTTTGATATTAAGTGGCCATTGGGCCCTAATGTATTGTGTTCCTAGCAAAGGTATGCACCAAAGGAACCACATTCCTCCTGATCTTGAAATCTAATTAGGGTCAGTTTTCAAGTACAGTTAGAGCTTCAATGGGAAACCACAAACGAATATCAGGTGCCATATAAGGTATTATTTGGAGGAAGGAACTGGCAAAACCACTTCTTGAGTGTTACTTGCCTAAGGAAAATCTATGACATTCATAGTTGACAGGTGACTTGAAAGCACATATATACACACACCAAGACAAAGAGGCTGTGCAATATGCACTGACTAGGCAGTTTGATGAGGAAAGATACTGTTTAGAAAAAGTGGCATTTTCACCCAATTAATGCAATGAATTTTGGAGATTTTTCAGCTCAAGGTTTCAACAACAGGGTCCCTTAGCATGTCAACCCAGAAAATGTTAATATATTATTCCAGCCCCTTAGATTAGAATGTAAATGTTGTCACTTAAACCTAACCGAGTACTTTGTGTTAACTGGATTATAGGTTGAGGTGGATGAGCAGTGATATTAATCTTATTGTGAAACAGGTGCAACAAAAACCTTTTAAATCCAACCACATACACGCCTACCAACCTTCTGTGAGGTCTATCCAACTATAATAAATGCAGTATAGTGGCTGTGGAGGAGGGAAGGCGCAAAAGTGGGCGGCCTTATATACACACACAGAAATATATTTGCTTGGCATGCACACACAGAAATATATTTGCTTGGCATACATGCATCTTTCTACTATAAACCAAGGACATTAAACTGTGATGTTTACTGAAAACTAGGAAGACCTTCATAGCTGGGATTGCTCTCACATCAAATGGGTGGCTAATAATTCAGAAATATGCACTTTGCAGAGATGATTGAAAAATACCACAAAGTCGAGAGGGTGATTTCCAACAAGTCAGGAGAGGAAAAGGAACCTTTTTAGCATAACTGCTAATGAAGTGCAGCATCTATTGTTCTTCCCAAGGCATTCTCAGGACACCCCACAATATGACTTCCATACATAGAGAAAGATGAGCAAGAGCCCAAAGCAAAACATAAACACATTTTTGTCACATTAAGAAATTTGAAAAAAGACAATTGATTGGGTTTTTTTATATATATTTTTTAAAGAAGGCAATAATAGTGTCAAATCTTAAATTACAAGCCCTGTATTCAAGTGGCAACAATATAAAATTTAGTGTAAAAATAAAACACAACTTTTTGCATAGGAAGCAATTTATTGTTGAATAGATATGAATGGGTGAAGGCTTTCATGTCAGTAACCACTGGGTTTCTGTGAGTTTTCTGGCCTTTATGTTCCAGAAGCACTATCTCCTGAGGTTTCGCCCACATCTATGACAGGCATCCTTAAAGGTTATGAAGTCTCACAACTAGACCTCACAATCTCTGAGGATGCCTGCCATAGATATGGGCAAAACGTCAAGAGAGAATGCTTCTGGAACTTGGCCACACAGCCCGAAAAACTCACAGAAACCCAAATATAAATAGGATTCTCCTGAAAGGGAAAGTTTAATTGGGTTTACCCAATCCAAGTGGATTCCCATCGAATGCATGGGTTTGTTCAATCGAGAAATGAGTTGATTCTAGTTGAGACTAATAATGGACTATGTACATCACATGTTCCCTTATTTCCTCGCAGAATTGCTGTTGTTAAAAGACCTTCACATCAACCTTCACAGACGAGGAGCGACAGACAGACAGAAAAACAGAGGGACGATCTCCTGCTCATTCAATGGGTCGTGAGCTATATGAATTTTTATTTTTTATTTTTTAATGGCCATGACATATTTTGACATAACACACTCGTTTTGGTGTCCAAAATAGAAAGGTCTGCCAAACATCTAAACGAAAAGCAACCTGCATGAACAAGACACATAGACATAGACCCCATCTTGCATGCGGCCATTTTGAACTCCTTTCCAATGGCGCGGTGTTAAGCCACCACGCAACAAAATCTCCCCCCACCCCCACTCCCATTTGTTCACACCCCAGAATATTTTCATGATGCTGACAGCTGAGAAGCGTAAAAATAGGACCACCATCCCATGCACACAAACAGACACAGTCCTGCCAAGCAGAGCTTTCGAAAGGGTCTGTCTTTTCCTTCTTGCAAACCCTTGGCCTCGCCACCAAACCCTGGGCATCTTGGGGCGAAGGGGTACACATTTCCCCAACCCACACCTTCGTGTTGTTGGCACAGAGAGGACCAAATAACAACAATAGTAGTAATAGCAATATGTTTAAAGATATCGGAAGAGGGGAGGGGGGGAGAAGACTCCCTGTGAGGAACCCTGCAGCAAAACGGGGAGGGGGCAAGAGGAGGGGGCTCAGGTCGGCTGGCTCTTAATGACCCGGAAGAGGGAGGGAAGGAAGGCCACCTGTTGCTAATGAGAGAGCGCCCAGCGGGATCAAACAGCACCCCGGCAGAGTGGGGAGGGGGGCTAGACGAGAAAGGGGTCCTCATGAGGAAGGGGTCCACATAAGGAAAAGGTCCTCATGAGGGGCGGGTACAGATGGTCGAGATAAAGATGGGGGTCCAGATGAGAAGAACCTGCCAGGTTTTGCTAACTCAGTAGAGAAAACGGTCCTCCAGCCCCTTCCCTTAACACGAGGGGTTTCTCCCTTCCTGGAGCCCCAGATCCTTTCCTTCCCAAGGCTCCCCTTCTTTTCCTCAGGTGGCGAAACCTTCGCAGGATTAAGAAAGCCAAGGTGGACGGAAGAGCGAACTAAATCCCCTTAAATAAGAGAGAATAGGTTGGGGGCAGAGAGGAGAAGCAGGAGCGAATCTCTTTGCCTGGCGGCGCTCTTATCTTGAGCCGAAGCTCCAACTCAAAGCCTTATTCCTGGCTCCTTGAGGGGCGCCTGAAGGCAAAAGGAAAACCCCTCGGTAGCAATAATAACCAGGACCAAAACAACCACCGCCATGGCGGCCAATAATGGCGTGCAACCCTTACCACGTCCGTTGCCCCGCTGGCGAGGCGGAGGATCCGTAATCCATTGCGCGTCGCCGTTGCCGCCGCCTTGGGTAGCAATCCGAGAGGTCCATCCCGATCCGGGGGAAAGGAGGAAAGGAAACCAAAGACATCAAAAAGAAAAGAGGGGAAAGGCGAGGAGGGGTAGGGTTAGAGGTGGGGGTTGGGGTGGGGAAGACAGGTAGGGCTGGAAGGGAAGAGACCTGGCTGGGTAAACAAGGCGCCAGGATGGCAAAGTGGAGGAAGCCGAGCCTCTCCCCGCCCACTCTCCCCCTTCTTCCCTCCCCCCTCCCTTTCTCCCTGTCTCCCTCCCTCCCGCGGATGGCGAGGTCTTGAAGGGGGGTGTTTTCAAGAGCCTGAGGTTGGACTGGATCGGCACCAGAACCCCTCGTTTTCTCGTCGCAGACCAAAGTGCTGGGAGGGATTTTTTAAAAAGCCCAAACCCACCGCCGAACTGAAGCTGAAGGCTCGCTGTGAGGGAGAAAGGAAGGAAGGAAAGAAGGCAGAAGGAGGGGGGAGGCTAGGCTGGCCTTCGCCGGGGAAATCAGGGAATAGAAAAGAGGAAAGGGGAAGAAGGAGGGAGAAGAGGGGCCCCGAAAGCCCTCGGCCGCCGCACATGACCAGGCGCAACCAATGGCGGGCCCAAACAGGTCGTAAAAGGTCTATTACCGAGTTGTAAATTTTCTTCAAACAAAAAGGAATTTAGTGCAGTTCCTGCAGGCTTCCCCCCTCCCTCCACTCCTCTTCCTTTCTTTTTTAAACAGAGCCGGGGAGAAACGCAATGTCTGCCTCCCTCCTTCCCTGGCTTGTTGTCTTTCCGCCTTTTATCCTTCCCTCCCTTGTTCCCACTTTCCCACTTCCTTTCGTTTCCCTTCATTGAGGAACGGTAGGAGCTCCCGTAAAAATTATAATACATATGTAATTACTGTGTGTGCAGTATGTAATAAGACCTTAACTCCATACGCCTCAGCCATATGAAATGATTAAGGCTACTCTCCACTGAAGAAGGCTGGAAACAGAGGCTGGATCTAGACTGCCATTTAATGAGGTTTGAATTGCATTATATGGTCAGGGTATAATGAATTCAAACTGCATTAAAAGGTAGTATAGACCCAACCACAGTGTTACCTCGGATGAAGTACACTTTCATTGTGACCGAATGAAGAAGCCCAAACATTTTGCTCATGGGTAGCTGTACGTTTTCCGGGCTGCAAGGCCATGTTCCAGAAGCATTCTCTCCTGACGTTTCACCCACATCTATGGCAAGCATCCTCTGATGTGGGGCCCCTCAACCAGGCATGTAGCCAGGGGGGGCTAAGGGGGCTTCAGCCCCCCTAAATTCTCAGGTTGGTCCGAGAGAAGGCCATAATGGTACATTATTTAAACTGTTATGTTTATTCATATCATGATCTGATCACCATGCTCATTATATCCCACATTAATGGGGTTATTGGGATAACAATACAAAAGGTTTGCTAGGGTAGACCCTCTTTCACCCAGTCTCAGCCCCCCAACCAAACTCAGCCCCCCCATCAAAATCCTGGCTACGGCCCTGCCCTCAACCTCTGCCAATACCTGCCATAGATGTGGGTGAAACGTCAGGAGAGAATGCTTCTCTAGAACATGGCCATACAGCCCGGAAAACTCACAGCAATCCACAGATTCCCGCCATGAAAGCCTTCGACAGCACATTTTGCTCATGATACATTTTTCTAGCTCTGTTAATCCTTCTCTTAATCTATGTGTGTGTACACATGCATGCATACATATGCCGTATAGGTCTGAGGGCAGGGAACGGTTTGCTTGATTTTTTTAACGTGTAAAGCGCCATGTTCAGTTATGGTGTTATACACACAAAGACTATCCGCATCCTTTTGGGATCCAAGGCAAACTTGGAAAAAGTGCTCTTAGTTTGTTTTTTAATTACCTGTGCACGTGTGTATGAATGTGTGTATGCATGTGTATGTGTGTGTGCATTATATATAATATATATATATAATGCGCACACACATACAGAGAGAGAGAGAGAGAGAGAGAGAGAGAGAGAGAGAGAGAGAGAGAGAGAGAGAGTATACACACACAGAGGGGGGGAGCACTGTATGTAGTGGGGTGTATGTAGACACAAACACAAACCCTTGGGTCGTGGAGAGGCACCTCATCCGAGGCCAAAGATCCAGAAGAAAGCGCTCTAATCCCTGCGGCATTTTCTCCTCCGCCTTTCCGACCATGAGAAGGAAGCAGAAGACATTTCTAGAGTAGCCACAGCAGCTGGAAAGGTTTGTGATAAGCCCCCGTTTTGGAGGGCTTTGCGTTTGCTTTGTTGGCCCAACGCCGAGAGCGTGTTGCTGGCTCGAGAATCACAACACACAGGGCCCTTTTATGGCCTCCCTTCCCTTCTTTTCCAGGAGGAGAGCATTCCCTGAGGCCTCGCGGAGGGAACTGGAGAAGCCACAGCAAACCCGAACTGAACCGTCTCCTTCGAGAAACCCTGGCTTCCAGAAAGGAATTGCTTTCGAAAGTGTAAATGGGTTCTCCTCTGACTTGGGGCCTGAGGATCACTGCTGGCCTAATTCCCTGCCGTTATGCAATCCAAGATCTGCCCTGAATGATGGTTAGGACTTTCTGTTCTACTCAAAGTTTACAAATCTAAACCCTCAGGCTCAGAAGTCAGGCTTCCCAGGCCTATATGGTACCTTCCACACCGCTGAATAAATTCTCACATTATCTGCTTTGAACTGGATTATATGGCAGTGTGGATTCAGATAACCCACTTCAAAGCAGATATTGTGGGATTTTCTACCTTGATATTCTGGGTTAGATGGCTGTGTGGAAGGGCCCTATAGCTGAGGAAGAAGTTGTTCGCCTGTGTGGACATTTTGCAGGTGGGGGGAAGGCAACAATCGGAAACCACACAAATTCAGTTTTTGTGCTACTCACTAGGGGACCTTCCACACAGTTGAATAAAATACCACATTATCGGCTTTGGACTGGAATATTCAAAGCAGGGTGGACTCGGATAACCCAGTTCCAAGAAGATATTGTGGGATTGTCTGCCTTGATATTCTGGATTATATAGCTGTGTGGAAGGGTCCTGAAATTGAAATCGCTTGGAGACAAACAAGAATTTATTCCGAGAGCAAAGCAAAACCAATATTAGCATGCAGTGCAGCATTCCTCGCTCTGCACCAGAGGTTTTGGAGGGAGGGAGGGAAGGGAGCCTAATGTTGTGCAGTGCACCCTATTGCGGTTTCACTTCTGAGTATCCTTTGCTTAAGAAAACTCCGTGTAATTCATGGGAGACCCTGCCACACAGCCCTATATCCCAGAATACCCAGGCAGAAAATCCCACATTATCTGAGTGAGGACCAAGACAGCCCAGTTCAAAGCAGACATTGTGGGATTTTCTGCCTTGATATTCTGGGATATAGGTCTGTGTGGAAGGGCCTGGGGTCGCCACAAGTCGACAGGCGACTTGAAGGCACACACACACAAACACATTGTGGAGGCTGTTAACTATTTTTTTTTGGTCATTTTAAAATATTTTTTCTAGTGGTGTTTCTCCTGGCATTTGGACAGATCCAGACCCACTGAAAGTGATGGCCTCTAATGTTTAACAATGGACTTTATTGCATTTAAGGACAGTAGCAAAAAGACAATAACTCCGCCAAGAAGAGAGCAACTCCTTTCCAAAATGGCCTCTGTTTTCGAGATGATCCACACTGCAAGATCCCTCGGACTGCATCAACGTTGTGTAGTTTTTAGTAAAGATAACAGGGGTGAAGCCAAATTTGCAGGAGACTCAATTAAATACACAGCAAAATACTCTGAGAACATGTGTGTAGCAAATGTGCAGGATTCCCTCCCACTAATTCAAAACTCTTATCTTTAGATGCATCGACCAAAATATGGAATTAATATCGGATGAGATGAAAGAGACGAGATGAAGCTCTTTTCCTAGATAGAAGGTTGGTTCCTTTCGAAACACCACCAAAATGGCCTCTGTTGGGTTTTTTTCCCCTTTGCCTCACTGCGGCAACCACCCATTGCGCAGTTACATGAGAGAGTCAGTCCTAAAGAACTCAGTGAGTCTTGGTTTTGAATAACTCAACTCCTAGGCTTGCTTTTCACCCAAATATATATATGTATATTTACCAAGACTTGTTTGAGAGGTCGGATTTGCACCGGGGAAGAGGGCGCCATCCATCCCTCCCAGCCCTTCTTGAGGAGCTTGGCTGCTGGGAGAGAACGCAGCCTGACCCACTGCGACAGTTTTGCCGCAGTTATGCAAATTCCTGCGTCAAAAAAGGGTGGCTTCCCAGGTTTTGCCGCAGTTCCCCCTCCGTGGTCGAGTTTCCCAGCCCACGCGGAAGCGGAGGAAAGGAGGAAGGCTGCTTCCAAGATGGACACAGAGAGAGATTCAACCACAGCTATGAGCCTGCAATCTATGGCAGGGCGACTTGGAGGTCTCTCATTCATAGGGTCGCCATAAAGTCCCCTCAATAGCCCTTAACAACAACAGAAATTCAAAGAAGAAGGCGGCCAACCCCGTATTTCCCCCTTCCCATATTTAAATCTCCCGGTGGAAGAGAAATCCTTCAGATTCTCATGTTATGAGAGGAGCAATTGACAGAGTTTTGGCTAAAGCCCTGCAATCCATTTCCTTTCAAGCCTTTTTAATCTCCAGTGAGATAAAAGAAAGCAATCAATAGCCACAGGCCCCGATTCAGCCAGAACTAAATACTTGGGTTGGGGACTCAATTCCTCGCTGTAAACCCATACTGTATCAAATGGAGTTGATTTGGGGCCCATTAATGCTTTTCAGGAGGAGGAAATGCCTCGCGAGAGAACGGTATTGGAAAAGAAGGAATGCCCTCCAACTGGAGAAGAGAAGAGAAAAAAGGAGCTGTAATGGAGAGTCAGCTTTCCGGGCTCCTACAGTCGTTTTCGGGGCTTGGCGGACTGAAAATGGCCAGGAGAAACCCTCTGCGGAATCAAGACCCAACAAAAAGAAAACCTCACCATTTTTGGACCTGCAATAGGGTTGGAAGATTGCTGAAAGGGAAGAAATGCCCCTTTGGCTGGAGGAGGGAGACAAATAAAAACGCTGTTGGCGTGTAAATAAATACAACCTAATAATAACAGGGCTTCATGTGTTGTTTGAAAGGAAGAAACCCTAGTGTTGATCTCATTTTATATGTGTAAGAAATAATCCTTTCACCATTTTGATGTCACTGGTGGATTTCTGTACTGGATTTCCAATAATTTTTACCTCTTGTGGTTTAAATATAACTGCATGGCGCATATATGTACACATGCACACACGGTTGCCCAGATCTGTATCTATCTACAGTATCTTTATATCATTCTATCTACCGATAATAAATAAAAAATAAAAAATTATTTGTAGTCCTTCTGGTCGCTTCTGGGGCAACACGAGATGCAGAGCTAACCTTAAGAAATGGGGCTACAAGGTGGAATCCACGATATGCTAGTGTGGAGAAGAGCAAACCACAGACCATCTACTGCAATGCAACCTGAGCCCTGCTACATGCACAATGGAGGACCTTCTTATGGCAACACCAGAGGCACTCCAAGTGGCCAGCTACTGGTCAAAGGACATTTAATAAAATATCAAGTCTGCAAACTTTGTGGTTTGTTTGTTTTTAATGCAATACAACTGTTTGGCTCATTCCTGACACAATAAATAAATAAATGTATATGCCGCCCTATTGGGGGAGGGGTGGTCAGGGTGGCTTCCAGGCAAAAAAGTAAACAGTCACTGCCTTGGTTAATGATATATACAATGCTTTGGTGATATATATATATATATATATATATATATATATATATATATATATATATATATAAGGCCTTGGCCATAGGTCCAGAATATTTTCATCATTGGTTCATTGAAGACCCTTGAGCCAAGTGTACTTATTAATGTTACTTCATATGTTCTCTGGCTGCTGCTATGAACTGGTGAGCCCAGATTGGGGGGGGGGGTGATTTGCCTCACCCCCTCTAATAATTTAAGAGTTTATTTCTTACATTCTGGAAAAACAACAGTCTGTAAAAATTGTACAGTCTGTAAAAATTGTTACTCCCACTTTGGATGCAAACTTCTAATCTGTGGCAATCATGAAGTCACTAGGTGGTCTTAGGCAAAGCTATGGTCTCCCAGTAGGAAGGATGGCAAGAGATCATATGTGTAAAGTAATGTTTGAAGCTGCCAGGCTATTCAATGGTAATCAAGCTGGCCAATTGCTACATGACACTTGCCTCCAACAGACAAGAATTCTTTCTCACACCCTGGACATTCCACAGATATATAAACACCACTTACCTAGTTTCCAACAGACCTCTCAACCTCTGAGGATGCCTGTCATAGATGTGGGGAAAACGTCAGGAGAGAATGCTTCTGGAACATCGCCAGACAGCCCGGAAAACTCACAGCAACCCAATGTAGGGGCTGCTGCTGCTAGCCCTACTAATAGTAATTAGGACTACTACTAGCAGCAATGTAATCACCAGCACTGTCCTTTCAAGTATCTACAACACACCTGAATTATATTCCCTACTTAAATAAGTAACCTTATTGGTTGCTGTTGTTGTTTTGTGCCTTCAGTCATTTTCTATGGCACCTCTATCAGGTGGGATTGTGGGATACACCACTGTCAGAAAACAAATAGAAAGATATAAATACTAAAAAGAATAACTAATGAGATGCTGTGGGTGTATATGAAAGGTTTCGATCTCTAGCTAAGCAAAAAAGCACATTCGATTTCCATTATTTTTATCATGAATCCCAGTTAACACACACACAAATTAGATAAAATTATTCATTGTGCTAAACAAATGAACCCCATTGCCTTGCCGTACCCAACTACTCCAACCTATTGCTGCCTTCAAGAGAGACTTAGAGTTTGATATCACTTTGACCGTAATAGCTTCATGCTATGGAATCATGGGAATAAAGTTTTGGTGAGATAGCAATCAGAGTAGACTAAAGACCTTGTAAAACTACAACTGCCATGATCCCATAAAATTAAGCCTTAGCAGTTAAAGTGGTGTCAAACTGCGTTCATTCTTCAGTGTAGATGCAGAAGAGGATCACCTTTCTAACCTCTACCTTTCAGTTGGTCCATCCCTTCCCTCCCTGGCCAAGTTAGCCTGCAAATTTATTTCCCAGTAGAGGAAGCGGAGCCAAGTTATGTACGTGTTAAGATCCAATTACTTTTCATTTGACTAGTATCCACTAGTATCTTCATTCACACCATCCCAATTTAATATTTCCGACTAAGACCCTGGTGGCAGGTTAGTTGTCCCTAGGAAGTCGAGGTTATAAGGGCTCTGAGGGCCCTTCCCTCCCTATATCCCAGAATATCAAGGCAGAAAACCCCACATTATCTGACTGTGGACACAGATCACCCAGTTCAAAGCAGATATTGTGGGATTTTCTGCCTTGATATTCTGGGATATGGGGCTGAGTGGAAGGACCCCGAGGCAGAGCATGGCATTGACTCACTAGTTGAGTAACAGGGTTTACTTCTCTTGGTTATGGAGGCTCCATTATCACAATGTTGGGAGGATTAAAACATGAACACTGGGAAGACATGGAAGCTCCATTAATTTTAATGTCGCTTTCTTCTGTGGTCTAACTGAGGTTTATATTCATGCTCATGAATATAGACCGGTTACTCCTGTCTGTGTTGAGAATGGAGCCTGAGTCTACAAGAGGAAAAATAAACCCTTAATCCAAGAAAAATCAATAGGGAAAACTAATACGCTTTTGTTTCCTGCTTACTTTAAAATTGATTGATTGAAGCCATGCTGTATTAAGGAGTGGAAGTGAGCGTTCATCATCCACTCCCAAAGTTTAGATCTAAATGCACTTTATGGAAGGAATTTCTATCACAGAAGCCGCCTACAGCCTGAAATCTTGATGATTGGGACTCAAGAACAAGGCAAACCAAGGGACAAATACTATTGTTATCAGTAGAGTAGCCAAAAACTGTAAAGGCAAGGAAATATGCTGCAAAAAGCCTAGAAAAGCTTGAATACTGGAAGTTTAATTAAAATCCGTTCTCCTAGCTTTAGGAGGCAAAACCCCTGCAGCAATCAATGAGAAATTATCTCCTATCCTGGTGTTTACTTGGCATAATTTGTTCAGAAGGGCTGAGGATGCATTCAGGCTTGCCCAAGGTCACCCAGTGGGTTTCCATAGCTGAGTGAGAAACTGAATCCTAGTCTCCAGAGTCATAACCCAGTAAACAAACCATTAGAAATGGCTGTCTCTAACTTCCACCACTTCCACACTGCTGTAAGATTACAATAAGTATTTTTTTTAAAAAAAAAATCTATTCCTGTTTTTAAAATGTTGCTCCCTACTTAATTGTGAAGTGGGTAGTTTGAAAGTAGTTGTTCCACTCCAGGAACTTAGTTTTTGTGTCTGGTACAAACTAGGTTGAATTGGTTGAGACTTAATGAGATACTCAATGAAAACTGGAGTAAAATGTGCCTCAGGATGCCCTGCCAAAACAAAGTTTTGCATCTATGGCAAGGTTGAGGATGCCTGCCATTGCAGGTGGGCAGGCATGGCCATGTAAGGGGGCCTCAGCCCCCCGAAATTCTCAGAGTGGTCCACGAAAAGGCCTTCTGGTACATTATTTAAACTGTTATGTTTATTCATATCATGATCTGATCACCATGCTCATTATATCTATTGGGCAAAAGGTTTGAGGATGCCTGCCATAGATACAGGTGAAACATCAGGAGATAATGCTTCTAGAACATGGCCATACAATCTGGAAAACTCACAACAAGCCAGTGATTCCGGCCATGAAGTCCTTCAACAAAGTTTTTGCAGTTTAATAAACTATTTCCATGTTTTTATGACTGAAACAATTAGGAAATGACATTTATATCCCAGGATCAAACGTTGTACATAGTGTAATTGCATCCTTGTAAAAACATCTTTTACAAGGATGCAATTACATTTTTACATCTTTTGAAGAAACTAGGCCCAGGTTTCTCAACCTTTTGCGGATTTGACTGAAACATGGAAGTGTTGGTTTGAGGTTTTTCGCCCCTTTCAGCTTAAAAAATAGCAGAGACAATGAGCCCGGACTGAATATTACACTTGGAATTATTTTTTTATTTGATTTTCTAATCCTTCGAGATCAATACTTAATTAAAATATTCCTTAATTTGTTAAAAATATCATTCAATATCTGATTCCCCCCCCCCCCAACTCGACAAAGAAAATTTCAGAGACATTGCAATTGCACTTAGGTTGATTCGATTCCTAAAAGCTTTGAATAGGCTTGACATTCCATCCTTGATATAGAAAAGTAGGTAGAAAATCCCTTGATTTATTTCCCCTCAGGATCAAACTTCAGGTGAAGGGCAGAGTTGGGGTGAGGGTGGGGACAGGTGCAGAATCAGCAGCCGCCTGGTGGGACTCCCCATTGAGTGCCCAGTGCGAGGACAAATAAAATAATATTCTAACACAGGTAGCTTAAGTAGCAAAGGTGCCTGAGTAGTGGAAATGGGGGAGGCCGGCAAGAGGACACCCCTCCCCCCTATTCATTGTCTTTGGCCAAGGTTGGCGGAAGGAAGAGGAAGAAGCCAAGAGAACCTCAATCCGTTGGGTCTTCCACTCTCCCTTCCACTTCCTCCTGGGCTTCCTTTCCGGCGTCCTCTCCTTCTTTCCCCTCTTGCCTGGCAGAGGGGAATTTGTCCTTGTTGTTCTCTTTTTTCCATTTCATCCTCCGGTTCTGAAACCAGATCTTGACCTGCCTCTCGGTGAGTCCTAGCCCATGGGAGACCTCGATCCTTCGCTTCCTAGTCAAGTAAGGGTTAAAAAGGAACTCCTTTTCCAGCTCCAGCGTCTGGAAGCGGCTGTAGGTTTGCCTTCCTCTCCGCCTGCCAGGAGCTGCTGTTTCGGGGAGGAAAACACAGCGTTTTCTTTACCAAACCATCTCAAAAATGCAATAAAGACTCGCAGGGGTGCGGTGCCCCCCCCCTTCATAACATCCTAAACATTCCTTACTTAGAAATAATGTCCCACAAAACGTTCACTAGCGCACAGGGAGATTAAGGGCCATTCCACACAGCCCAATATCTCACAATATCAAAGCAGAAAACGTTATCTGCTTTGAACTGGGTTATCTGAATCCACACTGTCATATATTCCAGTTCAAAGCAGATAACGTGGGATTTTATTCAGCTGTGTGGAAGGGGCTAAGTTCCAATGAAGGCAGGACACAGAAGGGAGGCTGGGTCTGAGAGTACGTCTAGGCCAGGCCTGGGCAAACTTCGGCCCTCAGGTGTTTTTGGACTGCAACTCCCACAATTCCCAACAGCCGGTAGGCTGTTGGGAATTGTGGGAGTTGGAGTCCAAAACACCTGGAGGGCCGAAGTTTGCCCAGGCCTGTTCTAGACTGTAGAATTAATGTCGTGGGGCACTACTTTAACGGCCATGGCTCAATGCTATGGAATCCTGGGAGTTGTAGTTTTGTAAAGCACCAGCTGGCAAGGAAGGCTAAAGGGTTTGCAAAACTACAGCTCCCATGATTCCATAGTATTGAGCCCTGACGTTCAAGTGGTATGAGACTACATTAATTCTACAGTCTAGGGTGCATTCTGAGGCTGGATCTACACTGCTCTATATCTCAAAGTCCGATCCTAGATTACCTGCCTCAAACTGGATTATATCAATTACTGCTAGATAATCAGAGATAACAAGAAAACCTGGGATGGATCCTGGGATATAGGTCAGTGTAAATTCAGCCTGATTCTGAGTTTTTGCTGTTATCCCAATAACCCCATTAATATGGGATATAATGAGCATGGTGATCAGATGCAGCCCTTTGAATTTATCCCAATAACCCCCTCTAACATGCCTGGAAAATGTTGACTCAGTTCTAAGTTCAGAGTTCATTAATATGGGTAATGAGTTCAGTTAACTGTACCAGTAAGGGATCTTCCTTCCACACAGCCATATGACCCAGAATATCAAGGCAGAACATTCCACAATATCTGCTTCAAACTGGGTTATCTGAGTCCACACTGCCATATATTCCTGTTCAATTCAGATAGTGTGTGATTTTATCGAGCTGTGAGGAAGGGGCCCAAGTCTGGATTGTTTTGGTTTGTTTTTCTCCCTACAAATTCGCCAGTAAATCCCGGAGTTAGTGTCAAAGCAGCAGAAGCTTCCTATTGCTTACGGTAATAAATGCAAACAGTATAGAGTTATAGGAAGGAAGTAGAAAAGTAAGGAAATGGTGATGATAATAAATATTTTGTGACTGAGTTCCTGTGAGTTTTCCGGGCTGTATGGCCATGTTCCAGAAGCATTATCTCGTGACATTCTGGAACATGGCCATACAGCTCGGAAAACCCAGAGCAACTTAGGGCCCTTCCACACAGCCGTATGACCCAGAATATCAAGGAAGAAATTCCCAAAATATCTGCTTTGAACCGGGTTATTTGGGTCCACACTGCCATATGTTCCAGTTCGAAGCAGATACTGTGGGATATTATTCAGCTGTGTGGAAGGGGCCCCAGTGATTCTGGCCATGAAATCCTTCGACAAAACAATATTTTGTGAGTTCATTTGGAGGAAGAAGAGAAAGGCACTCTGTATTAAATGTATTAATAAGTGCAACAGTAGTTATTGGGAGGAAGCATAGAAAGAAAGAAAGAAAGAAAGAAAGAAAGAAAGAAAGAAAGAAAGAAAAAGAAAGAAAGAAAAAAAGAAAGAAAGAAAGAAAGAAAGGAAAGAGTGCTGGTCATAAATACTTTGTGTCTTCTCTTGGAGGAAGTGTATTAATAAATACACTTAATAGTTTAGGAAAGAAATGTGTAGTTTAGGAAAGAATGGCAGGAAAGAAAAAAAGAGTGAGATGAGAAATACTTGGTGACTTCATTTGCAGGAAAAAAGAAAGGCTCCCAGTGTTAACTGTGTTCATAAATGCAACAGTAGTTATAAGAACGAAGAAAGAGGAAAAGGGAAGGGAAGGGAAGAAAAGAAAAAGGAAGAAAAAGAAAGGAAAGGATAAAGAATGGATAAGAAATACTTGGTGACTTCCTTTGGAGGCAAAAAGAAAGGCGTTAAGTGTGTTAATAAATGCCACAGTAGGGTAGGGTAGGGAAGGAAGGGAAAGGAAAGGAAGGGAAAGGAAAGGAAAGGAAAGGAAGGGAAAGGAAAGGAAAGGAAAGGAAAGGAAAGGAAAGGAAAGGAAAGGAGGAAAAGAAAAGCAAGAGTATGGATAAGACATACTTGGTGACTTCCTTTGGAGGCAAAAAGAAAGGCTCCAGGTGTTAAGTGTGTTAATAAATGCCACAGTAGGGTGGGGTAGGGTAGGGTAGGGTAGGGTAGGGAAGGGAAGGGTAGGGTAGGGTAGGGAAGGGAAGGGAAGGAAAGGAAAGGAAAGGGGAAAAAAGAAAAGCAAGAGTATGGATAAGACATACTTGGTGACTTCCTTTGGAGGCAAAAAGAAAGACTCCCGGTGTTAAGTGTGTTAATAAATGCCACAGTAGTTATAGGAAGAAAGAAAAAGAAAGAGGGAAGGGAAGGGAAGGGAAGAGTATTGATAAGAAATACTTGGTGACTTCCTTTGGAGGCAAAAAGAAAGGCAAGTCTTGGTGTTAAGTGTATTACTAATTGCAACAGTAGTTATAGGAAGGAAGAAAAAGAAAGAGAGAGAGAGAAGGGAAAGGAAGAAAGAGCGCCGGTGATCAATACTTTGCGGCTTCCTCTGGAGGCAAGCAGGGAGGCAGGCTGAAGGAGAAGCAAGCGGCCCTGTTTCCAAAGGGGAGGAAAAGACGGAGGGAGAGAAAGCAGGGGGGAGGCAGGCAGGCAGTCAGGCAGGCAAGGAGGAGGAGAGCGGAGCCACCTCGCCCGCGTCCAACCTTGTGGTCTCATCCAGGGAAACATCGGAGACGGAGACGCGCCATGATTTAAGAGCTCTGGGTCCTCGCCAAGATTAGCACTGGACGATTTACAGTCAGGATACTGGACCAGCTCGGCCTCTTGGTGCGTCGTAAAAACCGGCTGTCTCTGTAAGTTATCGTATCCGTAAAACTTGGCCGGCTCCCCGGGACAAGGCAGGACGGCGGCGCAGGAGGCCTGGGACGGAGGAGGAGGCGGCGGAGGAGGACCCAGCGACTGGTTGTAGGCGGAGGGGCTGCTGCCGGGCTGGTGCTGGTGGTGCTGGTGGTAGTACTCAGGCCCGCTGCTGCCTCCCGGTCCAGGGAAGGCGCTGTTGCCGTAGAGGAGGGCGGCGGCGGCGGGCGCGAAGTGACACTCGTAGTAAGCGGGATTGATGGCCGGCTCGCCCCCTCCTCCCCCCGCCGCCGCCTTGTACTTGGAGTAGAGCGGGTTGACGAAGTAGGAGCTCATGGGCGAGCGGGCGGGGGCCGAGCGGAGGCGCCGAGACAGCAGCCGCCGAGGCCCTGCTGCTGCTCCTGCTCCTGCTGCAACTCTGCCCTTACTCCCACTTTACTCCTGGCTGCTTCTGCGGAGGCGCTGCTTGACTGGCCCGCCAGCTGAGATCTCTAATCGCTGGCCGAGTGACCTGCCTCGCTGCTTTTACTATTTCCTATTAGGCACACACTCGCTTGCTGGCACACACTCACTCACTCAAACACACACTCACTCACAAGGGCCGGAGTCCAGGACAAGGCACAGGGAGCTTTCCCGAGGCGGAAAAGAGAAGCGGACCGAGAGGCAGAAAGTCCCACACAACAAGCAGTCCAATCTGCCCCACTGGTTCCTCTCCCTTCCTCCCTCCCAGCCTCCGTTTCTCTGCCTCTTTCTCCACCCCAGCCCTCCAGCGCTTTGGCCGCATATTTATTTCTCTGCAGAGAGGACAAACCAGGGCCAAGATCTAGAGGAAAAGGTAGTCCGACTTCCACAGAGAGGAGAACAGGCCTGTGTTAAAAACTGGATTAAGTCACGCTGGGATCTGTGGGCTAGGTCAGGTTTAAGAGCCCCCAAAGCACTGGGGCGTGTGCGTAATTTTATGGGCACCTCATAACCTGGGGCCTTTTAAAAGCTGCATTTTAGGTGGCTCTGGGGATCACACTTTGAAGGGACTTCTGGGCAGATTTCTTTCAGGCCTTCAGGGTTTAAGAAGGCTCTCCCAGTGGCAAAAGGGTTAAATCCTTGTGCCAGCACGACAGGTCGCAGGTTCGAATCTGGAGAGAGCAATGAGCTCCCTCTGTCCGCTCCAGCTCCCCATGCAGGGACATGAGAGACTCTTTCTACAATGATGGTAAAACATCAAAACATCCGGCAACCCCTGGGCAAATTCCTTGCAGACAGCCAGTTCTCTCACACCAGTAGCGACTTGCAGTTTCTCAAGTCGCTCCCGACACACATACACAAAAGGTTTAAGAGCTCTTAGGAGCACAGCAGAAGACCTCAAGAAGAGGGGTGTAAAATATGAACCAGTCCCACCCACCCGTGCAGCATCTCCTTCCTCGGAAATAGGGAAGAACTGAGTTTCCACTTCCGGATCAAAGGGCAGAACTGTTGGAGAAGTCGATGGAGGTGGGGGAGAGCAAACAAAAGCTCCTGATCCAGGGTTGGATAGGGCTGTTGTTGAGAGCTCAATTCCAACGGTAACAAGCAGGTCCCCGAAGGTCATAAACCATCCCCAGGGACAAGGGCAGGAGGTGGGAGAGGATGACGGGGAGAAAGGGGTGGGCACAGAGAAAGGGAGGGAGGGAGGGAGGGAGGAGGCTGCAATTGATTTCCAAGGCGGAGGAAGAGACAGTCATCTGGGGTTTCGCCATAGAATTGCAGGAGGAAGAAGGGTGGGAAGGAGGGCGAGCAGAACATCAATTTATGGTTGTGTACCATGGAGTCATTTCAAACAGAGGATGCATCATCTATCACGGGGTTTTCTTAGCAGATTTGTTTAGAGATGGTTGCTTGTGCCTTGCCTCTGAAGCCAGGGAGAGCGTGACCTTTCTAAGATCAGGTTTCCAAGCGAAGAGGATCATCTAAAGCCCCTTCCACACAGCTGAATAATATGTGCTTTGAACTGGAATATCTGGCAGTGTGGACTCGGATAACCCAGGACCCAGAATATCAAGGCAGAAAATCTTACAATATCTGATTTGAACTGGGTTATCTGAGTCCACACTGCCATATATTCCAGTTCAAAGCAGAAAATGTGAGATTTTATTCAGCTGTGTGGAAGGGGCCTTAGACTAAAATTTATTTATTTATTTATCATTTACACAAATCTTAGACTACAAATCCCAGACTCCCATAGAATTGAGTCCTGTCATTGAAAGTGGCGTATTAATTCTACAATGTAGATGGCACCCACTGTTCATTTATTATAGTATTCAATTAGGGGCAATGGTTCTGCATAACTCTTCCATGAAGTCTTAGGTGGGGCAGAAGGAGGGTTGGGGGGAGAGACAGAGAGCGACCCCAGGTCCTTCCACATGTTGGGTTTCATCCCTGACTGCACAAGTCTCCAGTCCTCAATGAGGAGAGTTAGCATAGATAGGTTAAAGTGAGGGATTCCTTCATCCATTTCCTATAGTAAGCTTACCTCAAGAAGGGGTTTAGAAGGGGGGTTGTTCTATTCACATTGCATACCCAAACTCCACCCCTTTGAGTACCTAGGAATGTGATTCCTTTAGGAAAAGGTAACTTCCTGTTTACAAGGCCTATTGTCCTATTGTTTTAGGCTGGCCATGCGGCTATCTCCATGTTTGGCCTGTTCTGCTTTTGCTTCACTAGAGTGAGGAGGCATCTTGCCTTAGTCCAAGGCAAGATGTAATAGTAACTTTTGTTATTTTTCCTTTTCTCTTTTTTCCCTTAGTGGATAGCTTAGTGAAGCTAGTTAGCTCCAAATAACCTTTCCTGTCTTGACTGGATTTCTTTATCTATAATAAACATGTTGTTTTGATCCTATGACTTGTGGATCTGCAATCCTGTTCAATCCTCTTGAATGGAAGTTAATCCTGGATCACTGCATGTAAGTTTCTGTTGCTTATGAATCGTGCATTCTGCACTCTGCTATATTTTTGGTGGAATCACCTCCAAAGAGGGTTATTTTTGAGCCTAACAGCTCTTAATTCCCAACACCACACAAGCCTATATCTCAGAATATCAAAGCAGAAAATCTCACAGTATCTGCTTTGAACTGGGCTGTCTGAGTCCACACTCAGATAATGTGGGATTTTCTGCCTTGATATTCTGGGATATAGGGCTGTGTGGAAGGGCCTCCAGTTAAGAGCAGATATTATGGGATTTCTGCCTTGATATTCTGGATTATAAGGCTATATGGAAGGGCCCCTAGGCCCTATCTAGATAATGCAGATCAACTGCATTATATGGCAGTGTAGATTCATATATAATCCCGTTCAACGCAGTTAATCTGCCTTCTGAAACTGCATGAGATGGGTGTGTTGATCTAGCCTTAGTCCAAGGCTCAAAGCCAGAAAGGACAGAGGCCTAGAGAGGACTGGAGGAAGGAGAGCGAGGCTTTGGTTGCAAACGAGCTGCACATTTATTTACCCTTGACGCAGTGCGTGCCTGGCTGCAGAGGCCGGATTAATTGACACTTAATGGAAGTCATGTCCATGAATACATTTGCCATCATTTCACAACTCGATGAACCAAGCAAGGCAGAGAGAGTGGGGGAGGACTCCGTCGTCGTCATCGCCACCATCCATAATGTATTATTAATTAGCTATTTAATAATGTATTCTTATATTGCCATTAATAATCACCGCTTCTGGATCAGAGGGGGGTTACTGAGTCTGAAATCTCCGGATCAAGGAAGTCATAGCAGCGGTCCGAGCAGTGCTGTTGTGCTCTGCTGCTTCCCTTGTGACAGTCATCCTTTTCCAGAGCCAAAGGTGGGGGTTTGGACCCAGTTTTCTCGCCCTTTTTCTTTGCTGGGGAGACAGAAGGAGCATGGGAGGAACTTTTTTTTGGGACAGACAGCTTGACCTTCTGACTGGTGGGATGGCGACATGAACCGAATAGTAAGCATGCATTTGTGCTGCGATCCTAGACACAGGTAAGCTAGTGGTGCTGACTTTCATTGAAATCAATGTTGGAGCCCATGAAATATATATAAAAACAAAATAAATATATGAAATCCAGAGTCGGACAATTATCTTGGTGTCAGTTTTCCAAAAGGAGAGGGCTGGCCGCTGCTTTCCTCTTTGACAAGAAGGCGAGTCTTCCCCAAGATGGAACAGAGTCCTAGTCTGATAGCTATTAGATTCCACGATTAATTAAATTATATGGGTTGCTTTGAGTTTTCTCCAGGTTGTACGGCCATGTTCCAGAAGCCTTATCTTCTGACGTTTCGCCCACATCTATGGCAGGAAGAAAACAGAGGAATTCCAGACAGCAAACAATCAGGGCTAGCTAACACCTCCCAACAAAGGATTCCCACAGGCAGGAAGCAACTAGGCTTTGAAGCTCCAAGACCATTCAGTGCTAATCAAGGTGGCCAATTGCAGCATACACACTTGCCTCAAGCAGACAAGAGTTCTTTCTCCCACCCTGGACATTATTCCACAAATATATAAACCCCACTTGCCTAGTTTCCAACAGATCTCTCAACCTCTGAGAGTGCTTACCAACAAATGAAATAAGAGTTTACCTTCAATAGATAAGGGAAGTGGACATTTCAAACAGACACATGGAGGTACCTTTACTCCTCTTCATATGAGTTGAAAGAATGCTTCCCTATCTGCTTACACTACAAACATAATATGGAAACAGGCTGAAAAGTCTGGGATGCTTTGTATTGAGAATATCCAATAGATTTTAACTTCCCTTCTTTTTTCTTTCTCTCACAGGCTTCCGCTTTTCTTCCTTTCACGGTTTAACATGTTTACCCCTCCTCCCAAAAAACCCATCCTCGTGACATAAAATGTCTGATGGAGTTGAGCTTTCCCCCTTCTATAGTCATAAACAGGAATTTTAGAGTACCTTCCAAATTAGCTGGGATACAGGGCCATAGCCAGGATTTTGATTCCGGAGGGGCTGAGTTTGATTTGGGGGGGGGGGGCTGAGTCTGAGAGAGAGAGGGTCTACCCTACCAAACCTTTTGTATCATTATCCAAATACCCCCATGCATATGGGATATATTGAGCTTGGTGATCAGATCATGATATGAATACACATAACAGTTTTAATAATGTACCAGTAAGGTCTTCTCGAGGACCACCCTGAGAATTTCGGGGGGGCTTAAGCCCCTGGCTATATGCCTGGCTGGGAAAACTAAGTTCTTAGCAGATGATTTGGTAGGGCCCTTCCAGACAGGCCCTATGGCCCAGGAACTGATCCCAGGTTTACTGCTTTAAACTGGATTATGTGAGTCTGTACTGCCAAATAATCTGAGATAAACAGAAAACCTGGGATCAGATCCTGGGATATAGGACCTGTCTGTAAGGGCCCCATAGATAGATAATACATTTGCTGAAGTAGACCAAGGGTACATCTACACTGTAGAATTAATCCATTTTGGCACCACTGGGAGTTGTCCTTTGGTGAAGCACCAGCACTCTTTGGCAGTGAAGGCTACTGAGATGGTAAACTCACAATTCCCAGAATTATATAGCATTGAGCCACGGAAGTTAAAGTGACATCGAAGTATTAATTCTGCAGAGTAGTTGTGCTTATAGTCTTCCAAAGTTTGTGCACAAGGACTCCTTTCTTCCAGCTCTCTGCACGTTTCCCAAAATATTTTTTTAAAAATTAAGGTACTTTCCAGATAAATGTTACTTACTAGTGTCTGAGGGAGTATAAGAATACATAAAACTTCCCCGTCCACTTCATTTTCCTCATTTTTTGAAGTAAGATAAGATTGCGGATTGGACCCTTGGGCCTCTCAATAGGTATAGCTGGATTAGGTTGTTAGTTTCTCCACTAACCCAAACATTAGAAAAATAGAATTATATGGTTGGAAGGGACCTCGCATTCAAAACACCCCGCCATTACTTAGGCTTCAGTAAAATAAAGCCTTGTCCTAGATCAGTGCTGTCCAACTTCTGGCGGGTCCAGGGCCGGATAAGAGGTCACTGATGACCTGCGGGGCCGCTTGGCCCCGCCCCAGCCCTGGCCCCGCCCCCAGCCCCCTCCCCCTCCTAAAGCCGCCGAAAAAGGAGGAGTAGGCGGCGCCAAGAGCAGCGTGTCACAGGCCTGGCGTGACGCGCTGCTGGCACCGCCTACGCCTCCTTTTCGGCGCCCCCCTCCTTCCTAGGCCGGGGAGCGCCGAAAGGGCAGAAGGCGGCGCCAACGGCAGCGCGTCACAGGCCTGGCATGACGCTGCTGCCCCTTGGCACCGCCCTACTCCTCCCTCGCGGCTCCCCGGCCTAGGAAGGGGGGCGCTGAAAAGGAGGAGTAGGCGGCGCCAAGAGCAGCGCGTCACAGGCCTGGCGTGACGCGCTGCCCCTGGCACCGCCTACTCCTCCTTTCAGCGCCCCCCCCTTCCTAGGCCGGGGAGCCGCCGAAAGGAGGAGTAGGCGGTGCCAGGGGGGCAGCGTCATGCCAGGCCTGTGACGCTGCCGTTGGCGCCGCCTTCTGCCCTTTTCGGCCCCCTCCCTTCCTAGGGCAGGGAGCCGCCGAAAAGGGCAGAAGGCAGGCGCCAAGAGCAGCAGCGTCACAGGCCTGGCGTGACGCTGCCCCTGGCACCGCCTCTCCTCCTTTTTCGGCGCCCCCTCCTTCCTAGGCCGGGAGCCGCCGAAAGGAGGAGTAGGCGGTGCCAAGAGCAGCGCGTCACGCCAGGCCTGTGACTCGCTGCTCTTGGCGCCGCCTTCTGCCTTTTTCGGTGGCTCCCCCGCCCTAGGTAGGGGGGGGCGCGAAAAGGAGGAGCTAGCTCTCTTCCTCCTCCCTGCCCCGCCTCCCTCCCCCGGCCGCTTTTTCTTTTTAAAAAAATCATTTTTTAAAAAAAATAAATAAATAAAAATGGCGGCTGAGGGCATAGGTGGGGCCGTGTCCAACAGGCTACGGGGCCGGATCCGGCCCGGGGCCGCCAGTTGGACAGCCCTGTCCTAGATAGTATTATTGTCATCAGCATAATTACAATAGTCAATAGGAGTACTTCCATGTTTTATAATGCATCTATACTGTAGAATTAATGCAGTTTGAAGCAATAACTGAGTGTTATGGAAACATGGGTGATATCTTTTTGCAAGGTTTGTAACTTTCTTTGCCCAAAAGTGTTGGTTCCTTATCACACTCCAAATCACAGCACTCCATAGATTTCAGCCATGGCAGTTAAAGTGGTTTCAAACTGCATTAATTCTTCAGTGTAGATGCACAAGCTGCAAGAGAAAATGGGCAAGTGGTAAATTTCACACCGTCAGCTGTACAATGGTCTTCTGGATGAAGGAGGTTCTCCAGTCTTCCGGGATTTAGTTTCCTCGGGTTGACCAACCTTGCAATTCTATCCACTTAGTTAATTGGAAGTTACTTCTGAATATGTAGAGAAGAACCATCATCATCATCACAATAAAAAATAAAACATTATTTGTATGCTGTTAAGTACAGGATTAGAGAATTCCACTTGCACACACTGTAAACCTGGGTGCGTATAGAAAATCTGTGGCCCCTTCCACACAGCTGAATAAAATCCCACATTATCTGCTTTGAACTGGAATATATGGCAGTGTGGACTCAAATAACCCAGTTCAAAGCAGATATTGTGGAATTTTCTGTCTTGATATTCTGGGTTACATGGCTATGTGGAAGCGCCCTGAGTGTTTTAGGTACCCAAAAGTCCTTGTTAGAACTAAATGATTTTACTGAGATCCATAATTGTGTGTGCGTATTTATGCCTGACAAGGGAAAGCATCAAATGCAAGTTTAATGGCGAAATACCCGGAGGGTCGTTGTGACTCACCTTTGAACCCCTTTTCGAGGGCGGGGAAAGTGGAAATCCCACATACCTTCTCCAGAGAGCAGAAAAGGCCTTCAAGCTGATTTTGTTTCTATATTTTTCTGTTGTTTACTAAGGCCCCTTCCCCACAGCTGAATAAAACCCAACATTATGTACTTTGAACTGGAATATATGGCAGTGTAGACTCAGATAACCCAGGACCCTTCCACACAGTCCTATATCCCAGAATATCAAGGCAGGAAATCCCACAATATAAGCTTTGAACTGGGTTATCTGAGTCCACACTGCTGTGTGTGTGTGCGCTCAAAGCAGATATTATGGAATTTTCCACCTTGATATTCTGGGTCATATGGCTGTGTGGAAGGGCCCCACAAAAATGTTTGGCAGCCAGGTACAATGAATGTTTTTTAGTAATAACAACAACAAATCACGCCCATAATTTCAATTTACCTGCCTGAATTTTAAATTTAAAAAATTGAAATTGCCCTGAGACTGGTCTTTCCCTGCACACCCATTTATAGCCTCGAATAATTACATTTGGTGCCCTGGCTAAATTAATAGACTAAGGAGGTACCTTTCAAAGTGGTGCTTTGGTAGATACCCCTGGTGTCATTAATTAGATCACAGTAAAGTACCACCACATTCATTTATTTTTGGCTACAAACACCAAAGCCATGGATGTCGAGGTGAGGGTAAAAAAAAACCAACTACCATAGTCTGTATATCTTTTAATAAACACATAATCCTGCTCAGATACAGAACAATTCCAGAGAATGGAACAACACTGCCCTCTAGTGGCGAAACCCAATGCTGATCGGAGACCCAGGACTTTATGCTTTTCCTGCACTGACTGTGAAAGAAACCTATTAGCTTCCAGTGTCCATAAATCTGGAAACATTTTTCCTTTGTTTTTGTTTGTAAAACTCCGATGGCTAAAAGCTACTGAAGTCATGCCCCTCCCCTCAAAAGAAAAAAACTAAGGAACGTTCAAATGTTACCAAGAATGACTTTCTCTATATATATATATTCACAAAAAGAAGGGGTGCTTGTACACGCTGCAGCCCTACATCTTGAGTGACAGGGAAATCGTCGCCGTGAATGTGCAGTATTGCCTTTTGTTAACCAGAGTGTCGTAGATATTTTACTGAACCCAATAAAAAGCTTCCTAAAATCTAATGATGTTGAAATAATACACTAAAACGAACGGCAAGAAGCACTGTTGTACAAAATCCGCACACTTCCCACATCGTGTGGGTTTTTGGTCTGATTTATTTCCACGTTCATAACCCTCCTGCCTTGAACTTGTCAATTTCATGATATTTCTCCCTAGGATCAAGGGATTGCGGATCGATTTCCTCTAGGAAGCTTGGAATAATAATAATAATAATAGCTATAATATGAGGTGGAAAACTTTAATGTTACATATGTGCTTTATACACACACACACACAAACGTACACACCAAATGTAATTAGTGTGTGTGTGTGTGTGTATATAGTGTGTGTGTGTGTGTGTGTGTGTGTATATATTATATATATATATATATAATGGGTATATAATATATATTATATGTGTATGTGTATAATATATATTATATGTGTGTATATATATTAATGTGTGTATATATATATCCACATCACATTATATATTCACACACAGTCATTACATTTGGTGTGTGTGGATATATATATATATATATATATATATATATATACATACACATACATACATACATATACATATACATACACACACTCATTACACACACACACACACATATATATCCATATACCAAATGTAATGACTGTGTGTATAATGTGATATAATGTGATGTAGAAATATGTATATATCTATATCTCACATTTACACACATATATCTATTTCCATATCACATTTCATATATATATACGCACACACACAGTCATTACATTTGGGGTATATGTACATATATATATCTTTCCACCTTATATTATATACACACATACACTCATATTTCGGGTGTGTGTTATATAAAGCAAAGGCCCTTTTTCCACTAAAGCGAAGGAGGTTGAAGGAAACAGATAGTCGTCCTTTCTGCCTGTGTCGCCATTTTGAAATCAATAAACATGGACTTGGGATCAGACCACAAGTTTAGACTCGGCTCAAAAGGGGCTGGAATTCAACTTTCCCCTGAACTGTATTTCAAGGCCTTCCTCTCAGTCCCAGGGCTGCTTTTTCTCCGGCTTCCTCCATACTTCCTGGAATCAAATGCTCATCATAACCTCTTCCAATACTTCCAACAAGACGCCTGGCTATCTAAAACGTTTTCCCCCACCCCACCCAGATGGCTTCATTGCCTCCCCCAGGATCTGAAGAGTTGTCTCTCTGACCTCCTCGGGCGACGCATTGATGTTTATAGTCCGGACTTTGAAGGCCTGGTTTTGTGTTTTATCCCAACACACACAAACATCCCAAAGGCGGAGGGGGTGGGGGGTTAAGGAGAGAGAAAAGCGCCATGGCATGTCGTAAACTCATTCAGTCCAGACGTCTAGCCTCCTCAATGGCTTTATGACACCTCAGTCCTTCCTGTGTTGTTGTTTTCCACTGATAGGTGTATGAAAGGCACGAAGAAATGCAGCACCTTTCCCCCCAGGCCTTTATCCCCACGGGCGCCTACGGGGCCAGTGAGGGCGAGCAAAGGGAAGGAGGGAGAGATACCATCTACAGACCCACCAGGCCTCCCTGGCTTGTCGGTGGCATTAAATCTTCTTTTAAATGGGGAAGAGGCCCCTCTGTTTATTTCTGGCATTTTTTTTTAAATGGCAATGGCTCCTCGCAGGTTGAGGGATATTGGGGCCTTCAAATGGGAAACGGCTTTGGGCCTGCGATCATTGTGTGTGTGTGTGTGTGTCACACACATTCAATTCAAGGTCCAGTGGAAGTGAAACACTTGGAAGTGCCATTGATTTCAACAGGAGAGTTCAACTTGTGTTGGAATCCCTCCAAGGGAAAACCAATGGACTTCACAGTTTTCCAGAGAGAGAGAGAAGATAGACAGGTATATTCGGATAATTTGGGCCCTTTCTACACTGCTATATAAAATCCAGAATATATGCTTTGTACTGGATGTTATAGCAGTGTGTTTGTGGTTTATTCATTCAGTCCTTTAGGACCTCATGGACCAGCCCATGCCATGCAGTGTAGACTCATATAATCCAGTTCAAAGCAGATAATGTGGATTATCTGCTTTGATAATCTGGATTATAAAGCAATGTAGAAGAGAAGATGGACTTGTGTTATATTCGATTAAGGCCCTTCCACACAGCCCTATATCCCATAATCTCAAGGCAGGAAATCCCACAATATCTGTTTTGAACTGGGTTTATCTGAATATCCTGTTAATTCTAGCACAGCTCAACAGGGTGCTTTCAGATTGAAATCTCCAACACAGGAATGTGAATGGCTGAGGTGGAGTGCAGATGGGCTTAGTTTTCTCGGTGATGGAAGTCACTACCAGCAGATCAAGGCAAGGACAGGGCGAAATGAACTTCCTTTTCGTTTGTTTGAATTTTGCGAAGCAGCCCTCCTTGTGCAACATCAGAAATGGTGGGGGAAACTATCTGTTCTCAGACCAAGCAGAGTAGCAAGCAAAGCCCACCTAGTCCTTCTCCAAAGGACCTGGTTTGCCATCACCTCTTCCCATAATGTGTGGGCAAGTCAGGTTCAAATGTAAATTGTACCAAGGAGGAGGCGTGGACGGGAGATCCTGAGACATAACAGAAAAAAGATCTGGCCAAACTCCTTCCTCATTCAGCTCGATTTTATACAACATTGCAGATAAATTGCTCGTGGGTTTGGAAATAATTCCTTCTACATAACAAGTCACATTTACGGGAAGCTACAACGTTTGAAGGGCGATTTAACACACAAGAGTGTTTCTCGGTTTTGCAAAAAGTGGAGAAGTTGAAGGCAGAGAGACACAAAACAAGGACACACACATTTTCCTCTCATTTGCTATTTTTTGTTGCCCTCTTTCCCTCCCTCCCTCCTTTCCAACCTTTTGGAGCTTTCCCTTTTTGGAACAAAGGACAGACTTTATTATATAACTTCTGACCATCGAAAGAGGGGTCACTCAAAATAAAATAAAAACCCACCCCAAAACACAAAAAACCCACAACAACGAGACAAATTTCCCACAGGAAAGGTGACGCAGGAGAAAGATAGTAAACATTGGCTCAACCGAACCATTTGGGGAAACTATTATGCAATTGGAAGAAGCTCTGTACAAGAGAGGACGAGGGTGAAGGGACAACCCAGATAATATATATTTATATATATTTAATCTCCTAAGCCATTTATTGCAAAATACAGCATGCAGAAGGAAAAAAAAAGGTGGAAGTCTGGTCCCCCTTGCTTTCTTTCATGCCTTTTCCAGCCCTTCAATTTGGGAAATCCTGGGCAGCTGTGCTATTGCGTCTCCTCTTCTTTCACCTTCAGTAATACTATCAGCCTGGTTTGCTTGCTTTCTTGTCTTTCGTGTGTCTGGGGAGGAGAAGGACGCCTTTCCCAGTTCTTTCTGTTCCTCGACTAGAAATATCTCAGAATATTTGCTATTTAGACAAAGTTTCGCCTTTTCTCCCCACTAACGTGCACTCACAATATCTTCAAACCAAAGCAGGAAGGAAATGTCATTGAGAAGCCTTTTTTCTAGCAACACCAGAACCTCTTCCCCCCCCCACCCCCAAAAATACTTGACACAGACCACAGTCACTGCTATTTAAAATAAAATAAAATAAAATAAAAATAAAGCCTCCGGATCTTCGGGAAAGTTCTGGGGGAAAGTATGCATGTAATGTTGACAATAATTCATCTCTCTATGTGCGAGTAGAAACCCCTCAAGAAGACATCTAACCCACCCACCCCCAACCCAAAGCAGTTCCCGCGTGGACTCCCGCCGGTCAGTCCACTTTGTTGTTTTTCTCCTTGTTCATCTTTTTCATTTTCATCCTCCGGTTCTGAAACCAGATTTTGACCTGTCTCTCTGTGAGGTTTAAAATCCTAGCCACTTCGTAACGCCGGTCCCGGGTGAGGTACATGTTAAAGAGGAATTCCTTTTCCAGTTCCAGCGTCTGGAATTTGGTGTAAGGGCAGCGCTTTTTCCGCGTGGAGCGAGCGTGGATCCAGTTGGCCGCGGGGTTATCTGGAGAATAGAGTGGGAAGTGGGTTGAAGGGGAGTGGGGGAGAAGGGAAGGGAAGAGGGGAGGGAAGAGGAGAGGAGAGGAGAGAAAAGAGAAGAGAGAGAAGGGAAGGGAAAGGGAAAGAAAAGAAAAGAAAAGAAGAGAAGAGAAGAAGAGAGGAGAAGAGAAGAGAGAAGAGGAAAGGGAAGAGGAGAAGAGAGAAAAAGAGAAGAGAGAGGAGGGAAGGGAAAGGAAAAGAAGAGAAGAGAAAAGAGAGGAGGGAAGGGAAGAAAAGAGAGAGAAAGTGAAGGGGGAAAAAGAGGTTTGGAAAAGGGTTGGGGTTTGGGAAGGGAAGAAGGGCAGGCATCGGGTAGGGAAGGAGGGAGGGAGGGAGGGAGAGAAGGTCGTTAAATTAATTTAACGAAGGATGCCTGCTCTTTTCACCACCGAGGAGGAATTATCATAAAAGCCTGAATGGCCCAGTCTGTTTACTGTACAACTGATGGTAGTAAGAGTCGGTGGTGAGAGGGGGGGAGCCTCTCTCTCAATCTCTCTCTCTCTTTTTATTTTTATGGGCGCTTGTTGCTCCTCGCGCGGGGCGAGGCGTCTAGACGTTTTTATAGGTTAGTAAAACTATCAGTTTTGCACATTGGAGCCTTACGGGTCGGGGGGCAATAAATCAGGGCGGGAGGGGGGCAATTTCTTTGCGTGCTCTCACTCTAGTCGTTCTCCCTTCCAACTTACTTGGGTCAAGTTGCTGCTGCTGCTGCTTCTCCTCCTTCGGGTCCCGGCTGGGGCTGGCGTTGCGGCTGCTGGCGTTGCTGTGGGAGGCTGCGGAGTTTGGGGGCGCCCCGTTGCTGGAGGCCGCCTTCTCGGCCAGGAAGGGGCCCTGGGGGAAGTCTCCGGGCCCGGCGGTGACGCTTTGGGGCTCCCTGGGAGGGGCGCACTCGGTCCTTTCGGGAGGAGGAGGCGGAGGAGGAGGAGAAGCAGGGGCGGCCGAGGCAGAGGCGGAGGGGGCCCCACTTTCCGGCTTCACCAGCCCATAGTGGCGGGCGCTGGAGGGGTGGAGGGTAGGCGCCGCTGCGGAGGGAACCGGGAGAGTGCCGTTGCTATTGCTACTTCCTCCTCCCCCTCCTCCTCCGGTGACTGCAGAGCTGCTGCTGTTGAAAGGAGCGAAGGGCTCGATCCAGGAGCGCACGTACCTGCCGCCACTCTCTCCAGGCCCCCCCAAATGGGGCTGGGGCATGTACGGGTGGTAAATCCCCGGCATGGGCCCCGAAGGAGGCGGAGGAGGAGGATGAACCGGCGGCCAGGATCCGGCGGAGAAGACAGAAGAGGAGGAAGCCTTGGGCGCGAAGCTGCAGGAGGCGAAGTCCGAGGCGGAGGAGGCGGAAGAGGAGGAAGGCCTTGGGGGCCCCGCGTGCGGATGATGGGGGGCTCCCCCTGCCAGGAACCGGGCCGAACCCCCTCCATTGCCGCCCCCTCCTCCCCCTCCATAAACCTCCTCGCCGTTGTCGTGGCCTATGAGGGCATCCACGTAGTAGTTACTGAGGGTGCCGCTCGAAGACATGTTTGTGGAGGCTCCCTCCGTGGCAGGGCATCGGACGGGGCGGAAGGCATTAAAAGAGGAAATCAAACAAAACGGGTCCTTGTTGTTGTTGTTATTGGGTGTTTCTTTTTCCCCTTCCAAAAAAAATCAAGCAAAAAAAGTATATATATTTTTCTCTCCCCCCAAATGAAAAAAATATATACACACACTGTTTTAACTGTGGAAGATTCGCCGCCTTTCCCGGAGAACAATCGTAGTATTTTTGCAGGCGGCCCCGGCTCTTCACCATTGGTCCCTCCGCCCACGTGACCGTATTTACCAATACTCCGGGTAAATCAATCCGCTCAACTGGGGCTGCAAAAGGGAGGGGGCGAAGAGGGAGGGGAGGAGGGGGCGCGCATCAACCCACAAGGACGACGAGGGGGGGGAGAGAGGGAGGGGGGCCCAAAATGAAGGCTACAGCCAAAGCTCAGGCAGGCTCCAGAGCAGGCGTGGCCCCAGCCTAGAGAAAGAGGCCGCCACTGCCACTACCGCGAGTGGGGTGGACTATTTCTTCGCCTCTTGGGAGAGATCCCTGCCTGCCATTCATTCATTCTTGCCACCTCAAATCCTGGCAGCCTTGGCTCCTCTCTTGCCAGTGGAAAACGCCCAGGAGATCTTCCCTCCTCGGCCAAAGAAAGAGAAAAAGGAGGCGAAGGAGAAAGAAAGGAAGGAAGGCAGGCAGGGACCCACTCACACACAACTCCAAGGAGATCCTGTTGGAAACAAACACTGCCAACACATTGGGGGGGGTGAGTTGGGCGTGGGTAAGGACTCTCCTCATAAAAAGCCAATGTTACAAGGGGGTGGGGGGGCACACAAAGCAATGACAGCCATCTTTCCAGCGCCAGGCTTGGCTTCCTTTCCTTGTTCTCCGTCTTTATTTATTTTTTATTATGATGATTATTTAAAAAATAAAAGGCAGAGAAGACATGATTGAAAGAGAGAGAGAGAGAATAAAATGAGCCCGCTGCCCATTGTGTTGTTTTAAAACAGGTGGAAGACCTCTCCGCAAAGATTTTATGCCTTTCAATAAAAATTTTATGAGGTGCATTTGATTATAGATTAATGTGTCCCTCTAATAAAATGGACTGATGGCACACGAGGAGGAGAAAAAAAGCCTTCCCCTTTCTCTCTCTCTCTCTCTCTCTCTCTCTCTCTCTCTCTCTCCTTTCTTCCCTCCCTCCACATTGACATGAAGCCCAGCGCCAGTCTCTGCACTTGGAAAGCGTTTGCAAAGCTGGCATCCACACAAGAAGGGAAGGAATGGGAGGAGGAGAGAGGCTCCCCAGTTGCCTTCAACGGAGACTGGGTTGTTGCTTTTTAGGGAGGAAGGCACTATCCTCATCATCCAGGCTGCTTTGGCAAACAACCCGTGACAAACAAGACTCAACAGAGACACTTCTCTCCCTCTCCCCTCCCCAACAACCCCCTATTTTCTGGCCTTGCTTTCATTTCTTGGTTGCCACCAAGCTCTGAGTGGCCAGGAAGCATTTACTACCACCTTCTCCACCCCAACCCCCCTAAAAAGTCAAGGAGATCCAGACGAGTTTTACCACCTTTTATTATTTGCTCGGAGAGGCCAAGTTTCCGGCGAGGGAGGGGGGCTCGGACCTGGAACAAAGAGTCCGCCGGTATTTACAACTTAAGCAGCCATTCTGGTTTCTTCTCCTGGTTTTCAGGCGGGCTTAGAAATGGATGGGCTTGAATGTGGAGAGAATGTGTAGGATTAGTTGGAGGCCAGCTCTGGACTGGAAACAAAACAAAAGAGCCCCAAAGTCAACCCAAGCCCAAGCCCTCCACAAGGCAGCTGGATTTCCCAGTTATTGGATGACCAATTGGCCAGAGATTTCTTGGAAATGGCCATCTGTGATATAGACAGATATGCAGATAGATAGATAGATAGATAGATAGATAGATAGATGATAGATAGATAGATAGATAGATAGATCTGTTAAGGTTTTATTTGAAGAAGCATCACACAGTGTCCAAATAATCTAAAGGCCACCTCTTAACATTTATTTTCCTGTGTGCTTTTGTGTTTGACACAATGTGTATTGACACTTCACATACACACACATACACCTATAATATTGAATGAAGCCATAAGCTCTCAGGTTGGACCACAATTCAAATTAACATCGGTTTAAAAGGCAGTTTGGAAGTTGACCGAGAAAGTGGGTTTGCTGTGAGTTTTCCGTGAGGTATGGACATGTTCCAGAAGCATTTTCTCCTGACGTTTCGCCCGCAGCTAAACGTCCATGATAAGTTTCGTTTAATAACAATATTCATAGTAATCCATTCAGAAATCGTTTCACACAGAAGCAGCGGATAGGAGCAGGTTTAACAACACAGCATCCATACAGCTCGCAAGGGCCAGTGATGGGGTGTGAGAGAGTGCAAGTACACTCTTTACACATATATGCACACATATGAAGATTGTAGGTCTCTAAGCTTGGAACCAGATTCATGCAATGCAACCATGTAGCCAAGTTTGGGCACACAAAGAGAGTGTAGGCTACTGACTCTTGATAAGAAGTATTTGGTAAGCTTTCATCAGGCTAATTTGGGGAGGAGGCGACAGGAAGGGGGTGGAAATATCACTGTAATGTCACACACTCTCTCTATGTCATTAAGCCAGCCAATATTTTCAACTTTGGTCGAGGCCATTTGTAGATTTCCCGGCTAAACAAGGAAGGGATTCTTAGCAATTTGGCTTCTCTTTCCATGTTCCCCCTTTTAAGGGGGTGTGCGCGGTGCTCTTTCTCTATTTGCCTCTTTGTTTGACTGTTGTTGTTTTTTGAAGGTGAAAGCATTTGCAAGGATTTGGACTTCATCTGAGAGTCATGTTCATTTGCAAAATCACATGCAAACACACATACAAACACACACTGGGGAGGGCCGCTATTGCTTTGGGTTCTTTTTCTCTTCCCTTTTTCCTCCTTCCTTTCCGCTTATCCCTTCCCCCCTTGGGCTATTTTCCCAAAATAGTGCGTCTATGGCCCTATTTCGCAGATGTGAGGCGAGGGTCCAATTTCTTGAGGATTGCTCTTAAGAAAGGCAACAAACACCCGAAATTGCCTTGGAGTCGAACATAGGCAACATGGCGTTTTCGAATAAGGCAAAAACGGAGAAGGCCTTGCCCAGAAAATCAGGGGGACAGAATGATTATTATAATTTTTCAGAACAAGCCTAAGAAAGATTTTTTTTTTTAAAAAAAGGAATCAAAACATCTTGGTATCTGTCTCACAATTTAGCAATTTGGGGCCCTTCCGCAAAGCCATATAACCCATATTATCAAGGCACAAAATCCCACAATATCTGCTTTGAATTGGGTTATCTGAGTCCACACTGCCATGTATTCCAGTTCAAAGCAGAAAATGTGGGGTTTTATTCAGCTGCGTGGAAGGGGCCTTGGTTTACTTAAATCGTATTTCTAAGAAAGGCAGGATAGAGGGGGATAAATCTCGCCTAGCTTTACACCAGGTTGTTTTTTTAAAATACCAAACAGTATAAAATTGGGATTTAGAAGAGAACTGAATTATGCTTTTGTTTCTATTTTGCTTTTTTTTTTTAACCTCTAAAGCCAACCCTGGGTCGTTTAATGGCATCCTTTTGGACTCACATTTAAAGCGCTTCCTCTTCAAGTTGCGCTCAAAGCACCGACCAAAACATTTGAACACTATACACAGGGAACAACTGAATAATATATATCCAAATCTAGATCTATATCCACGAACCCTTTCCCCTCCGCTTCCATGTTTCCTCTGCATCCCCACCCTCAAAAGAGTCGAAAACTGGAAACTTGTGGTTGTGTATTTTGTTTTGTTTTGTTTTTCTGGAAAGACCAAAGGCACCTCATGACTTTACAGAGTTTATTGCATTACACATGCGAATAGGACATGCACAAAGAAGAAGAAGACGAAGAAGACACATCGCTTCCCCACCCTTTAAATACCACTACGATTCCACGTATGCACCACAAGGGAAATAATGTGAGGGGGGAAATAATAAAGGATCCAAATAAAGAAGGTCTACAGCTGAGGATGAAGGATCCCATTGCACAAAGGACAAGTCTGACGGATACGGGGGAGTGGATTGTTAAGTTACATCATAAAATGTGCTTTCTTGCTTTCACTCTTCGCTCTCTCTTGTCTTGGCCTCCCACCCACCACCCGGGAAAACAAAAACAAAACAAAATATTTATTTCCCCTCTTTCTTTTTTCTTTTTTGCTCCCAAAATAATCCTTAAAGTATGTCCTATATTCAAAATGCCATGGCCCCTGTCGCAGACCCCCACATAAATACCACGTGGTGAGTTAAAAAAAACATGAGAGGAGGGGGAAAGGTCACATTTTGTGGATGTTCAACATTTCCAATAAGTTAAAAGACCAGAATGATGGTGTTCAGAGTTTACCCTGCATTACGATGAGGAGGAGGAAAACAAAATAGAACAATAAATTACACGTGCTAGGGTTTCTTTTTGTTTAATATACATATATATATGTACCGTACGTATGTGTATATATATACTCGCCATAGGGACATACGCAGACACTGGCAGCACTAAAAAGGATGACGAAAAAAGTCACATTCTATCAGAAATTAAGAAAATGTCAAATGAAGGGGTGTCTCTTTCCCCTCTCCCTCCCTCCCTCTCTCCCTCCCTCGCCCCTCCCTCCTCCCCAAATAAAGTCTCTCCTACATCTCTGTAGCCACTGAGCCTCTGCCTCAGCGATTGGTCAGCCCCCGAGGTGAAACCGGTTTAAGAGAAGGTCAGATTAGCGGTCAGTTCTCGGATTCGGTTCTCTCTGCTCATCTTCTTGAGCTTCATTCTGCGGTTTTGAAACCAGATCTTGACCTGCCTGTCAGTGAGGTTTACGCTCTTACTGATCTCTAGGCGGCGCTCTCGAGTGAGATACATATTGAATAAGAACTCTTTCTCTAATTCCAGTGTTTGATGTTTAGTATAAGGGCACCTCTTCTTTCTGCCACTCTTTGCAGTTAACCAATTGCTGGTTGGCGTGTCAGACTTGATTTCTTCTAGCAAAATCAAAGGAGAAAGAAGGAAAGGAAGGAATAAAATAAAAAGAAGGGAAAAGGGAGAAGACACACACACATGCATGCACACACCTCAGTGGCTTATAGGGTACCCTTGGCCATGAACCCACCTCCATTGTGTCTGCCAGATATGGTGGCTTGTGGGGAATCAAACCTTGCTGAAGGCTGAGTTTGAACACAATGGTTTCCAGGTGCGAATTAAACAATGAGACAGTGAGGTTCTCTGGGTAGTTTCTGTAGCGTTACTGTATGTAATATATAAGCTGCATCTTCTGCATCTAGAGATGCAGGAATAGGTTTCAAATATTCTATGGCATGGGGAAGGCTCCTGCCATCTTCCCAGTGTATCACGTTTCCTTGGGTCTCTTGGGTCTCTTGGGTAGGAACGCATCTCAAACCTGGAAAGCCACTTAATTCTCAAAAACATCTCCGTTAAAACACTTTAATCCACATTCATTTTTTGAGGAAAGGAGTCCATTGTAAAACATCCCCACAATTAGCCAGGAAAAACCAAAATGGCCTTTAAAAAGAACTTTCCACTAATAGAATTTTTTTAAAAAACAGAAATACCCTGCAGAACCATATTTTTTTCCCCGTTCAGGAATTTTTCCCCTCATTAGAGGCAATGCTGACCTGGACTTATTAGTGAAATTGCAATTGCCTGCTATTCTTTTACCTTTAATCAGTATATAATTAAGGCCAAATTCACAGCAGGGCTTGTAAATATTTTTATTTTTATTTATTTTTTGTTTGGTTTGGTTTTTACTAAAGGGGTTTTTCCGTTGGATTTGTGTTTCTTAGCTTTTGGCTCTTCCATCATATATATTATCCCTTCCCCAAACACTTGTGGACCCCTACCATTTCTAAAAACAGTGAAATAGTCACCCCATCTTTAGAGACTTAATAATACCAGCCTCCAGGTCCTATTTAACCTTAACAGACCCAATTTAGGTCACCTCAGTTTGGACCAGGAGAGAAAGGGCCGTGCTTTATTGTCAAACTTTCTCCACTTCCATTTTTTTAAAGGGGAAAGTGGGGAGGTGACCCTTATTTTGAACACTCGTGTTCAGGGAGAAACAGAGAAGGAAATATTCGATCCCAGTCTGACCAAAAGAAAAGAAGAACTGGGATTTAGGAAAAATGGTATAATGCAGCAGCAAGGCAAAAAAGGGGTTGAGAGGGGGATGCTTAGTGTTTGCAACATCCCCAAAAAGAAGATGAAGAGATGCTTCCCTACCCCTTCTTTTTTGCCACCCACATCCCTGAAAGCTTGAGAGAGCCTGGACCAAAAGAAAGAGAGAGGGGGTAAAAGAGAGAGGGGTAGAGGGAAGAGATGGAGAGAAAGAGGGGTTTTCCTGCTGCACCATTAATGGTGGCTGGGCTAGGCAGTCCTGTGCTTTAGGCTTTAGCCAGGTGCCCCCAACCCATGAGGAGGAGGAGGACCACCCAGCCTCGTGAGGATACCGACCTTTGCTGTCTTTCTCCTGGGCTTCGGGGCTGGAGACGGGGGCTTCGGGCAGGCAGCCCCTGTCCTCCTGCAGCGAGGCGGACTTGGGCTCGGGACTTTCCACTTGGGCGACTTTGGCGGAGTTGTTGTCTGGGTGCTGGTGCTGCGGGTGGTGGTGCGGGTGGTGCTGGTGGTGGTTGCTGGTGGTGGTGCTGCTGCTGGCATTGGTGCTGCTGCTGGCATTGTTGGCGCTGTTGCTGGCGCTGCCCGGGTTCTCGTTCATCTTCTTCTCCATCGGGACCTGCGGGGCGAGCTGCGGCTTGGAGGCGCCGCGAGGGTTGAGCTGCAACATGACAGTTGAACTACTCGTCTCTGGGCCGTTATTGTACTCTTGGGCTTTCCCCGCGGTGGCGTAGGTCTGGCTGAGCCTGAAGTATCCTGGGACGGGGACCTCGGGGTTCTCGATGGGGCACGAGTCAGAGACCAGCCTCTGGTACGAAGGGACCTCGGAGGAGGACACCAGCTTGGACCTCTTGTCCGAATACATGCAGCAGTTGGTCTCTTCCTTAATGTTGGCCGTGAAGGAGCAAGTGGGGACCTGCTGCGTAACAGGTTGCTCTATTCGGCAGGACCTGCTCGGGTCTGTCCAATTGTCTACTTGAGGTATATACGGGTGGACGTTCATACCCATATTTTGATGATTGACCTCTCGTTTGGCCAGAGACGGCAGGAGTCCACAGGTTTGCATCCCATACGTCCCAATGTCTGTGCTAGGTGGCATGTACATGCTGGCGCTGTTGGAATAAAAGCTATCGCTCCTGCAGGCACTGATCAAGGAGTCGACTAGGAAAGTATTGGCGGCAGGAGAGCTGTTGGGAAAGGACATTTTGGGGAGGAATTGGGAGGAGAGAGATTGTGTCCTTTGTAGGCTGACATCTCTACGAAAACATTCCCTGTGTAATTGTGGGTGCCTCTGCGCAACCACATGACGGCTAAGCCAATGAGAGGGGGAAATGGCCTTGAGCCGCTACCTCCCCGCCGGTCACGTGGTGCCCGGGACACTCCGGGCCGCGGCGCAAAGGCGGACAACAGCGACACCTGGGACGTCCGGGCGGAAGTGCAGCCGCCCAGCGCCGCCGTCTTCCTCCTCCTCCTCCCTTTCCAGAGGCGGCAAAAGCAGCAGGACTACTCACAGCAGCAACCTTCCCCCCCCCTCCCTAAGCCATGCTTCATCCCCCCCTCAAAAGCCATCCTTGGCGCACTGCGCTGATTTAAGGCAAAGATATGCATGGAAAAAGACCTGAACCCCCTCCTCGTCCATACACACACCTTCCTTCTATTCAAATATTACAAAAACAAAACAACCCAAGTCCTAAGCAAGCCACTGTCCGAATTCAGCCTGAACCTGAAGAACTTCTGTCTGCTTTGACTCTGAAAAGACTGAGGCAGGTACTTCAGCACAATGCTTCCTAGGTTGAGCAAAAAGGGAAGAAGGGAAGCGCAGAACCGGGGAGGGATGAAAGAGACAGGGGCATGGCATGGGAGCAGGCGGAAGATGGAGTGAGCACACCTGATGGCGAGGATAATAATATTATTATTGGGTTGCTGTGAATTTTCCGGTACTTCACAACCTCTGAGGATGCCTGCCATAGATGCAGGAGAAACGTCAGGAGAGAATGCTTCTGGAACACGACCATACAGCCCCGAAAACTCCCAGCAACCCAGTGATTCCGGCCATTAAAGCCTTCCACAACACAATAATATTATCAATAATAATAGCATCTTACAGCTGCTGCTTCATCAACCAACTTCATCAACCTCTCCATTATCAGACACCAATGTTGTCCTCAGAAGAACCGTCCAAGGAAAAGGGTCTTAGTTTCCAACAAGCCTTCTTCTCTCTCAAACCCGCCACATACGTTTCTTTCTTTCCCTTCAAATCAGGAAAGTCTTTTCAGCACAACCTCCTGACTCCAATTATTATGGGGTTTCCCCGGCTTGCTTCCCTTTGGAAGAGTTTCGGGCATGGAGGTGATCTCCAAAACAAGAGTCCTAATTTGGGGAGGAAAGATCCCCAAAGGGGTGTTTGGTGGTGGGGCAGAATGTTTTCCTTTTATGGGTTTTGTAAAAGCATTGGTTCCTGACAAGTGCAAGGTACAAAAGGTTATGGGATTTATTAATACAGATTAAGAAGAATCAGGGCGATCAATAAAACCCTCATCTACATTCTTGGGCCACTTGGTAATTTTCTTGCTTCTGAGGCTTTTTCCAGAGTTATACCCCTCTTGTTGCCACACGCGGGGAAGATATTTTATGAACAAATCAATCGAGACTTTGTAAAGGAGAAGATTAATAGTGAAGATTTAGCATAATGGTGTTCGCGTTATGAATTATTGAAAATTATATTATTGATTTTCCCTCCTCGGGACTCACCAGGAAGGTCAATTTTTGTTTTAATACAAATCGTCAAATAGTAAAAGCTAGACTTTTGTCATCGGTTGAAGTTTTACACTTGGGCTGGGTTCCCCCAATTTATTTCATTTAAGAAATCCCAACCAACCGTCCTTATGTCCTTATCCTGTCTGTGCAGGGCGGGGAAGAAGGGAAATCTCCTTTCCCGGGAAAACAGAAGACAAAATGTGGGAAAGCCACGGACATTTCCTTCTTTCCCTTCAGAATCAGGAAAGTCTTTTCAACACAACCTCCTGATTTCAATTCTTGTGGAATTTCCCCTGCTTGCTTCTCTTTGGAAGAGTTTCAGATGTAGGGGTGATCCCAAAAAAAAAGAGTCCTAAATTGGGGAGGATAGATACCCAAAGGGGTGTTCGGTGGGTGTCTTAGAAGTGATTTGGGTGAACTTTGGATCCCGCACAACGCACAAGACTGGATTCACACACAACATCAAGAGCTTCTTTTCCACGACCCAGGATTCAATGATATCCTGAGATGTAATCTTCTCGCTTGACAAAATGAGCACTCACCCTTTATTGAAATTTGGGCCGTGTCAGTGTGTCCCTATGTATACCTCTATATAATGTATGTATCCTCAGTCCAAGGTTTTGTTTTGGGTTTTGTTTTGTTTTTTTAGCCCTGGTTGTGTTCATCTTGGTCAACACGAACTGCGGTTAAAACAGAATGAGATTGTGAAGTGTGCGTTTTTGAAATTTTAAACAATCCAGATTTTCCTTCTTCCACGCCTTCATCTTGTCCTGATTTTTAAATAAGACCCCATTCATTTATTTTTATATTCATTATTTTAGAAGTTCAAGCGCCTTCGCCGTGAGGTGATGGCTAAAAGGTGCCCTTGGTCTATCTGTTTCTCTAGGCCCTATTTGTTCTCCCTCGCCCACTCCCTTCCTGAAAATAAAACCTCAGGGAAAGGACAACAACATCCTTTCTAAAGGGCATTTTAAAAGGCCTTCTTCTTGACATCTTCTCCTGCCCTTCTGAGCTCTCTCTCCTTCCAGGATCTTACACTATATCTATGGGAGGGGTTTAACATTATTATTATTATTATTATTATTATTATTACTTGGTGAAAAGGGGAAAAAGCAATGACTCTCCTACCTTTTTGCTGAAAACACTCCCTATTGCTCCCTATTTTTCCCCCGCGCTGTGGCAATGAGACAGACCTTTTAAAAAGCTGATCGCAGCTGTTCAAATACAACATCATTGTCAGGTTAAGGGAGGCTGGCTTTTCCGGTGCGGCTGGCCCGGAGGATTTCAGCCATCCTCGGACATTTCTGCTTTGGAAATTGTGGCTCTCCCTTTGCCCTTGTTCCTGGGGGATTGGCTTGGAAATAAGGGAAGGAAAAGAGGAGATAAATCGGGGCTGGGTGGGTGCTGATGAAGAGGATAGTGCCAGAGCCCGGCGTGTTTGTGTGTCTGAGGGAGAGAGAAAAAGAGAGAAGGAAGGAAAGAAAGAAAGAAAGGGGGGTCTCTCTCCTTCTCTTCCCCCTTCTTCCTTTCACCCCCACCTTCCATTTAAGATCATTACCAGAGCCATTGCTAAGATTTTGTCTGAGCTGGGCGAGAAACAAAAGTGGAGGTCACGATGCTCCTGCTTCGGGGGCGGCTCTTTATGCCTTGGCCAGCAATTCCCCTTCTTCTCCCTCCTCTCTTCCACCCCAAAATCCCCCTCCAAACGAGACGCCAGGCGACCCACCGAGTTTCAAGCATCCCCCACACCCCCTCGGCCTGCCTGCCTGCCCTTTAAGACTTTCCCCGTGAAATCTAATCAGGGACTCCATTCCCCATCCACGGCTCCTGCCTAATCCTTATTTACACTGAGCAGAAGTGTCCTCGAAATATCCCAGTAGTCCCATCTCTCTGGGTTTATTTTATTCCATTTTATGGGCGCCTGTCTCTCTGGCTGCAACGCTGGGAAGGAAAGAAGAAGCAGGGGGTTTGTCCTGTTTGGTTTGTCCTGTTTTGCATCCTCTGGGGTCTGGCATTGTTTAATGAACCCCTTCCTTTTGATCCACAGGATGCTTCCCTTCCTAGATATGAGGTATGAACCCCCCCCCCCCAGTCTTTGCCTATAACAATCTCCCATTATTTTGTTCTAGGCAAAGGCAGCCCGGCTCCTGAGCAGCCCATTGATCCCAAATCACCCCTAGTTTATTTTAAAAATAAAAACAATATAGTATCAAATAAAGGCTCTGAGAAGAAAGAAGGGGGGGGGGGTGTCTGGAGGAAATGAGGGCCAGGTTTGGAAATTTGTGTGACACCATCTAAAAGGTGAATCAACATCTCTTTGGGAAAATGGATTCCCTGAGTTAGACCTGGCCGTGTTTTAAGGCCACTCCGGTTCTAAATCATATTTAAGATGGAATTGTAGTAATTAACATTACAATAAATAAATCAATATTGTGCCATAAATGAGATATACAAGCGACATTACCGCAAAGGTTTCCCTCTTTACAGTCTCGTATTTTTTCGCCAAAAGGGCGAAACCCCCCAAAAAGCTCCATTTATAACTCGATTACTATTTGCAGTAAAATATATGTTGACATCACCCCCTTTTCTGTCTTAATAAATAATAGAAAATAAAACCTGGCGAAGAAAGTCGTTACTTTGAACCTTAATTTTTAACCCTTCAGGTTGATTCTGCTCGACTGGACCATTTTTTCCCTCCTAGTCCCTCCTCTTCTTTTATTTTAGTCACTATTTTTAGTGCAATTAGTTATATTTTCAGGAAAAGGGGGGGGGAGGTAGAGACTGCCCCAAAGTGGGAGACACACAAATGTGTAAACATTACAATGGACCGAAATGAAAATCTGTTCCCCAAATATTGTTTGGAAGGGGATATTATTATTATCATTATTATTAGAGAAATAGACATCCGAGAAAGCTTTATAAGGCTTCGTCCCTTCATTTGAACATTTCCTCTGGTGAAAAAAGCTCGCCTAAACAGAAATCCAAATAATTTCATCTTCTCCAGCTATAAGAGTTTTGGGGCTTTGAAAAAAGGAAAGCCATGCTCCTTTCCTTTCTTTTAACACCGTAACAATCCCACTTTTCTGTTTTCTTAGCCTCTCACTCTAGGGCTGAAAATGATTGGGATTCCTTGGGGGGAGGAAAGAGAGATCCCTTCTGATATCTTCAGCCCTGGTACCAATCTCACTAGGATTTTATTTTCTCTCATTATATTTGCTGGATAATTCAATAGTGGAATTTCCCCTCCCTTCCCGCTATGCAGGTATTTGTGCATTTGGTAGCTATCTATAAAAGACATCTCTCTATGGCGGACTCCCATTTTGCCTTTTTTTAAAATC
The DNA here is from genome assembly GCA_030556195.1 of Anolis apletophallus. NCBI lineage: Eukaryota > Metazoa > Chordata > Lepidosauria > Squamata > Anolidae > Anolis > Anolis apletophallus. The sequence goes on along the minus strand of JARBWK010000002.1, from coordinate 159,744,459 downwards.
AGGGGGCCCTTTGTTTGTGGAGGCGTCCAGTTAGGGAAACAATTTCATACACAATTTCATACACAACTCGCCTTTCAAAGGTTCTCACTCTTATCTGGGTGGGATTGGGCTCCTTCTTGACGCTTATCCTTCAACATTTAATTTTCAGAGAAAGAGAGAAAACAGAGGATGATCTGCTCGGGCAAATAATGCAGTTTGGGCTGTATTACATGGTCAGGGCACCACGATATTGTTGGAACCAGATAATGTGAAATTCATTTTCCACATTTCTCTTCGTCCCAGCAATATAACACAGTTTGAACTGCATTGAGAGGCAATACATGGTCAGGACACCACCATATTGTTGGAACCAGGAAATGTGAAATTCAGTTTCCACGTTACTCCTGGTCCCGATAATATAACACAGTTTGGACTGAATTGAGCTGTATTTACTTTCCACATTACTCCTGGTCCCAATAATATAACACGTTTTGGACCGAATTGAGCACTTTTTGATATAAGAATAAGGGACAGGTATCTAAAAATAGGGAATTTTTCACAAAAAATAAGGGACACTTCATAAAAAACTTGAAAATCAATTGACGAGTTTCAAGTGTTTATGAAGTGTGCCTTATTTTTGTGAAAAATTCCCTATTTTTAGGTATCTGTCCCTTATTCATGTGGCAACCCTAGCTGTATTATATGGGTCTATAGTGCCAATGTAGTACTCAAACTGCATTATTCGGCAGTGGACAAGTGTTACATGGTCAGGGTACCACCATATTGTTGGGACCAGAAATTGTGAAATGTGAAATTTAGTTTCCACATTGTTGGGAATCCCAACACACATTCCACATTACTCCTGGTCTCAACGATATAACACGGTTTGGACTGCATTGAGATGCATTATATGGGTCCATACTGACCATTTAATATTCAAACTGCAGTGTAGATCCAGCCGGAATAATGCTATGGTCTCCCTTTTAGGTAGACATGAATAATAATTTCTCTTAAAAATGGTTTTGAGGCACATATAAATAAAGGATAGCCTCCTGGAGATGGAGGCAGGGAGAGACAGAAATACGACACAAAACTCATTTCAACATTCATCACCAACCAAAAAGAAATATTGAGCAACCTTGAGGGAAACAAAGAAATAATCTGGATCCATACAACTATCAGAAACGCCTTAAGATATCTTAAGATACAAATGTCTAGAGGTTCCTTTCTCCAAACAAACAAAAATGCAGCTTCGACTAATTTCAAAAGCCTATATTCGACTAATTTCATAAGTAGCATATACCCATCGCTATATATCTGTAAGACATATTTCGCTCCAACAACAAAGCTGTTTTTCTTTGAGGAAGGCCCTGGTATAAACGTTTCATCCTCCTGTTATCTTTTCAAGACTTGCAAGTGGAATATAAACAGGGGGAAAGAAGGGGGAAGCAAACATTTGGCACGTTTTCTCTACCCTTTCTCAAAATAAATTCATTATAGGACAAGATGCCATTGATTCTGGGTTTCAGCGGCCAAAAGATCATTTCAAGACCCCGACTCTGGGCTTTTTTGTGTCTCCTAGTATTTATTTCGGGCTGATAGGACTCTTTCTAGGTATCTGGATAACAATGAACTTCTGCAAACAAAAACAGACCAAAGGAATGCTCTTCCAAAACAAAGAGCCCGCAGCTCCTTTCCCAGAAATGACTTTGAATGTGTCTGGTTTGTCAGACAGGGATCCTCGCCGAGAAAAGGCGGAGAAAGCCCACCTTGAAGCAATTTTGGTCTTTTTGTGTGTGTTTCCTTTCCTGGAAAAAGGACATCTTTGGAGCAAAAAAAGGTTTTCCAAAACAGAACCTAAATCCAGAGGGAAATTTTCCTTCCTCAAAAAACAAAACAACATTTTAAAGCCTTGGTTGGTATTCTATCTATCCTTTCCTTTGTCTTCTATATACGAGGGGAAAAAAAACACATTTTCAATAACGGGTCAAGGTGACCAGATAATATTCATTTTCGTAAAAGAACTGCTTGGTTCCTTGTAGTCGGTACTTTTAATTTATTTTTAAAGAAAATATACTTCCAAAAAAACCCCCAACCCTCCTGAACCCATTTCCCCCTTTATGATTTCCTCAAACCCTGACTAGATTGTCTCAAACGGGTTATGATCTTCCTCCTTCATGGAAAGGAAGCCTTGCCTCCAAGTGTCGCCTGGCATTGATATTCTTTGGCTGTTGCGACTGCACTTTAAAAATAAACAATTAGTGTTTGATTCTGCTGAGGAAATACAGGAGATAAACTCACCCTTTCCTTAAAATGGGAGAATAATCCTATGCATCAAATTGTAAAAGATTATGACCCCAAATATTTTTAATGAAATACGCCTTGTTCGTGTCATAGTTATGAGTTACTTGCTCCATAAATCTGCTTTATGCTCTATTTTCTCATTTTCCAAAGCCCTCAAATCTATAGTTGCTTATATATTAGATATTTTATTAGTTGCAGGAGTATTGCGGGGTGGAGGGGGAGAGAATACACTTGAACATCAAGACAATTATGCATTCCGGAATATGAGCGCGCCCTCTTGTGGAATTTAGCAAAAGGGCACCCAGACATATCTTTGAAAGATCATTATGGCTGGGATTATTTCCATTTCCTATTCATTTTTCTCACATAAGGGCGATGGTGGATTTTTTTTCATTCCTTAAAAGAAAGTTTAGCCATGCAGAAATAGATATTTAGAAATGCACAAACACACAAGTAGCTGGAAAATTTAGAATAATTCTTAAAATATATATTTGGGGTGTTTTTCTGATCGAAATATACACGTAACGCTGAAAGATTTTTTTAAAACCTGCTTCAGGTGTCTGGAAGTGTAATGACTCCTATTTTTTTTACCCAGGTTAAAAAGAAATTTGATAAATATCACTTTTTTCTAATAAAAACACTATTTTCCTCTTCAGAAAATTATTTTAGGGGGGGGAGCCGTTATTTCACGTGTTTCCTATTCAGTACAAACCTCGATGTGCGAAAATTGCTGTTTGAAAATAATAATAGATATAAACTTCATTTGCCTAGTTGTGGGCGGAATGTCAGGAGAGAATGCTTCTGGAACATGACCAGACAGCCCGGAAAACTCACAGCAACCCAGTGATTCCTGCCATGAAAGCTTTCGAAAACACATTATCTATATAAATATCTTGTTGTAATATATATCTATCTATCTTGTATCTATCTCTCTATCCATCTACCTACCTAGCTCATTCATATCTCAAAGAATTCATTCATCCAGGAATGAATTCTAAGGCCCCTTCCACACAGCTGAATAAAATCCCACAATATCTGCTTCGGAAGGGGAATATATGGCAGTGTGGACTCAGATAACCCAGTTCAAAGCAGATCTTGTGGGATTTTCTGTCTTGATATTCTGTGTTATAGGGTTGTGTGGAAGGGCCCTGGGTTGCGGCTCTCCTCTCTAGCCCCAATATTTATTTTTAAGCCTTATTTGCCGTTTAATGACCCAAGTTCTGTAATTAGTTACCAAAATGGATACCAAATAATGTTTATTTTATTTTATTTTGGTATTGGTTTTGGTTTTTGCGGGGACTTAAGTTTGGAAGGAATCCATTGCTATACTTGGGAGGCGAAAGGGATAATTAGCTACAGGAAACTAAAAGAGTGTTTTCTTTTCCCACCTCCCTTTGTTTCTTTTTAAAGAAATTAGTCTCCTGAAACAAACAGAAAATGTTCTCTGAGAGAAACAATTAGCCCAAGGGTGGTTTTCCAAATGGAAACTGGGTTTTGGAAGGGAGTGCTGGCGTGGGCGGCTCTGTGGCAAGAAGCGTGTTGATGCGTGTGCGTATGTGTGTGTGTGCATCTGCGTGTCTGCGAGGCGGGGAGGTGGGGCGGGAAGTGAGCAAAAAGCGGGGAAAGAAGCCTAGAGAGTGAGTAGGTGTGGTCGAAAATAAGAGAGGAACCTTTAAGGCTCCTAATTATTCAGACGGGTTAAAGGTGATGACCTTGACATCCTGGAAGTTCAAAGGCAGAGGAGTATGGTTTTGCTTCCCAAAGAGTTTTAAATTTTGATTTTTGCCACTAATTACCTACAACCCCCCTGGTTTAGGGTTTTATTTTGGTGCCTTTCCCCCTTCATTTCATTCCTCTTAGTTTGGCCTTGAATGGACGGAAGAGAATGAGAGACCAACTCCTTCTTCCTTAATGTTGGAGTCTCCCCCTCCCTTTAAAAAAAAGCCAAATCCTTTTTTCACTCATCCCCTTTATTGCACATTGCGGAAATCTCTTTGCGGCCCACCAGAAGGTGTACAATATAACCCAATTAAGCTGTTTAGACCCTGGGCTTTTATGGTGTCGTCTAGACAGTTCAAGGTTTTGTAAACAGCGAGCAGCATCTAAAGTGGGAGAGAAGGATCCCTACCCAATTCTTCTGGGGTGGGTGGGTGGTGGGTGAGGGGAAATAATAACCTTAATGTGTAATTAGTCGTGCTTTCATTGGCTTGTTTATTTATATCATATGTACAGGTAGAGAGATGCCTTGTAAAACATTGGCTCCCAGTACATTAGTTCCGCCCATGTGGCCTAAGTTAGTTTGGGAGGCAGAAATGGTATCATTGCAAAAAGAAGAAGCACTCAGTTATTTCCTTATCCCTGCTTAATCATTTTAGACTAGGATATTAAAACTAGATTAAACTAGTTTGGGATTTTTAAAATTTATTTAAAACATACCTCCTACTTTGGGTCGATTCAGAATATTACTTTTATGAGCCCTTTGCTAAGCCCTCTGCCTTTACTGGGGTCAAACACTTCCTTCATTGAATGCGATGGACCGTGGATGGGCCCTTCCACACTGCCCTGTATCCCAGAATAATATCAAGGCAGAAAATCCCACATTATCCGAGTGTGGACTCAGATAACCCAGTTCAAAGCGGATGTTGTGGGATTTTCTGCCTTGATATTCTTGGATATAAGGCTGTGTGGAAAGGCCCCCAGAATCTCAAGGCAGAAAATGCCACAATATCCGCTTTGAACTTAGTAATCTGAGTCCACACTGCCATATATTCCAGTTCAAAGCAGATTTTATTGAGCTGTGTGGAAGGAGCCCTAGCTTGGGTCCTGGGTTGACAAGGGGACCTAAAAGGTTGTCTTATTCTTATTATATTACTAATATATAATATTATGTGGCCATGCAGCTTGGAAAACTCACAACAACTCGAACCTAAAGTTGTCTTGTTTTTAAAGGGCCCGATCTGCGGAATACCCTACTCTTTTCTATCCTCAATATTGGTGGTCTGCAGGCGGCCATGTTGCATTTGCCTTCAATGCGCCACCTGGTTACAACTGCAGCTGTGGTTGACCTCTCTGTACGGATTTTCCGAATTAAGGAAAAGGGGTAGATGGGTTTGTTTTGGGAAAGGTGTAGGGGGAAAGGATGAGGTGGAAGGAGGACCACGCTTTCCCCTCTGAACCCCTTCATTCCCTTTGGACACAGGCAGGAGCAAGACCAAGGAAGTCCTTGAGCGATGGCACTGCAGATCAGGCACAGGAAAGACCAGGCGTCCAACTGTACTACCATCCATTTATTCACGTGAACAAGACAGCGTCCCATGCTTTTTAAAACAATGTCCATACCAACCACAGATGTATATCTTTACCAGTGTATAGATATATATCCAGGGTACATTGCCCTTCTTTTCCACCGCCACCCCATTTTAAAAAAAACAACACACTCAGGGGAAAGAGGAATATTCTCATCTCAAAGCCAACCGAGAGGAAAGTGGGGTCCCCTGATGTCCTTCTATACATTTGGGACCGGCTTTTATCCCAACCCTGAAAGGATGGAGGGAAAGGAATCCAAACCCACAGGTGATTGTTCAGTTGAAAGACAAAATAATAATATAATAATAAGAATAATAACAACAACAACACACGACAACATTAGAAGGGAGTATTGGATTTACCCCGTTTCCCCTTGAAGGGGATCCTGCTTCTCCACCAAACCCCCGAGATCTCCTGGGTGGCAGGCAAAGGTGGTTGGGAAGAGCCCAGAGTCGTTGCCCACGAAAGCCACGGGGTCTGTCCTCGGGCCGAGTGTCCTGTAAACCTCCTGGTGCCCGGTGAGGCAGGCAGGCCGAGAAAGAAGAGGGCGCCCACTCCTTCCTTTCCCCCAGACATCCCATCCCCGGGGGTCCCCCCTCAAAACAAGGGGTTCCCCGTGAAGTATTGCAGTCGATCCCTGTTCAGTTTCTTTTCTTTCATCCTTCGGTTTTGGAACCATATTTTAACCTGTCGATCCGTGAGGTTCAGCATCCGAGACAACTGGAGTCTTTTTTCTTTGTTGATGTAGACGTTGAAGAAGAACTCCCGTTCCAGTTCTCTGATCTGGTACTTGGTGTAAGGGCACCTCTTCTTCCGAGATCGCTGAGGGGGAGCTGGACATTTGGGGTGGGGAGAAAAGAGGAGGAAGAGGAGGAAGAATAAGAACGAAAGTGAAGCCAGTGGCCCCATTCAGACCCTTTCCCAAAAGCCACCACCATGCACAAGAACGTGGACTTGAGTCCAGCTCTGTCAACCTGCCCTCCTGCAGGGCGAGCACGGCCCTTTCCCTCACTCTCTGAAAACATCTGAGGAGTTAGTTTGGGCCTCTCTGGAGAAAACTTTGGCAAAGTGGATTGGGAAGAGAACAATTAAAAAATAATAATAAGGGAAGAAGGGAAGGGGGAAGAAATAGCTTTATAGTATAAAGATAGTATAATATCTGAACTGGGTTATCTAAGTCCACACTCGGATAATGTGGGATTTTCTGCCTTGATTTTCTGGTATATAGGGCTGTGTGGAAGGGCCCCCGTAGTTCAAAACTTCACTTGGACAACATGCCTCTGCTCCTTTGGGGACTCCTATTTTGCAATTAAATGGCTCCGGAAGGAGAACTCTCCTTCTCTTTCCAAAGTTAACCCCCAAAGCAAATAAGATATAGGGAAAAGCAATAATCAATTTGTAATAAATTACTGAATTGATAAAATGGCTGCGTTGTCCTTATCATCCTCCCCATCGATACAAACACCATCACTTTATTGCTTCACAACCCCTAAATCCCCACTCTCCCCCCAGCCTACCTCGAAGCCTATCGCAACGGGTTTCCTATCGTAAACACGCTTTACAGCGGCCGAGGAAACCTTATAGGATATATAAAAGCCCTGTGGGTGCTTATAAAATGGCACGTAAAATTGGAAGAGGAAAGAGGGAGAAAGGACTGGGGCTTGACAAAGTGGGGTGGCCTGGTGCGCCCTCCCCTTCCCTCCTCCCTCTCTACAATTTTGGGCTTCTCCCTTTAAAAAAAAAAGGAGAAAGGAGAAACCAAAGACAACCCAAAGCATCAGGCCAAGGCTGTGCCCTTTCCTCCTCCTCCTCCTCAGTGTTGGCTTTTAAGAAAGCAAAAGCAGCCCGAGTTCCCAAGGCCCTTCCTCCTCCTCCTCCTCCTCCTCACCTGATCCAGGGGTCTTCTTCTCAGCCTCCCCCGAGGTCACTTCCTCGCCGCCGCCTCCTCCGGGGCTGGCTGCCCCCTTCTTCTCCTGGCTGGGAGCCGGAGAGCCGCCCGAGGCCTTGGGGTCGCCCTTCCTCTCGCCTCCTTCCGGGGTCTCCGGGTACGCCGTGACCCCTTGGCCGGCATCGTAGAACTGGTCGAAGCCTTGCGGGAGGATGCCGTTCCTGCCCACAGAGCTATAGAAGTTGGCGGCGTGGTAGAAGTGGGGGCCCCGGTGGGCGCCCCCGCAAACGGGGTCTGCCTTGAAGAGGACCTCCACCCTCCGCCCGGGGCCCGCCGCCGCCGGAGACAGGAAGTCCCCCCTGCCTTGCATCACCTCCTCGTAGTAGCTGCCGCCGGAGGAGCCGTAGTTGGAAGTGGCGGCGCCCCCTCGGTAGGGCCACTTGCCGCCCCTCGCCCCGCCGCCGTCTCCCGCGTTTCCTCCCGTGTAGTCCCTGAACCCTGCCACTTCGCGCACCGTTTGCACGTGGGGCGGCAGGTTGGAGGCGTAAGGGAAGGCCATTTGGCAGGAGGGCGACTGGGGCAGGAATGGGGGCTTGCCGGGGAAATCCGAAGGGGAGACGTAGTAGGCGGCGGGGAGGTACATGCTGGAGGCCCCGTGGCTGCCGCAGTCGTCAAAGTCGCTCATGTCTTCTCCTCCTCCTCCTCTTCCTCCCCCTCTTCCTCCTCCACCAGCAAGGAGCAGCAGCAGCCACAGCAGCAGCAGCCACAGAGCCCAGCGGCGCCCGGGAGCTGGCCAAGGAGCCCCATCTATCTGCCCCCGGAGAGAGAGTGGGCGGCAGCCGGAGCAGCCCCGAAGAAGGAGGAGGAAGTGGAGGAGAAGCTAAAGGAGGAGAAGCTAAAGGGGCTCCAGGAGAGGCAGGAAGGGGGGGAAATCCCACCGTGAGCTGCTGACGTGCAATTCATCTTGATTGATTCGAGGGGTAATTGTGTCACGTGATGGAGCCCAGGGAAAAATGTCCTTATATCTATATCAGACCCCCCCTTCTCCTTGCGCCTCTCCGCCTTGCCTTCTCTTCCTCCTTGCCTGCCTTGCTTCCCACTCTCCTCCGCCAAAAACCCTTCCCAAGTCACCCACTCACTCAGTCAGTCACTCAACCGCCCACCCAACCAGCCAGCCCCAAGGCACACACTCGTTTGGACAAATAGGACCATTCCCAGCTCTCCCCTCCACCCTTCCTTTCCCCAGCCCCTCCTCTCTTTCCCCCCTCCCTTCACCAGCCCTGGGGAGATGGGGAGCTAGAGGTAGGGTAATAGATCAGCAGATCACCTGAGCGTCCCATCTTTGTCGCCCAGGTACTCCCTTCCACACAGCAACAAACCCAGTCTGCCTGCAGGACACGTTCAATGACACCCAGGCCACCCTCCAGACGCAGAAAAAGACGGAGAGACAAAAAGAAAGGGGAAAGGGCACAGTCCCCAAGTAAGTAGGAAGGAATAGCTCGCCCTCCTCTGTATGCCTGCATGTCCTCTCCTCACTTGTTTCCAAAAAAAGCCATGTTTGGGAATACAACCAGGAAGGTGACTGAGTATTCCTCATCATATTCCTCAGAATTGAGGCATCCTTCATTCACACTAGGCATCACATTAACGGGATTGTTGCTCCACACTCAATCTTCAGCATGGGAAGAAGAGTTGAGAGGCACAAGCTGTTCCTGGGGCAAAAAGAAGGCTTCTCCCCCATCTCCTGGGCCCTTTACTCCCCTCAGGTCTAGGTCCTTCCTTGGTTGATTTGCAACCTCTACTTTCCCAGCTCAAAAACTCTCCACCCGAGGCAGTGGCCTTGCTGCTTCCCCTCCCCTCCTTTCCTAGAAGTCCAAACATTACTCTGGTTTCACTGTGTGGAAAAAAAACAAGAGAAAGAGAAAGAGAGAGAAGGGGTGGAAAGAGGGCTGGCTCCCCCGTGTCTGGGGATGTCTTCCCCGTTTCAGCAAGTGGGAGCCTTGGGGCGCGCAAAACACGGGGTTACATCAGACATATTTGGGTGGGGCGTATGAATCCCAAGCAAAGCCATTCGTTTCTGGAAGCAGAAGACCCGATCAATAGCTAAACGCCATGGTTTTAAGCTCAGGCAACGATCAATGTCATTTGAAGGAAATAAAGGGGGAAGGAGGGGGAGATCACGATATTTTTTTTGGGGGGGAGGGGACATTTTCCAGAGAGCCACACAGTCCATGTTTCTCGCCAATGCATTTGCAATGGCTTCTTCGCCTCCTCAAATCGGCCCCCTCCCTTCTTTGGCTGCTAGGCTTCCCAAGCGAATGGAATAAGGCAGAAAAATAAATAACACACACACAGAAATGCACATACCGAAATGCATCAGAGAAACAGAAAATCCAACAACAGGCAACACTATCCAAACATCTCTGCAAGGCCGGACCGTCTCTTTTTCTTCTCCTGCCCATAGTGCAATGTCAAGTTTAAACCCAAGACCTTCGGCTGCCGAAGAAAAGACACAAGCGGCCCTAAACTCAACAACAACCCGCAAATGTACAAATTTCCTCATTTGAGACCTTTCCAGGATGCTATAGGAGAAATAAATCCAATTCTTATCATCGTGGATGCTCCTTGTGAGAATCTCTATTTACTTGAAATTATTAACAATTAATCCTGGAGTAGGGATGAGGAAAAGCCGGACAAAGGAGAGAGAAAATAGGTGCTTTCAAGGCTCCTAATATGACTTTACGAAAAGAGGAAAAAAAGAAAAAGAAAGCAAACAGGAACCTTCCACTGCAACCTTGAAACGCCCTTGACGATAATGCCTTTCCGGCTGCTATTAAAACAACCCTGTTCGGTTCTGACACAAAGGGCCCTTTCCACACAGCCCTATGTCCCAGAATATCAAGGCAGAAAATCCCACAATAACTGCTTTGAACTGGATTATCTGAGTCCACACTGCCATATATTCCACTTCAAAGCAGATAATGAGGGATTGTATTCAGCTGTGTGGAAGGGGCCTTAGAGTGTCTTGAAAATCTTACTGGATTTGGTTGAGAGTCTTTCCAGCCTGCAAAAGGCTGGCGCAATTGTGCATATTATTTATCTGTGTAATACCAACACACAGAAGAACAGGAAGGAGAACGAGAGGCGAAGACTGTATTATGTTATGTGATGAACAGCAGCACAGGAATAGGCAGAAATCAGGGGTTGTTTACTGGCTGGGATAAATCAAGATATCTTCCAACAGCAGTGTACGCATTTTAGTGAGAAGAGGGAGGGAGGAAATGCATCCTGGTTAGGTTACCATTTGCAGCGACTGGCTGAGGCGTTGCGCCTCTTTGGCGCCCAATTCTAAACAGGCAGCAGAAATAATATCCAGTGGTCGATATACAAATAATGCCCACGCTAATCAATCTAGCCAAACCAATCTCAAAACCTGAATTTATTCTTTTCTATTTCGAAAATAGAGGGAGGTTAAATAAAGGAGAGAGAACGAATATGGCCCCTGATATAATTCATACCCTGTTGTCGAAGGGTTTAATGGCCAGAATCACTGGGTTGCTGTGAGATTTCTGGGCTGTATGGCCATGTTCCAGGAGCATACTCTCATGATGGTGCCTACCGCAGATGCAGGAGAAATGTCAGGTCAGAATGCTTCTGGAACATGGCCATACAGCCCGGAAAACTCACAGCAACCCAATAATTCACACCTCCGACCAAAAGGTCTCACATTATACTGGTGGGCTTCCTTGGTAGTATGGCGCCAGCGTCCACCTCTCCAGGAAACAAATGCACCACTGTGAGAGGCACCAGACCTCACAAAACACTTCTGGAGGTGCAGAGTGTCACCCCCTTTCGTTTGAATGCGCATCGTTGGTTTCTGCGCTCTGTTTTTTGCTGCAATGATGGACTCCCCCTCCCTTCCTCCCTCCTCCTTCTCCCCCCCCCCCCCCCAACGTTGACTGCGCAGCAAAGATGGCTCCTGCGCCTCCTTTAGCAATGGAACAAGAGAAGACCTCTTTCGCCTGGATGGTCTCTCTCTCGATCACACCAAGCCCTCGAGGAGCCGGCCATAGACAACCCCAATGCAAATTTCCATCACTTCAAGCTTAAATACAACCACATCTCAGGGAAAAAAACAACCCAACAACAAGCTAACCACGACCCTCTCCTTGGGCTTCAAGGACGCCTTAGCAAGACTCAACCAGATTCCACCATTCCAAGTTCAAGGACACTCCAGCCATCACGATTTCTTAATAAACACCATCCTCTAGAAATGGCGAGTTAAACAAAGCAGTACTGGGAGGGTTTCGCTGACCAAGAGGCGAACCTGGGTGGGGTCAATCTCTCAGCCCCTCCACCGCCTGAAACCTGAAGCAGTTCAGCCAACCACCTCCTCTTTCAAACTTCGAGAGGTCCACCATTTGCAAAGCGAAGCCCTCTCCTTCCCAAACCCACTCCCTTCCCATCCGGGGGACTTTACCGTGCGTCGTCTTGGAAGGTCTGCAGCCTCCTGGAACCAGTCGGGGTTTTGTTCCTGGGGACATCTCTCCCCCAAAAGAAAGCTTCCGTGGGAAACAAGGAAGCCTGGCATCTCGTCGTCCGTGGGGTTGGGTGGGGAGAAGAAGACCAGAGCGAGAAAGAGGGGAAAGGAAGAAGAGGAGGAGGAGGAGGAAGCAGATGTGTCTGGTCCGGCTGGAGATGGTGCCGCAATTTTGTGCCACCCAAGATAAGGCACTAACTTGACCTTAACTTTGTTATGGCGCCCCTAGTTATCTGGAGAACGTGAACAGACACTGTCTGGCAGCTCTCGTAAAAACTGACTGGAAGAAGCGATTCTGAGTCATTTCATTTATTGCCACTACGGTGCTGCAAGGAAGCCTCCCCCCACTCGCTCGCTCCCTCGCTCCCCCGCCCCCCCTTCTGCCAAACTTTAATTATTTATGCTCTTTTAGGAAACACAAAAGCGCCCAGAGCCCATTTGGAAGAATCCGGGGGACGTTCCTTTCGCCTTATCAAACTCCCAGGCATTTGTTGAAGCGGCCGGGGCTCAGCCTATCAGAGCCAAGGACCGCTCCCGGACGCCAGTGAGATGCGGGTCTGACTTGGAGGAGGAGGTGTAGGTACACATGCGTGTCAAGGACGGAGCTGGACTACCCTGCGTGGCTGGCCGTGCTGGGGATGCGCACCATTGTGTGTGAGAGCCAGTCAGAGAGAAAGAAAGGTGGGGTGGGGGCTACATCACCCCCTTACCCATCCACTCAACACAACACTAAACCAGACACAAAAGCATCCAAATATGCCTCATGTGCACCAGCAAAAGTACACATCCGAGTTTATTTTTCTCTTATAGATGCCGGAAAGCGATGGTGAAGCATTTCTGGAGTATTTTAGTCATGGATTGGGGGAAAGTGTAAAAAATGTGAATTTTTAAAATAAATTCAGAGGTAACCAGGGCTGCCATTCTTTACGGATGTCCCTCAGAAGATTACAACGAAAGATTACCTGGGAATAAACCAGCCTCGAGCAGTGCTTACTTCCAAATAAGTGTTTGCAACGGTAGACAGGAATAAATATTTTCCAAAAATGTTCCCTTGGATTCCAAAAATCGAATAGGCTTGTATGTACGGGTAAATGTGTGTGTGTGTAGCACCCAAACGCTTTTGTTCATAATTGCAAAGCAACCAGGATTGTTTAGGAGGAAATAATAGTGAGTCACCCCACTTGCCTAGTTTCCAACGGACCTCACAATCTCTGAGGATGCCTGCCATGGATGTGGGTGAAACGTCAGGAGAGAATGCTTCTGGAACATGGCCAGACAGCCCGGAAAACTCACAGCAACCCAATAGTGAGTCGAATCTTCCCTCTATTAGCGATCCAGTTACCTGTCGCCAAATTACCCCATACCATCTACACCCTATTGTTTTTTGGTGTCTGAGCCCACATCATCCATTGCAAAGCAGAGGACTTAGCTTCGCCTAAAGAATGAAATATATAATTGTAGAGCTGCTTACCTGGTATTGTTTACATGGTGTGTTTCTACATCTCCGAATGAACCAGAGGGTTTTTTTAAACATATACAACGTAGTCAAACAAGGCGTATGTATTTCGCTAATTTAAATAATAAAAAATACGTGGATACAATAACTACACATAACGGATATATGGTTGTTGTTGTTTTTTTGCTATCTCTGCCACACTTTTAATATCATTTTACTTCGAATTTGACAAATCGTGCATTATTATTTTTATATTTTTATCTGTTAGGATATCGTGTTGCAAAACTCAATAATTCAAGGTTTGCAAGAAGTCATTTAATTTCCAGAGTTAAAAGTTGAGGGGGGGGGGGAGACTCACTCCCTGCTTTTGTTGTTCATTTTTAGCCAGAAATACGATTGGAAAATGTAAAATGGGTTGCTAGGAGTTTTCCGGGCTGTATGGCCATGTTCCTGTTCATCTGAGGATGGCTGCCATAGATGCAGAGGAAATGTCAGGAGAGAATGCTTCTGGAACATGGCCGCACAGCCTGGCAAACTCACAGTAACCCAGTGATTTCGGCCATGAAAGCCTTCGACAACACAAAATGTAAACTGTTATGGAGAAGATAACATATAAATATTTAAAAAGGAGATACTCTCGACATTATTTTCTTTAAGAAACCCAATCTAAATTTTCGATATTTTAAAAATCGTCCACAACTTTTTTCATTATTTTAGAGTGAAACCTAGAGGTCGAAATTTCAATTAAATTAGTAACATTAAATAGGTTAATTTACAGGTTATTTCGGCTTTATTTTGGCTGCATTATAGCCATCACTTTCCAGAAGCGCCTTTTCCCATTTTGAAGCATTATGAAATATATAATTTAAATAAATCAGCAAAAAGGGGGGGAATTAAAACTCTCTTTCCTCTTCATTTTTTTAAAAAATAGATTCAAATGCCTGCGTTCGGAATAAAAGAAATCGTGACATAATATAAACCTGGCAAATCGTCCAATATGTTATTAATATGTATTAAGTGTATTAATTAATACGAAAGCTTTACATTTCTCTAAAGATATTGTGTCCAGCCATAACGCCACTGTCCGCATTTGCATGATTCTCCTCCACACAACGCTTGGTTTGAGAAATACCTTTATAGAAAATTTCAAGGGTGCAAAATTAAACGAGTCTCCCCATTAACACTTGAAACCACACTTGATAATCTCTCCTCTCCCGGAAATGGTGTGGACGATTTCTTTGTAATTTTAACATCTCATGTATAATTAATTATATATGCCATAATTCCATTTTTTCCCGAAATCCGGGATTGGAAGGGAAAGGGAAGAGATTAAATTAAATTACCCCTCTTTAATGTCTTTACATAAGAAAGTTTTGCTAAATTCTCAAGTATTCACTCCCCTTTCCGCCATAATAGCAAGCAACCAAACCAGACTCCTTTTCCAGGACCACACAAAAGGGAGTCAGACAGTAGGCTGTCACCCCGACCTTGAGGAATTTGGCAAAGGCTGGTAATTGTGTTCGTAATCTCGATTCCCAAATAGATGCTTTGAAAAATGGAGCAGAAATCGGTCGCGTGGGGAAAACACGGGAAGGAGGAAAGAGCTGCAGGACCCAGGGACCCGGTTATCTCTCCTCGTGGGTCCTTTTGTCTCCGGTCAGCCTTTCATTTTTCGAGTAAGCTTTGGGCAAGGCCAAAGTCATCATGCCAAACAGGAAAGGAAGGCTACAAGGGGAGTCAAAGGAGGGAGGGAAGGAGGGAAGGAGCGAGAGCCAAGGGCAACTAGGACGATCTTGGAGGCGCCTCCTCGCAGGAGAACAAATGGCAGAATGGCCTTGGCGGGATGGGGGGGGGTAGGGTGGGTCCAAGGGAGGAGAGAGAAAGCGACAGACAAACAGACAGATAGACAGAAGGAGGGAGGGGGAGAAAGCATCGTTTGGGGCTTCCTCCTCACAGGGATAAAAAAACAAGACCCACTTCCACTTGCTCTGAGAGAAAACCAAGTCTGTTTTCCTTCCCTTTTGACAAAGCAGGGAGTGGGAGATGAAAGTTTATTTACTGGCCCACCACAAAACACACTCCGTCAGAGTTTCCTTCCTTCCCTTGCCATGTAACAGCATCGAGGACCCAGTCCAAAATGGTGTGAGGCCTTGGAAACAGACATAGAGGACAAAGACAGGTACCAGAAGTGGATCCAGGAGGCGAAGTGTGGATTCCTGGCGTAAAACAAAACCTCCCTGAAATCCGTGAGCAGTGGCGACACTGCTTTCTTCTGAGCCCCCAAGAGAGAAGGCTTTTCCTGAATGTGTGTGCAAATAGAGAGACGGAGACCTCTTCCACGCAGCTGAATAAAATCCCACATTATCTGCTTTGAACTGGAATATATGGCAGTGTGGACTCAGATAACTCACTTCAAAGCAGATATTGTGGATTTTTTTGCCTTGATATTTTGGGTTATAGGGCTGTGTGGAAGGACACAGAGAAAGAGTAGACCTGGATGTGGACTGATTCCACCCGCAAAGTTTGCTCCACGCTTTAGAACAAATTGTCCTTTCAGAGTCAGAGGTAAAGGCGATTTCAAGAAATACATATATTTGCATCCCCAAACCTACACATTCTCTAACTCTTGGGGGCCTTCCACACAGCCACAATATCAAGGAAGAAAATCCCACAATATCTGCTTTGAACTCTGGGATCTGAGTTCAAAGCAGCTAATGTGGGATTTTATTTAGCTGTGTGGAAGAGGCCAAAGAGACACGCAGAAAGCACCCCATCTTAATCCCAATCCCCCATTTCCTCGCTGGGCCTTTTAAAGGTGATTAGATTTGTTGCATTGAACTCAACCCCCATCCAAAGCAAAACCATAATGGAGGAAGTGAAACCAGTCCTTGAGGAGCCTTTGTTACAGTCAAGGCAGCTCAGCAAGTTTAGCGTCTTTCTGTCTCAGTGAGAAGAACAGCAGAGAGGTTGGATCAACATTGCCATATAATGCTGTGTAGTTTGAACTACATTATATGGTTCGGTGTGTTGCAGGTTTTTTTTTTAAAAGAGAAGGCATTAAAAGTAAATCAGCAACAAAATATAGCACTTTCAGCAGAGGAGAAGCTTCAATGACATTTAAGTCAGGCGTAGAGCCATATAATGCCCACCTCTGCAGATCAAGCTGCATTATATAGATCTACGCTGGCCTTTCAAACTGCATTACATGGACCTATGCTACAGTTCAAACTACACTGCACTATGTATTGTCGAAGGCTTTCATGGCCGGAATTACTGGGTTGCTGTGAGTTTTTCCAGGCTGCAAGGCCATGTTCCAGAAGCATTCTCTCCTGACGTTTCGCCTGTATTTATGGCAGTCATCCTCAGAGGTTGTGAGATCTCGCAACCTCCGAGGATGCCTGCCATAGATGCAGGCGAAACGTCAGGAGAGAATGCTTCTGGAACATGGCCTTGCAGCCCGGAAAACATACACTGCACTATATTACAGTGTAGATCCAATCAGAGAGAGAGAAAGAGGTTCTCCGAGAATAGTTTTGGGGATATTCTGGGCTCCACCCCCAAGTGCGCCCATTTCCATTCCCTCATTCTTTCTCTCTCGCTCATAGGCAAGATTTAAGAAATCGTGTTTCATACGTTTGAGTTGTTCCTAGTCCAAATAGTCCACCAGGGAGAGAGGAAGGGAGACAGAAAGTGGAGAAGCAAGCAGGGTTCTCCTGCCAATGCAACAACTGCTCCAGGGTGTGTCTCATCATCTTTGTGCTACAATGGGAAGGCATCTTTTTAGGTAGCTGCAAGGGGCCTCGTCCAGAGGCAAGTTCACGATTAAGGGGCCGGACGAGGCCAGGGGCGGCCCCTCCCTCCCTCCTTGCCTCCCTCCCTCGGGTGCGCGCCTGCGCCCTGGCCTCGCGCCCCTCAGTAGAGCTCCAAGGCCTGCTCGCGCCGGGCCACGCGCTTCTTCTTCATGCGCCGGTTCTGGAACCAGATCTTGACTTGCTGGTCGCTCAGGCTCAGCCTGTTGGACAGCTCTTTCCTCTTCTGGCGGTTAATAAACTCGTGGAGGAGGAACTCGCTCTCCAGCTCGGAGATCTGTTGCTTGGTGTAAGGCTTTCGCTTCTTCCTGGCGGACCTCCCTGGGGCTGGACACCAAGGCGAACCTGCAACAGACACGACACGCGTGGGTGGGTCAGCAGGCGACAGAGAAAGAGAGAAGTCAGGACAGAGCCCTTCTCGCCTTGCTTGCTCTGGGTCCAAGGAGTCCCGGATGAGCAAAGAACTGGGTGCTTTCGTGCTGAAATCACTGGGATGTTGTATGATTTCCGGGCTGTATGGCTATGTTTTAGCAGCATTTTCCACTGACGTTTCCTCTGCATTTGTGGCTGGCGTCTTCAGGGGAAAATGCTGCAAGAACACGGCCATACAGCCCGGAAATCACACAACACCCTTCTCGGGGGCACTTTGTTAGACGGCTGCATTTTCTTCAGGGATGAAAGCCCTTAGCCAGAGACCCCCGTCTACACGAACTATTTAATGCACTTCAAACTGTGGCGGCCAAGTAACAATCTCCCACATGAAAACCGCAGAAAAGAAAGCCCTCAATGCGTATCAGTGCTCTGTGGTTGGTGCCATCACCACTCGAGCCTCAGGATTTTCACAGACTTTGAAACCACATTGTTCTAGAGGGCATTGAATGGCCAGTGTAGACGGGGCCGAAGGGAGGGGGAAAGAGCCTTCCTGGAAGCCGTGGCCTCGGGGCTTTTCCTCCTCCCTGGAAGTTGCCGGGACCCCGGGAAAGATGGCGGCTGTCCTACCCTGGGGCGGCAGGGAGGCGCGGAGGCCGGGCAGGGTCAGGTTCAAGTTGAGGGCGGCGCGGCGAAGCTCCGAGGCGCCGGGCTCCGCATCCAAAAGGCCAGCGGCGGTGGGCCATCTCCTCCTGGCTTCTTCTTTGAGCGCTTTGGCCGGAGAAGGCAGCCTCTTCGCCATCAGGGCCTGCCCAACCCAAGCTTCCTCCTCCTCTTCCTCCTCATCCTCCTCCTCCGCGTAGTACTTGTGGGTCCCGTGGCGGGGCAGGTAAGGCGCGAGGGGCTGGGGCGAGGCGCTGCCCAAAGCCTGGCCGCCCGCCGTGGGGCTTGATCCGCCGCAGGTCCACGCGAGGGAGCTCCGCGGGAAGGGCAGCTGCGCAGGGTGGCCCCCGTTAGCCCCCCTCAGCCCCGGGAAATAGAAGGCCTCGGGGGTGGGGGCCGCGGGCAGGTTCAGCATGGAGCCCACGCAGCCTGGGCGGCACAGGCTCCGCTCGCACATCTCCAGCCATGCGCCGCGGGGCAGCACTCCGCTCCGCTCCATCCGGGGCTTAAAGGCGGCAGGCCGGGTCCCAGGAGGGCCGGAGGAGGACGAGGAGGCCCCGGACGGCCCAGAAGCGCCTTTGGGCGACCGGCATTTCGCAGCAAGAGAAGTCCTCAAAATGGGGCGAGAGAAAGAGAGAGACCCAAGGCATAGAGGAGGAGGAGGGGGGAGAAAAGGGAGAGGGGAATGGGGAGGGAGAGAAGGGGTCTTTCTAGTCACGGGACGCCGAGGGCAACCGAAGGGGGGGGGGGAGGAAGAGGAGGGGGCTGCCCCAATGGCAAAGTATAAGGGGGACCCTCCCTTCCCTTGTTCCAGGACTTGAACCTCCACCTTCCCTTCCTGTCGGGCTCCAGGAAGATTGCCTCGCTTTTTCTGCCTCCTCCGCTTCCCTCGTTTGAATTCGGATTTCTTCCCAGAGTTAGGCTGGATGTACACTGACATAAAACAATATGAACTATCTTGATTATATAATACAGTGTAAACTGCATTTCATGCTAGTTTGTTTAGTTCTCTGTGTGGGATCTAGATCGTTCATATTGGTGTATGTGTGCGTGTGTATATATACACACACAAAGACGTATACACATATGCATACATACATATACACACATATGTATATGTATATACATCTACATCTACATCTATATCTATATCTATATACATACACATTCAGTATTTGGGTGGAGATACTGGGAGAGTGAAGATATTATTGATATATGGTAATAAAGCAGAAATCAAGGTGCATAGATGCCCACACAACATGTGTGTGTATTTTTGAGGGAGAGAGAATACATTGCTGTATTTGGTAACAAAACAAAAACCAAGGTGTAGTTTTGTATATAGGTACATGCACACCTACCGTGTGTGTGTGTGTGTGTGTGTCCGTGCAGGATTTTTGAAAGTGAGCGAGTGAATATATTATAACATTTGGCAACCAAGCAGAAATGAAGATGGGTAGATGCCCATACAACATGTGTGTATAGAGGGTTTTTGAGAGAGAGAGAGAGAGAGAGAGAGAGAGAGAGAGAGAGAGAGCACATTGCTGTATTTGGTAACAAAACAAAAACTAAGGTGTATTTTTGTGTATGTGCGTAGATGCACATATACCTCATGTGCGTGTATAGAGCGTTTTTGAAAGAGGGAGTAAGTGAATGTATTATTGCATTTGGTCATAAAGCAGAAATCAAGATGCATATTTATGTGTGTGCAAAGAGAAAACAAAGGTGTGCATGCACATTTGGTAAGAAAAGAGAAAGCAGGATGCTCATATGTCTGTGTGAGTCTCTGCATTTATATATGTGTGCGTGCGTGTGTGTGTGTGTGTGTGTGTGTGTGGGAGAGAGAGAGATTTGAACTGCAAGAACAAGTTGTCTGTGTGAATGTTTAAAATAAGGATATGCAGATGGTATGAACAACCAACATAGTGTAGTGGTTTCAGAGTTGGACTATAACCAGGGTTCAGTTCGGTTCAATTCCCTGTTCGGACATGGAAACCCAGTCTCTCAGTCTCAGAAGAAGGCAAAGGACAAATCTTGCCAAGAAAAAAAACTGCGATAGGTTTGCTTTAGGGTCGCCATGAGTCAGAAACGAGGTAAAGGCATGTAACAAGGAGACAGGACCATTGAAGACCTTTTCCTAGATAAAGATGGCCAGAGTTATATGAACATTGTTGCCTTATTTTGGTGCTGGTCACCGATTGTAAATACATATACTGTACATATTCCTATTGTTGTCTTCTTAATCCTTATGGGTTAGACTGAGACTAAGCACGAAGAATTATTTTAGCCAATATTATATTTCCTATATTTTACAGTTTATGCATTGCATGTGACATGCTCGCACAAGTCTATTGACCTCACTTGAATGCATGTGGGGGAAAACACCCTTGTTCTGAACGTATTTAGTGGAACATTTTCTGACTTATTTAGAAACAAGGCGAATGGAAACTCTCGACCACTACAAACCCAGGCAGACCGCTTGAGACTTGCCTGGAATCCTGAATCAATTTACTTGGAAATAAATCTCATGGAATCCTATGGCGCTGATGAAATAAATATGGGATGGCAAGACCTTGGGGACTTTTCCTGGCTGAAAACATCTCTGCCTAGTAATCTACTCTTCCCATTACAATCCTTATTAACAGAGCCTTATTATTGACCCCATTTTTCACAATACAATGTTTTAAATGTCTAACTCTTTGTTTTAAACGTATCGTTTCTAGGGATTCTTATATTGAACGGCAAAGAAAACGCTTGCATGCATGCGAGAAGGAACGCCACAACCGCAGTTTATTTGTGCTTTAATTTATTGTATAATTTAAAGGTATATTACATATTTTCAAACGACTCCCGTGTCGGAATTTTTTTCTTCGGCATCTCTCCCCCTTCTCAAACGAACAAAGGAACAACCAGGCAGACAAATCCATTTGGCTAAACTACAGGTAACAAAGCATGTTGTGTACTGTACTCCTTCCCATATTTACCCGGGTAACTGCACCTAAGCATTGGAGCTTTACCCTGAATGGTCTTGGCTTATTTCCATTAGAGTAGACCCACAAACAGGCATGTAGGGGGGGGGGGCTTAAGGGGCTTAATACCCCCCCCCCGAAATTCTCAGGGTGGTCCCCGAGAAGGCCATACTGGCACATTATTTAAACTGTTATGTTTATTCATATCATGATCTGATCAGCATGCTCAATATATCCCATATGCATGGGGGTATTGAGATAACGATACAAAAGGTTTGCTAGGGTAGATCCCCTCTCACTCAGACTCAGTCCCCCACCCCAAATAAAACGCTCACCCCCATCAAAATCTTGGCTACTGCTTGCACTCAAACTCAGCCCCCCCCAATCAAAATCCTGGCTATGGGCCTGCCCACTGATTTCATCTTATGTGAGATAACAAACAGGCAAATATATTTTGTACAAGCTTCAAACTGTGGCAGCCAGACAAATATATTTTATTGTCTTTTAGCTGGGATGCCAATTTCGGGGCAGCCATGTTGGCCATGCAGCAAACTAAAAGAAAATCCACCCCCCATTGATCAAATAAAAACTCCAAAATGCAGTATGCATTAGGATGTTTATGGCCGGCTCATTCTCCCAACGATATGGGTTGTATTGCTGTTTCTCTGAAGGCTCTGAGCCTGTTTTGAAAGCAGATAATAGTTGGGGAAGGAAAAGAGGGGAAATAGAAATGGCTACCTACAGCCTTCAGTGATGACTGACTCATTAATAGTATTAATTTGCATGGCATCCTTTCTCCCCTATTCTTTGGGGGAAAGTGGTACAGTCGGTGTGGTCTGCGAGGAGAAGGGAAGGGGGTTAGCGCTGATCTTCCTTTGCAGGAAAGACCAATAAAAACATGGAGGGGGGATTTTCCCTTCTGCGTCTCTTGACAAAGGCAGGACCTCTCTTCTTTTTCTCCACATCCCAAGCTGGAAATTGACTTAAGGTTGGTAAACAGCTTTGAATGGGCGCTTGTATCGAGTTGCTGTTTACAATGGGCACTCTGTGCAGGCCATATCATAATATATGTGAATTTTTGAGAAGAGAATATTCAAGAAAATATTTCCGTGGGAAGATTTTGCAACTTCTCTCAGGGCCCTTCCACACAGCCATACAACCCAGAATATCAAGGCAGAAAACCCCACAATTTTTGCTTTGAACTGGGTTATGGGAGTCCAAACTGCCATATATTCCAGTTCAAAGCAGAAAATGTGGGATTTTATTCAGCTGTGTGGATGCATCTCTAGGTATTCCCATACAACTTTCATCAGGGAGATTTATCTTTCAGGCTAAATATGTCATAAATGGAATAAAACCCCTTGTCTTTAAGAGACCAAGAAAGAACAGACCAACAGTTCAAACTGCATTGTATGAGTCTACAGTGGACATATAATGCAGTTCAATCTGCCTTATATGGCAGTGGAGTTTCAACCCAATATTGTAGAATTGCGACCTTAAAAAAAAGAGTGCGACCTTAAAAAGAAACCATTTGGGTTTCATGCATCTGTTGCCTGGCACATATGAATTTAAAACCAAGTCTGAAAGGGGAAGAGGCAATGGCGGTCATAATGGAAGAAAGGACAAAAAAAAGATGAGGGGATGATACACGTTGTGTATGAGAGGGAGCTCTCTAT
Organism: Anolis apletophallus; assembly: GCA_030556195.1. Taxonomy (NCBI): domain Eukaryota; kingdom Metazoa; phylum Chordata; class Lepidosauria; order Squamata; family Anolidae; genus Anolis; species Anolis apletophallus. Next base: position 159,721,503 of record JARBWK010000002.1, on the reverse strand, counting down.
CGCTTTTTTCTCCCCTGCAAAAGGGGAGGGGAGGGGAGGGCACAGTACCGTAGCCAGGATTTTGATTGGGGGGGGGGCTGAGTCTGAATGAGAGAGGGTCTACCCTAGCAAACCTTTTGTATCGTTATCCCAATACCCCCATGCATATGGGATATATTGAGCATGGTGATCAGATCATGATATGAATACACATAACAGTTTGCATAATGTACCAGTAAGGCCTTCTTGTACACCGCCCTAAGAATTTCGGGGCTGGGGGGGGGCTGAGCCCCTCAAGACCCCCCCCGCTACGACCCTGGGGGGGCATAATTTAGACCTTCCCAGTTCGGCTCACAGCAATGAGCTGGGCCAGCTTTCCTGCGCTTGGGTGCCATCTTATCAATTTAAGGAGCCCTCATGAACCTCAGAAAGGTTTCTTAGGAAAGGCATACCCAGGTTTAGCTATTGCCTTCCTCTCAAATCCAGCCTATATCAGAGATAAAACGTTATTTCGAGGGATTCCCTAAAATTCCACAACTTGGGTCCCATTTGCAATGACCATTAAATGTAGTTTGAAGCTAGGTTCAAACTGTGCCAGCCAGACAACAGGATCTCACAAAAGTGAGGGGAAGAAAGCCCTTAATGCCCATCACTGCTCTGTGGGTTGTGTCATCACCAACTGGGCCTCACACTCAGCCCCCCGAAATTCTCAGGGTGGTCCGCGAAAAGGCCTTACTGGTACATTATTTAAACTGTTATGTGCATTTAAATCATGATCGGATCACCATGCTCATTATATCCCACATTAATGGGGTTATTGGGATAACAATACAAAAGGTTTGCTAGGGTAGACCCTCTTCCACCCAGTCTCAGCCCCCCCGAACCAAACTCAGCCCCCACCGAATCAAAATCCTGGCTACGGCCCTGCTCACACTGATTCCAGGATTTTCTATGCAATCACCTGCACACAGGGTCGTAGCCAATTCTTAGGGTGGTCCACGAGAAGCCCTTACTGGTACATTATTTAAACTGTTCATGATCTGATCACCATGCTCAATATATCCCATATGCATGGGGGTATTGGGATAACGATACAAAAGGTTTGCTAGGGTAGATCTCCTCTCACTCAGACTCAGCGCCCCCCCAAATCAAAATCTTGGCTATAGTACTGCCTGCACATATTGGTTACTTGTTCATTGTAGATGGGGCCCCAGTTTTTCCCAATTGGGAGGGTTTGGATAGTAACCCCCAAGTCTCTCCTTGCCAACACCACCCCCTTCCCAACAACTTGTGAGAAAAGTTACTTTTGGGGACTACGACTCCTAGCATTCCCCCTTCTCCAGCCACCATTATCCTTGGAGTCCAAATAGTAACTTTCCCTAGCTCTGCGATTAGGCTTCAGATCTCTCAGGGCCCTTCCACACAGCCCTATATCCCAGAATATCAAGGCAGAAAATCCCACAATATCTACTTTGAACTGTGTTATCTGAGTCCACACTCAGATAAGGTGGGATTTTCTGCCTTGGTATTATTCTGGGATATAGGGCTATGTGGAAGGGCCCACAGCTTCTTCCTCCGGTTAACTGTTCTCACACTGACCTAATATGGAGAGCTTGGGAGGCCTCATTTCCCCGCCTGCCTTCCTCCCTCGTCCTTCTCAGTCCAATTGCAAACAAAATAAAACAAAACCTTGGAGATTACAATCGCGTCCTGGTTTTCAGGCCCATGCTCGGTCTCCATGCCTCCGGCCCTTCCACTCCACATCGCTTTCTTCTTTCAAGGAAGACCAGAACCAACCCCCAACTCCTCCTTGGCTTTGAACGCAATCTTTAAAGCATTAGCTCCCTCCCTTCCCCCCAGCCCCACCACACGGTCCTGCAGACCACACAGGCATCGCCAGAGGATATTGCTCACCACCACTACCTCTAATTTTTATGGGTTGACTGATGTCTCCCAATTGAGCCTCTCTTATTAAGTCGCGGGGCTCTGCCTTCCTCCAGGTTTCAACCGAATGGCTCAAGGAAGGAAAAGTCTGAGGCCCAAGCAAACAGCCTTCTGCTCGGACATCTCAGCCATACCCCCTCCTTTGCAAGGAAAACACTCCAGGCTCTGCCACTCTCTTCATATTTATTATTGAAAGTGTATTCTGTTTTCATTGACATTTATATCCCGCTTTCCCTCCAGTTTGGTGTGTGTGTGTGTGTGTGTGTGTCAGGAGAGACTTGAGAAATTGCAAGTCACTTTTGGTGTGAGAGAATTGGCCAATTGTTGCCAAGGGGAGGCCCGGATGTTTTGATGTTTTACCATCTTTTTGAGAGGCTTCTCTCATGATCCTGCATGGGGAGCTGGAGCTGACAGAAGGAGCTGAACTTGCTTTCCTGACCTATCAATCAGCAGTCCTGTTTAACTCGCAGCACCATGGGGGTTCCAATGAGCTGAATGTACTAGGGATCCTTCCACACAGCCATATAACCCAGAATATCAAGGCGGAAAATCCCACAATATCTGCTTGGAATTGGGTTATCCGAGGCCACACTGCCATATATTCCAGTTCAAAGCAGAAAATGTGGGATTTTATTCAGCTGTGGGGAAGGGGCCTAGCATGCAGAAATCCTCTGACTGTCTACTTTGTACACATAACCAACTTTTGAAATATGGAGGCTTTGTTTGTATTAATATTTAACTATCTAGAAGAATATGTGTCCCTGTAAATCCATATGCCTTGTAGACATGCCTGGAATTCAAAGAGTCCGTTTTATTGAGTTTTAATATTTGTACTGAAGTTTTATATTGTGATGTGTACTTTGGATGTCGCTAATATGTGCGCTTAATTTGTCATGGTCTATGGCTAGAACAATAAAACGTATTCATTAATTCATTAATTCATTCATTCATATGAAGTTCCTACAAAAATGCCTATAGTACTTACATTTTTGTAGATTATTTTATTTTATTAACTAATATATTTATTTCCTGCTTTTCCTCCAACCAACTCCATGCAAGTATGTATTGTGCACGTAAAGAAATCATACATGCACTCAAACACACACAGACAGGAAAATTAACAACAAACTAGAAACATATTTGAATTATTATTATTCCTTGAAACACAACAAGATGAGTCCACAGCAGGCAAGATCACTTTGCTGGCTGTTGTATTGGATCACATGTCAGACACTTCCCAAGTGTCTAGGACTGTGAGATGTATCAGCAGAATAAGTGCAGATCCCAGTAAGGCAGCCTTCTGCAGCTGGCAGATGGTAATTGTGTTTAAGTGCAGGCCAAGACCTATTATTATTATTATTATTATTATTACATTCCTCCCTATCTCCCCAAAGGGACTCAGAGCAGATCACAACACACTAAAAACACATAGAGACAAACATTTAATGCCTCACTACAAAAACAGACAAGGATACAATTAACCCAATCCCAACACCAATAACATGGCAAGACCAGGATGCTGTGAGGGAGGAGTGAGACTTCAGGACATGTGGAGGAAAGAGAAATGCCATGCAAGAAATATTTTAAGGTATTTCTGTTTTGTTTATCATACAATCATAGAATGCTAGCTTTAGAAGAAATCACAAGGGTCATCCAGCTCAGCCCATTGCCACCAGGATCACTTGCATTCATATATTATCTAGCTAATAAGCACCTCCTTTTGGGATTCAGAACAGGCTTGGCTAAAGAACTCTGAAATGCTCCCTCTCTGTTCACATGAGAAAACAAATGTTAACAGAGTGTATAAACGAAGGTCAACACTGACTGCTTTTTTAAAAGCACTGGATTTGCTGTTTTAGCCTTCCTATGTTCCCCAGAAGCCAAATCCACTTTGTGGATTGGGAACTTTCTTTGCAGTAACTATGCATAGAACTACAGCTTTAAAAGGGCTTCCCTTCACTCACTTGGGCCCTTTCTGCACAGCTGAATAAAATCCCACATTACCTGCTTTGAACTGAAATATATGGCAGCATGGACTCATATAACCCAGTTCAAATCAGATATTGTGAGATTTCCTGCCTTGATATACTGAGTTATATAGCTGTGTGGAAGGGCCTTTACTTACTTGGGAGTCTGTCCCTTGACACTGACTAGGCCAAAATCCTGCTTCACAGCAGAACTGCTTGGTTTAGCAATGAAGGGAGACAGAGGGTAATTGGTGTGAGGTATACTTGTAATATATTCAATATGCTTTCCACTCCAAACACCAAAATATCAGTTTCTGAAGTACCAACATTTTGAAATGAACATGACACTGTTATTTCTTGAGCACTCGTATGCTTTGCTCGCATAGCTATGCTAATCTGGAACACCAGCCTGCAAAGGAATCTTGTAGCACTTTGAGACAGAGAGGGAGAAGTTGGTTCTCTAAGGTGGTACAAGAGCCCCTATATTCATCTTAAAGAAAACATAACCTTGGAACAAGTTTTTTACTAATGCTTCCGTCCATTACATATTTCCAGAGAAAAATCTTAGGTATATTAATATTAATGGAAGGTATCCAGGAGAGTGAAGCAAATGTGATGTACTGGTTGGAGTGCCACGTCTGCCTCAGAGTTGGAGTAGGTAGATTTGGGTAGATCTTCACTGCAGAATTAATGCCGTTTGATACCACTTTATCATTGCTCAATTGTATGGAGTCAAGGGAATTGTAGTTTTAACAAAAGCCTTTGGCGTTCTCAACTAAAATCTGGTATTGACTCAGCAACCTACAACTCCCAACATCCCATAGCATTGACCCATGACAGTTAAAATTGTGTTAAATTGAATTACTTCTACAGGCTGGCTCTACATTGCCCTATATCCTAGGATCTGAACCCAGATTATTTGGCAGTGTAAACTCATATAATTGGGTTCAAATCAGATAATCTGGGATCAGATCCTGACATATAATGCAGGTTAGATCCAGTCCTGGTGTAGTTGCACTCCAGGGCTCAGTGACCTCAGGTAAATAATTCTCAGTCTGGAAGGAAGGCAATGGCATATTACCTTCTGAACAAATCTGGTCAAGAAAAACTTGTGATAGGGATGCCCCAAGTTGAAAGAGCATTGAAGGCACAAGAGTACTTCCTAGGTACTTACTTCTAGGCAAGTCTACATCACAGTAGTCTTCCACCCTCTCTCTTATTCCATTTCCACTGAGAGACAAAAAGTCCATCTGTATTGGAGAATTAATGACACCACTTTAAGTGGCTTGGCTCAATGCTAGCCATCCCTGCCAAATTAGGCTGGTGTCTCACCAAACTATAAATCTCATGATTCCTTAACATTGAGCCATGGCAATTAAAGTGGTGTCAAACTGTCTTATTTCTACTGTGAAGATGCACCCAGAGAAATATATTTGAATAGATAGGGAGACAGAGTTAGAGATAATAGACAAATAAACAGGGCCACTGTAAGATTTGTTGGGTGTCATCCCTGAGTGCACAAGTCTCCACTCCTCAGGAGAGTTAGCCTTGATAGGTTAGAGTGAGGGATTCCTTCCTCCATTTCCTGTAGCAAGTTTACCTCAAGAAGGGGTTTAGAAGGGGGGCTGTCCTATTCACCTTGCATGGCTAAAGCTCCACCCTTTTGAGTACCTAGGATTGTAATCCCTTTAGACAAACTAACTTCCCCTTAAAGCCTTTGTCTTATTGTTTTAGGCTGGCCATGTGGCTACCTCCATTTTGGCCAGTTCTCTTTTGGCTTCACTAGAGTGAGGAGGCATCTTGCCTTAAGGCAAGATGTAATAGATAGTAAGTTTTATTATTTTTCCTTTTCCTTTTTCCTTGAGGATAGCTTAATGAAGCTAGTTAGCTCCAAGAACCTTTTATATCTTGATTGGATTTCTTTTATCTACAATAAACATGTTATTTTGATCCTATGACTTGTGGATCTGCAATCCTGTTCAATCCTATTGAATGGAAGTCAATCCTTGTTCACTGCAGGTAAGTTTCTGCTGTTTATGAATCGTGCATTCTGCACTCTGCTGTATTTTTGGTGGAATCACCCCCAAAGAGGGTTATTTTTGAGCCTAACAGCTCTTGATTCCCAACAGGATTATAAAATATATATCTCCCAAGCAACTGAGAATACAGTTGTTTTGGTTCTTCCATACCAATAGGAAATCTCATAGCAAAATAACTTGTGTAACCTGGAGTCACTTTAGATATAGGGCAACCTTTCACATATTTTTCTTGGCAAAATTAATTCAGAAAGGCCTTACCTTTCTGAGACTGAGACCCCCTTCTACACTGCCATATAAAATCCAGATGGTCTGCTTTGAACTGGATGATATGGAAGTTTAGACACAAATCAAGTTTAAATTAGATAACGTGGATTAGCTGCTTTGATAATTTGGATTATATGGCAGTGTAGAAGGGGCCTGAGAGAGAGTATGGCTTGCCCAAGGTCACCCAGTAAGTTTCAGGTCTCCCAGAATTCTAGTCCAATACTCAAATCACTGCATCACTTGTCAAAATAATGCACTGTGCTTATTTCTGTGATTTAGCCCCTATCCAAACAATATTTGTTAGCTTGTTTAACTGGTATTATAGGTTTTTATGTGTTTGTTCTATATTTTGTGAACCGCTCCGAGCCCCTGGGGAGTGGCGGCATACAAACTTGAATAATAAAGAAATATTTACTAAGAAACAAATCTAATGAATTTGTCACTTATTTCCAAATGGTGGTGTGCATTAATGGAAACATGCACATCCTCTGAGCAACATGTTCCATTGGCTTGAGGGACGATCACTGCTCTCACATCACCACAATAATTTCCACTTCAATGGAGATTGCAGTCAGCAGCACACAGCAATGAAGACTGCATAGTATTCAGGAGGGTTTACTCCACAATATATGCGGAGGTTTCAGCTGCTAGTCCAAAGGGTATGATGTCCAAAACCTTCATGTGAAAACATTTTCTACCTAAACCACTGTACCTAGGCTTCTTTATATTTAAATAACAGAAATTGGTTATACTAAACAGTGGTAAGGGGGAGACAGTTCGTGGACAATAAAGACCAATTCAGTGCACACCCCTATACATATGTATGTGCCTTTAAGCCACCTGTGAACATATGGTGATCCCATGAATTTCATAAGCATCCTTAGAAGTGGTTTTGCTAGTTCTTTCCTATGAAATATCACCTACAGCACTTGATATCCATTGATTGTTTCCCATCTAAGTACTAACCAGGACTGACTCTGCTTAGCTTCCAAGGTCAGTTGGTATCTGATGCCTTCAGGGGATTTAGGCCTGTCTCATCCCTAATTTCATTGGATTTAATGCAGAATGATGAATCATATAAAACTAAGTGATTTATTAGGCGGAACTGTTGGAAATAGCAACCTCCTTCAAGGTCCCTTCCAGACAGGCCCTATTTCCCAGGATGTGATGACAGGTTTTTTGTTTATCCCATATTATCTGGCAGTGGGGACTGATATAATCCAGTTTAAAGCAGAAAACCTGTGATCAGATTCTGGGATATAGGACCTGTCTGGAAGGGCCCGAAGAGTCCACTAGTAATTTGTTTTGTATATGATTACTGCATTGCATATGTATGTTATGGTATGCAGCTTTCCCTTTACTCTATATTTCTTGAGCTTGTGGGAGGGGCTGCAGACTACATGATCAGATGTAAGACTGCTCAGAGCTCAGACTCCATTTTAGACTTCAGACTCCATGAGAGCACAGACTCCATGAGATACCATGAGAGGTTGGACTGTTAACAGCAAACTCAAGTTGTTTTTGATTATAAGAAAGATGCACAGATAAACTACCTCAAATCCTATCTGTAACTGGATTTAATAGTTATGTACCTGCATGCTGAATACATGACGGTTGTGAGTACACCAGATATGTAACTTTTAATGAAATCTACTTTATGTTTGTCTAGTGAGAGCATGGTGTAGAAACAAGATATTTAATGGGAAAGTAGATATTTTTGGACACGCAAAAGAACACTTCAGAAACTCTGCTGTTTTTGTGCATTCTTATATTTTTTTTGTTCCTAACAGATCAGAGACAACCAGGCTACCAGTCTAATATCTGAAAAGCCAAATTGTCTTGCACAAGTACATGTGGATATATACCACTGAAGAGAAGATTTTAATCAAATAAGTTTTGTGGCTCTTCTATGGAAGATCATACTTTTACAAAAGGTTATAGATTTTCAAATTTGTGAATGCAATTTTTCTCCAAAAGGTTATAGATATTGTGGTTTTCCAAAAGGTTATGATCTCTAAAAGGCCATGCCTTTCCAAAAGGATCAGAGTTGCAAACAGCAACTGCTTTGAGGCTTATATCTTATCTTTCCTTCCTTGTGTATGTGTATATACATATGAACATTTTCAGTGTACACACCAGCTGAGTGCCCCACTCAGCTACCAGAAAGAACAGTGACTCATTCTTCAAAGTATTTTTATGGGACTACAGAAGCACAAGCCCTAAAGCTCCAATAAATCCTGAGTTAAACAATTCAAAAATAAGATCAAGAAAGAAAGAGTTATTTGACCCACCTCTGTGTCATTTTGCATTGCTTAACACTAACTGTATGTGTCAATTGCAAAGGTTAATTCTTCTTCCCAACCTAAAGATTGCAAAGGTAAATTCTTATCCCCAAACAAAGACCAGGGAATGTGAAGAAGATCCTTTTACTTTCTGATGAAAATAAATAGCTATCATCTCAGTCTTGACAGTGGCATCTATACTGTAGAATTAATGCGGTTTGACACCACTTTAACTGTCATGACCCAATGCTATGGAATCCTAGAATGTGTCCTTAGCGGAGACACCAACACCCTTTGGCTGTGAGTTTTCTGGACTGTGTGGCCATATTCCAGAAGCATTCTCTCCTGATGTTTCACCCACATCTATGGCAGGCATCTTCAAAGATTGTGAGGTCTGTTGGAAACTAGACAAGTGAGGTTTATATATCTCTGGAATGTCCAGGGTGGGAGAAAGAACTCTTGTCTGCTTGAGGCAGGTGTGATTGTTGCAATTGGCCACCTTGATTAGCATTGAATAGCCTTGCAGCTTCAAAGCCTGGCTGGTTGCTGCCTGGGGGAATCCTTTGTCAGGAGGTGTTAGCTGGCCCTGTATGATTCTTGTCTGGAATTCCTCTACTTTTTGAGTGTTGCTCTTTATTCACACCTGCCTCAAGCAGACAAGAGGTATTTCTCCCACCCTGGATATTATTCCGCAGATATATAAACTCCACTTCCCTAGTTTCCAACAGACCAGATGTGGGTGAAACGTCAGGAGAGAATGCTTCTGGAGCATGGCCATGCAACGCAGAAAACTCACAGCAACCCAATGATTCTGGCCACGAAAGCCTTCAGCAACACAAGGCTAAAGTCCTTGTAAAACAACAACTTTCATGATTCTGTAGAACTGTGCCATGCCAGCTAAAGTGACATCAAACAGTATTAATTATACAGTGTAGACGCACCCTCAGAAGTCATTCCCAACGAGTTCAGTGGTACTTTCCACATATACAGATGCCTGCAAGGTCTCTTTATCCCAAATGAGAGATTTTTGTAGAATAAAGATACTCATAACTGGGAATTGAGAACGTTTATTAAAAATTGTCCTATAAAATATGGTTCCACGGAATGCAATTATCAAGAAAACTGGGCTCGAACCCACCCGGTCTCTCTTTACTGACATGTTCTTTCAATTACGGTGCCAGAGCCTGTTCCAACTCCATGCTTTTTCCGGCTTTCTCTGGCTCCGAGTCTATGCCGCAGTTTGTCCAGCAGATGGCAGTGTTGTTCTACCCAAGACACCACCAAGCGCGCCGAGTTCACAATTATGATGGCTGCCTTTGTGTATTAAAAATTACCCCTAGCCAAGGATTATGGGAAAATTACTTTGCATTTCCAGGGGTATTTTTCCCTTGCTGCTGTTCCTAGTGTACAGATAAAAAATTCCGCAGAAAATGAAATATGGAGGGTTTTGCTAGAACCAAAGGGCCCGAAAAATGGTATTCAGTAAAGAAAAAGATGGAGGAACATTAGAAGAGTCAGGCGTCATAATCCATACTTTCTCCTCCTGGAATTCTAATTCAATCTCGCATGTGAATGTGTCTGTTTTCCTTGTTTCAAGCTTTATTTGTGAGCAAAGATGGTCAAGGGTCAGAGATTCTTATAGGTTGTGGAGGCAGCAAGTTCCAAGTTCATGACAGGGTGACTTTTTTCCTTTCCTTTTCTCCTTCCCTCCCTTTCCCCCTTCCTTTCTTCCTCTGTCTCTCTTACTCCCTCCTTCCCCCATTCCTTCCTTACTTTGAGATTCTGTTGGTTTATTACAAGGATAGCAAGCCCATTGAATTGCTTCTTGAATTTCGACTCAGCACTTTGCTTACACTTTTTCTAATTGAATGGATCTAACTCTACCCAAGGGCTAGCCATCGCCTTTAGGCCCGAGGCGAATATAAACTTTGGCTTCTTTATATCGAAGCCGTCTGGAGCCTTTTGCAGGGTGAGCCTTGAGTAAGTGATTTCAGGAGGGCAACTGCAGTTCATATTTCAGTCACGGGTCTCTCTCTCTCTCTCTCTCTCTCTCCCTCTCTCCCTCTCTCTTCCCCTCCCTCCTTTTCTGACTCCCCACTTCCCTCGACACAGAAGGAAAACTATACCTAGTAAACTAAACTTTCTCTTGCTTGTAATGAAGCCACCCTCATTGGGAGTGCGGTCTGGACAAGCTGGATACGTTTTTTAAAGAGAGGGAGAGGAGAATGTAAATGATACAATTTAAATAACATATTTGTTTAATGTGAAAAGGCTAGTAATATATATTTTGTGAACTGTTGATTTAGAATGGTTGTAATTTTTTTTTAACTGGAGTGGAGCATCCCAAGAGAAAGGCAGTGTAAGAAGGGGTAGAAAACTATTATCTATTTTTTACTAGTAATATTAGGAGCCTCCATGGCATGGTTAAACCCTTGTGCCGGCGGGACTCCTGACAGAAAGGTCAGTGGTTCGAATCTGGTGAGCTCCCATCATGCTACAGCTTCCCATGCCTCGCACAGGATGGTGAAACATTCTGGCATCCCCTGGGCAACGTTCTTGCAGACGGCCAATTGTGTGTGTGTGTGTAGCAATTTGAGCAACTGCAAGTCACTTCTGGTGTGAGAGAATTGGCCGTCTGCAAGGACGTTACCCAGGGGATGCCCTAATTTCTCAAGTCACTCCTGACACGAAAAACAAACAAAAAACTAGTAATATGTAACATTACCTTTGTTGCTGCTGCTGGGTTTATACCAGACATGAGGCTACTGACCAGGCCCGTAGGGGGAGGGGTGGGGGTTGGAGGGGCTCAGCCCCCCTCCGGAAATTCTCAGGGTGGTCCGAGAGAAGGCCTCACTGGTACATTATTTAAACTGTTATGTGTATTCATATCATGCTCAATAATATATCCCATATGCATGGGGGTATTGGGAGAAGGATGCAAAAGGTTTGCTAGGGTAGACCCTCTCTCACTCAGGCTCAACCCCCCCCCCCCAATCAAAATCCTGGCTATGGTACTGCTAGTGACTGTTAGGAATTGTGGGAGTTGGAGTCCGAATCACCTAGAGGACCAAAGTTTGCCCATGCCTGGTTTATAATCTGGACTTCTTCATAAGAGTTCTGGTTCGTGGACTTCATCCAGGCAGAAGAATTTTGAAGTATCCGAGATATCAATAATTGTTTTTGGATCCTGTTATCTCGCCTGTGTCTTACACTTCTCCTTATGGTTGAGTGCATTTTATAATGTGTCGGTGCATAATGAAGTATAATAAACATATGTATTATTACAATCCTTCGAGGTGTTTTTCCTTTGTCTATTTAAAAGATCTCCGTAGGCTGTAGAGACAAAGACAACCATGACGATTTTGCTTCATGCAGGCCCCTTGAACCCAGCTGTTTAAAACATGTGTTTTAGAAATATGTGGAAGACGGTTTTCAATTTAGGTTAAGTGGGGAACTACTTGAGGTTAAAGAGGGGTCGTGTGTGGAAATAAAAGGAAAAATCTCCCTCCAAAATAATGTATCAAACCTTCCGGAAGCATAAGGAAGCAACAATTACATTGGCACATTCTAGTGTAACTTACAATGGATTTGCACACATCTCAGAACCCATAGAATGGTGAAAATGGCATAGTGAGAATGAGATTAAAGAGCAGGGATTATGTCAGACCCTTTGATTGCCAGATCCTTTTCCTCAAGGGAATGTGTTCTTAAAATAGGAACAACCAAGCAAGACTTTATGAGTGGAATGGCAGATTATGAAAGCAATGAGTAGGACGAAGATGAACTTTTTTGCCCCATAGATTTCAAGCTCCGAGCCCCACCTTATCAGTCCAACTCTAATCAATTGCACAGAATTGTCGTCCAAATATGCCCCTTTCTTGTTTCCTTCAATTAGTTGCATTTACATTCATTGTGGATGAAGCCCTCTTTGTCCTTCTTCTCATTCGATGGCCTACATCCAAGTGATAATCCCAATTAGAGTAGACCTGTCCAATCAATGGGGCAAGTTAGCCAGCAGCCGTTGCTTTAATGTAGGCATGGGCAAATTTGGGCCCTTCAGGTGTTTTGGACTTCAACTCCCACAATTCCTAGCAGACCGTGTCTTCAATAGCTGGGACTAAGAACTGGATATAGAGTTTAAATCAAGGAGGACACAAAGAGCAAATTACTAAGGATTGTATAAAGGGGCAATAAGGCAAGTACTGGAAACACTAAACGAAGGAGGTGCAAAGAGAGTTGTGGGCTGGAATTTCAATCAATTCCTTAACATTTTGTATTTCACTCACCATAGGTTTGTTTATAGCTTCACAGGACATATAGGCTAGGCTTCACTACACACATACACATAGGAAGATAGGTATGCAAAGGCATTGCCCGCTCACTGAGAATCCTACCTTTCAAAATAAACTTTTTTGCTTCAGTTTCGAAATGTCCAGCATTGAAGTAAGTTAACACTTAAATTGGGCATTTAAAAAAAATACAGTTGCCACATCCAAAGAAAAGAGCCAGGCCAAGTTTCCAAGGGAAAGGAACACAGCAAATAAAACTGTTGCAGGTTTGTGGCTTTGTGGAGGATTGACAAGTGAGAAGACACGATGCTTATCAATAGGGGCAATGGCCTCACTCTGCCCTCCATACCTACACCCCTGTATGTAATTACTTGGTTTGAACTGGAATATATGGCAGTGTGGACACAAATAACCCAGCTCAAAACAGATATTGTGGCATTTTCTGCCTTGATATTCTGGGTTATATGGCTATGTGGAAGGCCCCTTATACACTGCCATATAATCCAGATTATCAAATAAAAAATTTCTTTGACCTGGCATATAATCCAGTTCAAAGAAGATAATCTGGATTGTATATGGCAGTGTAGAAAGTGGCCCAAGTTCCCTAAAGTTTGTGGGGGTGTACCTCAGAAAAAGCAGGACCTTGCTTACTTAGACGATCCCCTCATTGTCCAGTAGGATAGTCTTCCAAGATCAGTGTACTCAGACCAACCTGAGAATTTCCGGGGGGGTGTGGGGTGTGCTGAAGCCCCTCGATACCCTCCACCCCCGAAATTCTCAGGGTAGTCTGCGAGAAGGCCTTACTGGTACATTATTTAAACTGTTATGTGTATTCATATCATGATCTGATCACCATGCTCAATATGCATGGGGGCATTGGGATAATGATACAAAAGGTTTGCTAGGGTAGACCCTCTCTCACTCAGACTCACCCCCCCCCCCCCCAATCAAACTCCGCCTCCCCCTATCTGGCTATGCTACTGAGTGTACTAGTCTTGCAGGAACAACCCAATGAATTAAATGAGGCTTCAGTGTTTTGTGATGGCAGCCTCACAGCATAACAATACATTCATAAATAAGCCCCACTATCTGGCCTAGAGCTAAGATCAGGCTTGGGCAAACTCTGACCCTCCAGGTGTTTTACCGGCTATTAGGAATTGTAGGAGTTGAACTCCAAAACACCTGGAGAGCCAGAGTTTGCCCAGGCCTGGCTTAGATCTATCTGATATCCAAGTGGCGCCTCTAGAATAGGAAAGGTGAGAAGGGGACTTGTTGAATCTGCCTTCATGGAAGCTGACCTTTAGACCCACCTGCCGCAGAGCTGTGTTTGTTGCTTTCCAGGGCACCGCTTGTCCACACTTTCCATGAAAAGGCGAGGAGAACGACCCCGAAATCAAAGGCCAAGTCCAGGTAGAACTTACTTCTAAGCCCCAAGCTTTTTAGATGGCACTTATTTACTTACTTTACTTACTAAAATCAGTTTCATTTGGTTAACCAAAGCTCTTAATCCCTCTTTTCCCATTTCCCAAGATGGCATTTGCAGGAGAGACAGAAGAAGAACAGGGGCTCAATATTTATATAAAAATACACATCGATTTATACACACTTTTATACAACCAAACATATAGGCACCGTTGGCTTAACCTTTGGATCCCCAGGCCACTGAGTGTTGTTGTCCTTGCTGTTGTCGTCGAAGTTGCTGGCTGCAGAGACCAGCGTGGTTTATATAAACTCGAACACTGGTGCTTTTTCCCAAGTGGCCTCCCAAATCTCAATAGAAAAAGTTCACCAATAGTCCCGGATGTGTTACTGTGTGCAACAGAAAACGAACCACCCCCAAAAATAACACCAAACCGTAAGCACAGTACAGTCAACTTGGAGCACTGTAAAACTCCATTGGTTTCAATGCCGATTTTCTTGGGAAAGAGCCCCGTGGCAGTAAACGGCAGTAAAAGGGCAAAAAACAAACACAACCCCCTGCGTTTCCATAGGGAACTGGGGCCCACTTCAGCCTCCACAAAGAACATGGATCTCTCGACCTGGGCACAAGTCGGTCTATCGCTAGAGAAAAGGTGGAAGGCCATTCTGAAACAGGAATTCTCAAAATAGAAATATTTATTTATATATAAGTATGTATGTAGAAACATCCCCCCCCCCAAGTCGGTTTTTTTAGGAAGCCGAAGGAGAGGAGCCCCAGGTTGCGCAATAGGTTGAACCCTTGTGCCACCAGGACTGCCGACCGAAATTCCCCGAGCAGGTGAGCTCCCTTCTGTCAGCTCCAGCTTCTCATGCAGGTACATGATAGGAGCCTCCCACAGGATGGTAAAATATCCTAGTGGGTGAGCTCCCTTCTGTCAGCTCCAGCTTCTCATGCGGGGACATGAGAGGAGCCTCCCACAGGATGGTAAAACATCAGGGCGGGTGAGCTCCCTTCTGTCAGCTCCAGCTTCTCATGCGGGGACATGAAAGGAGCCTCCCACAGGATGGTAAAACATCAGGGCGGATGAGCTCCCTTCTGTCAGCTCCAGCTTCTCATGCAGGTACATGAGAGGAGCCTCCTACATATGGTAAAACATCCCAGTGGGTGAGCTCCCTTCTGTCAGCTCCAGCTTCTCATGAGGGGACATGAGAGGAGCCTCCTACCGGATGGTAAACTATCCCAGCAGGGGAGCTCCCTTCTGTCAGCTCCAGCTTCTCATGCGAATACATGAGAGGAGCCTCCCACAGGTTGGTAAAACATCCGGGCGTCCTCTGGGCAACGTTCTTGCAGACGGCCAATTCTCTCACAGCAGAAGCGACTTGCAGTTTCTCAAGTTGCTACACACACACACACACACACATGTAAAAGAGAGAGAGGCCTCCAAAAATGGAACAACAAAATTTTGGAGAGCGGTTGGTTTGCCCGAAAACTGGAAGTCCCTTCCAGATTATTTGACATTTACAGTCTCCAACCACGTTTCCCTTTACCTGGTGCATGATCCCGCCTATATTGTACTCCCTATTATTATTATTATTATTATTATTATTATTGCCTTCGAAACCATGATCAAACTCCGGAGGGTTGTGTGTAGTTCTGTGTGTGTGTACATCTGAGATAGATGTATCTATATACAATCTCAGACCCCCCCCCCCTCTTTTTTTAGCACCTGGATTTCCTCCATCCACTTTAAAGAAGTTTCTCCATTGGACAAAGGCTTGGGCTGAGGCGAGAGGAACAGAAACTACCAAAATACAAGGATTTTTTTTAAAAAAAAAATAAGGGGGAAAAAACCCTGCAGCATTCCATTACATCCATGAAGAAATTGCCAAAAAAATGCCCCCTTTACTTAAAAATAGAATAAGGGCGATGGAGAAATATTAAATATATTTCAAGTCTTTTTCAAAGCCAAGGAGAAGGCGAGGCGGAGTTCCCGGATCAGGAGACATTGTCCTTCAGCTTGGAGACGATTTTCTTGTCCTTGACGCGGCGGTTCTGGAACCAGATGGTGACCTGCCTCTCGGAGAGGTTGGTGGCCGCAGAGATCCGCCGCCGCTTGTCCTTGTTGATGAACTTGTTGAGGGCGTACTCGCTCTCCAGCTCCTTCAGCTGCAACTTGGTGTAAGGCACCCGCTTCTTCCGCCCGCGGCGGTAGACGCACATCTCGGGCTGGTTGAGGGCCACGTCTCCTGCAAACGGGGGGAGGGAAAGAGAGAGAGAGAGAGAGAGAGAAGGGGGAGAGGCAAGTTAAAGAGGGGCCCCAAGACATGGGGTGAGAGAGGCCTTCCGAAGGAAAGGAGCCCAAGAGGAAGAGGGTCAGGGCTGGGGGGAAACCCAGGGAGCCACTGGCATGCTTATTTGATCTGCACGCCCCTCTCCTTCGCCTAACCTTCAAAGACATGTGCCACCAGCCTGTCTCTTTCAGATATTCTCTAGAGCAGGCCTGGGCACGTCGGCCCTCAGGTGTTTTGGACGCCAACTCCACAATTCCTAACAGCCGGTAGGCTGTTAGGAATTGTGGGAGTTGGAGTCCAAAACACCTGGAGGACCGAAGTTTGCCCAGGCCTGCTCTAGAGAGACATAAGTTAAATAATATCAAGACTAACAAAAGAAACCGAATTGAGGGATGAGCAAAGTCACTAAGCAGGTAAGTAAGTTATATACTTAGTTTTTGGTTTATTAAATATAGTTATATATTACAATTATATATTTTTTGATATTTAAACTAAATATTGTGAAATTATGTTTTTTCCCCCTTGAAGTGACACACTACCCGAATTATGCTCGGGTTTTTTTTGCTCGGGTTTTTTTTGCGATTTTTGACACACCACACTCAAAAAGTTGCCCATCACTGCTCTAGACTGAAGATAGTGGCAGGAGAAAGGTGGAATAGAACCACTTACATATTACTAAAGGTAAAGGTTTCCCCTGACATTGAGTCTAGTCAGGGGTTGTCCGTAGACATCTCCAAGGTCATGTGGCCACATTACCTTTCCCGCATAAGTGGTACCTATTGATCTACTCACATTTGCATGTTTTCGAACTGCTTGGTTGGCAGAAGCTGGGGCTAACAGTGGGAGCTCACCCGCTCTCCAGATTCGATTAACCCGCTGCGCCACCGGGTTATTACTATTACCTATTACATATCACTACTATTACATATAGCTATCTTTCCTGTTTGGGGATGGGGGAGGAACCGATATTTTTGTCTTTCTTGCTGAATAAAATCCCACATTATCTGCTTTGAACTGGGATATATGGCAGTGTAGACTTAGATATCCCAGGGCCTTTCCACACAGCTTTATAATCCAGAATATCAAGGCAGAAAATCCCACAATATGTGCTTTTAACTGGGCTGTGTCCACACTGCCATATAGTCCAGTTCAGAGCAAAAAATGTGGGATTTTATTCAATTGTGTGGAAGGGGCCCTAGTTCAAAGCACATATTGTGGCATTTTCTGCCTTGATATTATGGGTTATATGGCTGTGTGGAAGAGCCTGAGCCAGCAATGAAAATTCAAAAGAAAACTGTTACAGCTGAATATTTCCATAGAGGACACTGGATAAGACAGACTGAAATGCACAAATTACAGTGGCCAACACACATTTTAGGTGCCTCAAATGTTTTCACCTATCAGCTCTAGTTTTTGAGATACAGAACATATGCCACCTAGCAGTCTTCATCTGCTGGCCCAGAACACAATTGTTGTTCCTGGGTGATAAATGTCATTTCCTAATTGGTTCTATCCTAAAACATGAGAAAGGTTTATTATACTGCAGACACTTTGTTTTTTTGCGGGAAATCCAGCAGCATATTTTACTACAGTTTTTCCAATGGATATCTCATCTCAACGAATTCAACATAAGTTTGTGAGAACCACAAAAGTTTCTGGAGTATCACAACTAGTTTCAAGGTAAGTACCTGCACAATTAAAGAGGAAAAAATACTTTCACACCAGGAACAGGACTTTTAAAAAAATGTTTACATAA
Organism: Anolis apletophallus; assembly: GCA_030556195.1. Lineage (NCBI taxonomy): Eukaryota > Metazoa > Chordata > Lepidosauria > Squamata > Anolidae > Anolis > Anolis apletophallus. The sequence continues at coordinate 159,703,272 of JARBWK010000002.1, read as the reverse complement.
TCCTTCATCACACTAGAGAATGAATCCACTTTAAATCCGGTTTCTGCTTCCTGCAGAATTCTGGGGTTTGTAGTTTAGGGAGGCTGTTAAAGGCTCCTCCCTCAACTACAAACCCCAGAATTCTGCAGGAGGCAGCAGAATGATGTAATGAACCATAATTTAAGTGGCCTTTCCTCAGAATCGGTGGCTCAAATAACCCTGGAACAGGTCTAAAAAACAAGACACCTCTCTCTCTTGGTTTTTAGGCCTGTTCCAGGGTTATTTGAGGGAGGCACCTATATATGTGTGTGTGTCGGTGTCTTCGTTTTTAGACCTAGGTTTTTAGACCTTGGAAAGTTTCACTTTATTTTCTTCTTCATACAAACCAGTCATCTTTAATCTTCTATCATCATTAATAACACACACACACACACACACACACACATGGCTGTTATTTATCTATATACATGTGTGTGTATATGTGTGTGTCTATCTATCTATATTATTAATGAGGATAAAAGATTAAATAAGGCTGGCTTGTATGAGGAAGAAAATACAGTGAAACTTTCCAAGGCTTAAAACCCTAATTCTAAAAACCAAGACAGCTCTCCCCCCAATATATACACCGACACACACACACACAGGGGGGGGGGGGTGTATTGGTTTTTAGACCTGTTCCAGGCTTATTTGAGGGAGGCACCTATATATATATGTGTGTGTGTGTGTGTGTGTGTGTGTGTGTGTGTGTGTCGGTGTCTTGGTTTTGAGACCTAGGCTTTTAGGCCTTGGAAAGTTTCACTTTATTTTCTTCCTCATACAAGCCAGCCATATTTAATCTTCTATCCTTTTTAATAATACACACACATACACATACACACACACACATATATAACAGCCCTATATGTGTGTGTGTATAGAGAAATATGACTGGCTTGTATGAAGAAGAAAATAAAGTGAAGCTTTCCCAGGCGATGTCTCCTTCTTCAGATGCCTTTGATGTTGCGGCATCTGAGGGAGTCGCCTTCAGTCTACCAAAATTTACGCTTTCCCTAGCGCTACAAGGTGGGGACTTTGCGCAGCCTCTTTCAAAAGGAAATGAGGCTCCTCTCTCCTTTCAGACCTCCAAGGCTGGTTCCGCCTGTGGCTTGGGGAAGGGGGCAGGGGCCATCCGGGGCCGGGAGCCTCCAGGGCAGCCTTGGGAAAGCAAACAACAGGAAAACGATCACAACAACAAGCTCAGAGATGAAGGGGGGAGAGAGGCCCGTCCTCCAGGCCCGGCCGCAGCGCGCCTTTGAACTCGCCCTTCTTGGTTGCTTCTACAGCCCGGACAACAACGGAAAGGACTGGGATGGAAAAGGAATTGAAAGTCAAAACAGGCCGAAACGGGGATCAAAAACCAGCTGGGATGCGGGGTAATTTTGCAAAGGAGCCCGTTCTACAAATCTCAACGGCTCAAGGTCAACATGGCTTGCTGTGGGAAGAGTCCTCGCGAGATCAGAAGCCCTTCAAACCACAGCCGAGACCCGAAACACGCTTCCCTTGCGAGAGTCATTCGAAAAGGAAAGGCGGCCCTGCTGCGCTCGGCCGAGAGGAAGGCAGCGGGCAAATAGGGAGACCCTTTCACAAATGGGGTCACTCGGTTCAAGAAGGCCACGGCCCTGAGTTCACAAGACCTGGACAGGGTTGGTTTGTTAGTTACAAGGAATTGGGAGGTCTCTTATTCCTAGTAGAGATGCTATAAGTCAATGCTGACTTGAACGAAGGCAAGTAGCAAAAGTAAATACGCAAACAAAGTAATTGTGGAAGGGAAATCTAGGTGGAAATAATGCACTGAGGATTTGAGTTATAAAAGGGCACGCAACCTACCCCATACTCCAGAAAATTAGTTTTTGTGGCTGCCACAAACTATGTTGAATTGGTTAAGACTCGATGAGATATCCCACGAAAAACTGTAGCAAAATGTGCTGCAGGATGTCCCACAAAAACAAAGATTTTGCAGTATAATAAACTTTCTCCACTTTTTTTAATAATAGACCCATTTAGAAAATTTATAACCCAGAAACAAAAATCGTGTTATTATTAGTAGTATTAGTAGTAGTAGCAGTAGTTAATTGCCTTTGAATCTTCTACTTCTTGGTGACCCAACGAATGCATGTTATCGAAGTCAACACCCAACTTTGATTTGGTGACCCAATGAATTAGGCTGAATCTACATTGCCATGTAATGCAGCTCAACTGTATTTAACCAGATTATATGAGCCAACCCATATAACCCGGTTAAATGTATTCTAAAACTACATAACGACCTAGCCCTGCTCAGATTGAATGATGATAATAATAATGATGATGATGACTGGGGTATTGTGTGGTTTCCAAGCTGTATGGCCGTCTTCTAGCAGCATTTTCTCCTGACATTTCGCCTGCATAACCCTGCTTAGGTCTTATGATAATAATAATAATGATGATGATTGGGGTATTGTGTGGTTTCCAGGCTGTATGTCTGTCTTCTAGCAGTATTTTCTCCTGACATGTCGCCTTCATAGCTCTGCTCAGGTCTTATGATTGTAGTAGTAATAAAAATGATGATGATAATGGCTAGGGTATTGTGTGGCATTTTCTCCTGACATTTCGCCTACATCTGTGGCTGACATTTTCAGAGGGTCATAATAATGACTCTTCTGAAAAAATTGAGACTTTAAGTGCGACTTTCTCTCAAACTCCAGCGTCTGAATTTCTAATGCGGTGGCCATTATCCCAGTGCAGTTAGGTTTGGGATTCCTTTGCTCTCCCTCTGCGGTTGAGGTGGGCAGCTCCTTCCTTCATCCAGAGGCCTCCGCTTCCTGTCCGGCTGACCTCCCCTCCCCCCTCCTTCCCTCCCTCCCTCGCCTACCTGGGAAGGAGGACTTCCAGAAGTGGGAGCCCTGGCCCTGGTCCTTGGCGCAGTACACCTGCCCGTTCCACCCGTTGGCCAGCGTCCAGGACTGGTAGCCCTCCATGGAGATATAGGCCTCGTGGCGAGGCTCCCCAGCCGCTGCCGCCGCCGCCGCGGAGCCGAAGGTAGAGACCACGTCCAGGTATCCCGCGGGTACGTGCTGGTAGGGTCCCCCGGCGGCGGCGGCAGCAGCAGCAGCGGCGGCATAACCCTGGTAGAAGGAGACCTCCTTGGCCCGGGTGGAGGCCTCTCCGACACCGCCCACGCCCACGCCGCCGCCTCCCACGGCCGCCGCTCGGGGGCGCCGCCGTCGAGGGCCCGCCGCTGCCTCCCCCGGAGCAGTCCTTGGAAGAAGGCGCCTCCGAAGAGGAGGACGACGAGCGAGCTCCGGCGGAACGTTCGTAAGGGAAGCCCGAGGAGGAGGAAGCCCCTGGGCGGCTCGGCGGCGCGCCGCTCCCGAAGGCCGGCGGGGAGAGGAAGTTGCGGCAGTGTCCGCTGCTACTCCCCCCTCCGCCTCCTCCTGCGTCCCCCCGGAGCGGCTCCATCTCCCAGCCGCCCGCTGCTCGGCTCATGCTTCCCGCGCAAAAGGAGCCTCTTCCTTCTTCTGCTGCTTGGGCTGCTGCTTCTGTTGCTGCTTCTCCTCCTCGTCCCCGTCTTGGCCCGGCGGCGGCGGCCCAGCGGCGCTCATGGCGAGCCCTCTTTGGGAAGAAGGGGCCAGCCAGCAGGCGGGCAGGCGGGCGGGCGGATAGGCGGCCTCCCCTCCTCGCCGCGCTCGCTCGGGATGGTTTATAAAAACGAAGGCCACGTTGGGAGGGAGCGAGGGAAGGAGGGAGGGAGCGAGGGGCAGCAGCGCCTCTGGCTTCGCAGGGAGGCTGGGCGGGGCCCCATTGGACGGCGGCGCCCACGTGACCCTGGCCCGGCCACCGGGAAACTGAGCCAGGGAGGAAAGGGGGAGGGGGGGGGAGAGGGGGAGAGAAAGAGAGAAGGAGGGAGGAAAGCTTCCCCCTCCCCCTCCACATCCAAACTTTGTTTAGAAGTGTGCAGCTCCAGTCCTCCCATCCGTAGACTTCTTTTCCTTTCAAAGAAAAGGGGGAAAGGGGAGGAATAAAGGCAGGAGAGGGAAGGAGAGAGAACAAAGCTGCGTGTATATGTCTCTCTGTCTATGAATAAATAGCCTATATACACACATTTTAGAGATAGAGAGAAATATATAATGTATGAATCAATATATTCTTATACATTATATATAGGCCTACATACATATAGTATGTGCATGTGTATATATACACTTGTATATGGATCACAATGTGTATGTGCATAATGCATGCTCATACATATATAGTGTGTATGAATAAATATATACATATACATTATATATACATATATATAGTATGTGAGTGTATATACATACATGTATATGGATCATAATGTATGCTCATACATATGTAGGCCTATATAGTCTGTGTATGAATAAATATATACATTATATATACATACATATAGTATGTGCGTGTGTATATACACATGTATATGGATCACAATGTGTATGTGCATAATGTATGCTCATACATACATATATATATAGTGTGTATGAACAAATATATACATATGCATTATATATGCATACATATAGAATGTGCATGTGAGTATGTATATATGTGTGCATACACACACATAATGTATGCATGCGTGTGTGTATGTGTGTGTGTGTAATATGCATTATGCGCATACACACTGTGATCCACTTGTTGTTTAGGCCTGGAATCTGGAGATCAGCATTGCCCAGTCAGCCATTCAACCACTTTGGGTCTCCTTCTGGAGAGAAAAAGCGGGGTATAAATAAACATAATAATAAACACAATAATAATAATACCCTCACTGGGTGACCTTGGGTGAGCCACACAATCTCAGCCCCAGAAAACCCCAAAATGGGTCGCCATAATTAGGGAAAGGCCTGGAAGACAAAGCACATCAAATTTCGCTCTGTGTGTTTGTTGTTGTGTACTTTCATTTCTTGACTTGAGGTGAACCTATTCAAGATTTTCTTGGAGGAATTGGATCAGGGGAGTTTGGCCTCCCCCTAAGGCTGAGAGCGTGTGACTCCTCCAAGGTCACCCCGTGGGCTCCCACGACCGAGTCTCCTTGGCCCCACACTCAGGCCCCTGCCCCAGGCTGGCTCTCCCATGGTCATGCCCCTCCCCCAGTGGTCTTCGGCGGCCTCGACCAGTCGAAGGGACCTCAGTCTTGAACTAGCTCATAAGGAGAAGTTTGGGATCCCAATGACAGACAGGCGGACTGGCCAGGAGGGCGGATACGGAGACCTTTCCCACCTTTCATCCCCGGTAAGGACCTGGGAAGAATGAGGTTGGAAGTGGAGAACAGACAGAGGCTTTTTCTTACTGCTGCTACTGTGTTAAAGATGGGATAAGAACTGGGTAGAGACTGAGATGGGAAACTTGAACGTTCAATACTTTATTTTTTGCGTGGAAAGAAGTCTATTTCGTGCGGGCCCGAGGACACTGGAAATAATAAAGATCGCCATCCTCATAATTCCCATCCAAACAATGCCAGCGCGCGTCCATTGCGGACTTTCCAAAGCCCCTCTTCTCGAAATGGGAAGAATTTTTAAACTGTCGCTTTTGCCACCATTTCCATCCCAACCCTAACCCCAGTTTAGGGCGAAATAAGATCCTGGAGATATCCCTCTGCCCACGCGAGTCCCGAGATACAGATATCGAAGGACAGGGAGGCGCATCCCCCCCCCCCCATTGCTTTTAAGTAAGTTCGTCCAACGCCTAGGAAGATATGAAAGGCATATAGGAAAAGGGAAAGGTGGTCTGGACAGATGGGGTAACACCCGATCCTTGCAATTATTAATTAAAGCCTGCTTTCAATTCCGGAGGGGATTAAAAGGGTTCTTCCTTTTTTCTGTCTCAAATTTTAGCCGCCCCTGCGATTCCCATGTTCTCTTCCCCAGCCAGATCCCAAATACATTTTTTAAATGGATCTTTCAGACGGGAAGCTATTCTGGCACTTACAGGTAGTAGCTGGCACCCCGGGTAAAGGACATTTGGGGCCCTTCCAGACAGGCCCTATAGCCCAGGATCTGATCCCAGGTTTTCTGTTTTAAACTGGATTATATGAATCCACACTGCCAGATAATCCGGAATAAACAGAAAACCTGGGACCAGGTCCTGGGATATAAGGCATGTCTGAAAGGGACTTTAAATATCCCCTTTACCCGGTTCCCTTCCACATAGCCATATAACCCAGAATATCAAGGCAGAAAATCCCACAATATCTGCTTTGAACTGGGTTATCTGAGTCCACACTGCCATGTTCAAAGCAGATAATGTAGGATCTTATTCAGCTGTGTGGAAGGGCCCTCAAGAAAATAAGGTTGGATCTCGACTGCCAAATAATGCAGCTTGGACTGTATTACATGGCAAGTGTGGACTCGTATGATGCAGTTCAAGTGGCATTATTTGGCAGCCTAAGCCTCTCTTTCTATATCCAAAGAAAACTGACTGCCTTCCCTGGTGTTTTACTGTCCCGCGATAAGACTTAGGGTAGACACAAAAAGGAGCGCAAGAAACAAAGGGGGGAAAGGAAGAAGGAGGTTTTTTAAATTCCCAAATCACATGCTCATCTCTTACTAAAACTCCGTCAAACCGGGGGGAAAGTGTCGCCTGAGAGTCCCATTTTCCCAAATGTCTGGTGGCTTGGAGGGGGTATTGGGAGGCTAGGTGGGAAGGCAGGGCCTCGTCTCGGAGGGAAGCCGAAGACACTCCAGCAAAAGAAATCGTAGCAAAATCGGGATCAGAGCCAGAGCCTGGATGTTGAGAAGTTGCTGCCCAATAGAACCAACTTGTCCCAGAGTCCTTGAGGGAGAAGAGATTGGCAAAGGAAAAGGGAGAAGGGGAAAGAAACAAAACCTGTCACTGGGGAAAGGCCCTGGGAGGAGAGAGGAATAGGAAAGCCCTGCCAAGGGGCCGGAGGAGGAGAGACTCCAATGAGTGGGCTGCATTTTCTCCAAGGATGCATCTACACTGTAGAATGGATTCGGTTTGATACCGCTTGAACTGCCAAGGTTCTATGCTATGGTCGTTTGGTGAGGCACCAGCCCCCTTTGGCAGAGGAAGACCTTGTCAAACCAAAACTCCCATGATTTCATAACATGGCAGTTAAGTTAAGTCAAGCTGCTTTCATTAAACAGTGTAGAGCAGACATGGGCCAACTTGGGCCCACCGGGTGTTTTGGACTTCAACTCCCACCACTCCTAAGAGCCTCAGGCCGCTTCCTTTTGCGGCTGAGGGGGAAAAGGAAGCGGCCTGAGGCTCTTAGGAGTGGTGGGAGTTGAAGTCCAAAACACCCGGTGGGCCCAAGTTGGCCCATGCCTGGTCTTGATGCCTGCCCAGTCATTCCCTGATCAATCCAGAGGGTCACGCAGTTCACGCTCCTCTGAACCCAATTTCTACTTGTTCCCAGGACACGTCAACCGCTCCGGAATTAGGAAGTGGTTGGGAAAGGACACGAAACCCGAAATGGTTCTTCTACTCAGTGGAATGACTCTTCCCCTTTTTCTCTTGGCAGAGCTTAAGAGCGCACAAGGGTTTGGAAAATGTTTCCCCCTCCTTTGAAAACATTCCTGCAAGATCAGAGAGGAGCACCACGTCCCACAGCCGTGGGGTAACTTGGATTGTTCTGTGATAACTCTTCAAGGTTCAGAAACTAGAAAGGCGGGGGCGGGTTAATAACGACAGGGCCCAGCTCAAGCCAAACACTTTGGAAAGGCTGTGGTGGAAAGGGCGCGCAGGGAAACCCCGACCCTACTGAAATCTGCAGCTGGATCCCTGCCATGTCCTCGGCATTTCTATTCCCGAGTGGGAAGAATAACCAGCTGCCAGCGATTCCTGGCGATTTCCCCCCTCCATATGACGTGGCAGGGCCCACTCCAGCCCCTTTGAAAACGTGGGGTATCTGAGGGTCCTTCCACACAGCCATATAACCCAGAATATCAAGGCAGGAAATCCCACAATATCTCCTTTGAACTGGAATATATGGCAGTGTGGACTTAGACAACCCAGTTCAAAGTGGGCTTTCCTGCCTTGATATTCTGGGTTATATGGCTGTGAGGAGGGGCCCTAACACTGTCTGACTGCTTTGGCACAGATTGCTAAAAGGGGTGTGTTTAGACTGTAGAATAAATGCAATTTAACACCAATTTAACTGCCACGTCTCCATGCTGTGGAATCCTGGGAGTTGTAGTTTGCTGCTCTATGGCCGGGAACGCTGAAAAACCTAGAAAAACTACAACTCCCTCGATTCCATAGCACTGAGCCATGGCAATGATGTCAAAGTGCATTCTTTCTACAGTCTAGATTAGTGGTTCTCAGGCTGTGGATCCCCAGGGGTTTGGGCCTACAACCCCCAGAAATCCCAGCCAGCTTACCAGCTATTAGGATTTCTAGGAGTGAAAGGACAAAACATTTGGGGACTCACAGGTTGAGAACCACTGGCCTAGATGAACCCCCAAATCGTGAGCTCACGAGGAAAACAGGGACAAAGGAAGGAAGACAGGATAAGCTCTCTAGGCACATACAGACATATTGGGATTCCCTCATATTTCCATTTTGCAGAAACACTCCAGCAAAGGAGACAAGGCTCTGGAAGGACTCACCCAGGAAGGCAGGTCAATTTGACCTGGCATTTGAGCAAACAAAGCCGGCCGGGGGTGGAGGGGGAAATAAATGTTCTCCTCACAGCATCTTGCCTAACCAGACTCTCTGGAAAAGAAGGGGAGACCTTCCTCGTTGGACGCGCGGCACCTTTCCGGCCCTCGTCCCCCCTCCCTCCTTCCCCTTGGCATCGAGTCAAGGTGCGTGCGGCTGACCTCATACATTTTTTCCATTTGCAAATGGAGCGGGAGGCATCAGAGTAAACACTTTGGTCAGCTGGATCTGGGCACCCAGGGAACCGACTTCTTCTTCGGGGCTTCCTGAGAAAAGGGGAGGGGGATTTCGGGAAGGAATTAGCTCACTCTCTGTCTCCCCCCACCCTCCTTCCGCCCCACCAAACACTTCATGGAAGAGTTATGCAGAACCATAACCCCTCAATAATGCTATAATAAGTGAACCATCTACATTGTAGAATTAATGCGCCACTTTCACTGACATGGCTCAGTCCTATGGGAGCCTGGGATTTGTAGTCTAAGGCCCCTTCCACACAGCTGAAGAAAATCTGACATTTTCTGCTTTGAACTGGAATATATGGCAGTGTGGACTCAGATAACCCAGTTCAAAGCAGATATTGTGAGATTTTCTATCTTGATATTTTGGGTTATTTGGCTGTGTAGAATAACCCAGAATTGTTTTACATTGTCATATAATCCAGATTATCAAAACAGATAATCTACTTTATCTGCTTGGAGTTGTATTATCTGAGTCTACACTGCCATACAATCCAGTTCAAAGCAGATAATTTGGATTTTATGTGTCAAGGTAAGAAGAGGATTTAGGGCCCTTCCACACACTCATATAATCCAGAATATTAAGGCAGAAAATCCCTCAATATCTGCTTTGAACTGGGTTATCCTAGCCTACACTGCCATATAATCCAGTTCAAAGCAGAAAATGTGGGATTTTATGTGTCAGTGTAGAAGGGATCTGATAATATATTTAACCTTCTCTTTCAAAAAGTGCTGGTGCCTCACCAAACTATGACTCCCAAGATTCCACGACATTAAACCATGGAATTTAAAGTGGTGTCAAAATGCATCGATTTTGCAGCCCAATGGTCCCTTTTTCCTCAGTTCTTGCAGAAGAAAGCAGTGAACGCCAGGAACATTTCAGATGGACCTGTTTCCAATAATGTTAGCTGAGCAAAGAGGTAAAAATAAAGATATTGTTTCTCCATATAAGAATGATGTCTTGCTTTGACATTTCCAGCACTCCGCAATTCTCTAACTTTAAACTTCAGTTTAAAGTTTAACTTTAATCTTCAGTTGCGCGTTTAGAAAGAAGGATTAAAGATGTGAAACAGGAGGCAGGCCAAGTTAGAAAGGGACTGGAAATAAGGGGTGTGAAGAATGTCTCATTTTCTGAAAAGTGAGGCCTCCTCCACACAGCTGAATAAAATCCCCCATTATCCTCTTTGAATTGGAATATATGGCAGTGTGGACTCAGATAAACCAGTTCAAAGCAGACATTGTGGGATTTTCTACCTTGATATTCTGGGTTATAGGGCTGTGTGGAAGGGCCCTGAGAAATTTCATACTGGAGGCAGTATTCGTATTTTAATTTTGTCTCTCCTGTGGCTACAGCCTCTGCCGGTTTCTCAAGCCTTTTCTGTACTGCTATATAATGCTATTTGAACAGCATTTTAAAGGCCCTTCTACACAGCCCTATATCTCAGAATTTCAAGGCAGAAACTCCCGCAATATCTGCTTTGAACTGGGTTATCTGCGTCCACACTCAGATAATGTGGGATTTCCTGCCTTGATATTCTGGGATATAGGGCTCTGTGGAAGGGGCCATAAGCAGTACCATAGCCAGGATTTTGAGGGGGGGTGAGTTTGATTTGGGGGAGGGGGCTGAGTCTGAGTGAGAGAGGGTCTACCCTAGCAAACCTTTTGTATCGTTATCCCAATACCCCCATGCATATGGGATATATTGAGCATGGTGATCAGATCATGAGATGAATACACATAACAGTTTAAATAATGTACCAGTAAGGCCTTCTCGTGGACCACCCTAAGAATTTCGGGGGGGGCTGAGCCCCTCAAGACCCCCCCCTCACTACATGCCTAAGCCATAGGGTCAGTGTAGAGCCATGTAACGCAATTTAGCGCTGTTCAAAGTGCATTATATGGCCATGTAGACTCAACTCAAGTTTTCTGGATACGGGAATTCGCTTCGAGTGTACTTGAGGAAAAGATCCCAGCACAGACTCTTTTGCCGCCTAGTCCTCTCTTTGAGGGAAAGCTTCTCCCTTTGTTTCTACCAGCCACAACTAGTGATCTGATGTCTGCTGACTGGGCCGCTTTATATAGATTCAGGATCTGGGGAAGAAAGGGAAAATATTTTCCCCGATTTAATGGAGCGGTGAGTCACAAATCGGTGCGCTTCCGGAATGAGGAGAAAAGAAAGACAAAGAACCTTGTTTCTTAATGGCTAACTACTCAATCATTTGCTAGCTTGTGAATACTGGGTTGCCGTCCAAGAGACAGTTAGAGAGAACATTACATTTGGAATGCTTCCTTCTTTGCTTTTCTTCTTCTTCTTGCGTCTTGCTTTCTAGTTATTCTTTAAATTTCTATCCAGCTCAGATCTCATACGACTAAATAGTAAGGTTTTTACAGTGTCTGCTTGCCTAGATGTGATCCTTTCCCGCTTCCATGTATTAGTGCGGGTGATTCTTTGTAAAGGAAGAGTTTACTTTTCCGCGTTTTGTTGCTGTGAGAATTAACCTTGGAATAAACAGAACTTGCAAGGACTTCGGGTGCAATGCTTCACTTTGGAAATAACATCATTGGATTCAAGTAAGTCTTCTTCAGTTCGGTGAAGTTTGTTTCCCAAGCGAAGGAGTGTGGGGCTGGGGTCAGGCCCGTAGCCAGGATTGGGGGGGGGGGGGCTGAGTTTGAGTGAGATAGGGTCTACCCTAGCAAACCTTTTGTATCATTATCACAATACCCCCATGCATATGTGATATATTGAGCATGGTGATCAGATCATGATATGAATAAACAACAGTTTAAATAATGTACCAGTAAGGCCTTATCGGAGACCACCCTGAGAATTGGGGGGGGGGGTTGAGGGGCTTCAGCTACATGCCTGGCTGGGGTCTAATTTATTAGAGAAGGAGAGACACATAGTTTCTACATTTCTCATCTAAGGACCCCAGGTATGCAGTCTCCAACTAACCTGTCCTGAAATCCCATCAGTTCGAAAGAGACAGTGAAAATTTCATTTCAGCCTCTCCAATAGAAATCAGCAACCCAGAAATCAGATGGGTTTAGTGCTTTGAAAGAAAAATCTAATTCCATATATAAAAATGTCTTTAACCACAGATGTTATTTTTGTGTAAGAGTCATAGTCAACATGATCATGACAGGAAGGGAGTCCTTTCCCAAATTCCTCTCCAGTTCAATAAATTGCTGTCTCTTAAGTGTGGATAGATGGGATTTTCGTTGGTTTGGATCTTGAGTTTATACCTAAATCGACCTGTGAACACAGAGTAAATCAAAGGAGAAAGAGTAAAAAACAAACAAACCCCGATCAGTTCTGTACTCATTTGTTTAAAAATTACTCACAAGTAATTATTTCTTATGGCCCTCCCACACAACCCTATATCCCAGAATATCAAGGCAGAAAATCCCACACGATGTGCTTTTAACTGGCAGTGTGGACTCAGATAACCCAGTTCAAAGCAGATATAGTAGGATTTTCTGCCTTGATATTCTGGGGTAAAGAGTTGTGTGGAAGGACCCAAATGCAGCCAGCCTCATCTTTTGCGTAGACACGACCCTGTCACACCTGATTAAATCCATGTTATTCCTGGCTAATGTAGACGCTTCACTTTGGGTGCAAGCTGTTGTCCTTTTACAATGTAAATGCTGCAGCGAACATCAGTAGGCGACCAAGAAGGTTAGGGCCCTTCCACAGAATATCAAGGCAGAAAACCCCACAATATCTGCTTTGAACTGGGTTAACTGAGTCCACACTGACATATATCCCAGTTCAAAGCACATAATGTGGGATTTTATTCAGCTGTGTGGAAGGGGCCTTGGCAGGAAGCTGAAGTGTATTTGGACCTCTTAGCAAGGTGTAAATGGTCACCAAAAACTATTGACACACACAACAGAAGTCAGAAGGGAAGCTGCCCTTGATTTTTATGTTTGCTTATTGACCTTGTCCTGGGGTGTGTGTGTATGTATATGCATTTGGTCTTTATATGTTTTGTGCATTGCTCAAACATGCCCTATCTATGCTATTTGAAACTGCATTATATGATCAGTGTAGACTCATATAAATGCAGTTCAACACAGTGTATATGGGGCCTTTATAAAGTCAGAGAGACTCCATCTATCCCTATGACACCTTTGGATAATATATGCTTCACACATAAGCATTCATCACTCTGTACGCCTATGGTACATATAAATGTATGTGCATTTATACGTAACAAAGCTGACGGCAAAAAATAAAAAATAGGCCCCTTCCACACAGTTGAATAAAATCCCACATTGTCTGCTTTGAACTGGAATATATGGCAGTATGGACTCAGATCACCCAGTTCAAAGCAGATCTTGTGGGATTTTCTTCCTTGATATTCTGGGTTATATGGTTGTGTGGAAGGGCCCTTAGTTAGTTTAAAAGTTGCTGACATATTTCTTTTTCTCTCTCCCCTTCCTCCTCCCTCTTTTTTATGCTACTAGAGACTTACAGGGCTTCTCTGAAAACTACAATCTCTGGTCTTACCTTCGAGGGTGTAGTACTCAATGCCAACCACTAGATGGCCCTACAAGTTTTCCTCTTAAAGCTTCACTCTGGCAATGCTCTGGGCAGCCGCCCAGTTATGTTAGCGTGAAATTTGAAGCTAAGGGGCAGCTAAGCTTAAAATAATTTTGACTGCAAAAGAGGAGAGCGTGTTCTCAGACAAGAAATCCCTGCTGCCTTGTCTTCCAGCCGGTCCACAAGACCCAGGGGCGGGAGAGAAGAGTGATATTGTCATTAGGTTTCTCAATAATGTGTATTTCTAAACCAAAGCAATGAGACGTCGCTGCATGACAGTGGCCTTTGTCATGGAACTTAGTTATTATCAGCGTCTTGTTAGAAGACGCACAAACCTTGCGGATATTATTCACATAGGACACAGCATTCATAATGGTACACACAAAGTGAATGGAGACGACCTGTTTTGCTTGAGAGACCGAAACAGAGGAAAAGGAGAGACAAATAGTAGATGGATAGGGAGATTTTGTTGGCTTGCCTGGTTTTCCCAATAGATTTGGGGTGCACCTTATGAAAATATTTTTGAATACCTCTGGATTATATTTCTGTCTCTACCTTCATTCTAATCCTTTTCTTTATATGTGTATCTATAAAACCATTTATTAATAATGGCTTGGAAATTGGAGTGTGTGTTTAATGTAGTTCTTAATTTACTTTCTTGCTGTCTGCCCACACACCACACACACACAGTATGTATATATGTATATAATACAACACAACACGATGTATGTGTAAGTTCTCTTTGAAATTGTATATTCAAGCTATTTGCAATTTATGGAGATCCCAAGGTGAGCCTATTGCAGAGTTTTCTTGGCATAAGTTTTTCCAATGAGATTTTGCCCTTGCCTTTGCCTGAGGTTGAGAGAGTGCCACATGTCCAAGGTCCCCCAATGGGTTTTAATGGCTAATCCGTTAATTCCAGCCAAGGCTCAAACCGCGACATCCTGTGTTTATTTAAAGAAATAATGTTTGATCTAAATATTGAAATGCTTGCACTCTGTGTGCCATATCTCCTTCCCCTTGCTTACTGTTAGTTATTGCTGTTGTTATGTTTATTTATACTGTCACAAGGAGACTGAGACCCTTTCTGCACTGGCATATAAAATCCAAATTATCTGCTTTGAACTGGATTAAATGGCAGTGTAGACACAGACAATCTGGATTATATAACAGTGTAGAAGAGGCCTCAAAGCAGCTCAAAGGTATGCGTTCTCTGCTTCTGTGTGTCTCTTGGGCGTGGGGGGCACTTCTCTCACACAGGCTAAAGAGACTACCTTGGCGGCAAAGGGTGCATCTACACTGGGATGAATGCAGTTTGACCACATTAAGTGTCCTGGCTCAATGCGATGTAATCATGGAGTTGTAGTCTAGTGAGTCACCAGCACTTTTTAGCAGAGAAGGCTAAAGACCTTGTAAATCTACAACTCCCATCATGGCAGTGATATGAAACTTCATTGAAGATGTAATTTAAAGCTACGCCAGTAACAACAACATAAACGGAATGTTGGTGGACAGGAAAAGAGATTTAAAGATGGGATAAAGGTAACCTTAAAAACTTAGAACTGGGATGCCCAGGCTCTCGAGTGCTCTAACTGGAGGTCAGCTGTGACCAGCAGTGCTGTGGAATTCGAAGAGACACAAATGGAGGTCGAAATGGAGTATCTATCTATCCACTGATTGGACTACTAGGGATCGCCAAAGGAAGAATATAGTCCAGAATCTGCTGTCTGTGGGCTCTTCCACACAGCCATATAACCCAGAATATCAAGGCAGAAAATCCTACAATATCCTCTTTGATCTGGGTTATCTGAGTCCACAAGCAGAAAATGTGGGATTTTATTCAGCTGTGTAGAAGGGGCCTGGGAAAGCGGTGGAGTCTCTCATTCTCTGGAGGTTTCTTAACAGAAGACTGGATGGCCCTCTGTCGGGAGTGCTTTGATTTTGCATACTGGGGTTGGACTGGATGGCCCTTGGGGTTCTCTTCGAAGTCTAGGATTCTAATTCAGGCGTGGAAGAAGGCAAAGAAACCAAGCCAGGAAGGCATCCCTCTGAACCTCAACCTTGGGGGGGGGGGGGGCATGCCCTTCCTCCAAAGCCCCTCCCAGCCCTGAGAGAAACCCGAGAGGGTTGACCCCCGCGGCGACCTTTCCCGCTCTGGCTGACACTGGCGGTGAAACCAAGTTCATCCTCGCACCGCCACCCTGGCATCGGAGGGTCTAGACAGATGTAAACACCGCCGGCCCCTTTGGCAGGCCGTCTCCTCCGTGGGTCCCCTCCTTGCCCTCAGCCGCTCACCTCGAAGCACCCGCAGTAAAGACGCGGAGAGGCAAATATTGACCCAGCCTCCTGCTTCCGAGGAGCTCCTTAAAAGCAGGGTGCCCCCCGCCCCTCTCCTCCTCATCCCCTTTCAATTAAGTCGGATGGGATCTTGCCCATTAAAAGTCTAGACAAACAGGGATAGAGAACAACTTGGTGGAAAGGCAGGAGGGGATTTCAAAGTATATGTTTCAGACCAGGGCAGCGACTTATGGGAGAGCGACTGAGTAAACACAACTACAGAACTCTTTTTGGCCCAATAACCCCGATTTGAAACGTGCCTAGGATAAGAAAAAGAAGAGGAGGAAGAAGGAGAAGAGAGGAAAGAAAGAAAGAAAGAAAGAAGAGGAGGATGAGAGGAGAAGAGGAGAGGGGGAGAAGAAGAGGAGGAGGAAGAGAAGTAGAGGAGTAGAAGAAGAGCAGAAGAGGAGAAGGAGAAGAAGGAGAATAGGATGAGAAGAAAAATAATAAAAGGAGGATAAGAAGGAGAGGAGGAGAAGAGGAGAAGAGGAGGAAGAGGTGAGGAGAAGAAAAGAGGAAGAAGAGAAGAGGAAGAGAGGAGGAGAGGAGGAGAAGAAGAAGAAGAGCAGAAGATGAGAGGAGAAGGAGGAGAAGGAGGAGGAGAAGGAGAAGATGAGAAGAAAAAGAATAAAAAGAGGAGGAGAAGAGGAGGAAACCCAAACTTCGAGCCGCCAGAAACAGTTTCCTAAATGAAAACTAAAGAGTCTGAGGGCCCCTTAATTGAGCTGCCTAGAAATATCAAATATCAAATATTGACTTCATTAATCGCCCCCTTCCCAAGGAATGTCGGATTGAAACCCACGCAGTCGCTGTTGTCACCCAATGTCTACTTAAGGCGCTTATTTTCTCAGGAGGAAATCACATCTGGGGACTGGGTTTTACTCAGCGGCAACAAGGGATTGGATCCCAGTCCTCACTGTAGAGACGATTAAACTATTTTTTTAATGGCAAGCACTTAATGTTCTCCTGTTCTAGGAAGGCAGCCACACTTTGAAAAACTTCTCACATAAATCCAACCATTGGCATTCTTTAAAAAGGTGCAAAATATAACATAAATCCAATAAAAGAAGAGGGTGGAAGCCAGAACGAGAACTCTCCAATCGCGCCTGGTGAAAGCCGCTCTTTGTCAGCTGCAAAGGAATATTTTTAATTACCCTCTTTAAAACAATTAAATAAATAGAAGTGATCGCTATGTTGCTGAATAGATTTGGGTGGCTTTTCTGCGCTTCTTGAGGTGCATCTACACTGTAGACAGGATGCACTACTCTGACTGCCATGGCTCAACCCTATGGGATCCTGGGATGTGTAATTTGGTGGCGCGCCAGCACTTTTTTCCAAAGAAAGCCAAAAACTTTGTAAAACCACAAGTCCCATGATTCCATAGCACTGAGTCAGGGCAGCTATGTTTTCTGTGAATCTGATGGGGAAGTGTTGCTGAGTTGGTAACTTCTGCGAGAAACCAGAAGGGGGCGCCAAAGGACAGCAAGAAAGCCGCTGACAGACTTCCGCTTCCTCTGCTCAAACTGATTCCTCTCTGCAAGGGTTTGTGGATGAAGCTCTGGTTTCCTTGCAGATTGGGAAGGAGTGTTTTACTATTTTTCATATCCCGAATTCACCCGCGATTTCCCCTTGTTTGTGTAGTTGGATCAATTCATGCAACTCCCTTGTTTCTTTGACTTTGCTTAACTCTTTTGCCCACGACCGTCACACGTGGTTTTGGTGTCTTCCAAGTGTTCCAGGATCCCAGTGAAGATTGGTGGGAGGGGAGGTTTGGGAAGCAGATAATCCGGATTATATATGGCACAGTAGAAGGGACCTTCAGTGCTTTCGAATCATCTTCTGAGGCACCAGCACTCTGCAACTCCCATGATTTCATTGCATTCCGCCGAGGCAGTTAAAGTGGTGTCAAACTGTGTTAATTCTCCAGTGTAGATGCACCCAAAAGTCAATAGAACGGCAGTAATAAATTCAGCATCGCCCTGTTCTTAATATTTCACCAAAATCTTTAGTAGAAAACCATAGGCGTCTCTCTCAACCTCTCAACACACACAGCGCATACCTCAGCTCCCTCATTCCTGTAGTAATTCCTGAATCAATCCTTTTAGATTCAAGGAAATTATGAAAGAGCTTAAAATTAAGCTCAGTTCAAAAATAGGTGATACCCAACCCCAAAACCTCTGGCAACGTTTTGGAGATATTGGAGTAAGTTGAGTAGCCTTCAGTTGGAGAGAGAGAGACGGAAGAGGCTTCTTTTGCTGCTACAACGGATTTTAAAGGTGCATCTACTCCAGGCATGGGCAAACTTCGGCCCTCCAGGTGTCTTGGACTTCAAATCCCACAATTCCTAACAGCCTCAGGCCCTTTCCTGCTTAAGGAAAGGGAAAAGGAAAAAGGAAAGGGCCTGAGGCTGTTAAGAATAGTGGGAGTTGAAGTCTGCTTATCTTGATTCCAGTGAAATCCGAAATGCTCTTGAGAGCTCAGGCCCTCAATATAAAAACAGAATATAGGCGTCACTTATTTGAAAGGCACCCTTCTCCTTCCAAAGTAAAGGTGCCTATACACGGTTGAGTTAATGTAATTTGACACCACTTTAATTTACATATGTACAATAATATGGAATCCTGGGAACCATGATTTGACAAGGTCTTATCTGCCCAAAAGTGTTGTTATCCTATCAATCTACAATCCCCGTGATCCCATAGCATTGGTGGTGCAATGGGTTCGAATCTGGGGAGAGCAGGTTGAGCTCCCTCTGTCAGTTCCAGCTCCCCATGCAAGGGGATATGAGAAAAGCTTCCAACAGGATGGTAAAACATCAGTCATCCAGGCGTCCCCAGGGCAATGTCTCTCACACCAGAAGCGACTTGCAGTTTCTCAAGCCGCTCCTAAGAGGGAATAAACAGTATTCAGTGGTGGTAATTAAAGTGGTGCCTAACTACAGTAATTCTACACCGGTGGTTCCCAACCTTTGGGCCTTCAGGTGTTTGGGGCTTGAACTCCCACCATTCCGAACAGCTGGTTAGATTGCTGGGATTTCTGGGAGTTGAAGTCCAAAACACCTGGAGGATCAAAGGATGGGAACCAGTGTTCTACAGCCTAGATCTGTGATTCTCAACCTGTGGGTCCCCAGATGTTTTGGCCCACAACTCCCAGAAATCCCACCTAGTTTACCAGCTGTTAGAATTTCTGGGAGTTGAAGGCTAAAACATCTGGGGACCCACAAGTTGAGAACCACTGGCCTAGATGCAATTAGCCTACAGAAGCGAATGTTGAGAAGAGACTCGATAGCCATGTTTAAGTATTTGAAAGGATGTTGTAAGAAAGAGGGAGCAATGTTGCCTTTGCTCATGCAACATGTTGAGACTAGGACAATGGGTTCAAATGGAAGGAGAGGAGATTCCACTTGAATATTAGGAAGAACTTCCTGACTTCAAGAGCTGTTCAGCAGTAGAACTCTCTGCCTCTGAGTGTGGTGAAAACTCCTTCCTTGGAGGCTTTTTAACAGAGGCCGGATGGCCATCTGTCGGGGTGCTTTGATTGTGCTTTTCCTGCATGGCAGGGGGTTGGACTAGATGGCCCATGTGGTCTCTTCCAACTCCATGATGATGCCATGAATGTTAGTCACGAATCAATGAACCAAAGTGGGCCGAAGTCGAGGTGCAATCCCTTCATTTTTACCAGCATCCCAGAGAAGATGTAAGTGGGCGAAGGACCTGGGTGGAAAGGTAGAAGGACAGGCCCACCGGGACTCGGGGGAGGCGGAGGAGCTGCCCCATTCATGACAGGCGCTTTATCTCGGCTTGGGCGTCATGATCGCCATCAAAGTTCCCTTCGAGGAGAGAGTTTCCGATAGGAAGGCCGGCGAGGCGTCCTCCCCCCTTCCCCTTTCCTTCCACTCGTGTCCCTGATAGAGCTGGGAGAGATTGGCTCGGAAGGGAGAGAAAGAAAGAAAGAAAGAAAGAGGGAGGGGAGAAGCAGATGAGCAAACTGAGAGCCAGGTAACTTTGCGGTTGGGAGTGGCGGGAGAGACTGTTGGGAAGTTGAGAAGATGAGGATGAGACTGGTGGTTTTTAGGATTTTCCAAGCCTTTTGAAAGCTTGAGATCCAGCCCTTTTGGGGGGGAAAACCCCTGGGTGGGTGCAGGGGGGTTGGTTAAGAAGGCATCACAGGGCCTCGATTGAGAAAGGTGGGTGAGGTGAGAGAGAAATCGAGGTAGAAGGGGAAACGCCTCGATGCATGAATGGAGGCCTTTCCCCACTCCCTCCCTCCTCCCTCCCCCTCCTCCCCCTCCTCTCTGATGCTCTAAATCATGTCTTTAAGATGCCTCGGGATTCTTTGTAGGTTTTTTCCCTTTTTGGTGCTCAGTCAGTCCGCCAAAGAGCGGGTTGGGAGCCAGAGGCGAAGGAAGGAAGGGCTGGAGACGAGTTCCGTCCATAAACCGGATTCCAGAAAGAGCCCCTTCCTTCCTTCCCTCCTTCCTTCCTTCCCTCCCTTTCTCCCACCTCCCCGGACGCCTTAAGGAAATACAACGAACCCCGCTAAGGTCGCAATTCGGGGGTCCATGCGTGGGCTGAGGGGCGCCTTAGATGCTCTTGGGCTGGTACGTATCCGTTTCCACGCCTGAACAGGGGCTGCTTCGTGTATTTGTTTGTTTGCCTCTCCCTCTATGTATTATTTATGTGTGTTTATGTATATGTGTATGTATAGATATAGATATATTTTAGATTATAGATATACATATAAATATGGATATAGTATGTTTGTGTATGTATATATATGTGTGTGTGTGTTTATGTTTATGTATACATACACACACGATGTATTGTCGAAGGCTTTCATGGCCGGAATCCCTGGGTTGTTGTGTTTTTTGGGCTGTCTGACCATGCTCCAGAAGCATTTTCTCCTGACGTTTCGCCCCCATCTATGACAGGCATCCTCAGAGGTTGTGAAGATGCCTGCCATAAATGCAGGCGAAACGTCAGGAGAAAATGCTTCTGGAAGCATGACCATACAGCCTGGAAAACTCACAACTCTCTGTACACGTTGTGTGTAAGGGGCAAGTCGGTTCCTTCAAAGGAAACTCATATAGGAAAGAGTGAGTGGAGGGGGTAGTGGGACAACCTGACTTTTCTTTTCGATCTATAATAATAATAATTATTATTATCTGCTCTGAGTCCCCTTGGGGTGAGAAGAGTGGCATATAAATGTCGTTAAAATAAATAAATAAATAATATTGTTACTATGTTTATTTATACCTGGCTTTTCTCTCCACAAGGAGACTCAAAGCAGCTCAAGAAGGGACTCCGATCTTCTCTTTCTTTTAATTTCCAATCTCTTCCTCTCAATTAACACCCCCCTCCCTCCTCGTGTCATTGAATCCTGTTGTTTCTGTCGGAGGGCAAAACGAGGCAGAAGCGCCTGGCTTCAGACGTTTCCAACACACTCACACAAAGCCAAAAGGGGAGGGGAAGGGGCTTGTTTGTGTGAGAGAGTGCGACGTGTATGCGAAGGAGAGAATCAGAGCATAATGATGCCCCTAAATGAAGGGGGAAATGTTTGCCGGGCTCGTTTTATTAATCCGCCTGTCAATGCCACCCCAGAGGCCAAAGCAGCCCAGGACCCTCTCCTCCTCCTCCTCCCTCTTCCTCCTCCTCCTCACTCCGGGTCTTCCCGCTTCCCTACCTGGATCTATTTGTCTGCTCCGAAGCCGCTGACAGGATCCTGTATTTATTTGCTTATAAACCCGTTCCAATAAATGATCATTCGCCGAGCGTCACTCGTGAAGGGACGAGTGCACTCCCTTCCTTTTCTCTCTCCTGATGAGTGACATTTCGGGGCAATAGAAGGATGTGCGGGTCCCTTTGACCAGGCACCCGTTTCTCGCCATATAGATATATATATATTCATATATTCATATGCATATATTCCAAACAGAAATAATAATCCTATTTGGAGACATCTGAATGAGAACTCGCTTTGGCGGCAAAGAGGAGGAGGACGACGAGGCTGCTTTCCCGCCTCGATCCATCCGCACACGTTTTCGTCTCGCTGCTCTATATTGATAGTGTTGTTTATTTATTTGTTTTGTTTTGTTTCCCGAGGCGGGGGGAAGCTGAGATGATGGAAAGGATCCGGAAAGAGATGCTGCTGATGGAGCGCGGTTTGCACGGCCCACCCGCGGGGAAGCGCCTGGTGTCCAGCCTCTCCGGAGACCCGGAGGGCCTGGAGCACAGCCCGCCTTCGCACGGAGGGCGCCTCAGCCCCCGCCTGCCCCCCGCCGCCCTCCACGGGCCCCTGGGCGACCTGCCCCCCACCAAGGGCAAGTTCGAGATCGAGGCGCTCTTCGGCCTGACGCACCCCAACAGCGCCGCCGACGCCGCCGACATGGCCCCCTCCTCGGACCCCTCCGCCAGGAAGAAGATGAGCCACTACTCCTCCTCCGCCGAGGTGGCCCAAGAGGCCGAGATGGGCAGCGACGTGGAAGTGGGCTGCTCCGCGCTGCGCTCCCCCGCCGGCCTGGCCGCCTCCCAGCTCAAGGAGAACAACAGCGGCAAAGGTAGGCATCGTATTATTTAGAGAGAACAACAACCATCCCTTCATTGACTGGGATGGGAGCTTGGGGGGGGGGGGAGGATCTCCTTCAGCGCCCAAGCTGAGCCTGAACCCACGCTGATCACACAGGGCCCTTCCACACAGCCCTATATCCTAGAAAATCAAGGCAGAAAAATCCCACACTATCTGAGTGTGGACTCGGATAACCCAGTTCAAAGCAGTTATTGTGGGATTTTCTGCCTTGATATTCTGGGATATAGGGCTGTGTGGAAGAACCCACAATCTGCATTATTTTTTTTTCCATTTCCTTTGTCTTCTGTCCTCCAGAACCCAAACAGCCGACTATGAACTCATAACGGATGGTAAAATCGGGTCCTTTATGCATCATTGCCCATGTTCTGTTGTTGAGGATGTCTTAGGCTGGGTCTACACTGCCCCAAGGAACTGGGAAATTGATGCTTCTGTTCAATGTTTTGTCTTATGTCTGATAAATTTAAATTATTTTTAAATTAAATTTTAGTTGAATTGTTGTAAGTCTTTCTGGTTGCATGGCCATGTTCCAGAAGCATTCTCTCCTGACGTTTCGCCTGCATCTTTGGCAGGCATCCTCAGAGGCCTCACAATCTGGAATGCTTCTGGAACATGGCCTTACAACCCGAAAAACTAATACATTAATTTTAGTTAAGTCATAATTTCTTTTTATATTTTGGGTTGACATATTTTGTTACTATGGGTGTATTGTTGTTGTGTTCCAGCATTGAACGTTTCCCTTTTATGTTTTGAATCCAACCCGAGTCATTCCGGAGAGAGAGATAGGGCAGAATATAAATAAATTTCAATTATTATTATATTATTACTATGAGCCCTTCCACGCAGGGCTATATCCCAGAATATAAAGTCTGAAAAATCCCACATTATCTGAGTGTGGATTCAGATAACCCAACCCAAAGCAGATATTGTGGGATTTCCTGTCTTGATATTCTGGGATATAGGGCTGTGTGGGAGGGTCCTTGATCCCAGGATTTGATCCCAGACTGATTTTTTAATCCCAGATTATCTGACAGTGTAGACTCATATAATCCATCAAATCAAATAATCTGGGATCAGATCCTGGGATATAAGGCAATGGAGATCTATTCTTAGTTGGGCGCTCTGAATATGTTAAAATGTATCAAAATATTCTACATGGTCTTTAAAAAAAGAGAGAGAGAGGAGCGTTTTAACTCTCCAACCCATTGCTTTAAGGAATAATTACAGTTCACCATAAAATCGAGGTGGTGTGTTGATTCCGTACTCTGTGTAACACGCCATGTTCCCAGTTTCTCTGTGTGTTTGGGCATCTCTTCTACTGGAGATCGAAGTGTCACCAGCATCGGGGTTATTTTGGTTTGTTTTGCTTGTGAGGGTCTGTTCCCAGGTGGCAGGTCAAGGCAGGTGTCTTTTGTATACATTTGGGGCAACGCTTTGTAACAAGAACACCTTCTAAGCTTCTCCTAAGACACTGTCTTTTTTATATCTTACTGTGTCGTTCAGAATTGCTTCTTCTCCCAAAGTATTGAATGCAAATTATAGTGTCTATTATTATTACATTATTATTATTGACAATCGGTTGTTGTTTCCACTTTTTTTAAAAAAAACCCACTCAATATTTATTCATGTATTTTCGAAACTAACATCTCCCCAAATTTCATGTTCCTTGTTCTCCATCCTTAAACTGGGGGGGGGGCACACAAACAACTGGTTCACGTGGAATCGTTGACTTTTTATGTTAGGAAGGATATCTCAGCGTCAGTCAATGGTGAGCAGCAGTTTTCCGGGCTGTCTGGCCATGTTCCAGAAGCATTCTCTCCTGACATTTCACCCATATCTATGGCAGGCATCCTCAGAGATTGTGAGGTCTGTTAGAAACTAGGCAAGTGTGGTTTATATATCTGTGGAAAGTCCAGGGTGGGAGAAAACGACCTCGGTTTTTTCCTAGGCTGTTGGCATCTTGAAACGAAACTAGAAGCGCATTTATTGACCAACTTTTTCGGTTTATCGTTGAAATGTTGATACATTTATTTTTTAAAAAACAAACCAGAAAGCCATTTTAAACGAAGACATTCCTAACTTTCCTCTGGCGATTTGGTTACAAAGAAGGAAGCCGGTTGGTGGTTTAGTTCCATTTATAAAAAGTAAACGCCATTTTATTTATATATATATGTGTGTGTGTGTGTGTGTGTGTTATATGTGTGTATGTGTGTACATATATGTGTGTATATATGTACACACATATACATATGTACACATATATATGTGTGTATATGTATATATATATGTATATATGTGTGTGTATATGTGTGCGTGTGTATGTAAATGTATGTGTATATATGTCTATGGGGTCTGCTTTTTCTAAATGGAAATCACCCACCAACCGGTTTCCTTCTGTATATATATATATTTTCTGGCAGAAGGATTACAGTAATTTTATCAAAAAACAACGGAGGAGAAACTTCTTTTTATTATTATTATTGATCCTATTAAGGGCGGCGATTTGTATCCGTGACAGCGAGGATTAATTATCCGAGAGGGAGGGAGAGAGAGAGGGCGGGAGAGAGGGAGAGAAAAGGGACAGCTTGCCAAGGGTGCCCCTCACATCCCCAAAGCCACTCCTGGAGGAGGATAGATCTCCTCGCTCTCTCTGCCTGTCTGCCTCTCTCTCAACCCCCGATTCTTCTGTTGTCTTTCCTTCGCAGGCTACTCGGATAGCGGCTCGACCCCCAGCAACCCCACCTCGTCGTCCTCGTCGTCCTCCTCCTCTTCCTCCTCCTCCTCGGGCCTCAGCGGCCTCCACGGCGGCGGCGCCCTGGGCTCCTCGGGCTCCAGCGCCGACCAAGTGCGGAGGTACCGCACCGCCTTCACCCGGGAGCAGATCGCCCGGCTCGAGAAGGAGTTCTACCGGGAGAACTATGTCTCCCGGCCCAGGAGGTGCGAGCTGGCCGCCGCCCTCAACCTCCCCGAGACCACCATCAAGGTACGTCGCCAAACCTGCTTCATCCAGAGGCCTCTCTCCATCTCCATGTCTCCATCGCCACCTGGGCTTTGCTGACTGGGTTGGGGTGCATCTAAAGTTTGATCCCGCTTTAACTGCCATGACCCATGGGATTCGTAGTCTGCGCTCTTTGCAAAAGAAAGGCCAAAAAAAAAATCGCCCAGACTCTCCAGACGGTCTGTGTATTTACTGAGAAGGCAATCCACACAACATCACTTGGGCTGCCATGGCTCAATGCTATGGAATCGTTAGGGTTGCAGCTTGGCAGAAGTCTCTAGCTTCCCCTGATCAAGAGAGCTTGGTGCCTGATCAAACGGCGACCCTCTTTATTCCATAGCACTGGGCCAAGGCAGTTAAAGGGGTGTCGAACGGCATTCGTTCTACAATGTAGACGCATTCCCCAATTCCTTCAAGCCAAAGATATGTGAATAATACTCTTCTCTTTGGCTTGATTCTCCCAGTTGTTTTTAACCTCGAGATCGTTGTGTCTTTCTAGCCGGAAGACGGGTCATCCTTCCCTCTGCCTCTCTTCTCCTTTCTTTTCTTTTCCTTTCATTTCCTCTCCTCTCTCTTACTCTCCTCTCCTTTCTTTTCCTTTCCTCTCTCTTTTCCTCTCCTCTCTTTTCCTCTCCTCTCCTTTCTTTTCCTTTCATCTCCTCTCCTCTCCTTTCCTTTTCTTTCCTTTCCTTTCCTTTCCTTTCTTTTCTTTTCCTTACCTTTTCTGAGAGGAGATAGGATGGGTGGGAGGGAAGAATGCCATTAACAAACAAACCTCCCAAGTATCCAAGTCTGGACACTTAATGTAGGCTGGATCTAGTCTGCCATATAATCCAGTATCTGATCCCAAATTATCTACTTTCAATTGGATTCTATGAGCCTACGCTTCCATATAATCCAGTTCAAAGCAGATAAATCTGGGATCAGAAACGGGATTATTTGGCAGTCTAGATCAAGCTTTAGTCATTCTGGAGTAGGTGTTATGTCTCCTTTTATTATCTCTCTATCAGTGACGATTATTTTCGCCCAATGAGGCGGCATCTACACTGTAGAATTAGTGCTCTTTGGCACTATTTTAATTACTATGGAAGCGTGGGAATTGTAGTTTTACCAAGTATGTAAAACTACACTTTGGTGATGCCTCACAAAAGTGCAAATCTCAGGGTTCCACAGCAGTTGAAGTGGTGTCAAAGTGGACTAATTCCACAGTGTAGATGCACCCCGGTTAAAGAACGGTATCCCTAGTTCTTTTGTAGTCATAAGAGAACGCTTTGGTTTTGGTGGCTGTACAGCAACGTCTAGGTTTAACTGCTGGAGAACTCTCTTGTTTTGGGTTGCTGAGAGTTTTCTGGGCTGTCTGGCCATGTTTTAGAAGCATTCTCTCCTGATGTTTTGCTCACATCTATAGCAGGCATCCCCAGAGGTTGTGCGGTCTGTTGGAAACTAGGCAAGTGGGTTATATATATATCTGTGGAATAATGTCCAGGGTGGAAGAAAGAACTCTCGTCTGTTGGAGGCCAATGTGAATGTTGCAAATGACCACCTTGATTAGCATGTTTTGATTTGTGTTCCGCCTGAGAGAAATATCTGGGCACTAGGATGGAGCAGTGAACAGGAGCGGAAGAAAGGCCCCAAACAAAGAGGATAAAAATAAGATAAATAACATAAATAAAAAGGTGAAGAGTGTTTCCGCCTGGAAGGTGTTGTTATCCGGGCTTACAATTGCCACCTTTCAAAACTCAGCTCGAAAGAGATGCATGGCCAACGTGCTCTTTGGGAGAAAACCGGCGTTGATCCGGGTTGTGCGGTGTTTAAAACTTCATTGATCCCTGTCTCAGGCACCCGCCTCCGTGCATCATCGCCAAACAAGTCCGCTTAAGGACGGTGCCGGCTCCTTTTAATTGAGAATCGTTACCTCACATGATTATGACGAGATGAAATACATCGAAGTGCAACTATTTCTTTGCAGTGGGCTTTTAAAAATGTATGAATGGAGGAGAGAGTTCTAACTCAGGGGTGGTGACAAAGGCGCTTGCTCAAGTCGCGTCCGGGTGCATATTCTACACTGTAGAATAAAATGCAGTTTGGCATCGCTTCAACGGCCATGGCTCAATGCTATGGAAGCATGAGAACTGCAGTTCTACATTGTCTTTTACCCACTTCCAATATCATTTTACTTATTATTTAGCAGTCACATTTGTAATCTGTCTTCCAAGAAGGATGAATGTGCATCTAGAGTGTAGAATGAATGCAATTTAACACCAGTGTAACTGCCATGGCTCAATGTTATGGAATCCTGGGAGTTGTAGTTTGGTGAGGCACTGGTACTATTTGGTAGATAAGGCTAAAGATCTTGTAAACTACAGTTCCCATGATTCCATAACAAAGTAGCATCACACTGCATTCATTCTTCAGTATAAATGCCACAAAGACTCCTGTTTGCAGCCTCCCTCCCTCATCCTCTTCCCCTCAATTTCCTTGCTCATAAGTCGTTAGCATTGAGACAGGGCAGGTCAAGTGGTGTCAAACTGTGTTAATTCTACAGTATAGATACACCCAATGGCAATAGAACTGCTTGGTGTCTTTCATTCTATGCTTGAAGCCTGCCTCTCTCATTCTCTTCTCCTCAGTTTCCTTGCTCATGGTTCCATAGCAATGACCCAATTAATTATGGAGTGTAGATGCACCTTAGAACTTCTACTTTTAGTTTCTCACTCCTCATCCTCTTCTCCCTAATTTCCTCATGTCCCCTAGTATTGGGCCATGGCAGGTCAAGAGGTGTCAGGCTGTATCCGTTCTACAAGTAGATCAGGCATGGGCAAACTTCACCCCTCCAGATGTTTTAGATTCAACTCCCACAATGTCTAATAGCCAGTAGGAGTTGAAGTGCAAAACACCTGGAGGACCCAAGTTTGCCTGATGTAGATGCACCCAAAGGCCATAGAAGTGCTTGATGTCTTTCACTCTATAGTGTAGTCCATAGCACTGCTTGATGCCATTCATTTTATAACATAGATGCACTGAAAAGTCACAGAACTGTTTGATGTCTTTCAATCTATATTTTAGAACAGGCATGGGCAAACTGTTCTAAAGCATAGGTGTTTTGGACTTCAACTCCAACAAATCCTAACACACGGTAGGCTGTTAGGAATTGTGAGAGTTGAAGTCCAAAACACCTAGAGGGCCCAAGTTTGCCCGTGCCTCGTGTAGATGAACCTAAATGCCATAGTACTGCTTGATGTCTTTAGTTCTATAGTACAGATGCACCCAAAGGCTATAGTACTGCTTGATGCCATTCATTCTATAGCATAGATGCACCCAAAGGCCATAGAGCTGCTTGATGTCTTTCACTATACAGTGTAGAATCACTCAAAGGCTATAGTACTGCTTGATGCCATTCGTTCTATAGCATAGATCAGGCATCCTTAAACTGCATCTCTCTAGTTGTGTTTTGGCCTTCAACACCCAGAATTCCTGACAACTGAACAAGCTCATTAGAGCTTCTGGTAGTTGGAGGCCCAAACAGCTGGAGGGCTGCAGTTTGAGGATGCCTAGCATAGAAGCACTCAAAAGCCACAGAACTGCTTGATGTCATTCATTCTATAGCATAGATGCACCCAAGGGCCATAGCACTGCTTGATGTCATTCATTCTATAGTCAGAATCACTAAAAGGCTATTGTAGTGCTTGATGCCATTCATTCTATAGCATAGATCAGGCATCCTTAAACTGCGTCTCTCTAGCTGTTCAACACCCAGAATTCCTGACAACTGAACAAGCTAGTTAGGGCTTCTGGTACTTGGAGGCCCAAATAGCCAGAGGGTTGGAGTTTGAGGATGCCTAGCATAGATGCACCCAAAGGCCAGAGAGCTGCTTGTTGTCTTTCATTCTAGAGTGTCGGTGCCTCCAAGGCCTTCTGCTTGCAGCCTCCCTCCCTCCCTGCCTCATTCTCTTCTCCCCAATTTCCTTTCCTGTGTGGGGCCAGCGTTGGGCCAGGGCAAGTCAAGCGGGGCCAGACTCTCACCCTCTTTCTTGTCCCCTTCCTCCAGGTGTGGTTCCAGAACCGCCGCATGAAGGACAAGCGTCAGCGGCTGGCCATGTCGTGGCCGCACCCGGCGGATCCCAGCTTCTACACCTACATGATGACGCACGCGGCGGCCACGGGCAGCCTGCCCTACCCGTTCCACTCCCACGTGCCCCTCCACTACTACCCCCACGTCGGGGTCACGGCGGCGGCGGCGGCAGCGGCGGCCTCCGGGGCGGCGGCGGCGGCCTCCCCTTTCGCCACCTCCATCCGCCCGCTGGACACCTTCCGCGCCCTCTCGCACCCTTACTCCCGGCCCGAGCTGCTGTGCAGCTTCCGGCACCGGGCCTCTACCAGTCGCCCGCCGCCGCGGGACTCAACTCCACGGTCGCCGCCGCTGCTGCGGCCGCCGCTGCCGCGGCTTCCTCGGCCCCTCCGTCGGGCTCGGCGCCTTGCTCCTGCCTCAGTTGCCACAGCAGCCAGGCGGCGGCGGCGGCCGCGGCGGCCCTGGGCTCTCGGGCGGGCTCGGGCGCGGATTTCCCTTGCACGGCGGGCGGGGCGGCTCCCACGCAGCGCTCCTCGGAGAGCGGCTTCCTGCCTTACTCCGCCGCGGTGCTGAGCAAGACGGCCGTGCCCTCGCCGGACCCGCGGGAGGAGGCGCCCTTGACCAGATAGCCTCTAGGTGGCGCTGTGGGGAAGAAGCAGGCGCAGGCGGCGCAGGGGAAGGCCAGGGCAGGACCGCAGACATACACTGGAGAGCTTGTGTTTGGGGTGGGTGCTTGGTTGTTGTTTTTTTTCTTAAAGATGCCATTTTTAAGGTTATCATTCATTCCAGGGCCCTCTCGAAGCCAAAACTAAGGCCTCTTCTACACTGCCATGTAATCATGAGCACCAAAGCAGATAATCCACATTATCTGTTTGAAGTGGATTATATGAGTCGACATTGCCAAATAATCCTCATTATCTGCTTTGAAGTGGATTATATGAGTCTACACTGCCATATAATTCATATTATCTGCTTTCAACTGGATTATATGAGTCTACATTGGCATATCATCCACAGTAATTGCTTTGAACTGGAGGATATGAGTCTATATTGCCATATAATCCACACTATCTACTTTTAAATGGATTATATGAGTCTACACTGCCATATAACCCAGTTTAAAGCAGATTATCTGGGTTTTCCATGACAGGTAGAAGAGGCCTAAATTGGTTTTAAAGTGAAATTCTAACCTTCTGTTTTTATTGTGATTCTTATCCTTATTTTATTTGATTATATAAGTAGATTGTGACTCTTATTATGACTCCCTTGGAAGCAAAAACTAAAGTTGGATCTACACTGCCCTATAATCCAGCTAACCAGTGGACAATCTGGATTATTTTCTTTGAACTGGATTATATGTTCTGCACTGCAGTATAATCCACTTCAAAGCAGATAATCTGGATTTTGTATGGCAGTGTAGATGGGCCCTAAAATTGGATCTACACTGCCATGTAAAATCCAGATTATCTGCTTTGAATTACACTGCCATAAAAAATCCAGGTTATCTGCTTTGATAACAGTATGTAACAAAAATTGAGAATTTTTCTCTTTCTAGTTTGAAAGTGTGATTTCTTGTTTAATAGTGAGATTACTTACTTTGAAAGTTGTTATTATACTCCAGAAACATTTCTTTCTGTGGCTGAGGACAGTACTACTATTTCCTTCATCCAGGCACTTTGTGGTTTCTAACTTTCCTGAATGAAAAGATGTCATTTTTAAAACTTTTCAGTGTGCAGACTGCCACAATTTTTTTTGCAGTTTAATAGACTTTTCCATGTTTTTATGATAGAACCAATTAGGAAATGACATTTGTAACCCAGGAACAAAAATCGTGTTTCATAGTGTAATCTGGATTTTATGGCAGTGTAGATCCAGCCTAAGTGGCTTTGAAATTGGAATTGATATCATAGAATCATAGAGTTAGAAGGGATTACAATGACCATCCAGTCCAACCCTTTCTGATATACAGGAAAATACAATCAAACCATTCCTGACAGACTGTCATCCAGCTGCTGTTTCAAAACTTCAGTGGTTCTCAGCCTGTGGGTCCCCAGATGTTTTAGCTTTCAACTCCCAGAAATCCTAACAGCTAGTAAACTGGCTGGGATTTCTGGGAGTTGTAGGCCAAAACACCTGGGGACCCACAGGTTGAGAACCACTGTAGTAATTTTCTGCTTTAAACTGGATTATGTGAGTCCGCACTGATAGACAATCTGGGATAAACAGAAAACCTGGGATCAGATCCATAGGCGGGCTTTGAAATAGAAATTGTTCTCATCATTTTGACTGTAATTCATATCACGCCTCTATGGAAACAAAAAGTAAGTTGGCATGTCAAGTGGGTTCTCCTGCATGACAGAATGGGACGGGATGACCCTTGTGTTCTCTTCCAGCTCTAGGAAAAGTTCTGTGAACCCTTAAGTTAGCTGGAGAAGGATCTGGGGAGCAACCTCTCTTAGAAGGACCAAAATCCACCTGCTTCTTCATCTCACGCAGGGAAGAGCCCAAGGGGTGCATCAACACCGAAGAATTAATGCAGTTTGATACCACTTTGGGTGCCAGATCGCAATGCTATGGAGTTATGAGAATTTGTAGTTTGCCCAGCACTCTTTGTCAGGGAAGGCTCAATGAAGACCTTGTCAAACTGCAAATCGCAGGATTGCATAGCATTGAGCCATGGCAATTGAATTCATTAATAGAAGTGCATCATGAATTCATTAATTGAAGTGCATTAATTCTACATGGGCAAACTTTGGCCGTCCAGGTGTTTTGGATTCAAACTCCCACTCAAATGGCTGAGGGGGAAAAGGAAGGAACCCGAGGCTGTTAGGAATTGTGGGAGTTGAAGTCCAAAGCACTAGGAGAGCCCATGTTGGCCTATGCTTGGTGTAGATGCACCTCGTCCTGCTTAACCTCAGAATTTTGCTTAGCGCCCCTGCTGGCGACAGGGGGTACTGCCTCGGTGCCTCGCCTCTTTATTTATTTATTTTTAATTAATTATGGTGATGATTATGATGACTCTTATTGTAGATAGCAGTGGGAGAATTTGGGACCTACCTACCTTGGCAAAAACCCGACCTTCCTATCTCTTCAACCTGCAGTCCCCTAATGTTTAGTTGTCATTCCATGGTGCTAGTGCTGGTTGGGCTCAATGTGTCAAAAGCCTTTCTGTGGAGGAGGAAACACACCAACCACGAAGCCCCGATCCACTGTGGTGAGTGGGAGGCAAAAGTGGGAGGACGACCAAGGGGAAGGAATCCAGGGATGGGGCGCTGAGGAGAATGCGACCCTTATGCGAGGTTTGCTTGAGCCTCCTCTCCCATTGAAGGGGCAAAGCAAGGGTGAACCTGACAGCATGCCAAGGGTAGAAGAATAGGGAAAGAAATCTCTTTCCAGAGCCTTATGCTTTCTTCTGAGCACCATGCTCCACATGTAATCTGGGAAATACTTGAAACTTTCTTGGCGTATTAGAGTTGAGAAGGGGTTAATTCACAGTTCTGGGCTTCATTTGCTCACAAAGCCACGCGTGGGCAAAAGGGAGGCCCGGCGTTCCCACCCCACCCCTGCTGTCGGAGGGACTTCAATGAACCTGAAGGAGGCCCATAAAAAAAACCCCGGTGTTATTGCCGTGTCAATTTTGATGCTAATAATGTGCAGATTATGACGAAAATTGCCAATCATGTTCTCTGATGGACCTCCTTTGAATGTGGAGTGGGGAGAGGGGGGAAAGGAAAGTTCTCCGCGTGGAGACCTGCTGTCAGGCACTAACAACCCGCTAAGGGAAGTCATTAGAAGAGACAGATAAGAGACGCGGGACATAAAACATTTGTTCGCGGGGCAAATAATGTCTGTTATTTAATGTTATCTCTGATATCTTGGAAGAGAATTTTTTATTATTATTTTGGGGTATTTTCTATATATATATATATATATAGAGCACACCATAGTTCCTATCCTGTCTCAATTGCCAATTCATTTTTGGTAACTTGGAGGCCCCGGGTAGACTCCCCCCCCCCCTCGTTCGGTTGATATCCTCCCAATGTGAAGAGCCTCATTAAATCAAACTCGGATATTTCCATAATGCTCCCAACAGGGCCACTTCACTCTCCACATAATGAGGTTTCTTTCCCTCCTTCCTGAAGAGTGGAAGCCCTCAAATAACCAGCGATTGCTTATTTGGGTGTGTGGGGTTCAGGCAGGCACACGCAGCTCATTCCTTCGCACTCATTTATGTGTGTGTGTGTGCGTGATATATATATATATGTATTTCAAATAATTTTGCTCTCTTTTGAAAGACACTGGACGTGAGTGTGAGTGAGTAGGTGCTTGAGTGGGGTTTCCTCCACA
Source organism: Anolis apletophallus (assembly GCA_030556195.1). NCBI lineage: Eukaryota > Metazoa > Chordata > Lepidosauria > Squamata > Anolidae > Anolis > Anolis apletophallus. Next base: position 159,669,517 of record JARBWK010000002.1, on the reverse strand, counting down.
TTCTGATCATGAACATTTCCTTTTTAGAAGTTTCTCCTGTTTTTTTCAGTGAACATAAAGGGTAGGTCCCTCTTCCTTCATGTTTTTTGGGCAGAAGAAGACAGGTTGATGAACTTCCCAGCATTGCAAAGGGGAGGGAAAACAAGATAGGATACATGGGTTGCTGTGAGTTTTGTTCTGTCTGGCAAAAAAACCTAGCAGGGCTATATAGAATAAACAACAAACCAAAGGTGTCAAAGATACAGATCTTTGACACCTTTGGTTTGTTGCTTTTGTTCTGTCTGGCTATGTTCCAGAAGCATTCTCTCCTGACGTTTCGCCTACATCTATGGCAGGCATCCTTGGAGGTTGAAGGGTCTGTTGGAAACCAGGCCAGTGAGGTGTATTTATCTGGAAACTAAGTAAGTTAAAGGAAGGGGGTTTCCTATATACCGCACAACCTCTGAGGATGCCTGCCATAGATGTGGGGGAAACGTCAGGAGAGAATGCTTCTGGTACATGACCATACAGCCCGGAAAACTCACCGCAACCCATTGATTCAGGCCTTGAAAAGCCTTCGACAACACAAGGTAGGATCCGTTCATAGGACTTTTTGGAGAACTCTGGGGCTGGATCTACACTGCCATATAATCCAGTTTGAGCTGCACTCTATGCTCAGTTTATACCCATAGAACTAGGTCTACACTGACTACATAATGCAGTTCAGATTGCACTAAATGGCAGCCTAAGAAAGAAGAAAAACAATATATGGGGTAGGAAGAAGGACTTAAAACTGACGAGACTACTTATGTATTGAGAAACAGGGGAAGAGAAAAAAAAACCCCCTATGTTTGTCCACTGTTTTATAATATTTAATTGTTTGATTAATATATAATTTAATGTTAACGAAATAGACCAAAACAAAGCACTCTTTTACTAGCCTTTACCTCCCCCCCCCCCAGCTTCTCCAATTCATCTTAATCCTTTGGTATGTTTGCCCTCATTGGATGTAGAGAGAACAATTTTGGCAATAATGTTTACATTTTTTCCAAAATATAAATAAATATAAATACAAATATAATATAATATAATATAAATATTATATAAATATATATAAATATAAATATATCTTAGAAGTGATCGAGAAGGTTGCTGGTTGGTACAAAAAAAACAAAAACAAAATGAACATAAATTCGTTTTATGTTGGGTCCGTTGGACCTGGTTATTGTTATACGACCATTGTAAATAAAGTCCTTGTGTTTCGGATATTTGCTGGCTGTATGAACTCACTGTAAAATATTTTACAAATGTGCAATAACGAGAAAGCTTTGTATATTACGTTATTTATTGTGTTTGGTCATGTAAAAATAAATGTTATTTAAATCAAAAAGAGAGAGAAAAGTCCAAAGATTGTTTATTTCAGGTTCTGTACAAAATTCTTTAACAACATTGCCTTATTCTTGTTCTGGTGCATGTGTGTGAGTGTACACACAAACACACACACTTTAAAATGCCATTCAGGTTTATGAGAACTTCTTGAAATAACCTTTTTTCATACACGTATCAGGCTGATTAATTCAATCCTAATCGGTATTTTTTTTATTACTGCCAATGCAATACATTACTCATGTTTATAGCAGACGTGTTATAAAGTCCAAACATTGGTTTAACTTTAATTGCCTGGCCCAACCGAGGAGTGTTTACAAATACAACATGCAGATTCTAGAAGAGACGCAGTCAACAGACATTACTGTGTCCCATTTCTAAGGCACTTGTTCACTGGGAAGCCTTTCTAGTATTCAAAGTATTTAATGTTAGGCTTGCTGTGAGTTTTCCGGGCTGTCTGGCTATGTTCCCGAAGCATTCTCTCCTGACGTTTCGCCCACATCTATGGCAGGTATTCTCAGAGGTTGTGAGATCTGTTGGAAAATAGGCAAGTGAGTTTTATATATCTGTGAAATGTCCAGGTGTGGGAGAAAGATATGTGAGCTTTCCAGGCTGTATGGCCATGTTCCAGAAGCATTCTCTCCTGACGTTTCGCCCACATCTATGGCAGACAACGTCTTTAGAGGTTGTGAGATCTGTTGGAAACTATGCAAGTGAGTTTTATATATCTGTGGAATGTCCAAACTATATGGCCATGTTCCAGAAGCATTCTCTCCTGACGTTTCGCCAACATCACTGGCAGACAACGTCCTCAGAGGTTGTGTGGTCTGTTGGATACTAGGCAAGTGAGGTTTATATATCTGTGGAATGTCCAGGTGTGGGAGAAAGATACGTGAGCTTTCCAGGCTGTATGGCCATGTTCCAGAAACATTCTCCCCTGGCGTTTCATTCATATCTATGGCAAGCATCCTCAGATGTTGTGCTTATATATATATCTGTGAAATGTCCAGGGTGGGAGAAAGAACTCTTGTCTGCTTGAGGCAAGTGTGAATGTTGCAATTGGCCACCTTGATTCTCATTGAATATGTTTCCAACAGACCTCACAAACTCTGAGGATGCCTGCCATAGATGTGGGGGGAAAGTCAGAAGAGAATGCTTCTGGAACATAGTCATAAGCATTAACATAATGTCAATGCTTATGTATGTCTATACTTGATTTGTGTCTGGGCACTGAAATGTTTGCTGTTTGTATGTTGTGCTCCTCCTTGAGTTCTCTTCGGAGTGAGATGGGTGGAATATAAATGTTTTAAATAAATAAATTAAATAAAATCAATAATATAGCCCGGAAAACTCACAGCAACCCGTGAAAGCCTTCCACTGCATATTTATTTAATATTCCTATCGGAGCGTTTTTAATTCAGGCTCAAAAAGAGACACACAAGGTAAAACTGATTTTTTTTAAAAAAATAAGCAGAGACGACACAGATTCGGTTTCCGAGAAATATATCCCCCGCAAACGATTCAGAGACAAGTTTGATATTTTCTCCCCTTTCCTCCTTTCTCTCTTTGCCTTTGAAATCGATCTTTCGATGAGAACACCTAAGAATCAATGAGGTGCCTCGGTCTATTCCTATTCGATTTATATATATATATTCAAAAATCCCTTGTAGGGAATCCGCCCCCCCCGGTTTCTTTACCAACTGCTCACCCTGGCATTAATTACCACGACGTGGAAGCGATGGGGGAATACAAAGCCTGCTCTCACAAGCCATTCTGGCCCTGTAATTTACCATTATTATTGCATTAGCTCTAAATGATACAAGCTGATACTGCCTTTAATTGCAGCTTGGTTAAATGTAGGCTGGAGGGTTCCCTGGGGTTCTTTGTTAGATAAGCCCCGCACGCCTCCCTCTTTCTCTTTCTCGCCTTCCTCCCTTCCTTCCTCTTCCCTCCTCCCCACTTTCTCCCCCCTCCCTCTCTCTTTTGCCTCCCTGAACACCCCCATTAAAGAAATACGATTATAGCAGCACATTTGGACTGGTGATGTATCGCCCTGCTTTCCGGTGCTCTTTGCTAACGCGGGGGTTGCAACCCTTAAAAACCAAAAGCCTGGAGATCGATGGCGAAGCAAAGCGGAGAAGACAGTGGCCCCCCAAACCCTGTCCGAAATAACAGCCTTATTTTCCCCCCTGATCGCCGCTTGTTGTGTGTGTGTACGTTGGGAAGAATAGGGGGAGGAGAATAATTCATCATAAAACCTCGAGAAGACTGTCTGTCATCGGCCCTGAATTGTTTTTGACACGAAAATAAATCTGTGGGTTGTTTAATATATATATATATTATATTATATTTTCTTTATTTCGGGCGCTAATAGAAAAACCAAATTAAATGTCCACCGGCGAGATAGAAATGCAAAGATCGATGATCCACCCCCCCCCCCCCACTACTGTCCAATCACCCCTATTTAATTGACTGTATTTTCTGGGTAATTGAACTGCTTGTTGTAAATTGAAGATTTTATAGAAACGACATGAAAACTACATTTACTGACATTCATCGCATCTTTGACATTGATTATCTGATCAACGCATGTCATGCTAACCTCCAATTCTTCATTACACACTGTTTATGAGCTGTTACAGAAGAACTTGCTTGTTCCAGGGTGATTGATTGCCTTATTAACGCGTGTTCTTGTAAGTGTGACCGAACTGATTACGATGCATATGTTTAGAATAATGTTTCATTTAGCTGACTGCGAATAATGCAGGGTGACAGCTGCTGCAGGGAGGACAAAAACCCCAACTACAGGGCGCGCGCGGGACCAAAAAGCCCGAGTTATTTAAGGTGGAACCAATCATCCGGAGGGGAACCTCGCCAAGCGCGTGACAGGGGCGGCCTCCACAGCCAGCCCCCGAAATAAATACATCACCAAGGCTTAGGAAACAATAGCAGGAAACCCAGGGAAGGTCTCTGGGTGGCTCTGAAAACCAGCCTCTCCCAGCTTATTTATTTATGTATTTATATATATTTTTTCTTACATTTCCCCCCCAAATGTACTTCAACCCCATTGAAAATAATAATAATAAAAACCCCACAGACACTTAAAACAGAAACCTAAACAAAAGGCTTCCAATGCTTGAATCATACAATAATATTCCTTAACTAAAACGCACAAATAAACTCTCTATCTCCCGCTTAGCAATAAGCAAGTAAATAAATGAAATATTAAAAATACAACTGATTTCTCCTCTCATCAAGAAAAGGCAGATGCCAAACTATTGTTTGTTTAATGTGTTGTCGAAGGCGAATCAGTGGGTTGCTGTGAGTTTGACCATCTTCCAGGAGCATTCTCACATTTATGTCAAGCATCCTCAGAGGTTGAGGGGTCTGTTGGAAACTGGACAAGTGAGGTTTTTATATCTATGGAATGTCCAAGGTGGGAGAAAAAAAGATCCTGTCTGCTTGACAATGTTGCAGTTGGCCAGCTTGATTAGCATTGAATAGCATTGCAGCTTCAAAGCCTGGCTGCTTCCTGCCTGGGGGAATCCTTTGTTGGGGGTGTTAACTGGCCTTGATTGATTCATGTCTGGAATTCCTCTGTTTTTCTGAGCGGTGCTCTTTATTTACCAATTTATTTATTTACTTTATTATTCCCTTGATATTCCTTCCTCAAAACTAAAACTAACAAATAAACTCTATATCCCGCTTTACAATAAGCAAGTAAATAATAATAATAAAAAAACACAATTGACTTCTCCTCTCATCAACAAAGCCAGCTACCAAACTATTGTTTGGGTTGTTGTGAGTTTTCCGGGCTGTAGGACCATGTACCAGAAGCATTCTCTCCTGATGTTTCTCCTGCATCTACATCTAGATGCAGGAGAAACATCAGGAGAGAATGCTTCTGGAACATGGCCATACAGCCCGGAAAACTCACAACAACCCAGTGATTCCTGCCATGAAAACCTTTGACAATACAAACTATTGTTTGTTTATTTTTGAGGTGTATACTATATAGCCTGATTTCCAAATTAGTGTTCTCTGTCCAGTCTTACACATTTTACATCTTCAAATATTAGAAACTGGCATGTCTTGGCTATTTATTCTTTTGCCACCCCCTTCCCCGACAAAAATACACCTTCCCTTCTGCAATCACATGTATTATTTCCAAGGGACAATGCCACCTCTCGACTAGATCTAGTCCAGGCAGAGAGTTTGCCACTTCCTCACATGCCTTGGCTATTCACTGCCTGGGTCCTTAATGACTAGTATACAGGGCAGTGTGTGCGTGTGTGTTGGTTTTTTTTAACCTCTCACCTTTTAATCGCCCTCTTTATCCTCTCAGTATTACAGTATTTAAAAAGCCTCCATTGATAAAGAAAGGAAAGGGAAAGGCAATATTACTGCCGGCTGGGTAATGGAAATTTCCCCAGCGCGGTATCTTTCCACTCAGTGAGTTTATAGGTTGACAGGCTATGCTTCCCCCACACTCCAATTTTTTAAATTTTATTTTATGCTTGTTACATTTCGATCTGGAGGGTGTAAGAGGCCTTCTAAATGGACTTCAGAGTTGCATTTTTTGCTCTGAGAATACCATGGATCCAGGGAAGGGCAGACTAACATAATCTTTATGGGTTGCTGTGAGTTTGCCGACCTGTACGCATTCTCTCCTGAGGTTTCACCCACATCTATGGCAGGCATCACCAGGGATTATGAGGTCTGTTGGAAATTAGGCAAGTGGGCTTTATATATCTGTGGAAGAATGTCCAGGGTGGGAGAAAGAACTTTTGTCTGCTGGAGGCAAGTGTGAATGTTGCAGTTGGTCACCTTGATTAGCATGTGATGTCCTTGCAGCTTCAAAGCCTGGCTGCTTCCTGGGAGGTGTTAGCTGGCCCTGATTGTTTCCTGATTGTTTCATGTCTGGAATTCCCCTGTTTTTGAGTGTTGCTCTTTGTTTACTGTGCTGATTTTAGAGGTTGTTGTTGTTTTTTTTAAAAAAACTGGTAGCCAGATTTTGTTCATTTTCATGGTCTCCTCTTTTCTATTGAAATTGTCCACATGCTTGTAGAGTTCAGTGGTTTCTCTGTGTATTCTGACATGGTGGTTGTCAGAATGGTTCAGCATTTCTCTGTTCTCAAATAATATGCTGTGTCCAGGTTGGTTCATCAGATGCTCTGCTATGGCTGAGCATCTTTATGCACTATTTAAAGTTCCTAGATTTGGATCAAATAGTTGCATCCATGGCTGTATCTACACTACCACATAATGCAGTTTGAATCCACATTATATGGTCAGTGTAGTAGACCCATACAATGCACTTCAATGCAGTTGCACTGCATTATATGGGCTTGCAACTTACTATATAATGTAAATTCAAACTTCATTATCAGGCAGTGTAGACTCCAGAAAATAATAACTTCAAAGATGAATTTTATCTTGTTCCCCAAAGAGTGGAAGGGTTAGAACAGGCGTGGGCAATTTACCAGCTGTTAACACCTGGAGGGCCAGCAATTGCCCACGCCTGGGCTAGAAGCTTGATTCAGAATGGGATTTAGTTTTTAAAGAAATATTGTTTGTGTATTTATTTTAAATCTACCTTTCTTTTGGCAAGGGACTCCAGGTAGCTTATTTAAAAAGGAGATGTAGAATGTTGTGACAACCCCTCAAAACAAAACAAATAATTGTTTTTGTTGTGTTTCATCCTTGGACTGTACAACTTTTTGTGCCATCAAGTTTCTAGTCCTCAATGAGTAGCTAGACTAGAGACAAGGCTAAACATTCATACGCATGTTGTAAAAGCACAACATTGAAACACATCTTAAAATATAATAAAACAAAAATGCGAAGGGATCATGCAGCACTTGAGAAGCTGAGAGGAAGACATTGGTAGCACAAGCTTTCATAGAGTCAGGGTGCATCTTCACTACAGATTCCATACTTTTTGACACCACATCATCACTATGGAATCCTGGAGGTGAGGCACCAGCACTCTTTGGCAGAGGAGGTGGAAAAGCTCCAAACCCCAGGATTCCGTAGCATTGTGCCATGACTATTAATGTGGTGCCAAACTGCATTCATTCTACAGTGCACATGCACCCTAACTCTATGAGGAAGTTGTTGTAGGCATCTGAGGAAACAGACTTAAGTCCACAAACGCTTATGCTACCAACACCTTTCTCAGTATTAAGGTGCTGCAATTCTCCTTTGCACAGCACCTATGTGTTATTGGATTTTAATGCCAGTGATAGCGGGAGAGGTAGTAAAGAGCATGTCTGCCTCGTGGGTCAACATGATTTGCATTGCTTTGCATATTATGTGCTTTGAACTTTATGTGTGGTGGATGAGGGGAGTTGTTTACTGTTGGGCCCAAGGCCCTAAATGCCTTGAGTGACCTCCAAATCTGTGTAGGATTCTTGGGACCGGATGAGAGGAAGTAACCCTGAATATGAAGGCAGCCCGTGAATGTGTTGTTGAGATCCTCAAAGACCAACATATTTCTCCTCCACCTCAGTTGATTTGCAATAAGTCGAGTTTCAGGGGGTTCCAAAGTTCCAACCTTGTTTCCATCCTGACCTGGAACAAGTTTGGAATCTCAAATGGATTATTTCTTGACACCCAGAAGTCAACTGTGAGTATGAGGGCCCTTCTAGCCAGGCCATATGTCCCAGGTTTTCTGTTTATCTCAGATTATCTGGCAGTGTAGACTTATAATCCAGTTTAAAGCAAAAAAACCCCTGGGATCAGATCCTGGGATACTGGGCCTGTCTAGAAGGGTCCTGAGCATCTCATCATACACCCTTTATAACAGCTTTCTATGCATCTGGTACCCACAAGTATTAGATTAATAAAACATCCAAATTGATGATATTTTCAGGAAAAAAAATCTAAGGAAGGGGACAAATAACCAATAAAGGCTGCTCTTCTTTACTCACTTTTTTAAATAAAAAAAATAATCAAACTGAGCTGTGGCAATAAGGAGCAATTCAACCCTGAATAAAGTTCCACTTTTGGCAATGGAATTGATTCCCTGGTGAAAAGATACTGTAGGGCTGAGGCATCTCCCACCCTAGTTTGTCTCCTCCAAATTCAGTTTCATCCTGTTCATTTGAGAGGAAGCACTATTGGACTCAAGTGCATCTATTATTACACAGACATTTGCCCTGCCATTCAGGATATCAAGGCAGCTTACATATACAATCACATTAAATGTCAATATAATCTAAAAAGAATAAGTATTCATAAATACTCAATTCCACGAAATCATTCATAGACAAGTTGATGCTGATGTCTTTAAGAATCTCCTCACCTAAAAACAAAAAAGGGAAAATAAATATTTTTTTGGGAAATATTCAGAAGTATGGGGCTAACACAGACATACCCTTGTCCATAGCACAGAAGAACCTAAGATAGCAATATGCCAGCTGTTGGCCTGGGCTGAGACAGGTAGATCTTTCAGATAGACTGGTCCCAAACCATTCAAGGCCACTGTGCAGTCCTGTACATGTTTTATTTGAAGCAAAACCCATGAAAGTCAAGGCAACATGGAGGCCAATGTGTCACCTGTCTTAAGACAGCCACATAAATTTCGTAGGGTTTTCTTAGGCAAGGAATACTTTAGACGTGGTTTGCCATTTCCTTCCTCTGAAACATAGCCTGAAGGACCAGGTATTCCTTCATGGAATCCAACTAACCAAGCCTGACCTTGTTTAGTTTCCAAAATCAGACAGGTTCTGATGCCTTCAGGATATTGACGCCATATAAATACAGTATCAAAATTAGGTCTAGCCTTACTTCTGAATATGGTTAGGCAGGCAGTCTCTCCCACAAGAGACCCTTTTGGGTGCTGGTGTCTCCATTCTCTTGAAGCCACCCAGCATCTTCAAGGAACAGAAATATAACCTTACAGGGTTGTTGTAGGTTTTTCGAGCTGTGTGGCCATGTTCCAGAAGCATTCCCTGCTGATGTTTCACCTGCATCTACAGCAGGCATCCTCAGAGGTTGTGAGGTCTGTTGGAAACTAGTAAATTTGGATTTATATATCTGTGGAATGTCCAGGGTGGGTGAAAGAACTCTTGTCTGTTGGAGGTAGGTGTGGATGTTTCAATTGGCCACCTTGATTGGCATTTGATGGCCTGGCAGTGTGGTGTGTCCTGTTAGTGCCAGGGAAATCTTTTGTTGAGAGGTAATTAGCTAACCCTTTCAGACTTTAGGTGCTTTCTTCTAGAAATTATGTTGTGGAACTAAGGCTGGAGCTACACTACCATATATGCCAGGATCTGATCCCAGATTATATTCTTATCCCAGATTATCTGGCAGTGTAGACTCATATATGTTTTTATGGTCTTAACCTGGATTGTTTTAATATTAATGTTGTTTAATACTGCTTTAATATTTGTATATTTAAAATTGTATAGAAATGCTTTTAGTTGTGAGCTGCTTTGAGTATCTTTATCAGTGGTTGTCAACCTGTGGGTCCTCAGGTGTTTTGGCCTTCAACTCTCAGAAATCCTAACAGTTGTAAACTGGCTGGGATTTCTGGGAGTTGTAGGCCAAAACATTTGGGGACCCACAGGTTGAGAACCATTGCTCTCTATGGAGAGAAAAAGCAGGATGATGATGATAATACTTTATTTATATTCCGCCCTATTTCCCCAAGGGGACTCAGAGGGGATTACAACATAATAAACATAATAATGAGTTGCTGTGAGTTTTCCGGGCTGTATGGCCATGTTCCAGAAGCATTATCTCCTGATTTCACCCACATTTACAGAGGTTGTGAAGTCTGGACGACCAGGAAAGCACATCTACTGTGTTACCTAACCTTCAAGCTTCACAACCTCTGAGGATGCCTGCCACAGATGTGAGCGAAATCAAGAGAGAATGCTTCAGGAACATAGCCATACAGCCCGGAAAACTCACAGCAACCCAGTGATTCCGGCCATGAAAGCCTTCAACAACACATTAAATGATGATGATTAGCATAGTGATCTTCTTTGCTGTGTACTAATCTTATTATGCATATTATTATTATTATTATTAGGAAGTGTTCCACACGTGAACAAATACAAAAACCAGCATAGCGATCTTCTTTGCTGTGTACTAATCTTATTATGTATCTATTATTATTATTATTATTATTGTGTATTCCACGCGTGAGCAAATACAAAAACCAGCATAGTGATCTTCTTTGCTGTGTACTACTCTTGTTATGTATCAAATAATAATATTAATAATAATATCCAGTTCGAAGAAGATAATTTGGGATCAGATCCTGGGATAAGTATAAGGCAGTGTGAAGGTCCTCCGTGAGGAATGAGACACTTTGCTTGGTGAAAATGGAACTTCGCACATGTTCAGAGGCCAATTTTCCTCTGGAAACGAAACCCCAGGGTCGAAACAGGCCTCTGTTCTGGCGTGGAAGGGTACTAGCCACTCGGGAGACAAGGCCAAGGCCACCTTGGCAAGAGAGGAGGCCTGGAAGATAGTCGCCCACCCAGGCAGGCCTTGGAAAGGCCTTGGGAGCAGCAACAAGGACACCTCTCTTTGGGGTCTCTTTTGTGCGTGCTCTTCCCTCCTCCTCCTCCTCCTTTTCCTCGGTGTCCTCCCCGCCATCCTCCCCCCGTTCCCCTTTAATAAAGTCATCCTCAGGCATTATTTACAAGCGCCTATAATTTACCTATGCTATTTGGCAAAGCAACTTCGGGGGAGGCTGGAGGGGGGGGGGGCGTTTGGAGAGTGCAGAAAAGCAAGCGAATGAATAAATACTTCATAACTGCTGGTAGAACAGACTGGCTCCTGTAATGAAGAAAAGATTTATGTCACGTTATTTCAAGCCCAAATAGCGGCAGCCTCTGTTTGTCTCAGCCCAGTGCTTCTATTTAAATGTTACTTTCATATATTATGTGGCATTAATTTAACTATAGCTCATTAAGGCAGAATGAAATGGTTAAATTAACTTATCAACCCATAATGATGATGAATGAGGTATTAATTCAGATACAAGCTGGGCAATTTGCAAGTTTACGCATTCTGATGGTTCTCAAATAACATTTTGAATAGCGGGTCAGCGCCTCAATCAATTACATAAGCATGTAAAGTCGGTCTCCCAGAAAAGGGGGGAAGAACACCCCCTTTTCATGCATATGCATTAAAACATGTTCGCAATTACGCTCGGAAATTGCCTTCATTGGATTAAGCAGCAGGTTTGGACGCGGGTTCTGGTCTCGGCTCCCTCCGCCTTCTATTAAAGAGGCGTTTTGGCTGCAAAGGAGTCTGCCGAGGGGGAGGAAGAGGGAGGGGGCCGGGAGGGAGTGGGGTGGGGTGAAGAACAACACTATTTACCCAAAGCGAAGGGGAGGAAAGGAGGGAGGGAGCTAAGAGGCTGCCTTCCCATCCCCGGGAGCGAATCTCCATTTCCTTCTTCCTCCACTCCCCCAATTTGCTTTTTGAGCCTTCGCGACCACTTTCCAAGTGGCATTCCCACTCCCACGGAGAGACTGAGGTTCCCACTTGCTCAAGGGAGGGAGGCCTATCAGACTCTGTGGACATTTGGCTTCACGCGCAAAGCTGGCCCCTTGTATGTGTGGAAACATTCGGAAACCAAGGGAAAATATACATAAAAACAGATGTAGCCACTGGGGGCCCTTCCACACAGCCATATAATCCAGAATATCAAGGCAGAAAATCCCACAATATCTGCTTTGAACTGGGTTAATTGAATGCCTTTCCATACAGCTCTATATCCCAGAATATTGAGGCAGGGAATCCCACATTATCTGAGTATGGACTCAGATAACCCAGTTCAAATCAGATATTGTGGTGTTTTCTGTTTTGATATTCTGGGATGTAGGGATGTGTGGAAGGGGCCTGGATTATCTGAGCCCACACTGCCATATATTCCAGTTCAAAGCATATAATGCAGGATTTTATTCAGCTGTGTGGAAGGGGCCTGAGTTGCTGTTGGCTGTATGCCATATTCCAGAAGCATTCTCTCATGACGTTTTGCCCACATCTAAGGTGTAAACACCTCAGAGTGTATTGTCGAAAGCTTTCATGCTCCCCCTCCCCACAAACCTTGGGGTGCACCTGTACTTTCATTGGATGCACTGTGACACCATTTAATGGCCATGGCTCAATACTGTGGGATTGTGGGACTCATTAGGTCTTCTGGTTGTTGTTGGACTTTAACTTCTGACACACTCATCAGGTCCCATACTGTCTGCAGCTACTGGGGCCTCTTCTACACTACCACAAAATCCATATGATCAAACCCACACTATCTGCTTTGAACTGGATTATATGAGTCATAGGGCCCTTCCACACAGCCCTATATTCCAGAATATCAAGGCAGAAAAATCCCACAATCTCTGCTTTGAATTGGTCCACACTCAGATAATGTGGGATTTTCTGCCTTGATATTCTGGGTTATAGGGCTGTATGGAAGGGCCCTAAGAGGTAAAAGTTTTTCCCTGACATTAAGACCAGTCCTGTCCTAGACACCTTCAAGGTCATGTAGCAGGAATGATTGCATGGAGTGAGTCTAGACTGCCATATAATCCAGTTCAAAGGAGATAATCTGCATTTTACATGGCAGTGTAGAAGGCTCTGGAGTCTCTGGGCCCTTCCACATAGCCATAGAACTCAGAATATCAAGGCAGATAATCCACAATATCTGAATCCATACTGTTTTATAACCCAGTTCAATGTGGATTTTTTTTTACAGCTGCGTGAAAGGGGCCTCCATTATTTCAGCCCCCGATTTTTTCCATGGATGACAACCCGCAAAACTATTCCAAATCCACATCTTCAGTTTCACCTGCATCTTCAGAGGATCTAACACAAAACACCCAGTAATCTTGGCCAGTGAAAGCCTTCGAAAATATTTGGATTATTGACAAGGACTGGGATTAATAGAAGATAAATGTAATGCTCTTTGACCCACTGTAACTCCTGTGGCTTAGTGCTATGGACTCATTAGAATTGTAGTTTTTCAAGGTATTTGGCCTTCTCTGCCAAAGTACTGGTGCCTCACCAAACTACAAATTCCAGGATTCCACAGCATTGAGTCACAGCAGTTAACGTGGCATTAAACTGCATCAATCCTAAAGCCCTTCCATACAGCCCTATGCCCCAGAATATCAAGGCAGAAAATCCCACTTTATTTGAGTGTGGACAAAGGGCCCTTCCACACAGCCTTATATCCCAGAATATCAAGGCAGAAAATCCCAGAATATCGGCTTTCAACTGGGTTATCCGTCCACACTCAGATAATGTGGGATTTCCTGCTTTGATATTCTGGGATATAGGGCTATGTGGATGGGCCCTGGATTATCTGAGTCCACACTGCCATATATTCCAGTTCAAAGCAGATAATGTGAGTTTTTATTCGGCTCTGTGAAAGGGGCCCTACAATGTAGATACACCTAGGGAAAGAAACCCAATCCAATCCTTTCAAAAGGCCCCCTCGACCTCTTAAAAAGAAAGGAATTATTTGATTTAGACATGTTTTGGAGGCTGGGGGAGAAAACAGAAGGCTTGTGGCTGCTGCTAAAGCCGCCCCATCTCAATTCCTACGCATAATTCTCAATCTGGCGGTAGTCCGCGCCTGATACTCTTCACTCATCAATTCTTCCACCTTTTCTGTGGATCGGGCCCAATTTCCGTCGCCTCCGCCTTAGGCCACTGGCCAGCCCGGGTGAGAGAGGCGGCCAGAGAAGGATGAAATCACTGGGCCGCCTCGCAGAGGTTATTATTATTTTGGTTAAGATGCTGGAAGGAGTCCTTGGGTTCTTGGCTTTTCGGCAGCTCCAAGGCAGCTACTTCTCTGGATCCCGTCCACTGCGAGGAGAGCTCGGGGGCCAAGAAGGGGAGGGGGAGAGGAGTCCTGCTGCCTAAAGGAGATCAGTCAAGACGGACATTGCGGGAGACGCGACTGAGCCAAACAGAAGTCTTTGCAGGTTCTCAGGCCTAGGGCAGGAGCTGGCATTGACCTTCAAGTGGAATCAGCTTGTCCGATTTACTGGTTGTTTTTGCGTGTCTTCAAGTGGTTTCTATCACAAAAACATCTCCTAAAGTGAGTTTTTTGGGGAAAAGATTTGTTCAGAGGAGCTTGCCTTGTCCTTCTTTTGAGGCTGAGAGGGCGTGACTCTTCCAAGATTTCAAGCAGGGATTTGAATCCTGGGGCCCTTCCACACAGCACGATATCCCAGAATATCAAGGCAGAAAATGCCATAATATCTGCTTTGAACTGGGATATCTGAGTCCACACTCAGATAATGTGGGATTTTCTGCCTTGACATTCTGGGATATAGGGCTGTGTCATAGAGCCCTTCCAGAGTCATAGATCCCTTCCACACAGCTATATAACCCAGAATATTACGGCACAGGCCCATAGCCAGGTTTTTGATTTGGGGGAGGGGTGTGTGAGTTTGATTGGGGTGGGGCTGAGTCAGAGTGAGAGAGGGTCTACCCTAGCAAACCTTTTGTATTGTTATCCCAATACCTCCATGCATATGGGATATATTGAACATGGTGATCAGATCAATAAACATAACAGTTTAAATAATGTACCAGTAAGGCCTTCTTGCAGACCACCCTGAGAATTTGGGGGGGGGGGAGAAGCTAAAGCCCCTCAAGCCCCCCCCCAACATGCCAGTCAAGACAGAAAATCCCGCAATATCTGCTTTGAACTGGGTTAATTGAGTCCACACTGCCATATATTCCAGTTGAAAGCAGATAATGTGGGATTTTATTCAGCTGTGTGGAAGGGGCCTTAGTTGTACCTCAAATATACCAAACCCCATCTTGTGTTTTTGGCTGCCATATAATCCAGATTTTCTGCTTTGAACTGGATTATATGGGTCTACATTGCCATATAATCCACTAGTTCAAAGCAGTGGCGATGTAGAAGAGGCCTTCCTTGCTGTATGCTAAATGGGTTTGGGTTAGAGCAGGAAGGTGACACACATTCCCTTGCTGGGAGAATCCGCCCAATGGGTTCCAAGTGTCATTTGCCCAGGTCTTCATTTTTGTATTAAAAAACAGCTTGCCAACCCCAACTAGAGAAGTTCAGTAAGATTTACTTTCATTTTGACTCAACATCCAAGAATTCATATCCGTATTGAAAAACCATTAGCACTTTCTGGGGCTAAAGGAAATCTTGCACTTATCTTGCAAAGGCCAAACCTCTACAACTTAATTCCAGATCATCCCTAGTCCCTACCTTTAAGCAAGACCTCTTGGACTCTATGGGAGTTACTCTCACGTAAGTGAGTCTGGGACTGCCCACTTATCAGACTGACAAGACAGAGACCTACATACCCTATCTACAGGCACCATATTCTGTCTGATCTTAGAGGTAAGCAGAGACCACCAAGGAGTTCCAGATACTGTCGGCTGCATGTCAGAGAAAGGAACCAGAAAAACTACCCTGCGTATTACTTGCACAAGAAAACCTATGTCATTTTTTGGGATCCTTACAAATCTACAGATGACTCAAAGGAACCCACAAAAGACTTACAGGCACAGGAATTGTGGGAGTCACGAGGCCTGCAGATATTATTGGGTCTCAGTTCCTAGGCCACCTCTACACTGTCATATAAAGTCCAGATTATGTGCTCTGAACTGGATTATATGGAAGTGTAGATTCATACTGTATAATCCAGTTCAAAGCAGATAATGTAGATTTTGTGCTTTGATAATCTGGTTTATATGACAGTGTAGAAGGGGCCCCAGCAGCTGCAAGCAGTGTAAGACCTGATAAGTGTGTCAGAAGTTAAAATCAAACAACAACCAGAGGACCACATGATTCCCACAATTGTCAGGAATCCCATTGTACAACCCACCCAGACCTAGGGCCCTTCCACACAGCCATATAACCCAGAATATCAAGGAAGAAAACCCCACAATATCTGCTTTGAACTGGGTTATCTGAGTCCACACTGACATATATCCCAGTTCAAAGCAGAAAATGTGGGGTTTTATTCAGCTGTGTGGAAGGGGCCTTGTTACACATCTCCCCCCACCCCCAGAAAGCAGGATGTCCTCTAACCTGACTACTCTGGGTACTTCCACGCAGTCCTATATCCCAGAATATCAAGGCAGAAAATCCCACATTATCTGTGGACTCAGATAACCCATTTCAAAGCAGATATTGTGTGATTTTCTGCCTTGATATTCTGGGATATAGGGCTGTGTGAAAGGGCTCTCTGAGGTAACTTGTGTAGTGTGAGCCAATCTGATCTAGTGCAGGCATCCTCAAACTGCGGCCCTCCAGCTGTTTGGGTCTCCAATTCCCAGAAGCCCTAAAGAGCTTGTTCAATTGTCAGGAATTCTGGGAGTCGAAGGCCCAAAGTGCTGGAGTGCTGCAGTTTGGGGGTACCTAGTACAGTGTTTCCCAACCAGCGTGCCGGGGCACATTAGTGTGCCGTGAGCGATCATCAGGTGTGCCGTGGGAAATTGGAACCTCCAGGAGGGGGGGAGGGGAAGAGTCTAGTGCGTTGAAGTATAAAAACCCTAAGAAACCTACCTCGATAAAGGCACAAAATTCTATACATCCCCCCTCCCCACCCATTGTCTACTTGGCCTCTCCCTCTCCATGCATTGGGAAGGCCCGCCTCCCTTTCCCCAAGTAGAAACCTCCTTTTGCCTCCTGGGGGTTCTGTGGGGGAAGTTTGGCCCAGTTCTATCATTGGTGGGGTTCAGAATGCTCTTTGATTATAGGGGAACTATAAATCCCAGCAACGACAACTCCCAAATGTCAAGGTCTATTTCCCCTGAACTCCATCTGCGTTTATATTTGGGCATATTGAGTATTCATGCCAAGTTTGGTCCAGATCCAACATTGTTTCAGTCCACAGTGCTCTCTGGATATAGGTGAACTACAACTCCAAAACTCAAGGTCAATGCCCACTAAACTCTTATAGCATTTTCTCTTGGTTATGGGAGTTCTGTGTGGGAAGTTTGTGTCTTTCTGCCATTCCTGCCAGGATATCTATGTTGAGTTCATTGAAACAGGCCCAGGTTTCACACTGAGTGTATCAAACATATTAACTATATGTATTACTGTGTTAGAGTGTCATTTTGGTTGGTGGTGTGCCCCCGGATTTTGTAAATGTAAAAAGTGTGCCGCGGCTCAAAAAAGGTTGGGAAACACTGGTCTAGTGGTTTGGGGATGCCTAGTGGATCTAGTGGTTTGAATGATGTACTAGGACTCTGGAAGACCTGGTTTCAAATCCCCACTGAACTGGGGATATCCACTGGGTGGCTCTGGGCAAGTCACAATTCATAGGACTAGAGCAAGGGAATATCTGCTCTGATGCAGCCCCCAAATCCAAAACAAAAACAAAACACCAACACTATGTCTTTGGGGCACCCTAAACGTGACAATAGTTGAAGGCATACAACAACAACTGGCACCCTCTCTTTCAGATAATTTTACTCCCAAGCAGGTTTTTTTAGAAAAGGTGCATGGATTTTGGAACATCCTAAATCCAGCTACTACTTTACTCAGGAGGAGAACCATTTCAAAGGATACACTGGTGTAGAGAGGGTACTGCACCAGAATCTCTCCCCCCGTTTTGAACATGGATCTGTAGATTAGATCATTTGGGTCTGTTCCTAATTGTGCAGTGACTCAAACCCAGCTGGGGCTTTCTGAATATCTGAGAGGAGTTGTTTCCAGATGTCCTGATGAATTCAGAGGGAAGTCCCCTTAAAGATCCTTTGGAGATACAGCAACAAAAGTGTAAATCTTTGCAACCCACTCAGTTGGAAATAAGCAGTGTTGAAGTCATTTCTATCCAAACCATTTGGGGATGTACAGCTGGGATAGCCTAAGGCCAATTGCAGTGGGTGTACTCCAGATCCCAATTTGTCATGGTATTCTATGACCTCAAAATTTACAAGCAGAAATAGTCTGGGCAGTAATGATCCAGTATGGCTAAATGGTTTACAGCAGCCTCTGCCAACCTGCTGCTCTTTAGATTTTGGCTGCAGGCCCCATAATCCCCATATATCTGACTGCTGAGAGCCCTCTTAGGCTGGGTCTACACTGCCATATAATCCAGATTACCAAATCAGGTAATCCAGGTTATCAGTTTTGAACTGGATTATTTAAATCTTCACTGCCATATAATCAAGTTCAAAGCAGATAATCTGGATTTTATATGGCAGTCTAGATGGAACCTTAGTAGTTATGTCTAGGTTAGGAAGAGTTAAGACTCCTCCACACTGCCATATAATCCAGATTATCAAAGCAGAAAAATCCACATTATTTGCTTTGAATTGGATTATACGTGTCTACACTGCCATATAATCCAATTCAAAGCAGATAATCTGGATTTTATATGGCAGTGTAGAAGGGGTCAAAAATTGACCTGCTGAACATAGTTGTGGAAGGCTGCTTGTTTTTTCTGGCCTCACTTTCACTGGCATAATAAGGGTACCATGCCATTGTGATAGTGTTTTCCTTGTGGGCCTGCACTATTTCTGTTTACTTTTTAGAAAGGCAGGTATCTATAATGAATCTAATAAATAAAGCCACTCAAGCATAGTAGACCCATTGAATAAAAAACATTACATCAGCCTCGACACACCAAAGTGTCAATTTATTAGGTAGAGTAGACCTACTCTAATCTGGACTAACAGTTGGATTTAGTTTAATAACATTGGTGGATCATGAGTAATTCTCTCTAAAAGCAAACATGATGGGGGTAATACAGCCACAATCCATTTAAATCCTATGGATTTAATGGCCTATGGATTTATGGACTCACTTTTGCTGTTGGCTTGTGCTCATTAGATGGAGGTCAATCTCTTTGTTCCTGAACAGGAGCCTCATCTAGTTTTCAGTATGTGATTTTAAAGACAGTGGTCCTGGGGTGTCCAATCCCCTGAATGCATGGAGGCCTTTTTGGGAAAATACAGATAGGATCTCTGAGCAATAACTCCTACTTGGGAAGTTATATTTCTGCAAAAGCACGAGGCCACTTATCTTCCAGTAAATACTACCAGATGAAGCATTGAACTAAACCATGCAGACTGGTAGGGTCTCCTCATTTTAGGCTCCTCATTTGGGATTTGGGTAGAGGATTTGATATCTTTCTATGTATGGTTGTGAAAATTGGAAGATGAAGAAAGTTGATAGAAGGATAATTATAATTAACTCATTTGACATGTGGTGTTGGAGAAAAGTTTTGTGGATACCATGGACTGCTAAAAAGACAATCACATGGGCCCCAGAGTGAATCAAGACTGAGCTTTCCCTAGAAGCCAAGATGACTAGACTGAAACTCTCAAATTTTGGTCACATCATGAGAAGACACATTTTATTAGAAAAAGCAAAAGTGGTTGGTAGGGTAGAGGGCAGTGGGAAGAGAGGAAGACCATATTCCTGATGACTAGATTCAGTCATGGAGATCATGGTCCTGAGTTTGCAAGACCTTAGCAGGATTGTTGATAACTTGGAGGTCTCTTTGAGGACAGCTAACAACATTTTTTTACTTTCACATTACTCCAACTAATTCTACCAACACTACTACTCTGATTGGTATATGCCCTGCGAAAGTGAGCCTGCTGAATAGGTTAATCTCAAAGATTTAATGACTCTGTTTGGTTCCACCAACTGGGTTTAGATCCATAGCAGTAGTAACATCAAGGCCATCTCAGGTTGGATCTACATTACGATATAATTCAGGATTTTATATGACCGTGTATATACCTTGGGGCATATAATCCAAATTATTATAGCAGGCAATCCAAATTATCAGTTCTGAACTGGATTATATGAGTTTATACTGCCATATAATTCAGTTCAAAGCAGATAATCTGGATTTTATATGGCAGTGTAGAAGGGACCCCTGAGCATTTTCCCATGCAACTAATGGGTATGGGTTATCAAGGATAGCAATTATGCTTCAATCACTGAGCAGGTAGTGAACAAAACAAGACAACACAAACCACAAACTTCCTGGGAGACAATTTCAGCTCTTTGCTCAAATTGCTGCACAAATAAAGCCCCATCTACACTGCCATATAAAATTCACATTATCTGCTTTGAACTGGATTATATGGCAGTGTAGACTCATATAATCCTGTTCAAAGCAGATAACGTGGAATATCTGATTATATGGCAATGTAGAAGGGGCCTAAGGCAGGCTTATGGGTCAACTTGGCCATGGAAATGCATGGGGTGGCCTTTGGAAAGGTCACACTCTTTCAGCCTCAAGAGAAGTCAAGGGACAACCCCCATCAAGTATTGGCAAGACAGGGTTCACCTTAGGGTCACCATGCACCAGAAAGGGCTAGAAAGTATACAACAAGAACAAGGGCCAAGCCATTGACTCTCAGTCTCTGCGTTTAAAGGTTGAAACTTCACTGGCTTATGAACTCCTTGGGGTTCAGTGGGATTGAGACTCTTAGGGGACATGTCACATCATTATGTCAGTTACTTGAGTTTTCTTCCCTTACTTGCATTGGCTACTGAGTCTTTTTCTACACTGTCACATACAGGCAGTCCTCGAATTATAAACATCTGACTTACAAAGCACTCATAATTAAGAATGGGGTTGAGATGACAAGAAGAGAGAGAAAATAAATCTCTAGGAAGGGAAATTCATTCCTGAAAGGGTTATCATGAAGAAAGATGTATCTATCACCAATCCTTGAATTGCATGATATGGTTAGTGAAGACTTATATTATGCAGATTAAACTACATTCAATTGTGTAACTTCAGTAAGTTGTCAAATTACAAGAAATCCTCCAGCAATGGGAAGAAGGGAGAAAGGTTAAAGAGAAGACTCAAGAGTTTTGCTTTTCGTATTTTTCAAGGGGAGGAGGAGGAAATTAACTCCAGAAGAGCAGGTGGCTACCGAGACTCTTGCCCAGTGTCAAAAACCCCCTCCTTGGCTGTGACATCATGGCTTTGCTTCCTGGAGCTTCTTTGTTCCTCATCTGGGATGTAAGGGGGAGGAAAGAGGAGCCCTCTCTAATATCCACATCATATTCCTAAAAGCTCACAGACTTCTTTAATGGCTTATGAAGCTGTCTTAAGTCTATGAAAGCTTATACTACTAACTTCTTTCTTTCAAAGGCACTATGAGATCCCTTTTGCATATTGATATTCCAGACTAGCAAAGCCATGGCTTTGATTTCTTTAATGACCTCGTCATTGAAGGAAAAGGGAGCCAGTTGACTACACCAAAAAATCTATAACTTTCTGGAACAGTCAGATGATCTCCTTCATTCTTCTTCCAAATATACATACTTGTACAAAGCCGAATGATAAATCCTTGTGACTTGAGGAAATAGACAGGAACATTTAGATATGTTGAAAAAGGTCCTTTATTTGTAAATGCATATTGCGAAACACATACATGCTCAATTTTCTATTTTTGTCTCCTTGCTCCAGTTGTATTTAAATGGAATATCAGGCGAGTTCCTCATATAGACATTAAGCTGATTTTCACAAATCAGATATGGTTTATAAACATGTTGTACATAGGACAATTATATAACATCTATACATGTTTTTCACACAGAGAGAAGCTCTCTGTGTGTAGTTTATTTTTCTCTCTCTCCTTTCATTCACTTTAAGGTTAAGGGAATGTACTGGGAGGAAAGGCCACTGGGGAAGGAATGAGTCTACAAAACAAAGTGGGTCCTTTGCCTAATTCTAAGGAAGCCAAGGAGACTGGCTGAAAAGTCAATCATAGAATCATAGAGAATGATCTCAGGAGCCAGTGGTCCAACTCTATTTGTCATGCAAAAACATACAATTAAAGCATTCATGACAGATGGCAATTCAGTCCCGGTTTTAAAACTTCCAGAGAAATAGACTCCTCTACACTCTGAAGCAGCATATTCCACTGCTGAACAGCTCTCACAGTCAGAAGTCCTTCCTAATGTTTAGTTTAGTGGAATCTCTTTTCTTGCAGCTTGAATCCTTTGCTCCATGTCTCTACAGCAGCAGAAAACAAGATTGTCTCTTCTGTTGGTTTACATCTCTAGACTGCACAAGTTTCTTGTGTCATCACATTTCCAGACCTCAATGAGTAGCTAGGCTAGAGATAGGACTAAGCTGAAGGTTTCCTCCCCCACATACTTATGCAGTAAGGATTTTTGAACCTAAATTTCTCCCCTGATTTCTCATCTCAGAAAGGTAAAATGTAGCTGCATTTTGCCTAGAAGAGGAGATTTAGTAAGCTAGTTAGCTTCAAGACCCTTTCTATCAAGAATGTATTTATTTTACTTCAATAAATATTTTTGAACCTAAACTTCTGACTCTGCAATCCTGATTTCCTTCTGTGGACATCTTCAGAAAGATACGTATATACATTTATTTTGATCTTCAAATTGCTTGTAACTTGTATTTTAAAAAAATGTTGTTAGACACCTTAAGTCCCATTATTGGGAGAAATGTAGGTTGGGATATACATACCACAAATACAGCAACAACAACATTCATTTTAGTAGTTACACTGCCATCTCTTCCTTTCCTGGGAACTCAGGGTAACTTATCCAATAGGGTCAATGGACATCAGTGGATTTCCTGGAAAGACTGTGAGCCTTGTAATGTTTTCTCTCTGTTGAGAAATGAGCACTGGGAAAGTGATGGGTGGTAGACAGGGGCCTAAATGATTTCTGTCATTCTACACAAACACTGAAATCTCTTACTGAAGGGCCTGGCCTAATCTAAGGGGGCACAACACTGTAGAAATAGTGCATTGACATAACTTTAACTGCCATGGCTCTATGTTATGGAATTATGGGCGGAGGAGTTTTGAAAGCTTTGTTTCCATATCATTGAGCCATGGCAGTTATGGTGGTGTCAAACTACAATAATTCTACAGTGCAGGTGCAACCTAAGCTTTACAAAGAGTTGGCCTGGTTAGGTTTTTTTGTATCTTGATCAAATTTGTATTAAATTCGATTCTAAATTACTTTTGAAGCATTTCTGAAGTGCTTTAAGCAACCCGGAAGTAAATTACCAAATTCAAAGGCACCTCCGCCATTTTTGGAAGGGAAACGCCATTTTCGGAAAGGATTTTTCCTTCCCTGGCCTTCCATTCTGTGCAGATTTCTTCCTTCTGCCTGAGAACTGGGTTGGAAGCCACCTTAAATGGCCCTATTCAGATCCAGGGGGAAGGCATGGGTTTCCAAGCCCATGCCTTCCCTCCGAATCTGAAAAGCTCCATGGGGGGAAGGAAAGCCGCATCCAGGCCATTAACGAAGCATTTCTGAAATTTCTGAAATTTTGAAGCATTCCCCCAGAAAATTTTGGAAATCATTTAAAATTCAAAGTGCCAGCGCCCGCTACATCCAAAGCAAGTTTTGAACCATTTTTTTGTTGGATCAACCAGCCCTAACAAAGAGACTGGATTTCCCACCAAAGTGTTATAGGGCTAGGATGGCTTCTGGGACTATCCACATTTACTACTGTTGACTTTGTTTATATATAAACCCCACTTGACTAGTTTCCAACAGATATCTACAGCAATACCCTTGGGTGACACCTCCCTTGGGTTCCCCTCCCCCATGGCCATTCTTTTACAACTGATTTCCTGCACATAATTACACTAAATAGGATGCAGTTTGCAAGGAGGGTGATGCACTGCTCCTTGCCTGGGTGCGAATAGGAAGCCAAGAATTGTGCATTCCCCATTTCAGAACAGGAAGTGAGAGGGAACTGATGACCTGAAGAAACCCCTTCTCCTCTTGGTCCCTCGTTCTCCTAGATCTGCAGTGCAATGATTGTTGTTATAGTGTGCCTTCAAGTCATCTCTGATTTATGACGACCCTTTAGTAAACCTATCCTGGATTTACCTTTGCTTTCCTCTGAGGCAGAGAAAATGTGATGTGCTCCAGCTCACCCAGTGGGCTTCTAGGGTAGAGCAGGGACTTGAACCCTAGTCTCCCAGAGCCCAGCACTCAAACCACCGCACCAGCTCTTTGCCAGATGGTTTAAAGAGGACCAAAACTAGTTGTTTATTATGTGTTTTTATGAATCACATGTGTATACTGTCTTTTCTCAAACAGCCTCCAGATAACACTCATTGCTCCTGTCCTACTTGTACCTGCACAAGAACCCTGTGGGGTAGCTCAGGAGGAGAGAAAGAGGGTACATCTATTTTGTAGACTTAATACAGTTTGACATCACTTTAACACCCATGGATCAAGGCTATGGAATCCTGGGAGTCTGCACTGTGGTATAGTGCTATTAAAATGCATTACGAAACCACATTCTTTGGCAGAGTAAATGGGGCCACAGGCAGACACACAATCTTCCTTGAGGGTACAAACTTCACAAATATGTGGACAATTTCAGCTGAAAGAAAGAAACCATGAAAATGAACAAAATCTAGCTACCAGTGTTAAAAAACTCCAAAATCATAACAGTCAATAAAGACCAACAGTAAAAAAAAGAGGGGAATTCCAGACAAGAAACAATCAGGGACAGTTAATCACCTCTCAACAAAGGATTCCCACAGACAGTAAGAAGTCACACCTTGAAACTGCTAGGCCATTAAATGCTAATCAAGGTGGCCAATTGAAACATTCACACCTACCTCCAACAGACAAGAGTTCTTTCTCCCACCCTGGACATTAATCCACAGACATATAAACCCAATTTTCCTAGTTTCCAACAGACCCCTCAACCTCTGAGGATGCCTGCCATAGATGCAGGGGAAACGTCAGGAGAGAATGCTTCTGGAACATGTCCATACAGCCCAGAAAACTCACAACAACGTAGTTCATTGGATTAGCAAGGAAGTTCATCCTAGTTCAGGCATGGGCAAACTTGGGCCCTCCAGGTGTTTTGGACTTCAACTCCCACAATTCCTAACAGCCTACCAGCTGTTAGGAATTGTGGGAGTTGAAGTCCAAAACACCTGGAGGGCCCAAGTTTGCCCATGCCTGTCCTAGTTCATTGGAAAGCAAGGAAGTAAAGAACTGGGACTTTTCCTTCCAGTTGTGATTTGAGTGTGGGGTTTGTTGTTGTTTTTTTTATAAAGCTAATCAGAAATCAATAGGAATAAAGTGGATCAAATTAAAACACCCAGGACTGAATTTATGTTGCGAATTCGACGCCTAAGCGTAGTTTTCCCCTTTAATGATCGGATTCCGGCGTCTGGTGATGGATTGGATGGTTTGATCGCTCCGGGCGCCGTTGGTAACGATCGGAGGAGGCCCGGCGCCGGCATTTTCGGGCCGGCTCTCCGGATCGTCCTCCCGGCGCTTCTTGGGGGCAAGTGACAAGCCCGTCGCCTCCCTCCTTCCCTCATCTCCGGCTCTCCTCCTCCTTTTCCAGCCGCTTCCTAACCTTCCCAACCGCAGAACTCAATTATCAGAGCTTTGATTACAACGATATATCTTTATAGCGCTCCAAATGCGGGGATGTCAAGGGGAATGCTTTCAAGAGGAGGCCGGGGCGCATCGAGGTGCCTGACAGCTCCTTTGATGGCGAAAATGATTCTCTCTCCACTTGGCCGCCAATCTGCAGAGAGAGAGAGAGAGGGGGGGGGGGGAGAGGGAGAGGGGGAGAGGGAGGGAGAGAGAGAGAGAGAGAGAGAGAGAGAGAGAGAGAGAGAGAGAGAGAGAGAGAGAGAGAGAGAGAGAGAATGAATGTTGGACAGCAAACAGAGAAAACAGACTTTAAGAGAAGGCTGAGAAGAAGACGCAAGCCAGCCATGCTTCCATCCTGGTTTAAGTGTTGGACTATGGGGGCATCAACACTGTAGAATTAATGCACTGTGACCCCACAGTTCACTGAGCCATCAGTACTATGGAATCGTGAGAGCTGTAGTTTTACAAGTTCCTTAGTGTACACACACACACGAACTTCAGACGCCAAGATTGACAAAGAGATAGATCACAGATTAGCAAAGGCATATTGCATTTGGAAGGCTTCACAACAAGCACCTGAGGCAACGCACCAAAATCAGTGTGTACAGAGCTATCGTACTGTCTATTCTCCTCTATGGGTCTGAAACATGGGTCACCTATTGCCAACACCTGCGACTCCTCGAACGCTGTCATCAGCGCTGTCTTCACACAAGCCTAAATATACACTGGACCGACTATGTGACAAATGTTGCTGTCCTTGAGCAAGCAGGGATCACCAGCATTGAGGCCATGCTATTGAGAACACAGCTGCGCTGGGCTGGGCACGTCTCTAGGATGGAGGACCACCACCTCCCAAAGATACTACTCTATGGTGAACTCGCGAGGGGTCAGCGCAAGAGAAGCGCCCCCAAAAAGAGATATAAGGACTCCCTGAAACAACATCTCAAGCTCGGCCAGATTGATCACCAACAATGGTCCACCCTGGCCTCACATCGGGAGGCATGGAGATGGACTATCCACAATGCTGCGGCCTCTTTCGAGAAGACACGCTGAATGGGTCTCGAAGAGAAACAACAACGCAGAAAGAACCGCAACTTGGAAACAACATCACCCAAGGAGACTTTCTGCTGTGCTTTCTGCAACTGGACTTGCCTATCTCAGATTGGCCTTTTTAGTCATAAAAAGTGTGGGATGAGTCCTTCCTAAGAATCTTCATTCGGGAAGTAATGCAGAGAGAGTACACACACACACACCCCACTTTCCTAGTTTCCCACAGACCTCACAACCTCTGCCATAGATGTGGGCGAAAACTCAGGAGAGAATGCTTCTGGAACATGGCCATACAGCTTGGAAAACTCACAGCAACACAGTCTTTAGTTTTCTCCACCAAAGAGGGCTCTAAACGACAAATCCGAATATTTCCATACCATCTACGCAGGGCAGTTAAGGGCCCTTCTACACTAGAATATCAAGGCAGGATATCCCACATTATCAGAGTGTGGACTGAGATAACCCAGTTCAAAGCAGATATTGTGAGATGTTATGCCTTGATATTATTGGATACAGGGCTGTGTGGAAGGGTCCTAAATCAGCCCTCAAACTGCATTAATTCTACAGTGGAGGTCTTCCCTATGACACTGGAGACCCAGGATCAAATCCCAGCTTGGCCAAGGACACCTAATGGGAAAGTCACATTTTCTCAACCTCAAAGGAAGATAACAACCAACACATCTCGCAATTCTAGGACAGGCGCCATCAGTTGGAGTAGCCTTGAAAGTACTGTACTGAATGATGGCGAAAACTCTGCTTTCCAGATTCATAGTCAAACAACAACATGACACCAGACAATAATCAATCAGGCCAGCTAACACCTCCAACAAAGGATTCCCCCAGGCAGTAACCAGTCGTGCCTTGAAAAGGTAGGTCATTAAATACTAATCAAGGTGGCCAATTGCAACATTCACAGGTACCTCAAGCAGACAGGAGTTCTTTCCTCCACCCTGGTCATTCCACAGATATATAAACCTCACTTACTTACTTTCCAACAGAGCCCTCAGCCACTGAGGATGCCTGCCATAGATGTGGATGAAACAAATGCCTCTAGAACATGGCCATACAGCCATCATTTGTAGCTGTTGACACTGGCAATGTTGCAGAAATCTGAAGAAGCTTCTTCACATTCAGAAAAAAAATGTCTATCGCACAGGCAATATATGCTTCCAGTGCATTTGATGTTTTTTTTTGGAAGAGGTACTGTTTTTCCATTTTATACATCACATGTCAGATTCTTCCATCAGTGTGTCAATATCTTTAACGTATTCGTTGTAAAGTCCTGTGCACTTGTTTAAGTTGGGTTTTAAATGGCCACAGTTAATAGGGAGGAACATTTGCAGTTCCTGAACTACTTCACTGTGCCTTGTAAACCTTTCTTGAAGCTGATTGCAGAAAAGGTCCAGAAATGGGATGTACACATTAAGCCTATTGGTGTTGATCAAGTTGCCTACATGTTGCTTTTACAAGTCTGCATTGAACAGATGCCAGGAATCATAACTTCTCCACCCATAAACTCCGCCCCTGAACTTGCTGCATCAAAGACCTCATAAAATTCTTTTACAGATTCTGCGTGCATCTCTTTGGCTTTTCTAAGAGACTGTCAACATGTTGCAGAGTACAGAAAATGTCTATATCTACTCTTCCTAATGTTTTGCTAAGCTGAAGGGATGATGACAGAAGCTTTCTTAGGATGTATATGGTTACTAAAAATTCAGCATTCAGAACAGCTAAAAGAAGGTGTCTAGCTTGGGAAGGATTCTCACTGCTGTAAAGAGGACTCTCTTTTAGTTCTTCAAGTGTTCTCAGTGTACAGTTAAAAAAACCCCACGAAACTACGTCATGTTACTCAACCCAACGGGTTTCACAAAGTGGCAACAGGTTGTTTGTTCTTGATTCAAGGAATCTGTCTTTTATATTTTTCTTCAACAGTTCCAGTCTGATGGATGATACTCTGAAGAAATTGCACACAGATGCTATTGTTCCTTGGCAGTTGCCAAGTCTTTGCTAAGGCTAGATTTAGTGAGTGAGTACTGCAGTGGATGTAGACAGCCATCAAATACTTCTGCAACATAATTGCATGTGCTCTAATATGACCACTCATATTAGCAGCTCCATCATAACCCTGTCCACACAAGTATTGCAAGTTCAAATCAATTTTTCCAGTGTTTCCAAAATAATGCCTGCAAGTCCTCCATTTGTCATATCACTTATTTTCACAAAACCTGTAAAGTCTTCTCTTATTCCTGTAGCTTCAACATCACTGTACCTAACCAAGAGCGATAACTGTTCTGAGGTACTCACATCCAAAGTTTAATTTGCCAAAACAGATAAATACTGTGATGCATTAAATCTTTCAACATTTTTTGATTATCTTGTCACCACAAATGTATATTCATTTATTCTGTATTTGAGGACTAGTATACTGGGCATCCATAGCTGCAGTTTTGAGATGACTTTTCAGGTCAGTGTCTCCTGATCTGACACAAGATCTCAACAAGGCCCTGAAATTGCCATCACTGTGCAATGTCCAAATCATTGCTCCCTCTTATAGCCAGCTCTTACCAGCCACAAAGAACAATAGTTTCTACAATTGGCAGAAGTTTATTTCTGTTTTTTTCTTATTTCCTTTATCATGATGACAAGTTACATTAAGATATTTTCCACTGTGAATCAGCAAGATGTTTTCAGCCAAGCACAAGTTGTTCTGTTTCTTGGTGTCCATTAAAGACTTGCATTGGAGCTTTACATCACACAATGCACCAAGCTTCAGATGAC
Source organism: Anolis apletophallus (assembly GCA_030556195.1). Classification (NCBI taxonomy): domain Eukaryota; kingdom Metazoa; phylum Chordata; class Lepidosauria; order Squamata; family Anolidae; genus Anolis; species Anolis apletophallus. The sequence goes on along the minus strand of JARBWK010000002.1, from coordinate 159,639,981 downwards.
CATCTTTACGCCAACTTTTCCTCCAAACACCAGACAGTACTTGGAGAGGTTTACCAGGGAAATCTTTTAAGCAATTTGTGTAGAAAACTTAGATGCCTCATCTTATCCACAGGAAATACATATCCTGGCATTGGTGTCCATGTATTTTGCACTAATTGAGCTTTTATTTGGTCATCAGAAATAGTCTTGTTCATATAAAATCCAAGGTCTAACAATGACACAGCTTCTTGTCTTTGCTCCAGTTCCATGGTTTCTTTGGCAGGGCTTGGATTAGATCAGTGGTTCCCAAAGTAGGCAGTACCACCCCCTGGTGGGCGGTGGGGCGATCTAGGGGGACGCTGGAAGGCCCCAGAGAATTTGGAGGGTGTTGAACCCCTGTAAGGGGGCAGTGGGGGAAGTGGAGTGAGCCAGGTGTGTGTATCTCTCTCTTCTTCCCTCCTCCTGCTCCCTCCTCCTGGTCTCGCCAAGCAAGGAATAATAATACTTTTGTGGTTCCCTTCCAACTGATTGAGTCTTATAACAACAATAATAATGTCCTTCAACATATTTAGTGGAACATGGATTCAGCGCGGTAACCAATTTATTAACAAAAAAAGAAACTGATTGCAAAATAGTCAATCGCGATGATTTGAGATTACTGCTGATGAAAATAGAGCCGAGGATTACTAGATTGGTAGCAGCATACCAGGGTCATCCTTCTCATTAAGATGATTTCGAATGTTTTAACATTTTTGTATTACCTTTCTCTTCTAAATTCAGTAAATAGTATCATAATTTCAGACTTCAATGTTTCTGATTTACAACTTTCTTTATTATATTTTACGAAAAGGTAGAAATATTAATACATATATCTTTCTGTTTAATTGCTATAAAAATTAAAAATATTTTCTAGGGGGGCAGTGAGTAATTTTTTTTCTGGAAAGGGGGCGGTAGGCCAAAAAAGTTTGGGAACCACTGGATTAGATGAACCAATGGTAGACACCTCAGTTTCCACCATTTCTTCAGTTTTCACCTGCAATCTAAGTGGTCGTGTTTTGGGGTCTTAATCGGTACCACCTGCTGCAATGGTTTTCAACCTGCTGTCTTCTTGGTCTTCAGTATTTGGCTTTTTTTTCATGAAATCAAAAATGTTCAGTTGCTTTGATAGACATTTAGGCATCTTCTGAGGTCAGGTGGATGAAAGGAAACACTAGTTGCACCTAATAGGGCTTTAAGTCTCAGAACAGCAACCCACAGCTACCCAGTGGGAGGAGCAAGTGGGAGGAGCAAGAAGGCGGAAGTAAGGGAGAGCTCTGAAAGGGGAAAGAGTAAGACAGCTGTGAGATCATTACTTTCAGGGTTTAAAAATAGTATTTCAAAAACTATTAGAGGAAACAAGTGAAACTACATAACAAAATTAATAATTTTGTTCAGATTTCATGAAAAGATGTTGTTCAGAATCAGAGATACAGCATTTCGAGAGCTCTTATACATATATTTTTCAATTTGAATTGGAATATCTAAAAATCAAGATCTACGAATGACATATATTATATTTTTAGAAACTATTTAAAATAGTTATTAAAATACTTGCTAGTTTAGGAAAAAATTAAGTATATATAACTTTTAAAGCAAGCACAAATTATCATCGTTATATACCTGGAAATACGGTAAATTGTATTTTAACTTAAGCTTTTTCTTATTGAGTTTAACTTGGGGAGTCTGATTCTCATGTCAGTTTCAATGGACTACATCATCTTCACATTGGACATCGAAAGGGTTGAGATAGTGCTTGCAGTTCTGGAGGAACTCTAATGTTTGCTTCTCATAGACTTATCATGGGGATTTGGTTAACCAGTTAAAATGAGTAAACCAGTGTTTTTTTTAAAACCTGAACATTTTCAGGGGTATTGAACTTGTTACCCCTTCCCAAAAAATCTGGCTATGGGCTTGGCTCCAAGGAAACCCAACCAGGAGACCCTTAGCAAGAGGAGGGAGATGCCTTCTTTGTTGTTGCTAACTGCCATAAAGTTAATATCAACTTATGGTGACTCTACAAATGAGAGGCATCCCTTTATCATCAGCTGTCCTGCTCAGATCTTGCAGACTCAGTGCTTTGGCTTCCTTGTTTTAATCTATCCATTTGGTCTTCCTAGTTTCTTCCTGTCTTCTAACTTTCCATGTATTGCTATCTAGTCTATAGAGTTATGGGTTGAGTCATCCTGGCTTCTAGGGAAAGTTTAGGTTTGCTTTACTCTATGACTGACTGGGTGGCTTTTCTAGCAATCCATGGAATCTGTAGAACTCTTCTCCATCACCACATATCAAATGAGTTGATTTTCTTCATTGTTATCATTCAGATATGCTCAAATACAGGGTATGGAGAGGGGCAGACTGGACTGTTTCCTGGTATCCTCAACTAGCCATTTTATTGAGGGACTCTGAGAGATTGTATCAAATTATCAGTACTCCAGGTTTTCAAGCAAAGTAATAAAAATGTGAAGCCGTACCCAGCATTGAAGAAAGAGGCAACTGCCAGTCCAACTGTTCTCTGAATGGAAAATAGGGAGGGTTCTCCATATTGTCCTTTGATTTGAGTAGTAAAATGCCTGGCCTAGCTCTGCATATGACAGTCATACAATATGTTACTTTAAAACTATATTTTAGTGGGAGGGTGAGGAGGAGGGGTGTGCTCTTCCTATGCAGCCTCTTCTTTCCATTAGGGCCAGAATGAAATTCTATACCAGCTCCCAAACATATGCTCTATTGTGGCAAGAAAACAGCACACAGTTGGAGAGAACATCCAATTAAATAGTCCCCTCTGGGGTGGGGGGCACCCTACAACTGCAGAAAGTTGTGTTGCTTCAAGACATTTTTATAGAAGGAAGCAGACACTGACCTTTTATCCTCTAAAGTCTGGTATTTACAAGTGAAGTTGTTGGCTGTCTAATTGCAACTTCGAAAAACAACACACAGTCTTATTTAATCTCTGACTAGTTGCCATATTTGAGTTTCCTTGGGGATCGTCCATATATTTGCCTGAAATGAATTCTAAGTTAGGTTTAGAAAACAAGGATGAAGGAGGGAGTGATCTGAATGCAAAAAATGTTCAAAATGCGGAGTAGGTGGGGGGCACTGGATTAAAAAACCACTTTGTTGATGATAGTCACACCTGACCTTTTTGTATGATACAAAGGATAGTAAGGAGCATAGATGCATGAGAGATTCAGACAAGACATCCATTGACCAAGATCAGTTGAAGTCAGGTGGCAGATACTGGGAACTGGAGGTGGTGTAGGATAGCAAAGGAGCAGAGGTATGAAACCTAACTTGATCCCATTAAGATAGTTTGCTGTCTTTAGTTACAATAACAGGTGCTTCTGTTGCAGATACATCCAAAAACAGTGGGCCCTTGATATCTGTTGGGATTTAGTTCCAGGATCCCTGGTGGATACTAAAATCCATGGATGCGCAAATCCTATTATATACAGTGATGTAGTAAAATGGTTGCCCTTACATAATATGTCAGACAAGTCAAAGGATTGCTTTTGGGAGTTTCAATTATTTTTTAAAATCTGTGGATGTGGAAGGCTGATTATAATGTTCACGGGCATGTAGATTGGTGGTGGAAGATACAGTTTTATCCATTGTGTCCAGTAAGACCACAGGAATACAACTTGGAGGAACTTCAAAAGTTGGTGTACATGTGTGAGCTAGTCTAGGAGTGCTAATGTAGGAATCAAATCCATAAAGGAATGAATAATAAACATACTATGTTCAATTGACAGCAGCACAAAAATCTGTGTATAGGAAGTCATTTCCAGCCATGGATTTTTATTCCATTACTCAAGCACCACACAAAACGTTGAAGTTAGCAGAAACATGGAAAGGTTCAGGGAGTGACTGGACAAGAAGGGGAAGATGTGCATTTTGCCTTTTGCACTAGTACCTGAGCCAGTGACAGATTTGGAGCAACTGCACCAATTGAATACCTATCTAAGAATCCCTAAGTCCTCCAGTACAAGTACATACCTTTCCATCAGAATGGGATTACAGTCAGCCCTCCATGTTTGTGGAGCTTGTTTCCAAAGGTATCAAATCCATTTAAATAAATTTCACAGGAATAAAAATATGCTGAGGATATGCATTATTTTGCTATAAAATGCAAATTATTATTATGTTTATTTATACCCTGCTTTTTTGACCCACAAGGAGACTCAAAGCAGCTTTCTAAGTTCTGCACAGAAGTTCTTTGATACATTTTGACAGTTTTGATCTGTGACCTGGCCACGGTGATCCAAGCCACGGTCATCTCGAGGCTCGATTACTGTAATGCGCTGTACATTGGCCTACCCTTGTCGGCGATCCGGAAACTTAAGCTGGTGCAGAACGCAGCAGCGCGCCTGCTGTTCGGAGCCCCAAGATCTGCGCATGTGACCCCACTCCTGATTGCACTGCACTGGCTTCCTATTGAATTCCGGGTCTCCTTCAAGGTGTTAGTTCTAACTTTCAAGGCCTTATATGGTTTGGGGCCAGTGTACCTGAGGAAGCGTCTTACCCCATACAAACCCAGAAGATCACTGCGCTCAGAGGGGCTTAATCTACTAGAGGTCCCTAGTATTAAGATCTGTAGGCTGTCGAGCACCCGGCAGAGAGCATTTACAGTGGCCGCTCCGACCCTCTGGAACTCTCTGCCGGAGGAGATACGAGCACTACGGGGTTTGTTGGCTTTCCGCAAGTCTGTGAAGACTTGGTTATATAGGCAGGCATTTGGTCCCAACTGATGCCTCCTATAGCTTGCCAGCTGCCAACATACCGTCCTGCCATGTATTGCTTCTGCATATTGTTGCTTGCCGGGATCAGTTGTGGGGAGTGGGGTTTTTGGGTATACGTCTTTTATTTGTTTTATTGATGTTTTATTGATTTTATGTTGTAAACCGCTCTGGGCTCCAGAGAGAGCGGTCTACCAAATCGAATTTATAAATAATAAATAAATAAATAAATATAGTATTTTACACCTAGCCGACAATGTGTTGCCATCTATAATTCATTTTTCATTTTTTTAATTTTGGTACTTTTTGAAAACAAATGCCACATTTGCAGGTTTCACTTCTGCAGATTTGATTATTTATAGATTCGATTAATCTGTTTTCTCTAGGAATTGCTAGGTCCTCCAGTGCAACTCTATGGTCAATCTGTGGTAGAATTTGTGAATAAATCAGGCCTCCAAAAATGAAATCTACACATTTGGAGGGCTGACTGTAATCCCATTATAGGCATATATATCCGTTTTTCTACCATCAAAATGTGATTTCTGCTTCCTCATTGGAAAAAGGCCTAAGCCCTAAATTAACGAGTACTGGTCTATGATATGGGGAGTACTGATGGAGACACCCCATACTCAAAGACCCTACCCTCTAAATTGGATGACTGCCAATGTCATAAAAGGCATTTACAGTGTCATTGAACCCCCAGACTCCAAATTATGAATCATTAGCTGTGGCTCCATTGAGATATACATTGGATCTTTTCCTTGCCTGCTTGCAACCTTTCACAAATCTCCCTTGGAACATTTTAGAATGTTTCCCACTGGCAGCTTAGAATTTTTGTGAGTGTTTTCATAATTTTCTTGATCTTCCCACAATGCCCTGGAAAAATCCCAGGACCAAGAATGGATTTTTTTATGAAGAGACATAAAGGTTATCCACTTTTACCTGATACTATCTAAAACCTTATCCTATGAACCGTTGCCTCATCTACAGTACCTATCCAGACCCCCTCTGTAAATTGTATGTAACTGGGCCTTATATACCTTTTGTCTATTGGCTGGCACCTCCTTTGATTAGTTGCCATTGGACCATCAGGATCCATCAACCACCCATTAAACCTCATTCCGTCAAGATGCACCCAGTTTCTGGGAAGGACTCACAAACAGACACAAGACTTCAAATCAATGAATGACAGTTTATTACATTTCCCACCTTGCCTCTGATTGGCTCAGAGGCAGAAGTGGACTTGTATCCCCTCCTATAGGGCTGCAGATCCTAGCCAGCACTCTCCAGGACCAACGAGGCACTGATTTATTTAGGGGGGGGGGCACTGCCGAGAAGGCCCTGCCTCTTGTCCTCACCAACTGTGCTTGCGAAAGTGGTGGGATCGAGAGTAGGGCCTGTCCTGACAATCTTAAGTTTCGTGATGGTTCATTGCAGGAGATACCTTTGGACAGGTAATCCGGGCCAGAACTGTTCAGGTTAAAACCAGCACTTTGAACTGTGCCCAGAAGCTGATTGGCAGCCAGTGGAGCTGGCGCAACAAAGGAGTGGTACGCCCCCTGTACACCGCTCCGGTTAACATCCTGGCTGCCGACCGTTGGATTGACATGGCAATTTTCTATTGTTCTGCTCTGCCTTTCTGTCAAATGGACTATAAATAAACCCATGCATTCACAGTTGTGGGTAGGTCAGTTCTTTGGAGTGTGTTCTCTGCTGACATCCTTTTTGGCCATTGAGAAGAGACTTCTGATTTTGATCTTTTGGAAGCCAGGCACTTCAGGCTCCAAACCCGTGATCTAGCTTTAAAACTTCCTGGGTGATTTTGGCTTGTCCATTCTCTCTCTCAGCTTGACCCGTCTCACAGCATTGTGGTGAGAATAAAGGAGAAGAAAATAATCATGCTTGCAGGGGAATTGTAGGATCTTAATGCAACTAATAAAGTTTCCTACTTTGCCCAAATGGTGCCCCTGCTAATTTGTGGATCAAGCTGTTAATTTCTAGCTCTCATGTTGAAAGATAATGATGATATGCAAATTAATGAAGTGGAGGAAGAGCAAAATGATAGTTAGTGAGCATCAAATAATCTTCATTTATTGTAATGCAGTTTAACTCATTAAGTTATCAATATTTTAAATTATTTTCCTGCCAGCCGTTTCAGATTTTTGAAAGATTTATGTCAAAATTACAGTGGTATTTTCCAAAGCACTCAAGCCTCTTTGTGTTCTAACATAGCACCCAAAGTTTCCCAGCTCCCCTTACAGACAACCCATTTAATGCCCCTACCACCTCAGAGTCTTAGCAAATAATCTAAGTCGGAATAGCCAAAGCTAAACCAAACTAGATATAAAATACAGGCAATCCCCAAGTTACAACCAAGATAGGTTCTGTAGGTTTGTTTTTAAGTTCAGGTTGTTTGTAAGCCAGAAAAGACACATTTTAAAAGTATAACTCCAACCAAATTAGTTTTGGATAGCATAGGGAAGGATTAACACTCATGTGGTGTTTGTTTTGCTGTTCAGAAGATTTCACTTCACTTTCTGTCCTTGTGATTATTGGATTTTGAAAAATTGGTTTGTCATGGAAACAAGGATTGGTGATAAAGCTTCAGTGGAGACACCTTTTCCCCATGATAACTCTTCCAGGAGTGAATTCCCTTCTGAGGAGTAGATTTCTCTCACTTCCCGTTGTCTCACTCCTTTTCTTAACTTTGCGTCATTTGTCTGTTGGATGTTTGCAACTTGGGGACTGCCTGTACAAACCATGGAGGACCCAACACTAAATGTTATATTCATTAAATCAATTACTATCTTTGTTTCAATTTTTTGTTTTTTGTTTGCAAAAGCAGTGCTAAAATCAGAAATGCTAGCTTTAAAATGTGTACTTTGTATCTTGGCTGCAACCTTTTTCACATGTCTACTTGGAATTACATATAATTTTGCTTCCCTTCTTTTGTTTTGCAATAGCTTAATATTGTTTTAATTTGATCTGTCTGCTTCTGCCTGAAGCTACCATTTTGCTGCCTGTTGATTTGAAAGTAAATCCTATTGAGTACGAGGGCGGGTCAATAAGTCCATGAGTTTTGAATGAAACATAGGTTTTTGGATAAAAAATCATTTTATTTTTCAACGTAGTCTCCTTTGAGCTCTATACACTTTGTCCAACGTTTCTCCAATTTTTTATCCCTTCCAAGAAATAAGATTTGTCGAGGTCATCAAAATAGGTATTTGTTTGTGAGATGATTTCATTGTTGGAGTCAAATCTCTTTCCGCTGAGCCATTTCTTCAGGTTTGGAAACAAGAAATAATCATTTGGGGCTAAATCCGGAGAATAGGGCGGATGGGGGAGCAATTCTTATCCCAATTCATGGATTGTTGCCATGGAAACTGCACATGTGTGCACACTCGCATTGTCCTGTATTGTGAGCAAACGCGGCGCCCATCTTGCGGAAAGCTTTCTCATACCAAAGTGATCATTTAAAATTGAAGCCACTGAGCCATGTGAGATGCCTATGGCTTCCACAATCTCTCGCACTTTCAATCGGCCAACACCATATTGTGCATTTTTTCAATTGTTTCAGGTGTAGAGACCTCAACTGGGCATCCAGAACGTTCATTATCTTCCGTGCTTGTACGGCCACAACGAAATTCAGGAAACCACTTTTAACCATTGAAATTGATGTTGCAGAGTCCCCATAGTATTTATCAAGCTTAACTTTGGTTTGAATGATGGTTTTCTTCCTAAAAAAAAAAAATTAATGAGCACACAAAATTCACTTTTTTCCATTTTCTCCTCTAATCACGCGGTAGTCTGCTATCAATGGCTGTCAAACACAAACTAAATGATGCAGCTTGTTCAAATTTTGACAGGAGTCAACTGACAGATGCCTGTTGACAGGAGCAGTGTTGCCCTTTCAGTTAAGCGGCGGGAAATTTAAAAAGTCACTGACTTATTGACCCGCCCTTGTATGTAAGTAAACATGAGTGGGCTTTTTCTTCAGAGCATGCATGTGCATGTGTGACAAAGGGATTGCTTTAGCTTTCCAAGATCCTGGAAAAGGACAGATCTGGGTTCTGGAAGTTGTTCACCTCTGGCTAAAGTACTTATAGACTCATTCTTTATTCCACTGCTTATAACGGCCAAATCTTTATGCCTGAATCTTTAAAAAACCCAAAACAGGTGACAATTTCATGTAGCTATAGATCACACTGTTCCGTGGAAGCAAGGAATGCACTGTTCTCTGAAGTATTAGAGAAAGTGTCTACTTGTCCTCCAAATATATAGATGCTTTATCTTTCAAGGTAAAATAGTTGTGGCTTTCCCATCTAACTAATAAATGATTACTATGGACAAATGAGGCAGACAGTAGTGCATTAAAAGTAGCACTATCTTTTGTCATGAGCAGTATATTTACACCTCCAAATCTGAGAGGTAGGGCCAGGTCCAAGGCACTTTTAGTCTACACTAAATAGATAGGAGTGACACCAGCCATCTTTTAGACAACTCATGTGCAATACTTTTAATGCATGGCTATCAAGGAATATAACATTTACACAGGGGTGGAACCTCTTACAGGGATTCCTTTACATTTTTTAAAACTCGAAGTGGCATGTTTTCTAAGCATTTCAGTTCAAGGGTGAGGCCAATTCTCAGAACTAGATAAGAGAGGTAGCGCAACTCTGGTTTCAATTTCATTGGACAGGTAGAGTATCACTTATTCAAAATGCTTGGGACTGGAAGTGTTTTGGATTTTGGATTTCTTTCCCCAAATTTTGGAATGCATGTATATGTTTATATGTATCTTGGAGATGGGACTCAAGTCTAAACATGAAATCCATTTATATTCCAAATAAACCTTAAATACTTTTATGGGAAAATATTTTATATGCCATGATTTTAATAAGTGTGTGCATGGAATGTGGTTTCTGTACATGGAACCATCAGAAAGCAAAGGTGTCATATCATGGACCAATGTGGGTCATTGTCAGATTTTGGGAGATTTTTTGGAATTCTGATAAGGGGTGCTCAATTCATATTTATTAAAGGTCAAAGTATAGAGAGCTTCAGGAAAAAAATCAATTGTTTAAAAAGTAGTATGAGGCATAGAATCAACTACCTAAACTTTACCTTCAGGAAAACAAGAATTTTATTGATCTCACCAGAATGACACATCAACACAATTAATTGATGAAGAAACCCCTGAGACTGTGGCTTAGTTAGGTGTTGTTCAAAGTGAGATTTCATGGATCTGAGCCAGTCCTTGGGCCATCAACTACCACTCTACAGAAAGTTTTCAGAAAACTATGTACATCTGATAATAATGTGGCATAAATATGATAGTAAGTAATTCTGTTGGAAATGAAAACCTTCTTCAAGCCTTCTCTAGTAATATTTATCTAAGATCCTGTTGCTTACTGTTTCTTGTATGTATGTTCTGGTATGCAGTTTCCTTTACTCTATGGTTCCTGAGAAACTATAAAAGGGGTTTCAGACCACATGATCACTACAGACTACTTCAGACCTCAGCTCACATATTTGCTTGATGTTAGAGATGGACGGCACATGAAATTATCTCAAATATAATTGAAACTGGACTGATAAGTTTTGTACCTGTGTATGCTGAACACATGAAGGTTGTGAGTAAAACAAATGTTTGTGTGTTTTTTGATATAAAAAAATCAAAGTCTAGTTCATTTTTGCCTCTTGGGTGCATGATATAAAACAAGTTGTTTTATAGGAGAGAGAGAGAGAGTATATATATACTGTATATATATATATATATATATATATATAGAGAGATAGAGAGAGAGAGAGAGAGAGAGAGAGAGAGAGGCACTGAAAAACATTTCTGAAGCACTGCTGATTTTATGCACTGGCAAAAATCTCTATTTTCATAACAGATCAGGGATAACAGGTTATTCAGTCTAACAACTGAAACCATTGCCTTGCATAATTACATCTGGTTGTATACCACAAGAGAAGATTCTACTCTAAAGGTTTTTGGTTATTCTCTGAAAGGTCATGTTTTTCTTTAAAAAATTATGATCACCAAAAGATGTTTTCCAATTTTTTTTTGGTATATTGGGGAAAAAAGTCACATCTGATTTGAGAATCACTAGCTTAGTTTTGCCTTGACCCTTTATCAACCTTATGAAGATAAAAAGGACTTTAAAATAATAAAGACGAATCTTTATCAACCAAAGGAGCTGGTCAGTTCTCAGTGAAGGAAATTTCAACTGACTTAATGTATGATCTGGGAACACCTGATCATGTATCCTCCATGTGATTCCTGGAGTTAGCTGGTTAATAATGTGTTATTCTTTTCCATTGCTCTTTAGATTCAAGAGAAAAATCCCCTTAGAGGTATAAAAATGCCCCACCTTAATGTCTCCAAGTAGTCTTTGAAATAATCACTAAAAGTTACTTGCTATGATAAAATGCAACAGTGTTATGAGTTGTAAACTTTCTTAAATAATTTAGTAAATATTTATTTATTCATTTACTAATAATGTATTAATTATTAAATTATTAAATAAACAATTTATTAAATAATTAATAAATTAACTTATTAATTAATTAAGTTTTGCTGTAAGTCAATTGTAAGAAATGTTGTGATGTATGGGTCTAAGGGAGTAATGAATTATGTTCCAAAACTCAAAACATAGGTAGCTTGGTTGCTTACTTTACAGGATTTTGTTTCGGGGGGCTGAGTTTGGTTCGGGGTGTGTGTGTGAGACTGGGGGGAAACCTTTTGTATTGTTATCCCAATAACCCCATGAATGTGGGATATAATTTGGTGATCAGATCATGATATAAATGCACATAACAGTTTAAATAATGTATCAGTAAGGCCTTGTGGACCATTTGAGAATTTCGGGGGGGGCTGAAGCCCCCTTAGCCCCCCCCCTGGCTACATGCCTGACATCAGGGATATAAACCCTGTGGCCTTCCAGATATTGTTAAACAACAGGTCCCAGCAGCCCTAGCTAGCATAGCTAAGGATTATGAATATTGGGAATTTCACTTCAGCAACAGCTGGAGAGATGTCTTTTCCCCCAGTCAGGTGTACACACAAGAACTTAGTTCTCTGCATTAACTGACTGGGGCCTCTTCCCCACAGCTGAATAAAATCCAACCTTATCGGCTCTGAACTGGAATATATGGCAGTGTGGACTCAGATAACCCAGTTCAAAGTGAATATTGTGGGATTTTCTGCCTTGATATTCTGGGTTATATGATTGTGTGGAAGGGCCTTAGATCCCTGGAAAGTGAAAGCATTTTATGTCATCCTGAGCTGTTTGGAATTTATAACACATTTCCTTATAGGTCCACTAGCAAAAAATCTAATACTTAAAAATAGCAAGAAAAAGTAGAAGAGAGCAGACAGCCCCTAATAGTGAAAAGTCTGTTATGTAGGTCTCCATAACTTTACAGTGCAAAATTACGAGGGTCTTTGATGGCTTATCTGTTTCTTTTAGGACAATGAGTTGTTTTATTCCCACTATGCCTTATTTCTCTGCAACCAACAAAAAAGAGTATCTGGCCATTATCTTTCTCAAGAACTATCCAAATATTGAAAAAGGAGCTTACTAAAAGTTTGCTTCTATTTTTGATATAATGTGTATTGTTAAAATGTTCAATAGCGAGAGAGATGAATTGCTGCTCCTGATGGATTACGAGGATTGTGACTAATCCTTTACTTTTGGCAATAAAAAGGTAAGCCCAGGGAATCAGAATGGGTCAAGGACTGCCACAGCAGTTTGAGATAGGCCAAATTTTGCTCCCCGCCCCCATGGTACACGGTTAATAGTTTCTACTTTGCTCAGTGTCCACTATTAATAACAATGCCTCTTCCAACACAAGGGTTTTTAGGTGTACATCTACACTGTAGAATTAATGCAGTTTGATATCACATTTATTGCCAGGGCTCAGTGCAATGGGATCTAAGGATTTATAGCTTGATAAGGCACCAACACTATTTGCTAGAGAAGGCTAAAGATCTTGTCAAACCACAACTCCCATGATTCCATAGCATTAGGCCATGCCAACTAAAGTGATGTCAAGCCGCATTAATTCCACAGTGTAAATAAATAAAATAGGATTTATTTATCGTATCAGAAGCAAACCAAGGGTACAGTTGTAATGTATTTTAAAAACACAAAGTTTAAAAACTTGGCATTATATTAAATATCCTTTGACCAGTAGCTGGCCACTTGGAGTGCCTCTGGTGTTGCTATAAGGAGGTTCTCCATTGTGCATGTGGCAAGGTTCAGGTTGTATTGTAATAAGCTAGGAGAGGCTGCAGCATTTTGTTTTTGCTTGAACCTCCTGGGCAGGCCTGTAGCCAGGATTTTGATTGGGGGGGGGAGGGGGGGGCTGAGTCTGAGTGAGAAAGTGTCTACCCTACCACACCTTTCGTATCATTATCCCAATACCCCCATGCATATGGGATATATTGAGCATGGTGATCAGATCATGATATGAATACACATAACAGTTTAAATAATGTACCAGTAAGACCTTCTCGCAGACCACCCTGAGAATTTCGGGGGGGGGGGGCTCATTGTAAAACTGGGACAGTTGGAGCATATGGACTAAAGGTGCAGGGTGGACTTGGCTATAATAGAATGGTTAGGCCAGAACACCAATAAATTCCATAGCTTAGTAGGAATAGAACCAGGATTTCCCTATTGCTAGTCCAGCATCCTGACCACAGCACACACTATCTATGCTTACCTCCATTTTATTTATCAAAGGTATAACCGGATTCCCTTAAAACAAATAATAATGTGCCCTTTGGTATTTCTACATTTTGCATGACTAGCAGGAGGGTGAGAGGGTCATTTCATCCAAGAAAGCTCAGAACTAAGCCTCCTATGACTTCCATTTTATAGAGAAAATGGCTCTTAATTATACATATTATTTGAACATGCACATTTGCTTTTGATTAACCTCTATAACACTTCCATGCAGCCGCAAAGGGTTGACATTTGCCTAAGAATTGCAAGTAAAATGACACTGTGAGTCATGCGCAAAGAATTTACAAGAAAGACCATGACAAAACAATGTCCTTTCTGTGAACAGAGTAGGCATTATAGGCTTTTATTGCTTTGCCAGAAATACATAATTAAATATGCTTATAAAATCTAGCTTTGATCCTGCTGTTCTCTCCTTTGGCCTCAAGCCAGAAATTCTGTACCTGCATCCTAGGTAGCAGGGCATTTAGTGGGTATGTTTTGCCTTTATTTCAGTGATATTTCCCCATTAACTTCCTTATAGTCAGACAGTTGGGTCACAGCAATATTTGCAAAGTTTCACGGTGCCTACTACTAGTACTCACGTAAGGAAGAAAGTACAGTACAACCTGACACTGAATCCTGCAAACTGCCATTTCCTGGTTTTTTAAAAACTCATAATCATGCATTTCATTAAAATATGCAACCAGAATTTAATACGATTGGTAAATATTCACATTGGGTATATTCTTGGTAGCTGTTTCATGCCTTTCATTTTATTGTATTGTAAATCCCCTTTATAATGCATATATACATACATATATACATAATGTATAGCATTGCATCCATGGGCATATGACTATTTTTACCTGCTATCAAAAGACAAGAACTTTACATTTCCAAATCTTGGCTATTCTTTTATTGTACAAGCCTCCTTCTTCTCAAGGCTACTTTTTTAACCTTGTTGGACTCTATGAATTTCTTACACGTTTGTATAGCTGCATTCGTGCACAGTTCAAATCGAGCATGTAGCCATCCTAATAGAGAAAAAGTGGTATATAAATCATCATCATCATCATTTCACACAATCAGTTTATTTATGACATTTATATCCTGCCTTTCTCACCCCAAAGATGACTCAGAGTGGCTTACAAGTTATATGTACATACACTATATTATATTATTAGCATAGCACAATATTATTTGGGAGTGCAAAATCAGCTAAAACCCCAAAACTAAATAGGAAAACACCTTACAGGGTCCAACTGTTAGAAATTACAACCTTTTTCAAGCTTCCTCTATGTGTAATTTGTACATACACTATATTATATTATTAGCATAGCACAATATTAGTATTATATATTACTATATTGTACTTTAGCATGAAGATGCTTGTTTAAGGATGGGAAAGATTATTTGGGAGTGCAAAATCAGCTAAAAACACAAAACTAAATAGGAAAACACCTTACAGGGTCCAACTGTTGAAATTACAACCTTTTTCAAGCTTCCTCTATGAGTAATTTGTTTATCTATAATCCTGTTGCTTATTTATTGTGTCTATGTTTTGGTATGCACTTTCTTTCCTTTGCTCTATGTTTCCTGAGAAATTGTGGGAGGAGCTGCAGGCCACATGATCAGCTCTGAGACTGCTCAGACCTCAGACTCAATTAGACTTTGGGACTGCTCAGACAAACATATGTCTGCTGTTGTTGTAAGAGAGATGTCCTGTGCCATCTACACACAGAAACTATCTTAAACTTATTTGAAACTGGATTGATAAGTTGTATGCCTGTGTATGCTGAACACATGTATTTGTGAGTAAACCAAATATGTTATTTTTACTAAAGTTTTATGGGAGAGTAGCTGTATTTTTGCGCAACTGAAAAATACTTCAGAAGCACTGCTATGTTATGCACTGGCATATTATCTGTTTTCCTAACAGATTAGAGATATCAGGTTTATTCAGTTAAGAACTGAAATCCAATTTGCCTTGAATAATTACATCTGGTTGTGTACCACTTGAGAAGATCATTCTACTCAAATTAGTTTTTGGCTCTTCTCTGAAAGATCATGCTTTTCCAAAAGGTTATGACCTTCAAATGGTTATGAATGCCATTTTCTAAAACTAACAGCATTATCACGCTGTGCTGTTATATTCTTGTTATCAAAATCCTGGAACATCAAACAGACTCCAGCACCCACTATTCTGGGAGTGCCAAGACATGGAACTCATGGATGACCTTTTCCCCAGAAACCCAGTTTCAGGTGGTGTTCAGCCTGAACCCACCAAATTGCATAAAGCACATACATGCCCATCAGGACAAATATGCAAGAGACATAATTTCTTCAAAATAGCTCCATGTACTTAACAATGGAACCAGACCAAAGGATTACCCAATACCCAGCCAGATCGTCTTGCTGGGAACCCACTCAAAATATGCCAATACCCTTGACACCCATTGTTTAGTTAGTCGGTCAAGACCCATTGTTTTTTCTGGGCAGAAGGGAATGGAACAATTATCACCCATTAACTTAAACCATACTCTCATTCCTTTCCTTTATGCACCCATGAGAGGCGAACCAAGAAACAGTCACATAATTGAGCAATGACAATTTATTAAAGTTCCCAGCAGACCCAAGAGCCAATCAGCAGCAGTGGCAGACTGCATCTCATCCAACCAGCACACGGATCTTGGTAGCCCCAAGCTGTGCCAATCAGCATGTAGAGCAGGAAATGTTGCTGAGCTGAAATCCCAATAACACTATCATAGTGATGCACTGGTCTGGCTTTTGTGTCAGCCTTCTCACATATTGGTCTGTAGACATTGCTGCATTGCAGAGTCATTGAAGATGTGGCTTATATCCACAACACTGGAACTAATGGTGTACCGTGCGCCTAGCGCACCGACAGAAAGCCTGGCGCGGCTGCTGGAGACTGTGTCGGAGTGGGCATTGAGGTTTCCCAGGCTTATTGTCCTGGGGGACTTCAATGTCCACGCCGACGCAGCCTCTGCTCCATCTGCAGCCACGGACCTAATCTCGACCATGGCGACATTAGGCCTCTCCCTCTGTAGCTCGGGACCCACACATTCGGCCGGGCACACCCTTGACTTGGTTTTCAGCGCGGGGGTTCAAGTGGACCTAGCCTCCGTAATAGAGGTTCCATGGTCGGACCACTGTGCTCTAAGGATCCGGGTTGAGCAACCGCCCCCCCCCATGCAAGGGTGCCGAACGGATTTGGGTTTGCCCGAAGAGACTTATGGAACCCGAAAGGTTCCTGAATGCTCTGAGGGATCTGGAGTCTATCAGCGTCTCAGTCGATGAGCAGGTTCACTCCTGGAACACCTCTCTTGCTAGAGCTCTCGACGAGATTGCCCCCAGGCGTCCTCTGCGACCCCGCAAACATCGATCTCCTTGGTACACAGCAGATCTTAGGTCGATGAAGCAGGAGAGGAGACGACTAGAGCGCGTGTGGAGGAAACTCTGCGATGGAGCCTCAGTATCAGCTTATAAGCTATTCAAAGATGCTTATGAGCGTGCTGTCAAGGCGGCCAAAAATGTGTACTTCTCCGCCTTGATAGCGTCTGCTAGCTCACGCCCGGCCCAATTGTTCAAGGT
Source organism: Anolis apletophallus (assembly GCA_030556195.1). NCBI lineage: Eukaryota > Metazoa > Chordata > Lepidosauria > Squamata > Anolidae > Anolis > Anolis apletophallus. The sequence goes on along the minus strand of JARBWK010000002.1, from coordinate 159,622,880 downwards.
AATTCGGTCTTTGACGACGGTCCCTACTGTCCCAAAAAATAGTGATCAGGCCCTCACTGCCGGTGCTTTCCAGAGCTTCTTCACAGACAAGATACTAAGCCTCCGCCGGGACCTTCCAGCCACGGTTGACACAGTAAGAGAACTTGAGACCCCGTGGCCCTCCGCCGGGCCCACCCTCGACCGGTTTCGGCCACTGGACGCAGATGCTGTTGATAAGATAGTGGCTGCAACTAGGCCTACCACCTGCTCCCTCGACCCGTGCCCCTCCTGGCTTGTTAGATCGTGCCTGGAGGGGTTACGTGGGCCTCTGTTGAACATCGTAAACAGCTCCCTTGAGCAAGGAGTCTTTCCAGAGTGCTTAAAAGAGGCGGTGGTAGCTCCATTACTGAAGAAACCGTCACTAGACCCGGCGGTTCCCTCCAACTACCGACCAGTGTCGAACCTTTCGTACCTGGGGAAGGTAGTTGAGAGGGCAGTAACGGAGCAGTTGCAGTCCTTCTTAGATGATGCAACATGGCTAGACCCCTTCCAGTCCGGCTTCCGTTCGGGGCACGGGACGGAGATGGTTCTGGTCTCCATCACAGACCAACTCCGCTGCCAGCTCGACCAAGGCGGGTCTGCGCTGCTCGTGTTATTGGACCTCACGGCAGCGTTTGACACGGTCGACCACAATCTATTGATCCACCGCCTGGCCGTGGCTGGATTGAGGGGGACAGCCCTTAAATGGCTGACCTCCTTCCTCCACCAGCGGTCTCAGCGTGTGAGGAGGGCGATGAGGTCTCCGAGGGCTCCCCTCTACTCTGTGGGGTCCCCAGGGGCCATTCTCTCCCTCTGTTATTTAACATCTACATGCAGCCGCTTGCACAGCTGGTGCGGAGTTATGGGCTGGAGTGTCACCAGTACGCTGACGACACCCAGCTCATTCTGAGGATGGAGGGCAGGCCGGGTTCTGTCCCCGATAATTTCCAACACTGCCTCGAAGCCGTTACTGGATGGCTGCGAGCCAGTAGGTTGAGGGTGAATCCGGCGAAGACGGAGATCTTGTGGCTGGGTCGCCCGGGTGATGTTAATGTCCAGCTTCCGAGCCTGGACGGTGCGGTGTTATGCCCATCGCCTTCCGTAAAGAGCCTGGGGTCCATTTGGACTCCCAGCTGACCATGGAGGCCCAGGTCTCTGCGGTCAGCAAGATCGCTTTTTCATCTGCGACAGGCAAGGAGGCTGGCCCCTATCTCTCCCGGAACGATCTGGCCACGGTGATCCAAGCCACAGTCATCTCAAGGCTGGATTACTGCAACGCGCTCTACGTTGGCCTTCCTCTGTCGGTGACCCGAAAGCTCAGGCTAGTGCAGAACACTGCCGCCCGGCTCCTGTCTGGCACGCCAGCTGGCGTGCCAGACATAACACCTGTTTTGCAGGATCTGCACTGGCTGCCAATTGAGCACCGGATCACCTTCAAAGTGTTGGTCCTCACCTTTAAGGCCTTACACGGCCTGGGGCCAGCGTATTTGAGGGACCGTCTCACCCCATATTGCCCTCCGAGATCACTTCGGTCTGAGGACTCCAATCTCCTGGAGATACCTTCAGCTAAACTCGCAAGGCTGACTGCTACCCGCCGGAGGGCGTTCTCTGTCATAGCACCTACGCTGTGGAACGCCCTCCCGGCCGGAACTCGGGCTATGAAGGACTTGCTCCCGTTTAGACGGGCCTGTAAAACATACCTGTTTAAGCAGGCCTTTGGTGAGTAAGTCCTGCCCATGCCCCGCCATCTATTCGTTCTTCTGAGGATGATGTGCTGTTCATTGTGTTAACTGTGTTATTAATTACTATACTGCTGTTGTTTTTAATTGTTTTTAACTGCTTATTGCCTGTATTTTACTGTGCCCTTCGGCTCCTGTAAGCCGCCGCGAGCCTCAGGGAGTCGGCGGCATAGAAGCCCGAATAATAAATAAATAAATAAACAAATCCTCCTTTCTGGAAATCTTAGGAGCAGGATCCAGTGGTAAACCTGAAATAATAGAATCTGGGGGAAATTGGTAGGGAGACTGGGATGTATGGGTGGGTGGGTGAGGGAGGGTGAGGGTGGGGAGTGTTGAATGGGGAAATTAGGACATTACATCCCCCAAAAGTGTTTGCCTCACCAGTGAATTTTCCCCAAACTTATAGCACTGCAGTAATTTAAATCCTCAGTATTTAGACATGTCGTTTAGGCATGTAAAGGGGTGGGCAAAGTGATGCTGCAAATGTGAAGACAGCAAATGAAAAATGCTTTGGGGACGAGTGATTTCCAATGTCTTATTCTTTACATTGAGAAAAAGTTGGGGGCTGAAGAAAAACTTTATCTGGCAAAATTGTTACTGAAAGGAGCCTCATTTTGCCTCCCTGTTGCTACAGGTCTCAGTAATTAATTAAACCAACAAATATCTAAAAAAGTTTTTACCTTGCTGAATTGGTGTCATTTTCTGTCTTGCTCTACAACTAGAGCTTTCATTCGTGATCTTTTAATGACTAAGGACAAAATTATGCCACCTCCCTCTTCTATGTTAACTAAGAGTGGTAGTTACTACAACATTGATAATGGAATGACATTCACTGCCATACTTTATATGAGGCAGGGTACTTTAGGGCACAGGACGGGTTGCGTGTTGAACATACACTTTATGTCCTCCAACAAAGTAAAACAGTTAAACTTCATGTAAACAACTGGGAGGTGGGCTCTTGTATCCAGGAGCACTTGGGGCCCGGGGTTGTCATCTCAGTCCTGGAAAAAGGTTCAGCTGAAACTGTGTATATAGAAATCTGACATAAGTAATTGTAGAGTGAGTTTCCCTGGTTGAGTGAAATTCAAGGTCTCCTGGTGTCTTAGTTCAATGCTCAATTCGCTACACCACACTATGTTCAATCAAGAAAGGAGCCACAGTAGTGCAATGGGTTAAACCCTTGTGCTGGCTGAACTGTTTATCTGAAGGCTGGCAGTTCAGATCCGTGAGATGGGGTGAGCTCCTGCCTGTCAGCTCCAGTTTCCCATGCAGGGACATGAGAGAAGCATCTCACAGGATGGTAACACATCTGGGTGTCTCCTGAGTAACGTCCTTGTAGATGGCTAATTCTCTCACACTAGAAGCGACTCCAATTCGCCTTTGACACGATAAAAATAAATCAATAAAGGTTGCTAAATTTTCATATCCTACACTTCTAGAAATGGGGTCAAAAAGATGAATGTTCAGGAAATGAAAGAAATGTGATAACTCAATCAGTAAAAGTTGCTAAGCTTTCTTTTAAGATTTTTTTCCTGGAATATTTTCAAAATGTGGATGATTGATCTCGTGAATACAGAGGGCCAAATGTAACTAGCAAATTAGGAAGAAATTACTGTAATAACAGCATGTGCATTATTTTTTCATTCATTATGCCAAACATGTTGTTTAGTGTTCTGTTAAATTATAAATATAGAACAATTCTAAAGAAAATAACCCCTATGTAATGGTTAATGTAAAAGGGGGAAATTACAGACCCATTTTGAGACCCGGTGGTGCAGTGAGTTAAACTACTGAACTGAACTTGCTGACTGAAAGGTCGCCAGTTCAAATCCATGAAGTGGGGTGGGCTCCTGCTGCTAGCCCCAGCTTCTGACAACCTAGCAGTTTGAAAACATGCAAATGTCAGTAGATCAATAGATTCCACTCTGATGGGAAGGTAATGGCACTCCATTCTGTCATGCCGGCCACATGACCTTGGAGGTGTCTACGGGCAATGCCTGCTCTTTGGCTTTCAAATGGAGATGAGCACCAACCCCCAGAGTCTGACATGATTGGACAATGTCAGGGGAAAACCTTTACCTTTACCTACAGACCCATTGAAGTCCATAAAGGAATTCTTCTTAACTTTATAGGATTAAACTTGTAATAAATTGTCCAAAACTATAAACCTCACATGAAAACATTAGGACTTACAAACACATAAGGAAGAAAAATGTATACATTAGAATGGAAGTAAACCCAAATGACAAAACAGTATTATCCCATTCAAAATCTTTATAATGTAAAAAGAAAAAAATATACCATATAACTGAGTGAGGCAGGCAAACTGGCATTTAATTTGGTTCATCTCTAGTTAAACAAAATTCAAATGTCCCCAGGGAGGACAATGCTAATACTAAACATAATTGCATACACTTTGCATATGAAATTCAATTTTAGCTTCAGTAGGGCCCATAAAATTGAAAATTGTAGTGTAAGACCAATAACCTTTAATCAAATTATGCTGCACAAAGAAAGCTGGGCATTTTGGGTTTTGTGCGTTTTGCCCCCAAAGCTTCAAGACACTTCCCAAATCCTATAATCAAATGGATACCTTTTTTTGGTATCCCCAAACTCTTTGTTTGACATATGCCACCGTTTTTCTTTTATTAGAAAAGAAACGGATTATATTAACTGGCAAAATGCCTCATTGTTGCAGCTGACAGAAAACATTTGAGAGAAGCAAAGATTCCCTCTCCCATATGAGCAAAAATCACTTAGCATTTTTATTAATCTTTTTATAACTTACACAAAATAAAAAATAAAAATATGTTTACATTAATAAGAACAACACATAGAGGAAACTACTATAGATATAAACATTAATTTGGTCTTATAGATGCTACCTATTTAGAGAGAGGAAAAAGAAAGATGCCTTCATCTCTCCCTACCAGTGGCTATAACTGATAAATAAAAGAGAAAAACTTCCACTGAATGCTACTTTGAGTGGCCTTCTGGTGATTTTTTTTATCATGTCAGAAGCGACTCAAGAAATTGCAAGTTGCTTCTGGTGTGAGAGAATTGGCTGTCTGCAAGGATGTTGCCCAGGAGACACCTGGATGTTTTACCATCCTGTGGGAGGCTTCTCTCATGTCCCTTCATGGGAAGCTGAAGCTGACAGGTGGGAGCTCACCCTGTCTCATGGATTCAAATTGCCAACTTTCAGCTGGCACAAGGGTTTCTTGATAAGGGATGCTCAGCCTGTATTGTATTTTAACCAGAAGAGGTAGAGAGAAAAACTTGTGAGATTTCCTGCTACACATATCAAAAGGACTTGACTATGTTTTAAAACCCTATTGATTTGGTCTGGTGGGAGTGAGAGTGTCCTGTGCAGCTCTTGTAAAATAAAATAAATTTATTTATTCACTTTATTTTTATCCCTTCTTTCTCCCAATATAGGGACTGAAAGCAGATAACAATGAATATAAAACAACACCAATAAAAATTACAAAGATTAAATTGTAAATATAAAAAAACCCAATAAAACAATGTACACTGTTAAAATCAGTAAATATCAAAGTGTTTTAAAAATTGTATACAGAACCTAAATTTCTAATCACAAAGCATTTCATAGAATCGTAGAAATGCCAAGAAACAGGAAAATCGCATTCAAAGCACACCGACAGATGGCCATCCAGACTCTATTTAAAAGCCTCCAAAGAAGAAGCCTCCACCATACCCTGGGGCAGAGAGTTCCACCGCTGAACAGCTCTCACAGTCAGGAAGTTCTTCCTCATGTTCAGGTGGAATCTCCTTTCTTATAGGTTGAAGCCATTGTTCTGCACCCTAGTCTCCAGGGTAGCAGAAAAGAAGCTTGCTCCCTCCTCCTTCCCTTCACATATTTATACATGGCCATCATCATGTCCCCTCTCAGCCTTCTCTTCTTCAGGCTAAACATGCCCAGCTCTCTAAGCCGCTCCTCATAGAGCTTGTTCTCCAGACCCTTGATCATTTTAGTCACCCTCCCCTGGACACATTCCAGCTTGTCAACATAGCAGTTGTCAATTTGTAAATGCCTGATGTCAGAGAAATGTTTTTATCGGTCCACAAAAAGTAAGCAGGATAGGGCCATCCTGGTTTCTCTAAGGAGGGCTTTCCCCAGTCTGGAAGCAGCCTCTCCTTTGCTCCCAATTAAACGGGTTTAAGTTGGTGGTGGAACAGAGAGAAACCCTCTCCAAGTGATCATAGGGCTCATAAAGGGAGTCACAGTCCTTCAAATAACCTGGACCTAAGCCTATAGGACTTTATAGGTCAAAACCAGCAGCCAATAGAACTGCTGCAGCAGGGAATATTGTGTGATACTTGTAGTCAACATAAATTATGTAATATATCCTTCCAATAAGGGGGTTGTTTTATGCTTCTCTGTGTTTACATTTACTCAATAATTACTGCTTACACAGTATAGTAATAATAATAATGATTATGATGTTTATTTGGTGTGTGTGTTTTTAAATGCTTGCTTTACATCCAGATTTCAACAAATATGATTCTGAATGCAGAATGATAGCATCCAGAAAAAAAATTATTTACTGCATTTATATTCCGCCCTACTCACTCCAAAGGGGGCTCAGGGTGGATCACAGGAAACATACACGGCAAACTTTCAATCGAGTTAGATATACAGGACAGATAAGGCATCAGTGCTAGCTTTGTGGTACTCCAAGATTGGCAGAAATACAAAAACAATCCTTTGGCAATGGATTTTAAGCAGGGGCGGATTTAATGGTAATCAAAGTAAGCGGCTGCTTTGGGCGCCACGTGGCCAGGGGCGCATCCGGCAGCCAGGTTAAAGGCATGCGCCTTTGCTGCTGTGCGACTCCAGCTGGCCGGAGAGGACAATCGCGCCCTACAAAAAGCCGAAAAGGAGGAACCTTTTGCAGCTGGAGGTGAGAGGTGGAGTTACCAGCCGGCGCGGAGGTGGAGTTTACAGCATGCGGAGCCCCCACGCATGCTGGAAACTCCACCTCCACGCTGGATGGTAACTCCAGGAGGCGGAGTTACCAGCCAGCGTAGAGGCGGAGTTTACAGAAACTCTGCCTCTGCGCATGCGCGTTTGGGCGTGCGCGGGGGGGGGATAATGCTTGTCTACCATTTGAAATTACCTCGGTCCGCCTCTGATTTTAAGGGAAGAGATAAGATAACAACCTGGCAACGGCAAAGACTGAATAAAGTTGAAAGCTTGAGAGAGTTCTTGCACCATTAATGGTTATGTAGAAGAAGGAATATCAGCAAGTGTTGTATGCCATATAATCAGGTCACCAGCAACACTTGCAGGATTCCTCTTCTACACAATTATTAAAGGTACAGGAGTTTTCTTCAGTTTTCAATCTAGCAATGGTAACTACTCATAGGTGTGTTGTGTTGTCCTTAATTCTGGCTGTTCAGGGAGGAAATGGAAACATTGAAGAGGTGGAATTGAAAAACCTGGAAAAGTGATAACTGGAATTCTGAACAAGAAAATTCCACAATTTCCTCCCTCCGTATTCCTATTACTACAAACACAAGCTATTTAGAATATAGATTTTGCATATAGGGAACGTTTTGCTCCCTAACGATTCAAAGCAACCACATCTACTGCCTCCTGTTGCATATTTATGTCATTTTTTTTGCAGCTTGATTAACTTACAGACTCACCAGATTGGATGGTGTCCAAACTGAAACTCCATCTGTACACCACAGCTCATGATATGATCTTAAATACATCTGTACAACAACCTCAAGACAAATAGTTTTGCTGGCATCATTAACACCAATCTATTCCATGTGTGACTTGCTTCTCTGACATAGCACTTCATACTCTTATAGTAAGGCAGTGATTGCATCCTTACAACACTGGTCAATTCAAGTCTGCCTAAGCACAGGTCAACCCAGAGTTCTCATCCATGGTTCAGAGCATTTTGTTCCATCTTCTCAAGAAGTGAGTCAAGTATTGGTATGGTACAATACCTTTTCCATTGCGCCCAATAGAGCACATATTTTTATTTGCTTAGAAGGTAATTTTAGACGTCTCTGTACATTTGGCCTTATGTAATTCAGATGTCACATTTTCTGGTTTTGCTCTTATATGGATTTTGTTATAATGTAATTGCCATTTGATACTCTTGACTTTCTTCCAAGATAGATGTGGTTTCTTTGATATAAAGGAATGTGCCCTAGTAGACCCACAGACTTCTGAGCTAGCCTACAGATAAAAACAGAGACAAAGATCGGCGTCACTAAGGGCATGTGGGGAGTGGGTGCTGATTACACCAAGTGACACCATCAGAGGATAACACTTCCTTGTTCCTCTCCTATGTGCAGGTTTTTGGTGACCTCAAATCACACATGCTCCTTCCTCCTTAAACTCTTAAATAACTGCCTTAGTTCTTTTTTTGGCACAAAATCGTGCTCCCTTTGCCCTGCATCACCTCCTCAGTTGGAGGGGGTGACATCAACTCTACATGTACAATGTGTTGTCGAAGGATTTCATGGCTGGAATCACTGGGTTGCTGTGAGTTTTCCAGGTTGTATGGCCATGTTCCAGAAACATTCTCTCCTGATGTTTCGCCCGCATCTATGGCAGGCATCATCAGAGGTTGAGAGGTCTCTTGGAAACTAGGCAAGGGAGCTTTATATATTTGTGGAATGTCCAAGGTGGGAGAAAGAACTCTTGTCAGTTGGAGGCAAGTGTAAATATTGCAACTGGCCTTCTTGATTAGCACTTAATGGCCTTGCAGCTTCAAAGCCTGGTTGCTGTCTGGGGGATCCTTTGATGGGAGGTGTTAGCTGGCCCTCATTGATTCTTGTCTGGAATTTTCCTGTTTTTTGAGTGTTGCTCATTATTTACTGTCCCGATTTTAGAGTTTTTAAATACGGTTAGCCAGATTTTGTTCATTTTCATGGTTCTCTCTTTTTACCCTACCAATCTCTGATTGTCTTTCTTTCTTTTTCTTCGATTTCATAGATTGTTAAACACTGTCAAAAATGTCAAAAATCTTCAATAAAAATTTATAAAAAAATACTTGTCTCAAACAGACAAGAGTTCTTTCTCCCACTCTGGACATTATTCCACAGATATATAAACCCCACTTGCCTAGTTTCCAACAAACCTCACAATCTTTGAGGATGCCTGACATAGATGTGGGCAAAACCTCAGGAGAGAATGCTTCTGGAACATGGCCACACAGACTGGAAAACTCACAGCAACTCTACATGTACACTCTTTAAAAACCTCTATGGTACACTTGAACATGTTATGTGTTGTCTGTTGTTTATTTATTTTGTTTATATCCTGCCTTTCTCCTAGCACAGCAACCAAGGTTGCTTACTTGCTGTTTTAGACAATAGTTTCCAAACTCCCCTAGCTAAGCATGGCTATTTCTATGATGACTGTAGATTTCTGGAACTTCCAATTAAAAAGGACATTTCCCAGTCTCTGTGTCAAAGTTTTTTGTGTGTGTCAGAAGCAACTTGAGAAACTGCAAGTCATTTCTGGTGCAAGAGACATTGCCTAGGGGACGCCCAGATGTTTTACCATCCTATGGGAGGCTTCTCTCATATCCCTGCATGGGCAGCTGGAGCTGACAGACAGGAGCTCATCCCGCTCCCCATATTCGAACCACTGTTCTTTTGGTCAGCAGCACTGCCAGCGTAAGGGTTTAACCCATTGTGCCACTGGGGGCTCCTATGTCAATGTATGATATATAAACTGTTTTCCAGGACTGATACAAAATTAGGGACTCAACACTTTTGAGCCTCAAGGCAGACTGAGGACATCCACCCTGAACCCACAGCCCTTCCTTCACTCCATCACTAAGAGGTTTGCCTGGAAGTATGCAGATTTTGGGCTCCTTGGTCGCCAGCTGGACTCCTTAATCGCCCATCCCCAGCCATTAGGAACCAGAGAATATTGGCAATTGATTTCTCCATTCGTGAATATAGATTACAGTACAGGAACTCTTTCTCTCATCACAGGCGTGATCACATGGTTTTTTATTGAAGATAATGTCCATTAAGGGGAGTTGGTAATAATCCGGTTTAAATGCTGGAGAACTTTGCCTTTGAAATGAAGATAAAATGATCCACCCAGCTGCAGGCCCTTAAAATCCTCAGCCCTCCTATGAAAGGGTGGGGGAACATTTAATGGGTGTTTATGGCTTGGGAGAATCCTTCCTTCTTTAAATGAAAGAAGTAGCACAGGGCTGTCCAACTGGCGGCCCATGGGCCGTATACGCCCCCCCCAGCCCCTTCCCTACGGCCCCCTAAGCTTTTTAATAAAAAATAAAAATTGAAAAATAAAATAAATAATAATTTTTTTAAAAAAATACCTACTTCCGGGTTTGGAGCAAGTATCGCGAGAATACGCAATCCACACGGGATTTCGCTGTCAACACGAGATCACGCCGGTGTTGTCAGCGAAATCCCGTGTGGATTGCGTATTCTCTTCGGCTACTCTACTACTGGATCGCTGAGGCCCACAGATGCGATTAGGACCTTCTTCGACTCAGTCGGTCGTCGCCTCTCTCGTCGTCCGGGTACTCCTGGATCCTGCGCGTTTGGAAAAGGTAGGCCGAAGCAGGGGGCTCCTCAGGGGGCTCCTCATTCCCTCCCCCCATCTCCCCTCATGTATTAAATATAAAATTAAATATATTTAAAGATGAAATAAGGGGAGATGGGATACATTAAAATAAGGGGAGAGGGGAGGATGGAATTAAATATATTTAATATTAAATTAAAATAAGGGGAGGGGAGGATGGAATTAAATATATTTAATATTAAATTAAAATAAGGGGAGAGGGGAGGATGGAATTAAATATATTTAATATTAAATTAAAATAGTTTAATATTTTATCCCTGCATTTTATCTCAGTAAAAGATTATATTTGACTGTATGCATGCCCCTTTTGAATTCCCACCCTGCATTTAATGTTAGTAAAAGATTATATTTGACTGTATGGATGCCCCTTTTGAATTCCCACCCTGCATTTAATGTTAGTAAAAGATTATATTTAATTGTATGGATGCCCCTTATGAATTCCCACCCTGCATTTCCCCTTAGTAAAAGATTATATTTAATTGTATGGATGCCCCTTATGAATTCCTACCCTGCATTTCCCCTTAGTAAAAGAATTCCCTTATGAACCCTGCATTTCCCCTTAGTAAAAGATTATATTTAATTGTATGGATGCCTCTTATGAGGGAGAGGGGACGGAGCTGGGGAGGGGGAGGGGCGGGGGCAGAGCCGGGGAGGGGGCGGTGGGCAGACCCTTCGGCCCCCCAGGTAATCAGTGATCGGAATTCAGGCCCCTGGGCCGGTAGAAGTTGGACAGCCCTGAAGTAGCAGAAGTGGGGGGAAGCCCATGATAAAAGACAGCCCTGGACTCAGACAAAGGCCTCACACGCAGAATATCTGTTATCAGGATAACGCAGGATATACCATGCTCAGTCTGAGCCATATGAAGCAAGAGGAGGGGAAACTCGCTTTTATTAAAAACTCATTGGAAAGGATTTTTGTGTTATTACATGTACATGCCAGGAAAGAGGTCAATGGAGAAGTCAAAGAGTTAAAATACAAACATTTCTCCATTAAAAATATACAACTGTAGATGTAAAGAATGAAATGTTTGGAAAACGTAGGGGAGGAATTCAGGGAATACTACTTTTGCTTTAAAGCAAAGCAAAGAAAGCAACAGGAAATACTGCTTAGCCCTTTTATATAGGAGGTTCTGCCTTTGCGAGGGATAATTTGCTCTCAAATATGTGGGCAACCTGCCTAAATTCTCTAATTGAGTAGTTTGCTCATAACCCCAGGCCATTAGGTGAATGTAAACTGTTACAAGCTTAGCAAGAAAATAGTCCCATTAGGAGTTTGTATTTGAATGTGGTTGTGGCTTAGAGTAATGTTTCCAAACTCATGTATTAATGAAAAGGTCTTTTTTCTCATTATTTGCAAATACCTCCTTTGAAATGCCTGCACTCAAATTAACTTGAAGGATTTCCCCCCCCCCCCCACTTCTCAAGGAAAAAGAAAGTTTTTTAAAATAAAAAAAATAAAACTAGTAAACAGTAAAACTGATTTCCTGTGTGAGCTATCTAGGAAAAATTACAGTCATGTGGATAAAGTTTGATAAATACAGGAAAATGTCACAATATCGGGTAAGAAAAGTACAGCCCTGCTAGAAATATAAGTACACACCTTACATGCATTATGGGTATGTTTTATTAGCTAATGAGTAAATGTAAGTAACATAGTGTTTTTCACATTCTCATATTACTAAAAGGACAAAGACAACTTTGTGTGTGTTTCTTTAATTCTGGAAAAACCACACTTTATTTTTTATTTCCAGAGAATACATCCTTATTAGAAGCAGTGTGTTATTTCTCTACCCTATGTTCGTATTTATTTTACTCAACCATTTTTGGTGTGTTTGCTTTTCACAGATTGTTTATACATGAATACTCTTAAGTCACCAGATCTTTTCTGATCTTGGATGCTAAGCAGGGTTGGTCCTGGTCAGTATTTGGATGGAAGACCATAATGACTGCTGAGAGAAATATGTGGTGAAATCATCTCTGAATATTCCTTGCCTGAGAAAACCATATGAAATCCATGGGATTTGAAGGCACATATGCACAATACCCATTCTGAATACAAAGGATTCATAGAATCATTGAGTTAGAAGAGTTAGAAGAGACCTGACAGATGGGCTATTTCCAATCCAACCTCCACCCCTGCCAAGAAGTTCCACAGGAAAATTGTTCATCTCAAAGCATTTGCAGGATGATCCTGACAGATGGCCATCTAGTGCGTGTGTATGATGTACAGATCTTTTCAAGATGTTACTTAAACTGCCTCCTAGAAGTGAGTCAGGAACCTGCCCTCTCTCCCCAGAAGGACTTGGGGTGGTTTTCACATAAAAAGGCATACAGTCAATGCCTCAAAATAGGTACAGACACATCAAAATAATACAGAATAATACCGAGTAACAACAGAAAACTTAAAACAAAGGAATTAGTATCAAAATAAAATAAAAACATGAACAAGATTTATCATAACAGTCATCTAATACACGTAGATTAGCCAGCAGTCATAATCCCACTCCTCTCCATACATTAAAGTGCATAGGTATGTTTCTTAAAGGAGAGGAGGGTGCGGGGGATTTTTATTTAGTTAGGGAGTTCCAGAGACAAGGAGTGATCACAGAGAAGGCCCCCTCTCTCATTCCCACCAACCGAGCTTGTGACTGGGGTGGGACTGAGAGGAGGGCCCTATCTGTAGACTGCAGTGCATGTGATGGTCTATACAGGGAGATGCAGTTAGACGAATAGCCTGGACTCAAACTGTAAATAGCTTCCTTATCACTGATCAGAAACATCCAAAAGATTTGTGGGCCCAACAGAACCACTATAGACCGGTGGTTTCCCATCGCTGTCATATGGAAATCCCACTGTAACACGGGCACTGCACCTAGAGTGGATTGAATGGAACCCATTAAATGGAATGGAATGTGCTTCCAAATAAGTTCAGGCAGATTCATTTCATATATCTACATGGTAGCCATACTGTTTCAAAAGAAACATAGCATACTTTTCTGAAGCACCCACGTGTCAAAATACCACTCCTTCCATGTGGAAAACTTTGATTATCAGGAAGAAGTTTATAACAACAATCTTCTCTCTGATCAGTGAGCTTTCCATTCATGGAAAAATGTTGCTGACGGGATGCTATCGGGTGACCACTGAGGTATCCTATCACATCTTGCTGAATCAGGTGCTATAGAAAATGATAGGATCTTGAACTGTTGCATGGGAAAGATAAAACTGATAACTTTCTCCACACAGAAACAACTCCCTTCATTTGATAACCTGCTCCACCAGGGAGAAACATTTAATGAAGCGTTGTTCCTGATGTGCTGATTTTCTATATTTAGGGAAGGTGTGTGGGTTTTGTTTACACAGGTAAGCGCTAAACAAGATGACTCTTCTTCTGGCTGCATTTCCAGCCATCCAACATTCTGCTGCCTCATTCCGAGTAATACAGAGAAAGGGAGAGTGATTGATGAAGAGTCTGAGGTCAGGCAGCAGCTCAGAATAACAGTAGCTCACAAGGACACCTCACACAGTTGAATGGATTGTGAGCCTAAGGACACCTGAGTGTATGTTTCTTTAAATTAAAGATAATCTGTTTCCAAGGTTTTTTGTTTTTTTAAAATAGGACTGGGATGTTAGGTTGCAATCAGTAGGTTAGAGAGAGTCTGTTGGAAAATAGCAACCTCCCAAGCCTTTCACTAACCTGTATTCTATGTGTATGTTGATTTGCCAATTTGACCTACCTCTTTGGTGTGGGAAGGGTTTATAGACATGTGATTGTACTGAGCATGTGCAGACTCAGGACTCCAAATTGTATTCAGTCTGCTTTCCACCTCAGTGGATGTATATTTTTGATCTTCAATGAAAGCAGGTTGCGGTTTGGACTTTAATAGAGAAATATGACTTATGGACTTCAGTGAGTACAGCTATACTTAAAAGACTTTGGACTATGGACTATTAAGAATGATATCCAGTGTACTCAACACACAGAGAACTACATCCTATTTATAACTGAACTTTAACAAGAAATGTGCCTGTATGGTGAATTAATACAAGTTGTTTATGAGTAAACAAAATATGTTATTTTTCAAAGAAGACTTTATTTTTTTTAAAAAATCTCTGAGTGTGTATTTTAACTAAGGTTTAATGGGAGTATATCTTTTGGGCAACTGCAAATTCAACTTCAAAGAAACAACCATCCTTTGCTAACCCAATACATTTTTTTGTAGTGGCATGTCTTTTTCCTTGGCAGTTTAAAGTCATGGTTCTTCAGTTTAACAGCTGAGTTACCTGTGTGCCATTATATAAATGCTTATGAATATCACTTGTAAGGGTTGACTTCTAACAAGGTCATGCTTTTCTTGAATAGTGGTTTTCAAATGGTGATCTCCACATATTCATGGAGATTCATATTTGCCAAACGAACATGATATAATTTTTACATTTTTAATAAGGTTATGGTGCAGTTATTTTCAATAGGTGATGAAATTTCTAATAGAGTCTGGTTCAACAAAGTGTGATTCTTATGAAAAGGCATCAGATTACTAATTACTTGCATTTTTACTGCCCAAGACAGTGAAGAGTACTTTTTGGATTTTTCTTCCTTACATGTCCAAATAGTTTGCCTGACTTTGGGTGCTACATTTGCCCATTGACATGAATGAGTAGAGATTATGCCATTTTCCCTCAGGCAAGGGAAACATCCTGAGCAACTAATTAAACACTTCCTTGGCAGCAGCAAGTCCTATTGAAGACCATAAAACTTGTTTTTTGAGCAAATGGGTCTTGAATTTGCAGCTGCTGCTAAAAGCTAAAGCAACAAGGAGAAACTGAATAATTAGAAGTACACACCTAAGGATTTGCTGAAAGAGCTTTCCGTTGACATATACCCACCTGAAAGAAAAAAGGGGCTGTATTTATGTATGTTCATAGGTGGCTCCAAAATGAGTGAATTCATCCACTTTAGAAATAAAGGGGGGGAAGGATGTACTAACGTTTAGGCGAATATGAAAATAGCGACTGGTTTCTTTGGCTGCATGTGTTTGAAAGCTGCCTCAAAGCTCAGTCTAACCATTCTGCTTTTCTCATTTGAAGTCCTCCATTGTCGTCCTTTTTTTAAACCTTTTTATGACAAGTCCTGGAGGAGTCTCTAAAGAGATTTCAAACCGAGGAAGGATGTCTATGTTAGACAATAACGTGCCTTTGGCAAAACAGCACACCCCTCACAAAAAAGGAAGGAGTGAAAAGAGACAGACATTTTGTTGGAAGCAAGAAAGATATTTCCTACCTGGCTTGATACCTACTGAGGCTTGGCTTCTGTTCACCACATGCACACCCACGCACCCAAACACACATACACAGGCACATTCACTTCTGTCTAGCCTTTGAAAACAGCGGTGCACATATCAATACAATGATCAGAGGCTCATTTACAAGCTGCCTGGTTTGGTGCAATAGCCTCTAAATAAGAGATTCTTCCTGGAGCTGCAGTGATTGAATTTTCAATCATTCATTAATCACTTTCAATGTTATCAGCTTAACTGGTGTCAGGCCTTTAGCAAGATCAGCACCTCCTGCCATTATTGGCTCTGCCAGTACAGCGAAGCCTTTCTGTATTCTCAGCAGGACAGTTTTCAGGCTTTACAATCTGAAGGAATCCATGTATTGGAGGGTTTCACCCCCCATCTTATTTTCAATTGCTGTCCAATAAATTAAAAGCAGCAGTGTACTTTGAAATTATACACAAAGCTCCTGATTATCTATTTTCACTCTGCTTTCCAATTACAGATTTTGAACACAAGAAGAAAAATAATGCAATCCACAACCATTTGTTTAGATCCAAAGTTTCCATCCTGGGAAGAAAAAGTGTTTCTCTTCCTAGAACGACAGTTCTGCTGTAGACGGAGTACTGTCTTAGGCAAAGCTGTCCTTCTCCTCCAAAACAGATCAAAGACCTTAGATCCAACACAGTAACATCAATTAAACAGATTGGAAGGACTGCATTTTTCACTTTCAGGATGGATTGATGAGAGCCACTAAAAGTCCATTCAGAAGTCATTTACAACCATTGGAAGCAGTGAAAGCTAGTGACGCTGATGTCAGGTAAAGGTCAGAATGAAACCTGGAGCAAATTCAGAATGCCAGGGGGGCAAAAGACAGCCAGTCTCTGCTAACAGGAAAACATGGTTATTTCTGCAGGGCATCTGAATGATATCCATTTGTTCAGTTGGTGATCTCAGTTTTGTAACTGAAAGTGCATCTACACTGGAGAATTAGTGCAAGTTGATACCACTTTAATTGGAACCCCCAGTGGCACAATGGGTCAAACTCTTGTGCCAGCAGGACTGAAGACTGACAGGTTGCAGGTTCGAATCTGAGGAGAGTGCAAATGAGCTTCCTCTGTTAGCTCTGGCTCCCCATGCAGGGACATGAGAGAAGCCTCCCACAAGGATGGTAAAACAAAACAAAAAATCAAAAACAAAAATCCGGGCAACATCCCCTGGGCAACACCCTTGCAGACAGCCAATTCTCTCACAACAGAAGTGACTTGCAGTTTCCCAAGTCGCTCCAGACACACACACAAAACAAAACAAACAACAACAACAAAACCATTTTAATTGCTCTGGCTCAATGCTATGGAAATATAGGAAATGTAAATTTACAAGACCTTTAGCCTTCTTTGCTAAAGAATGCTTGTGCCTCACCAAACTACTATTCCCACGATTCCATAGTATTGAGCCATGGCAGTCAGTGGTATCAAACTGCATTAATTCTACAGTGTAGATGCACCCTGACACAGTCCCCATAAAAGTCACCACCCTTACTATTTAAGCAGGTTTTCCTATTTGATTAAAAAAAGGGCAGAGGGTTGGAAGGATTATTTTTAGGGCTAAGACTCCTAGAATCATCCGGCCACTGCTCATGCAGGTTAGGTCTTCTGGGGGTCATAGTAAATAAAAAAACAACTCTCAGAAGATGTGGTAGAATGGGAAGCACCATATGAGTTGCTGTGAGTTTTCTGAGCTGTATGGCCATGTTCTAGAAGCATTCTTCACTGACATTTTACACACATCTATGGCAGGCATCCTCAGAGGTTGTGAGGTTTGTTGGGGTTTATATATCTGTGGAATGATGTCCATGGTGGGTGAAAGAACTATTGTCTGTTTAAAAAACTCTAAAATCAAGACAGTTAATAAAGAGCAACACTCAAAAAGCAGTGGGATTCCTGGAAAGAACCAATCAGGGCCTGCTAACACCTCCCAATAAAGGATTCCCACAGGCAGCAACCATCCAGGCTTTGGAACTGCAAGGCTATCAAATGCTAATCAAGGTGGCCATTTGCAATATTCACACTTACCTCAAGCAGACAAAAGTTTTTTTAAAAAAAGATTTGAACATTGGCACAGAATTCTTTGTTCAACAGAAAACTATACTGCCTTTATTAGTTGATCTCATGTAGTGTATAAACTAATTATGTACCAAACTTTCTAGAGCTCTGTGATTTAAAACATATTTGATTGTATCATCTGTCTTTTAAATTGTTCTTAATTGAGAACAAGCTTCGTGACTCTACCCCAAACTCCAATGTACCACTTTCTAATGCTAAACTGAAAGGAAAATTATATTAACTTTTTTTTTTAAAAAATGCAATTTATAACAATACAATAAAACGTAAAGGGTCTTACAAATTAGCAAAAATGCTCTCACTTTTTGGCTCGTACTATGAACATTTGTCCTTGTTCATTCAGATTTGCCCCCAAATTATTAATAATACAGTAGTTTATTAATCTACTGGTTGAGTTAACCAAATCTTATAGGCTGTATCTTGATGCCAAGAGAGCTTTCTATTTTAAGTAATTTCTAACATATGGCAGGGCTCCCCGGTGGCACAGTGGGTTAAACCGCTAAGCTGCTGAACTTGCTGACTAAAAGGTTGGCCGATTGAATCCAGGGAGCGGAGTGCGCTTCTGCTGTTAGCCCCGGCTTCTGCCAACCTAGCAGTTTGAAAACATGCAAATGTGAGTAGATCAATAGGTACCACCTCAGCAGAAAGGTAAATGAAAATTTACCTTTCTTGAAAGTTGAATGCAACTTTCAATATTGCCTGTAAGATGCAGTCATGCTGGTCACATGACCTTGGAGGTGGCTACGTACAACGCCGGCTCTTTGGCGTAGAAATGGAGATGAGCACCACCTCCTAGAGTTGGACACCTCCTAGCCATATGTTAGGTAAAGGTTTCTCCTGACATTAAGTCTAGTCAGACTTAATGTCAGGAGAAACCTTTACCTAACATATGGCAATTTTATGCTAGAGCTTTATTTGGAAGATTTGTTCAGATAAGAGTTGTCCTTCCTCTAAAGCCACATCTTGGAGCCCCTGGTGGCGTAATGGGTTATTAAACCCTCGTGCGGGTTGAAGTTGCTGACCGACAAGCTGGCAGTTCGAATCAGGGGAGTGGGTTGAGCTCCTCTTTATCAGCTCTAGCTCCCCATGTGGGGATGAGAAAAGCCTCCCACAGGATGGTAAAACATCAAACATTGGGCAACGTCCTTGCAGATGACCAATTCTCTCACACCAGAAGCGACTTGCAGTTTCTCAAAATAATCCAGTTTAACTGAATCTACACTATCATATAATGCAGTTCAATGCAGTTAAACTGCATTATAAAACTGAATTATATAGCAGTGTAGATGGGGTCTCAGACTATGGTAATTTAAGTCCAATTCTCCATGTATTGCATCGAACTGGCTCCCACATGGGCACAACATAGGGATCCTAAAATAGTGCCTTCTGAATGCAACTTTCAATATTGCCTGTAAGAGCAGCTTTTAAAATGAGAGTCCTGGAGTAAACAAGAGCCTCCAGTTCAACCACCTGACGATCTTTCTTTGTTGAGATGCCTTCCACCATATTTTCCACCTGAACTCTCTTCCTTCAGGTATAATGGTCAAAAATTATATTTAGTAATCAGACCAGGCAGGATAAAAAACACAGCATGTTTGTAAAAGGGCTGGCCTCACCCTGCTTGCTTTGTCCCCTGAGTTTAAGAAAATTGCTTTATTTGTACAAAGAGGCTGTTGCCATCTTTAGCACCAAGGGTTACCATCTGCATCAGACAAACAGTAGCTCTTCAGTCTGGTACAACGCCTCTCTGCCAAAAAATTGCATTCAGTAAGCATTCTCAAATTTGGAACTAAAGTTACTTTAAATATTAACAGGAGTGATTATGGGCAGAACAGTCAAATTTGATATGTTAGCCCACAGTGCTCATTTTGTCCATGCCTGGGCACATCAAGATACTTTGAAGAAGGCTGACTTCCTAATCTAAATACAAAGCAATGGCTAGCATGGCTGAAAAAATGTGCATTTCAGTGGCATGCTACTTTTTATTTTTTTCATTGAAATATGGCAATATTTTACACTTGGATCTTGTTACAGGAATAGCTTTACAAGCCTCCTATTTTATATGATCATGTGAATTATGAACTGTTATTTTATATCATTTATTATAATCTTTGTAGTTTTATTCCATTACTTTTACATGTCTATGTCTGGTTTTGGGAAGCTTTGAGACAGTGCCAAAATATTTATTGTCTTATTTCTGCATTCTGGTTAATGCGGTACATTGTCTTGGTTGGAAGCCACAGCCTTATTATCAAAGCTAGTTCATATCTTTTTTTTTTTTACTGAAAACAAATCTGTGCAAATAAGTAACATTCAGTGATATATGAAACTGTAAGACACAAATAGCTCCAGACCTCCCTGCTTGTAAGAGGTTTTTAAAATGGCAAATTGCAGCTAAACTACAGCAGGTTAAATTGGCAACCCTATGAATATCTGTTTACTTTGTACTTTGTCCAAAGCAAGGATGCAGCATGCCATACTCAATTTGTGTATGCCTGGCTTATTCCTGAAGTATATATTATCCTAATGTTTTTTAAAGGATTGAATTATTTGAGCCCATGTCCAGTATTCATCCTCTAAACCAGTGTTTCCCAACCAGTGTGCCGTGAGCGATCATCAGGTGTGCCGTGGGAAATTGGAACCTCCAATCCCCTTTCTTCCCCCTCCTGCCGAACACCTTTTCTTCTCCACTCGGGCTCCCTTCTTCCCAGCCTTGCTCTGCTCACTTTGCCTCTCTTTGCTCTGGGGCGGGTCTGCGCAGTAGCGCCCGCATGGGTCATGTCTTCCTCTTTTCCCCCTCCCCTCCTGAACATGCTCACGCTGCCCCCTCAGATCAAAATGGCGGCAGAAGCGGCAGTGTAGAAGAAAAAGTAAGCGTTCGGCAGGAGGAGGGAAGAAAGGTCGTGAAGGGGAAGGGGGAGGAAGAGGTCTCTGTTGAAAGCTGGCATGGGCAAACTTGGACCTTCCAGGTGTTTTGGACTCCAACTCCCACCATTCCTAGCAGCCTCAGGCTCTTTTCATTTCCCCCCTCAGCCATTTAAGCAGAAAAGGGCCTCAGGCTGTTAGGAATGGTGGGAATTGAAGTCCAAAGCACCCAGAGGGCCAAAGTTTTCCCATGTCTGTTTTAGGGACCTTAAAGTGGTGAGCCTCCTTCCAACATTGTGATTCTGGATAGAAAACAAACAACAACAAAACATAAAATTGTTTGAGTCCACAGTCCTCTCTGGGTGTAGGTGAACGACAACTTCCAAACTCAAGGTCAATTCCCAAGCAAATTCTTTCAGTACTTTCTGTTGGTAATGAGAGTTCAATATGCCAAGTTTGGTTCAATTCCATTGTTGCAAGAGTTCAGGATGCTCTTTGATTGTGTGTTAACTATAAATCCCAGAAACTGTAACTCCCAAATGTCAAGGTCTATTTCCCCCAAACTCCATCTGTGTTCAGGATATCTATGTTGTGTTCGTCGAAACAGGTCCAGGTTTCACACTGAGTGTATAAATACATTTAAAAACATATTAACTATATGTATTACTGTGTTAGAGTGTCATCTTGTGTCATTTTGGTTGGTGGTGTGCCCCAGGATTTTGTAAATGTAAAAAATGTGCCTGCGGCTCAAAAAAGGTTGAAAAACACTGCTCTAAACAAATACATTTACTGACATAGAAATGAGTCGTTCTCGTGCAGTAGTTCCCAGTGTGGTCTGTGGACCATTAGTGGACCACAAGAACTAAAACATGGTCTGCGGCCTCCCCAGTACTACACAGTTGCTACAAGAGCGACTGGTCTCGCAAAGCCCTTTATAGTGCCAAGGCTTATTAAATATATTTTTCTGTGGGTGAGCAAATGGCGACTACTGGATGGCATATGTTCTGTAACAGAAACTAGAGCTGATGTGGTCTATCCAATGCATTTTTCTGAATCAGTACCCCAAATGACCAAATCAAATCTAAAGTTGACCAAAAACCGATTTGTAATTCTTTTGGTATTAATGTTGGAGAGTGGTCTCTGGGGAAAGTGATCCCTGGTCAAAAAAGGTTGGAAATCACTGTTCTAATTGAATCTGGATGAATTGTACTTTTTCCAAAGAATTTATTCAATACTTTTTCTCAGTTTGGTCATTCTATTGCAGGGATGAGGAACCTTAGG
Source organism: Anolis apletophallus (assembly GCA_030556195.1). Lineage (NCBI taxonomy): Eukaryota > Metazoa > Chordata > Lepidosauria > Squamata > Anolidae > Anolis > Anolis apletophallus. Next base: position 159,600,965 of record JARBWK010000002.1, on the reverse strand, counting down.
CCTGCTGGTGGTATTGGGGAACTCCCAGAGTCCCAACCCTGACCTCTGATGTACCATAGCAATATCCACCAATATCATTTTTTGTCTTATTTTTCCAACTTTTTGTACGTAATCTAAATCTATTTCCTTATGTTTGATTCATTCCAATTGTATTTTTCCTTTTTTTCTGCTGTGGAAGTGTGATCCCCCCCAATTTGGCGCAGAAGTTATGAAAATACTGAATGAATGGGGGTCATACAAATATCCGGAACATGTTGATGTCTACAATCCTGCAGTACCATGTGTATCATATATTGTAATTTTATTTTTGTTACTACATTTACTTCCTTGCATTTGCTTCTTCCAATAATAATAATAATAATAATAATCCTTTATTTATATCCCACTTCTCTCTCTCATGGGACCCAAAGTGGCTTACAACATTAAAATCACATAAACAACAATCAGAATACATCAATAATAAATATAAATATCATAAAATAAGCAAATTTTAGAAACAACTACAAAGTGCATTCATATACATGTGGCATCATGAATAAGGTTCTTCTTTATTGAAGAACTGGAGATGTTTGACTGTTTGGCTGTCAGTCAGCATTTAAGTGGAATCAAACTTATCATTTTGGTCACATGGGTCCCCAAGGTTGTAAGCAACAACATTGTCCAATAAGCAGATTAATATTACCCTAAGTTTTTGGAACTTTGAGATATTTATGTGACAGAAGAATGACCAAATAATTTTATTATATGTATGTAAGTTAATCCAATCAGTTTCTACATGTATACACTCTTCAGAGGAGAATCCTCATATCACATACAGCTAGGCACATTTGTATATTGAATTTACATTTTCTGGGCACATGGTTTTGATAATAATTTCAAACTTAAAGTAATGTATTATGATACGGGCATGGTTCTGAAGGGTGTGATAGGTTCCCAGTTCTGTGGGTTTCTAGATAAAAAGTATGTATTATCTAGATCAGTTTTTATCTGGGTTCAGCTCTCACTATGAGGCAGAAAATGGCTTTGGTCACTTTGCTAAATGGTCTATTCTGGGAACTAGGACATCTTCACACGGTCCAAAATTCAGTGGTGGCCACAGGTTTTTTGCCCTTTTGTCACAGAGGATGGCAGTTCCCATCACACTTGGTAAAATTACTTGCGGAGCAGCTCCATAGTGAAACTGGTGCAAAACCCCTGCTGCCATCAAAAAATTGACAACGGTGGAAAACAGGCGGCTCCCTGTTTTTCCATTGTGAAAGATGAGTCGAGCCGGCTTAAACAGGCTTCTCCCCATGGGAGGAGGAGGGGGGGGGGGAAGCTGGGACAATGTGGGGCACGGGGTGACAGGTCCCCCATACCCCTTGGGTGGGTGCTGCCAGGATTGCTGCGATCTGTAGCAATACTGGCCAATCCTGGTGGGATGTGTGACAAGATCCTGCACAGGTGTGTCCCTTTTGGTTCTGCTGGACCTCTCAGTGGCTTTCGATACCATCAACTATGATAGCTTGCTGGGATGAGACTTGGATGGTATTCTTTTCCAGTGGCTCTATCCCTTCTTGGAGGAATTAACCAAGAAGCTGATGCTATTCAACCCCTTGACTGGTAGCCTTTTGGGTTCTCCAAGGCTAATTTCTATCCTCCATGTAATTCAACATATATATGAAACCACTAGGAAACATTGTATGGAGTTTGGGGGTTCAGTAACATTAGTATGTGTCCATTATTTCTTTTCACCATGAACCAAGGATTTTTTTTCAGTCCTGAACTGGTGCCTGCAATCAGCAATTGACTAGATCAAGGTTGTCAGGCTCATTTTCAGAGAGGATCACATCAGCCTCATTGGTGCTTTCAAAGGGCCATTTGTAATTGTAAGACTATATAAATGTAACCATGTTGCCCTGGCATTGAATGCCACATGAAATAACATCGCAGGCTGAATTTGGCCTGTGGACCTTGGATTTGACACGTGGGCTAGAGCAAACAAATTGAAACTTAATCCAGACAAATCTGAGATGCTCCTAGGCCCACACAGCTGAAAAAAACCCCACATTATCTGCTTTGAACTGGAATATATGGCAGTGTGGACTCAAATAACCTATTTCAAAGCAGATATTGTGGGATTTTCTCCCTTGATATTCTGGGTTATATGGCTGTGTGGAAGGGCCCCTAGTTAGTCAAAAGGTAAATTAGGAAACTGGGATTACACTCTCCCTGAAGACACAAGTCTGCAGTTTGGGGGTATTCTTTGCTTCAATCCTGACCTTGCAAGATCAGTCTGCAGCAGTGGTCAGGAGTGTATTTGAATTGGCAAGGCTAGTGTGTTCACGGCACTTTTTCCTTCAGATGTCCAATCTGGTCACAGTGGCACATCTCATAGTACCTCATCACACAAGGTCTCGGCTCCGTCCTAGGGCACTTCTTGGATGGAGCCAGGATGGATCCAGCTGGAGCCCATCACATGCTGCAGGGCTACTTCTGGTGGGGCTCCATCCTGGAAGTGTCCTAGGACGGAGCACTGAGAACATGGGAGGCTTCCTGTGTTTTCATTAGGTAAGTCGGGGAAAGTGCGAAGGGAAGCTGGAGAGTGATGGTTTCCCCCATGGCATGGGGAAAGGGGCAATACAGGGCACCGGTTTCCCCTGTTGCCCACTGGATTTCCCCCCTGCCCTATAGATCCCTCCACTTTCCCAAGACTCAATGTTCTTCTCTTGGCATTTCTTCGCGAACGAACATTCAGGAAGGACTCATCCCACGCCTTCCACAAGCACGTTGATGACTAGTTGGATGTATCCTTCGAGCCTGTGCAATGGATTTTTCTGGTGGAGCGCAGCGTGCACAGAACTGGCCTCACCCTTTAAACCAAAGGTTCGTCTGCTGGGGTCTAGCAAGCTGGGACGGTGGCAGCGAGGTCCTCACGTCGTAGGTTTGGTTCGAATTTCCTTCTCTTAGATGGTTGACCTTACAGGGTTAAATGAGCACCATCTGCCCGGGTTTGAAATTAGTTTTCCTTCTCCTAGGATGGTTGCCAAAAGGCTAGAGAGCCCATCCTGCCCTTTGACGCTCTTTGTCAGACCCTTCGGTTGTGACTTGTCTGGTATGGGAGGCCCTACCGGTGGTTATTATGCCACCGCTAGCATAGCTCACAACTTCATTAGGGTACGCAAGCCTTTTCCCCACGACAAGGGGGCGCCAACAGAGAGGCAGACTTAATGTGATGAGATCTTTAATTACATCTTGATTGGATTACTGTAGCACATTCTACGTGGGGCTGACTTTGAAGACTGTTCAGAAATTTCAGCTTATAGCAACACCAGAGGCACTCCAAGTGGCCAGCTACTGGTCAAAGGATATTTAGTATAATGCCAAGTTTTTAAACTTTGTTTTTTAAAATACATTACAACTGTACCCTCAGTTTGCTTCTGATACGATAAATAAGCTTTTCCAAACAACTGCAGCCAGATTGCTAACTGGGACTGTTTATAGGGAACACACAACTCTTCTCCCACCCCCACCCCCTCAACAGCTGGCTCCTGATCCAGACATAATTCAAAGTGCTGGTTTTGTTCTATAAAGACATATACAGTTCAGATTCAGGTTATTTGAAGGATCATATTCTCCCTTACACACCTGCCTGCATTTTGATATCTGCTGGGGATGTCCTATTCTGTGTTCCACCACTTTCAGAGGCACATCCCAAGGTTTTGAATTTTCTTTCAGAGAAGTTGGACTAGCACACTCCCTACTCTCTTTCTGTAACTTGGTGAAGACTTTTCTGTTTGGAGAGGCCTTTGATGTGCTTGCTTACCTGGTTATGTCAGCTTCCATACATTCATAAAATGGATGATAACCAGACAGTTCAATTGCTCATTGTAGAAATGTTGACCGAACAATAAATATATTATGAAACAACCTATATTCCCCTTTTTGAATATATAATTTTCAGTCCTTATATCAAAAAGTTACTGGCAATTCTCTATTAATATAAATGGACTAATGATCATGGTGAGGCAAGGAAAAGAACTGACAGTAGTAAAACATGATTTGATTTGAAAACTTGCAAGCTTGATTTATAACCAAACAACTGAAATACTATATAATAATGATACATCATTAATATTATATTCATAGTTTAACCCTATTGGTAATGCTGTAACCAAAACTCAATTAAATATATAGTTATAATAAATGAAACTGTATGCGATGCTTTGGATATTAACCATGCCTAATTAGCTACTGTTTCTAATGTCACAGATATGAGCAAAGTATGAATATTATGAGAACATTATGACTGCGAGACTCAACACATTACTTGGGAATATATCTTACTATATTTAACAGAAATTACTACACACACTGTTTACATTCTTAGAGGTCTAAACAAGCAAATTCACAAATAAATATATATGGCAATCCACATAAACACGTCTGCTTAATTGGAGGATGAAATTTAAATTAAGTATAAAGTATAGAGTCCTATTAAATTTATATTATTCCATAGTCAGCTTTTTGGGGTGGCATGGCAATGTTAGATTTGTTGCAGCAAATAGAACAAAAAATATATTGCAACAGCCTAAAAACTAATATTTATTTGGCTCAGGTTTTTGTGGGCTTCGGCTCATCTCACCAAATGCATAAATTATAAAGGACCACTGTAAATTTGTAGAATTCCCATTTCTATCCACTTCCCTAAAACATATCTACAAATATCTTTGCTCAGATAACTCTCTATGCATCTGATGAAGTGGAGTATAATTAATTAAAATAGATTTTTAATTAACGTGAATATTATATTGTATATTCCTGGTATGACTTTGCGTTCTTAATTGCACCAAATTTGTTTAAGATTTCATTTTCCTGTTGCATTTTGGACGGAATTTGTATATCTGCTTTCCCTCTGGGACATAAAAGAAAAGGTACGTACAGTTAAATTTGGTACGTTTTCAAATTCCGTTCTCTTTGAGAAGGGTAAAATCTTAAAGGACTTTTTAACTTCAATAAATATTGAAGACGAGTACCAGAAGAGGATTCGGCTGGCTGGCAAGCTCTTCGTCAAAAGGAGGAGGTAGCAAGGAGGAACAACAGTGCCCCTTGTGATGAAATGGAGCAGCAGCACCCAGTGACGAATATAGCAACAGCACCCAGTTGGAAGTGAGGAAGAACAAGGCTTAATCCAGAAGATCCTCCTGCTATATGTTGTTGTATGTCTTGTATGTCAAAAACAGCAGGGATTGTCTGCTGTATGTGTTCTGTGATCCGCACTGAGTCCCCTTCGGGGTGAGAAGTGCAGAATGTAAATAAAGTGTATTATTAAAATATAGGCTGAAATGCCTATGCATTAAATCCATAGGATTTCAATAGGACACACAGGGTCATTTTATTTGAACTAAACAAGAATGTTACTGGTTTCAATGGAGAGAAGCAAGATGTCACAAATTATCAATATGTCTTCATCAGTCCATGCTGGAGAGCCTTGAGAAGCATTTGGTGAGGCAAATAAACAAGAGGACAGCACAACAAAATAAGGAGTGAAATGAACATTTACTAAGTGACTAAAGAATTGTGATTTTTCAGAAAAATTGGCTGAATTGCAAAAGGCTACAGACAGGGTTGGAGCAAGAATTTTTTGTGGGGGGAGGGATGTTGAACCTTAAAAAAAATATCGAGTACCATAACACAAAATAATATAAATAGTGTGGTTCATTCTATGTTTTTATATAGACTTAATTCAGTCAATTTTCTATTTTAGTTACAAAGTTTCAAGTCTTAAAATAACGGAAAATGACTGTTAATTGGTAATTTATAGTTACAAAAGAATACCACAGCATCTGTTGGAAACACTTGAAAACTGTCAATACACCGACAGAAATCAGGCTCCATCGATAAACTTCAGTAGACACTCAAGAGTGCAAGTCCAGTCAGTCTTTCTTGCCCCATTGTGTTTTTATGTATGTTTTCAAATGTTTTAAGAGTTGAAAACGACCTAGTAAAGTTAAAGGTTTCCCCTTGACATTTAGTCTAGTCGTGTCCAATTTTGATGGGTGGTGTTCATCTCCATTTCTAAGCCGAAAAGCCAGTGTTGTCTGTAGGCGCCTCCAAGGTCATGTGGCTGGCATGACTGCATGGAGTGCCGTTATCTTCCCACTGGAGTGGTATCTATTGATTTACTGACATTATCATGTTTTCGAACTGCTAGGTTGGCAGAAGCCGGGGCTAACAATGGGAGTGCACCCCATCCGTGGATTCGAACCACTGACCTTCCCAGCAGCAAGTTCAGCAGCTTAGCAATTTAACCCACTGCGCCACCATGGCCCTGACCTCTCTCTCGCTACACACACACTTTAAATTGGCATATCTAAAAATCAAGATCAATGACCTATACATATTATCAAAATTTTAGAAACTACATAAAGTACCTTTAATCTGGTACCTAATTATTTAAAAATTACTTGATAGTTTATAAGAAATTAAAGTATAAACTTTTGAAGCAAGCACAAATTATCACAGTTGTTATATACCTGGAAACATCATAAAGTGTATTTAAACTCAAGTTTTTCTTATGGAGTTTTTTGGGATTACAATCCCCCAAAGGATGAGGCTTGGCATAAAACAAAAGGAAATTCACCATAATGAATAGAAGTAATATGTCACATAGTCGGTCCAGTGCATATTTAGGATTGTGCGAAGACAGCGCTGATGAAAGCGTTCGAGGAGTCGTAGGTGTTGGCGATAGGTGACCCATGTTTCAGACCCATAGAGGAGAATACACGATAGCACTGTACACACTGATTTTGGTGCTTTGCCTCAGGTGCTTGTTTCTCCAGACACTTTTGTGAAGCCTTCCAAATGCACTTTATGCCTTTGCTAATCTGTGATCTATCTCTTTATCAATCTTGACATCTGAAGATGTGATGCTTCCCAGGTAGGTGAAGTGCTGAACTGACTTAAGCACCGATTTGCCTATGCTGATGTGGGGATGATGGTGTTCTTCCTGTAGTGCGGGCTGGTAGAGAACTTCTGTTTTCTTCCGGCTGACTTCCAGCCCAAACAGCCATAGCACAATATTAATATTATATATTACATTGTACTATAACATTATACTGTAATATTATTAGTAATATTTCATGTAATATAAAATATATAATTACAATATCATATATTAGTAGTATATGGTATTACAATATTATCAATATTATCATCATTATTATTAGTATATGGTATTACAATATTATCAATATTATATGTATATACGATATATATAATATTTTATTTATTTATTATTTCGATTTGTATACCGTCCTATCCAAGTTGGCTCGGGGCGGTTTACAGCACATCGACTTAAAACAGTTTAAACAATATAACAATAAAAACAGTATAAAATCAGAACAGTTACAAATAGTATTGTCAAATAGTATATATAATATAATAAGCACACTTATCATCTCATATGAAATATAATTTTAAATTAAAATTAAATCATTTATCATCTGATAGGAAAACAGCAGAGGACATTCAAGCTTCCCGCCAAAACAACACTGGCAGCCGCAGCTCACTTGAAGAAATCAGACAGCAAGGGGCGAAGCCTTCTCTGCATGATTGACAGCCTGTGGAAAGAGGCAACTGCTGTAGAATTCGATTGTTAGTTTGGTTCTCGTCCCCGCCCGCCTAGAATCAAATGCCAGCTCTCGCTCTTCTAAAAATGCCTCTTGCCCACGTTCAAGATGGCTAGCACTCTCGCGCGTGCGCGTTGAGAGTCCACCCCCCCCCCCCGCGTAAACGGAGGTTTGCGTGCCCTTTTCCAACATGGCCGTGCCGGCGCCGTTGCCAGGGCGCTGTCGTTGGTTCTCGTCCTGAGAGCCGCCGGAGGAAGTTGGCGCAAGGCAACGGCGGCTGGGAAGGACGAAAGAAAGAAGGGGCTTCGCGTTTCTTCCTCCTCCTCCTCCTCCTCTTGCGGTGAGTGGCACAGCCGTTGGGAGACGGGGAAAAAAAGAGGCTCTGAGGGGCGGGGAAGGTGCGTGTTTCAACTGAGGGAATGGCAGGTGTGTGCGTGTGTGTGTATTTGTGAGGCGCGTATGCGCGCGCACAGGCGTCTCGGCTGCTCCACTTTGGAAGGGGAACTTGGGGCCGAAGGGCAGAAATGTGTGGACGCGGTGGCTTCTTTCTGACGGCCTTTCCCAGTTCGGTGGAAGGCGAGGGGCGGAGCAAGAGGCCTCGAGGCGTCAGTCCAGAGGCCGGAGGGCCTGGAGGAGGGCGCTGGTTTTCCCTTCATGGAGAAGGACAGACCTCTCAGGATGGCTCAGAATGAATGAAGCCTGCTTGGCCCCACTGAGACTGCGGTGGAATCATGGGATTTGTAGTTTCACAAGCTGTGGAAAGGTGCTGGTGCCTCTCCAGATCACACACCCCAGCTTTGAGCCTGGGCAGTTAAATTATTTATTATTATTATTTCTCTCGGCATTACTTCGTGAACGAAGATTTCTTTAGGAAGGACTCATCATCCCACGCTTTGTACAAGTGCGTTGATGACTAAAAAGGCCAATCTGAGATAGGCAAGTCCGGTTGCAGAAAGCACAGCAGAAAGTCTCCTTGGGTGATGTCGTTACCAAGTTCTTTCCGCCTTGTCGTTTCTCTTCGAGACCCGTTCGGCGTGTCTTCTCGAAAGAGGCCGCAGCATTGTGGATAGTGTGTCTCCATGCCTCCCGATGTGAGGCCATGATCAATCTGGCCCAGTCTGAGATGTTGTTCAGGGAGTCCTTACATCACTTTTTGGGGGCGCCTCTCTTGCGCTGACCCGTGGCGAGTTCACCATAGAGTAGTATCTTTGGGAGGCGGTGGTCCTCCATCCTAGAGACGTGCCCTGCCCAGCGCAGCTGTGTTCTCAATAGCATGGCCTCAATGCTGGTGATCCCTGCTTGCTCAAGGACAGCAAAATTCGTCACATAGTCGGTCCAGTGTATATTTAAGATTGTGCGAAGACAGCGGTGATGAAAAGCGTTCGAGGAGTCGTAGGTGTTGGCGATAGGTGACCCATGTTTCAGACCCATAGAGGAGAATATTTATTTATATTTATTTATTATATTTACTATTTTTATATGCCACCCTTCTCAACCCCGAAGGGGACTCAGAGCGCCTTACAGCAAACAACAATACTGCCAGAGTGGCTTACAATGCACATATAACAATATTGCCGGAGTGGCTTTCAGCAAACTGAAAAAACAACAATTAACATTACTGTCATAGCACATAAAATAGACAGTACGATAGCACTGTACACACTGATTTTGGTGCTTTGCCTCAGGTGCTTGTTGCTCCAGACTCTTTTGTGAGTCTTTTGTGATGCACTATATGCCTTTGCTAATTTGTGATCTATCTCTTTGTCAATCTTGGCGTCTGAAGAGATGATGCTTCGCAGGTAGGTTAACTGCTGAACAGACTTAAGCACAGATTTGCCTATGCTGACGTGGGGATGATGGTGTTCTTCCTGTGGTGCGGGCTGGTAGAGGACTTCCGTTTTCTTCAGGCTGACTTCCAGCCCAAACAGCTCTGCAGCTACTGCAAAGCAGGATGTTAGGCGCTGCAGGGCTGCTTCTGAATGGGCGACAAGGGCAGCATCATCAGCAAAAAGCAGTTATTATTATTTACTGTATTTCTAACCCACCCTTCTCAACCCCCAGCTTACAAGGCACAACCAGATGCCGACACAATACACAATATAAAAACACCAATACAGTAGGATGAAAACATCAGCGTTACAATATTAGCTAACCAATTAATTTAAAATTCTATCAATACAATCCACATTCAATCAATCAATGACGGAAGCCGTGTTTCATGTCCGTCGTTAAAACAGTCAGTTCCAAATAAAGTACTGCAGTTACTGTGCGAAGGCCTGGTCCCACAACCACGATTTTACTTTCTTCCTGAAAGCTAGGAGGGATGGGGTTGATCGTATTTCGCTTGGAAGCGCATTCCACAGGCAGGGGGCCACTGCCGAGAAGGCTCTGTCTCTCGTCCCCGCCAGCCGCAGTTGAATTGCTGGCGGAAGAGAGAGAAGGGCCTCCCCGGACAATCTTAAGTTACGAGGTGGGATGTAGCGGCAGATGCGTTCAAACAAGTAAGCTGGGCCAAAACCATATAGAGCAGTGGTTCTCAAAGTGGGCGGTACCGCCCCCTGGTGGGAGGTGGGGCGTTCCAGGGGGCGTTAGGAGGCTCAGGTGAATTTGGGGGGCTCTGAACCCCTGCAAGGGGGCGGTGGTGAGCCAGGGCCCCCTGCAGGGCTGCCCCCTACCTCCAAGGGAAGTGCGAGGCTCAGTCCCGCCCCACAGGCTCCTGACTGAATTGGTTGAAGGTACTGCAAATCCTATCATCCGTTGTCCATACTTCCTCAAACATATTGTTTTTGTGATTAATCACTATGCTTTAGTTATGTTCAATTTGTAGCAATGAAAATACATCCTGCATATTAGATATTTGCATTAGAATTCATAAGAGTAGCAAAATTATTTATGAAGTAGCAACGAAAATATGGTTGGGGGTCACTGCAACATGAGGAACCTTATTTAGGGGTCACATCATTAGAAAGGTTGAGAACCACTGCATTAATACATATATATTTCTGTTTAATTGCTATTAATATATTTTTTAATTAATTTCTAGGGGGTGGTGAGTAAATTTTTTATTGGAAAGGGGCGGTAGGCCAAAAAAGTTTGGAAGCCACTGGTATAGAGCTTTAAAGGTCAAAACCAGCACTTTGAATTGAGCCCGGAAATGGACAGGCAGCCAGTGGAGCTGACACAACAGGGGAGTGGTATGCTCCCTGTATGTCGCTCCAGTTAGTAACCTGGCTGCCGCCCGTTGAACTAGTTGAAGTTTCCGAACTGTTTTCAAAGGCAGCCGTAATCTATTCGAGATGTGACAAGAGTGTGGACTACCGTTGCCAGATCAGACTTCCCAAGGTACGGGCGCAGCTGGCACATGAGTCTTAACTGTGCAAAAGCTCCCCTGGCCACCGCCGAAACCTGGGGTTCCAGGCTCAGCGATTAATTAAAGCGCACTCATTCCACAGTATAGACGCGCCTGTGTCGTCATCAGCCCTGCTCAGGTGCTGCCAACTCACAACCACTGAGTCTTTCTTTGCTTGATCTTTAATCAGCCAGGGGAAACTTTCAGCCCTCCAGGTGTTTTGGACTTCAACTCCCTCAAGTATGACATGGCCCAACTTTGCCCATGCTTGGTCAATATGAAGCAGATTGATATGCAGAGGGGTCTTGTACTACCTAGTGACTGGGAGAAAGAAGAAATCCCATTTATGGTGTGTCCTCCTCTGAACTAGCAGAAGCATTTTCCTAGACTGGGCCACAGTGGTCTGTACAAATTTATCCAGGGCCTTTCCAGACAGGCCTATATCCCAGGATCTGATCCCAGGTTTTCTGCTTTAAACTGACTTATATGACTCAGCACTGCCAGATAATCTGGGATAAACAGCAAACCTGGGGTATAGGGCCTGCCTGGAAGGGCCCTCATATGCATGGACTGAAGTTCTAAGGAACAAAGCCAGGTAGTGATGAATGTGCTGTTGGTCTGTATTTAGGCAAGTGGGTTTGATGCCTGACTTGACAGCAGTATGCGTAAAAAGCATCTTGGAGTTGCCGTTGACAACAAGTTAAACATGATCCAAAAAATGTCACGCGGCAGCTAAAAAAGCCAATGAGATTTTGACTTGCATAATTAGAAGTGTAGTGTCTTGATTCAGGGAAGTAATTCTATCCCTGTATTTTGTTTGGTCTGACCACACCTGGAATACTGTGTCCAGTTCTGGGCACTGCAGTTTAAGAGAGATGTTAACAAACTGGAAGGTGTCCAAAGGAGGATGACTAAAATGTTCAAGGGTCTGGAGATCAAGCCCTGTGAGGAGTGGCTTAAAGAGCTGGGCATGTTGAGCCTGCAGAAGAGAAGGCCGAGAGGAGACAGGATGAGGGCCATGCATAAATATGTGGGGGGAAGTCATAGGGAGGAGGGAGCAGACTTGTTTTCTGCTGCCCTGGAGACTAGGATGTGGAACAATGGCTTCAAACTACAAGAAGGGAGATTCCACCTAAACATTAGGAAGAATGTTTCAGCAGTTCAGCAGTGACACTTTCTGCCCCAGAGTATTGTGGATGTTCCATCTGTGTAGGTTTTTAAGCAGAGGCTGAATGGTCATCTTTCAGGGGTGCTTGGAATGCGATTTTCCTACTTCTTGGTAAGGGGTTGGACTGGATGGTCCAGTGGTCTTTTCCAACTCTATGATTCTAAGTCCATCCGACTCAATTGGGTGCTTTCCTGTTTGCAAAGGAATCTTGTGGTACTTTTGAGACTTAACTGGAAAAATGAAGTTGGTAGTCTATGACCCCTTCTACACTGCCATATTAAATCCAGATTATCTGTTTTGAACTGGATTATATGGCAGTGTAGACTCATATAATCTCGTTCAAAGCAGATAATGTGGAATATCTGCCTTGATAGTCTGGATTATATGGCAATGTAGAAGGGGCCTAAGCTCTCCTAGATAGAAATCTACATCTGATGCCTGTCTACTCCTTTGTAGAGTTAGTCTATGAAAGCCAATGCTACCAACTTCTTTTTCTCCATTAGTCTCATTGGTGCTACAAGACCCCTTTTACATACTGATGTTCCAGACTGACACGGCCACGGCTTTGAATTCTATCTTCATGAGGATAGTATTTCCTTGCTGGATCTGAATTTCCTTGCTGGATCTGCATTTTAGCACCTGGGATGAAGAGGGAGAAGCAATTGGCCCTCTGCATATGCTTAATGATGACCTCTATAGTTTTAATTATGTTGTTTTTATTATGATATGTTTTGCTGTGATTTTATTGTATTGTTGAAATAGCCTCCTAATGTGGTTGAATGTAAGCTGCCCTGAGGTTGAGAAGGGCGGGTTAGAAATATGGTAAATAAATAAATAAAGGCATTTTAAAAAGTTACTGTCATATACTCTAGCCTTGTTCTGGAAGATAGACTTTAAGGTCTGGATGAGCCATCCATCAAGTACATGCCTTGATTTTAAAAGTAGTAGATTGGACACTCCCACTCCTCATGCCTCAGCGCAGCTATCTATCCAACTTCCTCACATTCAAATAGTGATGATAATCTTACAGCATTTGTTGTTTTTAAGATAATTTGGGGACTATGCAATGTATGTGTCTTGTGTAAGAATCAATGGAAAAAGAAGAAGAAAGATAATCTGATTGCAGTAAGCTCTGTTTTGTTCCTGCCAAGACACAGCCTCAGTTTCATTTTGTATGGACTAATTTGTGATTTTGAAGACTAAGCATGATACAGGATTCATCAGTTTTTGGGACAGAGCCAAAATAAATACTTGATTTCAGGGTGTTTTTTTTAAAAAAAGCTTTTGGATAATGGCTGCCAACAGTAAATAACTGGTAGTGCAAGTTGTCACTGCTGAATATTAATGACCAGTTTGCCTTTTGAAGAAGTTGCTTGTGAAAAAAATAGATGTTCACTGTAGTCTGAAGAGGAAGATTCTGTTGGATTCTTTTCCTGGAAGTGGGAGGAAAGCATCTTTCTCATTTTTTTCTCCTCCCCACATCCCATTCTGGAAATGGCTCACATGATTTTGTGTTTTGACCATGCTCTGAGTGATTAACATTCCATTCAAGGCATTGTCTGTATTAGCTGCTAATTATCTGAGGTCATGGGATCTCTAATGTAGTCTAACAAAACAAGTAGAGCCATTAGGTGTCACCTCTTCAATAACTGCCTTTCCTCTTTGCCTGGGGAGATGGAGATCCACAGTCAGAGAGTGGAAGTATGCTCTCTCATAAAATAAAGGAGAGATCTAGGAGTTTTCCAGGAGAAGCACTGACAAAGTATTCAGGAACTGGGGTTACCTATTCTCTCAATATGCCAGCTACGTTCGAGAAATGTTAGGCCAGATATGGAAGTTACATAGTATGTTCGTTTCTTATTGAGATCTATTGGAAGGAAGAGGTCAGCAAAGAAAACAACTTCCAAAAGGAGAGGATAGATGCTTCCCTTATTTTCTGCCTATTACTGTGGATCCAAGGCAGGTTTGGTAGGTGTGGCCCTCAATATGTTTGCAACACACAATTTAAAACATCCTTAACCAGCAGTGAAATATGGTTGGAACTGCAGTTTAGAAATATTTAGTGAGTTGCAGTTATAAAAGGAGTGATGGTTTACCCTTCATTGATTCTCTCTCTCTCTCTCATCCTTGTTAGTGTGTTTAGTTAAAGGTACCAGTATGTATATTCTTCTGTTGTAATATTTATTTATTGGATTCGTATTGATATTTTACAAACCTTAAAATCACTATCCATTCATGTATAGTTGCAGTAATTGCAGGTTGGCATTAATTTGAATATACTTTATCCCAGAAGTGTTTTAGATTTTGGATTTTTTCAGATTTTGCAATATCTGTATGTGCATATATACATCATGAAATATCTTGGAGATGGGACCGAAGTCTAAACATGAATTGATGTATGTTTCATATACAGCTTATTCATGTAGTCTGATCAGTATATATATACAGTATTTTAAATAATGTTTTCATTAAAGAAAGTTTGTTTACATTGAACCACCAGAAAGCAGAGGTGTCATTATCTTAGCCGCTCGTGGACTATTTTGGGTTTTGGAGTATTTGGGGATTTAGAATTCTGTTTAAGGGATGCTCAACTTATATTTGAATATTTTGTTCAGCATCATATTACATGCTATTGCTTAATGACTTGTGGCACTTCGAATTTGACTTCATGAAGACAGAATTACAAGCTGTGAGATATATGAGAAAGCACCTCAGTTCCATTCCCCTATTCCTGCCTCAGCTGCTTTTCCTTCACTAGGATAAATGTTTTCCTCCTATTTGCAGGGCCAAAGGAAGTCTCAGGTGTGATAAATTCTTATTGGAAAAACACCCAAAGGGGTTACCCCATTTTCACTCTTGCACTTCCCATGTATGTGTGCAGCTTCCATACCTGTGATTTGTAATAAAAAAAACTGTTGGGAGCAAACTGCTGTTGTCTAATAGTCTGGGTATTATATGCAGTTTGACCCTGTATATATTTAAGCTTTGTACATGTCTGCTTTTTTGGGGGACGGATGGACCGACTTTTTGGCACATTGAGTTTTACAAGCCCCAGCAAATATATATACATATTGTTCCCAAAGCTGTGGTTCTGAATATATGTTATTGATACATAGTTGCAACAAACAGGGGTATACTGCAGGAGTAAACAGCAACTAACAACAAGTGGGATTACCACAGACTATATCGAGGGGTAACCAATGAGCCACTGAAGTAGAAACATACAAAATATTTATATTAAATTGTGTAGTAATAGCACAAACCCAAGAGGTTACAAAATCCACAACACACGTGTATGGTTAATACAACATTGTTGTGGATTTTGTAACCGCTTGGGTTTGTGCTATTGCTACACAATTTAATATAAATATTTTTGTATGTTTCTACTTCAGTGGCTCATTGGTTAGCCCTCGATATAGTCTGTGGTAATCCCACTTGTTAGTTATTGCACAAAAGAGCTCATCCGCTATCTTAAGATATCTCAGGATGGGAGGAGGTCACTTTATACCGGCGGCACTTAAACTTTTTGAAGCAAAATCAGTCGCACAAATGCTGTATGGAGCCCAGCTTGGACCCTTCTCAAATTATGCCCCACTAGAGCGTGTCCAATCGAAATTCCTAAGAGCGGCTCTACAGGCTCCCAGATGTGTCCCTAACGCTACCCTGCGATTGGAGACAGGCTTCGTGAAAGTGGAAGCGAGAATATGGACAGCTATTCTCAATTACTGGCTACACCTATGCTTCTCCCCATGTGGTCTTGCCCCCCTAATCATGAGAGACGACTTCCAGTCCACATGGATTAAAACAGTAGCAGCAAAGATCGCAACACTAGGTTTCTCCCAAGGACAATTGCTAAGCATGAGATGGGACCAAGCCAAGGATCTCATTAAGCAACGGATCCTGGACATAGAGCGCCAATCCGACCTAGCCTGTTCCCCAGCCTTCATTGTTAGGGAAGCCACTAGATACCTCACTGCCCCCATGGCATACCTAACAGACCTGGAGGTGCCCAAACACCGAAGGGCTTTTACCCTGGCAAGATGCCATGCCCTCCCATCGGCTGTATTGGAAGGGAGGTATCGGAAGACCCCCTTCAAGCAGAGACTATGCCCCTGTGGGTCTGGTCATGTGGAAACAACTGAGCACGTGCTTCTTCAATGCATGTTCTACAGAGATCTTAGATCCAATCTCATTGGACCATGGCTTTTAAAGTACCCGGGGCGCAGTGAAAGATGTTATTCCACCCTGCTGCTTTCGGACTCTAACACTGCAATGACTTACAGTGTTCTGTGCTGCTGCTCTTAATATCAGACGGGTGATGATTGACATCGTAAGGCAACAATATCCTGTCTTTTAAAATATATTTTTATACTGATTTCTAGTCTGATTTTAAATAACTGTTTACTGGGGAGTTGTCCTTCTCCTCTTAGGGCGCTTGTGCCCGCTTTGTGCTGGTCTGTGACCATAATAAAGTTAGTTATTGATACATAGTTCCTTGGCTGACCCATTAGACATCCTAGTTGGGACTTTGTGGAGTCTGAAGTCCAACAACTTCTGAGGATCCAAAATGGCCGTAGGATACTGCTTCAAATTTGGTCCACCAGATATTTTGAATTTAGTTTCCAGAATTTCAGGCCAATGTGGCTGATGATCAGAAATACTGGGAACAAGTACAAAATATCTGCAGGACCAAAATGTGAGAACAACTGTTTGACACCTTATCTTCTGAAGTCAGTTCTCCAAATCACTTCAATTCTGGTTCCTGTCAGATTCTTTTCTTCTCCTTCCACATAGTATTATGGCAACATCAGTGGAAAAAGGGTGGCCTCTCCCATTTGTCATGGCTAAGTAGGAAAAAAAATGTAGAGAGAGAGACTTTCTGTTTCTGACATAGTAATTGTGAAGGCAGAAAGGGGGTGATTGGTTGAAGAATCCTGCCTGTAGCTTCTCAGGTTAAATGAGGTAAGAGTGGAAGATATTTTGCTGTTTTAGCTAGCAATTCTGAAGGAGGCAGTTCATTTCATAAGCACTGCATAGGATGAATTGGCGTTGAGGTTGATTGAGCAGTGGAAAAATGGCTTTGTATGTAAATGATGTAGACTATATTTCCTGACATTTTCAGGTAATGCTGGGAAAGACATTCATCCGAGATTAGAGAATGCTGCATTTCTTATGTGTAGACTTGTTTTATTTTAGACTACAATACCAAAGACCAGTGGTGATGGATAATGAGACTTCTACTCGCAAGCATTTGAAAGGCATCAGGTTGGAATAGATTACTGGTAGACAATACCAAGATTGATGGTTTGACTTACAGGAAAGCTACCGTATATTCCGGTGTACTAGACGGCTTTTTAATCCTGGAAAATAGTATGAAAAGTTGGGGGTCATCTAGTACGCCGGGTATAAATTAAAATAATAAGTTAAAGAAAAAAATAAAAGCGCCCTTAGTGGCGCAGCTTGAGGAGGGAGGGAGGAGGAGGGTGGACGGAGAGAGGGTATGGGGAGGAGGAGTGGCAGGCCGCATTGCCACGGAGACCAGCTGGGGGTGATGGCCTGCTGGACTTTCCTAGTGGCCCCTGCCACTCTCCATTCAAGGACCTCCTTCGCCCTTGACGCTTTCCTCCTCCGAAGGCTTGCCTAGGCCCAAGGAAGTGCCTCTGCACACCAACTTCTAGCAGTGCTGCGGGACGGCGTGCCTTGGATGTGATCCTAGAGGCATGCTGGGAGCAGTAGGAGTCACGGGAGCTTATCCAAGGCCCGCCGTCTCCCAGCGCTGCTAGGAATTGGGGTGCGGAGGCACTTCCTTGGGCAGCTGTCGCCACCGCTCCCGGGAGCGCTCCCCAAGCCCGGCCCGCTTGGATATGGCCTCCCCGCACTTCGACCCGCTCTTGGTGCTCTACTTGCCGCGGACGCTGGTGCCCTTCTGGCTGCACCCAGCTTCAACAACCTGACCGAGTATGAGAGCACCATCAAGTGGGCAGGGAGGGAGGGAGGGAGAGCAAAGGCGTGCTGAGGCACTTCCTTGGGCCTCTGGACACTGACTCCTAGCAGCGCTGGGGGATGGTGTGCTTTGGATGTGATCCCAGATGCAGGCTTAAACGCCGAGTATATCCTTAACTCTGTATTTTATCTTGAAAAGTTGGGGGTTGTCTTATACCCCCAGTCGCCTTGTATTCCAGAATATATGGTACTTGTGTTTTCCCCTCACCAGCTAAAACTGCTAGATGAAGCACAGGGGTGAATTCATACAAGGCAGCTTCCTTATTTTCAAACAGTTTTAGCAGTGATTCAGGTCAACGCCAGAAGAGATTGATTTAAAATCAAGGCAGTATAACACCATGAAAAAAAGGTCCAATTTAAATCATCAATTTAAATCGTTTCTTATTTTGGAATTCATATATTTCTCAACAAGCATGCATAGCAACTGGTCATTCTGTCAAATAAAACAAGTTAAGTCTCACTACACCATAGGAGCATTGCCCCTGTAGTCTGTGTATACTTTAGAGATCAGAGGGCATTTTCTGCTTGAACTTTTGGTAGGTATGTAAGGAATTTAAGGAGAAACACTTATGTGACAACTAAAATTGACTTGTTTGAAAGTTTCTCATTAAAAAAACCAGATTTTGTAGCTTGATCCTGTGCATTCAGAAATAAGTGTCCAAAATGTTCTGTAAGCAAGTGCTAGTAGGAATCAGGGGAAAAGACTTTCTGCTTGAGATGGAAAGTAAATGTCTGTGGTGTTTTGTTAACAGTTATACATATTCATAATTTGGGAAGGGAATATAGAGATCAGATGGCTGAAGAACAAACTTACATTGATTCTGTGGATGGTGTTGGAAAGATACAGTAGGGCAGGGGTGCCTACACTTTTTCAGCTCGGGAACTACTTACAATAAAACCAAGTCAGAAAGATCTACCTACCTCCTCAAGGCTGGAGAGGGGAGGGGCGGGAGCGGGGCTTGGCGCGGCCTGGCTCTGCCCCCTCTGGCTTCCGATCTACCAGCAGCTTCTCCAGGCTTGAGGATGGCAGTGCCAAGCCAGCCTTGTGCTAGCTATGCCACAACTGGCTTGGCATTGCCATTCTCAAGCCTGAGAAGCTGCTGGAGCTCCAAAGCCAGGGCGGGGAGGGCCATGCCATGGCCCCTCCCTCCCTCTGGCTTTGGAGCTCCCAGAAGCTTCTCCAGGCTTGAGGATGGCAATGCCAAGCCAGTGGTGACATAGCTAGCACAAGGCTGGCTTGGCACTGCTATCCTCAAGCCTGGAGAAGCTGCTGGGAATGCCAAAGCCGGGGAGGGGGCGGGGCTTGGCACGGCCTGGCTCCGCCCCCTCTCTGAGAAGCTCCCCATCCGGCTGGGATCGGCCTCCTTCGGTCCCAGGATCGACTTCCTGGGCAGCCCTGCAGTAGGGTGTATGTTATGTACTTTTGCCTGTGGTGACCTGCTGGCTCTTCTAGTTTAGGAAGGAAATTCACAATAACACATAGAATAATAGCTCCAACATATGACTTGCTGTGCCACTTGCAATTCATAGAGCATGATCCAATGCTGCTTTACTCAAAAGTAAGCTCATTGTGTTTTCCCGGGAAAATGTGAAAGTCAGGCATTCAGACGTGAGATGTTTTCCCTGTGAATGTCTTTTTTGAACCACAGAGCAAGACTTTCTATTAAATAAGTGTCAGTGGTTCAGTTTAAAGCATATTTATATCTAGGCATCTTTGTTTTTGGATTGATCTCACTAAAGAGATTTTACTGCTGCAGAATCACACTTTGTTGCTCAACAGAACCAGACTTCAAAAACAGGCATTTACCGAATACCCTTGTCAGCAGAAGAGGTCTTTTTTGTGCGGTCAAAAAAATTACTGGGACAACAATTGTCCCATTCTGCTGTATTTGTCCTTTGAGTACTTTATCCCAAATAATACAGTGTATTGGGATTAAAGAAATCCCATACAGTAAGACCCCGTAACTCTTACCTACAGTTTATTTCTCTACACCCAAGGGGAAATAGTTTCTCCAGGAGTTTGCCCTGTCCTTTAGGTGATTCTAGGGCATTTCCCCCAGTTTACTATAGAATCAAGTAGGAGGACCTAAGGATTCCTAGGAGATTCCTACAGAGTGATCCTAGAGATTCCTCTAGGTAACTTTCTAGGAATTTCTTCAATCCTACAGTGCATCAATATGGTATGCTAAGACTGGAAGTCAGCTAATTTAACAAGGTTAAAGATGACTGTGGTTTCTGATAACTGGTCCAGTCAGGAATGTATCTCCCATGGATATGGGGATACTGTATGGTTTTGTGTTGAACATGATGTGGGGAAACTGAGGTGAGCACTTCAATGGGAAGCAAAGGAGAGACAGGGTTTTGAGTGCTTGCTCCTGTAGATGTTCTCTTTATCCTGTCCGAAGGGATCAAGCAGAGTTACAGATGTCATGAGAGGAAGAAATTGTATGGTGCAGATATTACACACAATAGTGCTGAACTAAAATGTTAATGGAAAAGCATAGAAGTCTGGACTATCAATACCCATGAAGGTGTAGGCTATCTCCCACGGGGCCAGGAGAAAGCACCATAGGGGCTGTGTGCGGCCTCCTCAGTTCACTCACTAGAGCGATACTCCGCTGAGCCAGGCTCAATGGGGAAGTGGAACCACCGTCCCCGCCCCCCTTATACTATGTAGAATGCACTATTCCGCCATATGGGAGACTTGTGTACATACGATGGCAGGGAAGCGGGGAAGCCGCAGGGTGGAGGGGGCGGCGTGAAGGAAAGAACATCCCGCTCGTGTCCACTGATGATGACGTAGCGCAGAGGTGGGCGCAGTGCGGGAGGAGTCTAGGCCTGTAGCATGTCCAGCGCTGAGGGCGTGAGATGTAAACACTGCGCCGCCTGATGACGTGATGCAGTCGCGGAGCGCTAGGTCCGACGTGCCAAACGTTGAATAGCGTAGGCCGACCTCCGTCGTGCTGGCGTGATGACAAACCCGGAAACGGTCGGTGCGGCCCTGCGGAATTAAAGGGGCCAGCACCCGCCAAAGTGAGAGCCAAAAGTCCCCCATATGGTGGAATAGTGCATTCTACATTGCCCTGGATGATTATGTTTTGATTTCGACCCTTCGGACATGAGATTGATGTTTGGTTTTGTTCATCCTCTGTATTTTTGATTGCATTATTGTTAGTATAAGGGGGGCGGGGACGATGGTTCCACTTCCCCATCGAGCCTGGCTCAGCGGAGTATCACTCTAGTGAGTGAACTGAGGAGGCCGCACACAGCCCCTATGGTGCTTTCTCCTGGCGCCGTGGGAGATAGCCTACACCTTCATGGGTATTGATAGTCCAGACTTCTATGCTTTTCCATTAACATTTTAGTTCAGCACTATTGTGTGTGGTCCTTACAGGACAAGTACCCTGGTGTGTTTGTTCAGTGTATGGTGCAGATATTCCCAGTCCACTGTTGAGCAGTCAGAGTTTTCATTCCAGAATATGTAGGGATAGGGAAAGATTCAAATAAATAAACTGTGCTAGAACTGGTCTGAAGTGGTCTTTATAGAAACTATTCTTTGCAATTTTATCCATGGAACAAACGAAGATTTGGAGAGATGGAATGAGAGAGACCCTACCAAACGACAAATGTAGGACCATTGACATGACTGAACTTGCCATTATTGACCTGAAGAATGTGGATTAGTGTATCAACAACACAAATCTCTTGAGAAATTGGGACACCCAAACTCAAGATGCTGCCATTTCAGAGCAGCAGTGACCTCAGGGGGATTTTGTGTACTTAGGGCCACAGGGGAAATTACATTGCTCGAAGTCATGCAGCCTGGCTGCTGACTTGAGATGATATACAAGGAGGATTTGAAGACTACCAAATTAGACATATCAGACCACAATCCCTATAGCTTTGAGTCAACTGGAAACAAGACCCAAAGTAAAATAAGCATTAAAATGTATAACCTTGTTTGAGAATATAAGAAGCATTGCTTGAATATCAAGTGAAAAGCGAGTGCTAGAAATAATATACGAAAGCTGACCGGCACAACCTGGGGATCACAACCAGACACAGTGCTCTGGTACTTTGCTACTCTGCTGCTGAATATGCATGCCCAGTGCGGAATATATCTCGCCACGTTAAAACAACTAGATGTAGTTCTTAATGAGACATTCGGCATTATCACAGGATGTCTATGCCCCACACCCAGGGGCGGCCTTACCTCTCCCAGGGGGGTACGCAAACCTTATTTTGGCGCCCCCCCCGGTGGCTCCTGGACGCCCTCAGAGTGCATCCCGCGCTGTGGTGCGCACGTGCGGTGGCCCCCGCGTGGCTGCGTGAGGGCGTCCCGCGGCGGCGCGCACGCCGGCAGCGGCAGAGACGCGGCACGGGCAGCACTAGCTCCCGAGCACGCTCCACCCAGCGGCGCGGCTGGCTGCAGAGGCGCAGCAGCAGTGGGGGTGCGGCGGCACGGGCGGCGCCTCCCAGGTGGCAACGCCTCCCAGGTCCCGTCGCCCTATGCGGCCGCGTAGTCGGCGGAATGGGAGGGGCCGGCCCTGCCCACACTACTGGAGAAATTATATTGTTTAGCTAATATAGCACCACCTGACATCCGCCGGGAAGTAGCAGCCAATAATGAAAGGACCAAGGCAGTGGCATCTCCGATCCATCCCCTGTTCGGATATCAGCCAGCACACCAACGCCTTGAATCAAGAAATAACTTTCTAAGATCTACAGAGATACTCGCAAGAACCCCTCAGCAAACAAGAGTCCAAAAGTGACAGGCTAAAACCCAGAACCTTAATCCATGTCTGATACCGAATGACAGACTCCGTCCTGGGCACACAAAAAACTGGGTGACTTGGAAGGCACTGAACTAACTGTGCTCTGGTACCACGAGCCAACCTTAAGAAATGGGGCTACAAAGAAATGGGTCCATAACATGCGAGTGTGGAGAAGAGCAAACCACAGACCACCTGCTACAATGAAACCTGAGCCCTGCCACATGCACAATGGAGGACCTTCTTATAGCAACACCAGAGACACACCAAGTGTGCAGCTATTGGTCAAATGACATTTAGCTTAATGCCAAGTATTTAACTTGGTTTGTGTTTTAAATACATTTTAATTATACCCTCAATTTGCTTCTGACACGAAATAAATAAATAAATCCTCTTAACAAAAAATGAAAATCTCAAGAACTACTGTATAGCAAGATAGATGTGAGTTTCTCAGATTGTTTCTATATGGTTAGGGCTAGAAATGTATTTAGAAGCTGCATCAGGCAAAGTTTGTTACAGTAATTTTTATGCTGATTTTTTTGGGTAAAAATTGATTAGTTATCAAAATCTGCATTCTGAATCTGCTTTCTTAGTGATGTCACTTGCTTGGTAGTCCTAATTAAAGAAGGATGTGAATTTGATTGTAACTCTTGGG
This sequence comes from Anolis apletophallus, assembly GCA_030556195.1. Lineage (NCBI taxonomy): Eukaryota > Metazoa > Chordata > Lepidosauria > Squamata > Anolidae > Anolis > Anolis apletophallus. The sequence goes on along the minus strand of JARBWK010000002.1, from coordinate 159,577,408 downwards.
CAACCTGGTATTTTAGGGGGTGAATTTTCTTTAGAAAGCTTTTTCATAACACCACACTTGCAGACAAGATACTCAATCTGGGAAATCATGGAAAATTGATATATGTGAAGTTAGATTGTGATAGAGAATTTGGAAACGATGGGACATGTAAGTTGGGTTCTGTAATTATATGGGTGCCTAGATTGTAATTTGAATTGACTTATCTTGTGGCTATATTTTAATTAAAACTCTAATGCTTTACTTCTAGCTGTGAATTGCATTACAAGATTGGTTGTAAGTTACAAAACAGCCTGTCACTGCAAACAAAGAAATGGGTGGAATCGTTTCCAGATGGCGGGTAAGTAAATTTTCTTGATTAGAGGTGGCTTTTTTAATTGCCCGAAAAACCAGGTCTCAAGTGTTGTTTCTGATACATTTGCTGTGGCATAGACTGAAGAGCTAGACTGGTATTGTCTACAAAAATAGTTGCAAGATTATTTCAATAGTTATATTCATCAGTACATTGACTCTAGCTCAAACAGTTGGCTTTCCAAACAAAGTAAGACTGGATTTTTGAAATTGCAGAATATCTTGTCAGAAATCACAGAGCAGGTCCAAATTAAACATCACTTCCTAAATAATGGCCTCAAAGTAAGTGATTTATGTCTGCTTAGTCAGTTGAAATCAACAGGCATATGTATGTTTTATGCTGTGTTAAATTATATCTAACATAGTTCTGCTGGGAAAGAGGTGCTCTGGACAAATGTTCTAGAAAAGCATGTTGTCAGCAACCAAGCACTGATCAAGTAGCTAGTTATTGCCTAGAAAAAAGTACTTTCTGTCATGAAATCTGCTGAGTGTTGCTTAGCTAATTTTGTGATGTTTGAATAGTAGCCTTTAGGGCAACATAGTCCTTTTTGTTAATGAGGGACCCATACTTGTTTGAGGATTGTTTTTGATTCACAATTAATGCAAACAATATTTGCTTTATATTAGGAGTGAGGAAGCTTTGCCATTCCAGGTGATTGGGGAAATAACCCCCCCCCCCTCGTTCTTTACCATTAGTCTTGTTGGCCCCAATAGTGTTCACTAGCTTTTTGAATACAGGCAGTCCCCGAGTTACAAACATCCAACTTGTAAAAGAGTCATACTTAAGAACAGGGGTGAGACAACAGGAAGTGAGATAAATCTACCCCTTGAAAAGGGAAATTCACCCCTGATAGTTATTATGGGGAAAAGATGTTTCCTCTGAAGCTTTATCATCAACCTTTGTTTCAACAACAAGCTACATTTTTTAAAATCCAATTATCACAGAGACAGAAAATGAGGTGAAATCTCCAGAACTGGGGCACAGACAGCAAAGCAAACACCACAGAAGTGTTACCCTTACCCTATGCTTTCCAAAGCCCATGTATGTATGTATGTAGGTAGGTAGGTATGTTTGTAGATAGATAGATAGATAGATAGATAGATAGGTAGATAGGCTGGAGTTACAGAACATGTACCTCTTCTGACTTACATAAAAATTCAGCTTAAGAACCAACCTACCAAACCTATCTTGTTTGTAAATTGAGTAAATACCGTATTTACTCAAGTTTAATGCACCATCGAATCTAACACACACCTCAATTTTTAAAACTCTGAAACAAAAAAGTATTTGCTGGCAAATGTAATGTACAGCAGCAAAATATGTATTCTTTATAATATGTCAGTTACAGTTGCTGCCTGCTTAGAATTCCTTCACAATTAATAACAATTGTGTTGGAATACCAAAGCTTTCAAGAATGGAAAAGAAACTTTGGGGTGCATCTATGCTTTAGAATGAATACACTTTAACAGTTTTGGTTCAATGCTAAGGAGTAATGGGAGGGCTGTAGTTTTACTAGGCCTTGAGCCTTCTCTGCCAAAGAGTTCAGATCCCCAACCAAACTACAAATCTGAGGATTATATCACATTGAGCTATGACAAATTACACACGACACCCCTCAAATAGAAGCTTTTCATAATAGAGGATTTTCATAATGTATTAATTAAAAGAAATACTATGCAAAAATAATACAAATAAATTGGAAGTAGACCAAATATCTGAATATAAGTCAAATTGTAAATTATGTTGAGACATCATTCTTTCAAATGTTTCAGATCACAGGTAGGAATGTTCTCTTTCCAATACTGGAATATCAATTTTTTTTAGCAGCCAAGAGTACATGAAATATCATTTTCTGTTGACCAGAAATTAAGTCCTAAGATATAGGGTACATGGTTTAAAAGAATATCTGCATAAACTGCGAACAACTTTCTAGTACCACACTTATTTGCGTAATTACTTCCCCCAAGAATAAGGCAACTATAGGTAGTTTTGAAAACATATGGAGTGAAGAGGCTTTAACTGTATTACACCTCTAATAACTATCCAGTTTAGATAAGCCTTTATTAAATAGACATGGTAATCATCAGTATATTTGGAACAGCAGTTTTTGTTGTGAAAGACACAATTGGAAATCTATAGATATTATTGATGTACAGTAGCTGTTACAACACACTAACCCAAGACCTCTCCCCACCCCAAATGCCACTGCCCTGATGGTGATGATGATAACAAGAATAATAACAACTACTGATTGGCCAAAATTGAGCATTCCAGTTTCTTATACAATTCCTGTTGTTGGTGTTGCATTTCATTTTTTTGGGTAGATAATACCGTTTATATATATAACTCAGTGACTTGGGTAATTTATTTATTTATTTATTTTATTTATTTCGGAATTTTATCCCGCTCTTCTCAACCCCCAAGGGGGGACTCAGAGCGGCTTACAGTACGGCACAATTCGATGCCCACATAATAACAATATAAACCCCAAAACACTTCAACAATTAAAATACATTAAAAATACATTAAAAAACAACTACATTAGCACCATACACATTCACTCTGGATTAAAACAACGTTCAGTCCATAAAAACATTGGCCATAATCACCCACTTTCATTAAAAACCAATCTAAAATGCTGCCTTGTGCTGGTGTACGAATGCCTGGTCCCACAGCCAGGATTTTACTTTTTTCCTGAAGGCCAGGAGGGATGTGGGTAATTGATCACCCTCAATAAATGCTGTTTCTTTCTTGTTTGTAAGGAAGATTTATCAAGGTCTTCCTTTCCATAGTCCTTGTAGAAAATGCAAACAAATAGTATTTTGTGTAATAAATGTATTAGTAATGTATTTAAATGGTCTCAATATAAAACTTTCCTGTGTTGGTTTCTTTATTATTTGCCTTTAACCAGCTCTCTGTGAACTTTGCTTACATTTACTTTGTAAAGCAGGAATTTGTGGCCAATATGTTTATTTATTTCTTCTTACATTTTAAAACTGCCTCATCATAGAATTGATTTATTAATAACATGGGTAGCTTGCTTTGTGTATGCCCTATTTTAGCTATTGATTTCATATATCACAAAACTGATGCAAAATATGCATGTTGTTCAAAAAACGACATATAATTATTAATTTCTGCCTTCTCTACATTGGGCCATTCCATAGTTGCTCACTTCTTCAAATGGCACTGTTATCCAACATGTTGTATTTTTTTCTGATTTGTTATGAAGGTTGTGCTGATGGGGAAAATGTTGCTGCTTGTAGTCTAGATTGGGCCTGTCCAACAGGCGCCCTGTGGGGCGCACACGGCCCGCCAGCCTCTTGGACACGGCCCGCCTACCCTCCTGCGAGAAATCAGCGGGGGGGGGGGTGTTAAATTTTTTTTAAAAAATATATTTTTTAAAATTTTTTTCAAAAAAAAATTCTTCAGGGGCGGGGCAGGGAGGAGGAGCCGGCTCCATTCCTCCTCCTTGCCCCGGCTCCTCCTTCCCTCCCTCCCCCCACCGCTGCGATCCGGATCGCAGCGGCGGCGGGAGAGAGGGACCGAGGGGGTGGGGCAGGAAGGAGGAGCTGGCTCCCTTTCTCCTCCCTGCCCCGCCTCCTCCTTCCCTCCCCCCGCCGCTGCAATCGTGACGGCAGCAGGACGCTGGCGGGTGGAGATTGCCGCCCGCCGCATGGAGCGGCGAGCGCCCATGCGCACACAAGCAGAAGCCCCAAAAGGAGGAGGCAGCCGCGCGGGCCGCAGCCAGTACTGTCTCCTTTTGGGGCTTCTGCTTGTGTGCGAATGGACGCTCACCGCTCCACGCAGCGGGCGGCGATCTCCGCCCGCCAGCGTCCTGCCGCCGGCCCGGACTCCGTGACGACGGCAGGACACTAGCGGGCAGAGATCGCCGCCCGCCACGTGGAGCGGCGAGCGCCCATTCGCACACAAGCAGAAGCCCCAAAAGGAGGAGGCAGCTGCGCGGGCCGCTTCAGGAGAGGGGACGAGCCGTGGGGAGAGGCTCTCCCACAGCTCGTCTCTTCCTCCTAAAGCTGTGGCATGCCGGCCGCCTCAGGAGGGCGAAGCGGCCGAAATCGCCCTCCTGAGGAAACCGGCATGTCACAGCTTTAGGAGAGAGGAAGGGGCCGCGGCATCGGCTTCGGGGGTGGGACTTTATTTCCTCGCCGCGCCGGTGGGGGCGGAGCCGGGGAGGGGTGGAGCCGGGGAGGGGGGGGGCGGGCCGGAGCCGGGGGCAGAGGCAGACCCTTTGGCCCCCCAGGTGATCAGTGACTGGAATTCCGGCCCTTGGGCCGGTAGAAGTTGGACAGCCCTGGTCGTTTCTATGCTTGTACTTTCTGTCATTTGGTTCATGATTGTAGAAGTAGTGTTGATAGTAGAATTACTAATGACATTTGAAAAGCTGTATATTTTGTAGTGCAAATCATTGCATTTTGTCTCCAAATTTAAGATTTACTTGTTGGCAACTTGTGTATAATCAAGCTTTTGAAGGTCAGATTTCATACTACTTTGTTTTCCCTTGTAAGCAGGCAAAACCTTCCACTGTAGAAGTATTGGAAAAAATTGATAAGGTATGTTGTATTTTTAATTGCTTGTCCTAAGAGCTAAATCTAGCGACTGGATATTCTTTTCTACTATATGTATATTATATATATTTTTGGGGCATAAGATATATCTAGATATAGTCATAGGCACATTAGACCCAATTCATTTAGAGTAGCCAGATATTCCTCTTCAGCCATGGAATCAGAGGACAGGTCTTGTCCTGGATTGGAACCTGGCTAAACTAGGAAACAAAGGGTGGTAATAAACGGACATTTCTCTGGGTGGAAAGAGGTGAGAAGTGGCGTACCCCAAGGTTCAGTTTTGGGTCCGTTACTTTTTAATTTATTCATTAATGATCTGGATGTAGGAGTGAATTCTGAGGTAGCAAAGTTTGCAGACTAAATTGTTCAGGGTAGTTAAAAATGAAACTGATTGTAAAGAGCTCCAGAAAGATCTCTCGAAATTGAGTGAATGGGCAACAAAGTGGCAATGCATTTTAACCTAAACAAGTGTAAAGTCATGCACATCGGGGCAAAGAACCCCAACTACACCTACCAATTGATGGGGTCAAAGCTTTCCGAGACAAACCAGGAAAGGGATCTTGGGGTCTTGGTGGACAGCTCAATGAAGATGTCAACCCAGTGCGCAGCAGCAGTGAAAAAGCAAATTCTATGCTAGGCATGATCAGAAAGGGAATCGAAAATAGGTCAGCAAATGTTGTATTACCTCTCTACAAATCTATGGTAAGGCCACATTTGGAGTACTGTGTACAATTCTGGTCTCCTCACCTTAAGAAGGATATAACGGAACTGGAAAAGGTACAGAAAAGGGCAACAAGAATGATCCAAGGGATGGAGCGGCTCCCTTATGAAATCAGGTTGCAATGCCTTGGTCTTTTCAGCCTTGAAAGACGGCGTTTAAGAGGTGACTTGATCAAAGTGTATAAAATCATGCATGGGATAGAAAAGGTGAATAAAGAAAAATTATTTTCTTTGTCACAAAACACTAGGACTAGAGGGCACTCCCTGAAGCTCCAAGGTAGGAAAATTAGGACTAATAAAGGGAAATATTTCTTCACCCAGAGGGTCATTGGGTTATGGAACTCACTTCCAGAAGAGGTTGTGACAGCTGTCAGCCTGAACAACTTCAAGGCAGGATTAGACAGATTCATGGATACCAAGTGTATCGGTAGTTACTGAAAAGGACATTCAAGTGCCACCTCGGAGTTGGTTGAGGTAGGCAGGATTTCCCTGGGTACTGGTTGTGGGGGGTCGGGAGCAGGTCAGGGTTTTGCCCTCCCTTCTGCTCGGGATCCCCGTGTACAACTGGTGGGCCACTGTGTGATACAGAATGCTGGACTAGATGGGCTGAGGTCCGATTCAGCATGGCTCTTCTTATGTTCTTATGTTCTTATTCCTGTATTGCCCTTTTGCATCATCTGCTCCATCCCTCCCAAGTTGAGCACTGCCAACCTTTTAGGAGAAGACTGAAGCAAAGAAAGTGTTGAGCAGTTCTGCATTTTCTCTGTCCCGTTACAATATTGTTATTGCCTGTCCACAGCGATCTGGCTATTTATTTGTTCTTCCTTTTGCTACAGGCATAACCAAAAGAGCCCTTTTTATTGTTTTTACTCTGTGTGTCAAGCCTGAGGCTATTCTGTTCTTCGGCTTTTCTAACTTTCTCTCCACACACATGCTGACTATTCTATTGAATTATTTGGTGATTTTTCCCCCTTTCCATTTATTGTACAGGTTGGCCCAAAAGTCACAAAGGACTCTGATGTTATAATAACTTTTGAAAATCATTGTTCTTTATGAATAAGATTTTATTTTTTTTACACATAATGTATATTTATTTCCTATGTAACTGTATATGATGCTATGATACTAAAGGAGTTATTAAATATTGAACCCCCTTTGTGACTTTTGGCCCACCCTGTACATGTCCCTTTAAAACCTTTGCTTTTGAAATACCAGCAAGCCTTATGTCTTCTTAAAATTAAACAGAACATGTGTTCTCATGCTTGACATGAATAAGTTGTGGCATACCAAGTGCCTAAAGAAAAGGAAAGAGATCACCTCTCCCACTTTAGAAGTGTTTTTAATGATTGTTGATTGCCGCAGACGGGGATCAGCAGTATATTAATTTATTTAGTCTGTGTTTAGAAGTGAGAAAAATATTTCTACCTGCTACTAAGAATATAAAGCACTGCTGAATGTGTGCAGAAGACCTTCTCTTTATACCCAACAAGTGCCAGTCTGCTTCTCCTACCAGCTAGACAGCCAGTCAATGAACAAAGCATAGCTTTCTCTTATTCTTGTTCTTTAAATCTGTTTGCACTTGGAATTAGGTGACTTATTCCCTGAGAGCTGAGGCTGTAAACTTCCCTAGCAGTTGCCTTTGTCTGATCCCGCAATAATTTCTCAATAGATTGTGAAAGTACTGTTACAATCAGTTTTATCTGAAAGATTTAATGAGTACATAAGAACCATCATACTTCATATGATCTTTAACTAGTAATGGAACTAAGTCATGGGAAAACTTAGGGTTAGAAGTAGTTCTCTGAGTAGACTTAGAAGGATAATGCTTATTTCTTACTGGAATCCCCCGGTACCCCTAAAATCTGTTTCAGAAACCTGGAAATTCTCTTCAGTCAAGTTTTGGTTAGCATTTTTTTGGTTAATTTTCTTTATTTCTTTGCGGAGGTGTTAAAATGCTTTCTTGGGTATTTTTTGATTGAATTACTCCCCTCATCACATTTTAAAAAATGAACTCCCAATTTTAAAAAATCAGCCAATAAAAACCCTTTTAAACAATGATGATATTGTTAATGACAAGACTTGTAGAGAGTTATTTAACAAATTAATTTTTTAAGTAACTGTTCAAGCTCCAACACTGGTTGTTCCTGAGAAGAGAAGGGAAAGGAAAGGGAAGAAATGTGCACCCCTGCCATTCAAAATCAGGGAATAGATTTCCCCCCTGAAATCTACCTGTATATTTTCTGATAATTCAATTGCAGTTAAGCAGTTTTGCTCCTGAACCATTCTAGCTTCCCAAGATCAAAGATATTCTTGTCCAGCCTGTTGGCAGAGCTGGTCTCTTGTGGACTGACCACAGGTGACTGGTTATTTACAAACCTGATGGTGTAGCCTAAAGATACAAACTGGGGATGAAGTTCTGTAAAAACCAGTGGAGATTTTTTCCAAGTAAATATAGGATCAGGATGTTAGATTATGAAACTAAATGTTTGTACAGAATATTTGGTCATATGTACTGCTTTCATAGTAATTGTAGAAAGTAAACTTGAAAGATAAAACTGTGCACTTTCTTGGTTTTTCTTCCCATGATCCCAAATATACTGTGCTTCCGAGGCTGCCTGTTTTCAACATGGGGAAAAATACATAGAAACTTTTTGCTGACTATCTTGCTCATTGCTTGGTTTCATTTCTACTCTTGCTGAGGATTTTCTACTGCTGTTCCCCAAAAGAAACACCATGTGTGGAGAACTGAACTAGCGAGGGAGCTACACATATGTGCTGTTACACACAAAGCATGGATCTGATTGTGTCTTACATTAAACATTTAAGGATGTGGATTATATTCAATACCTGACTTTGACCCCATCTACATTGTCATATAAGGTAGATTGAAACTGCATTATATGAACAGTATAGACTATGGCAGCAAACACACTGACATTTAATGCAGATCAAACTGCATTTGAATGTGATTTTCCTGCTTCTTGGCAGGGGGTTGGACTGGATGACCCACAAGGTCTCTTCCAACCCTATGATTCTATGAACTGCATTATATGATCAATGTAGATGTAAATAATGTATCTCAATGCAGTTAAACTGCATTATATGAGTATACATAATGCTGCTTGATCTGCATTAAATGATCAATTTAACTTCATTGAACTGCATTATATGAGTCTACGCCAGTGGTTCTCAACCTGTTCTCAACCTGTGGGTCCCCAGGTGTTTTGGCCTACAGCTCCCAGAAATCCCAGCCAGTTTACTAGCTGTTAGGATTTCTGGGAGTTGAAGGCCAAATCATCTGGGGACCCAGAGGTTGAGAACCACTGGTCTATGCTGACTAAATAATGCAGTTTGACTGCATTATATGGCAATATAGATGGGGCCTAAATACTTAGGCTCAGAAATATGAATGCTGCTAATATCAACTGTAATAATTCAAAGTGTATGTTATTTTTTTAACTTACAGGATATTCAGGCATTGGAAGAATTTAGAGAAAAAAATCAGAGGCAACAGAAGCTATGGGTTGGCAGGTTTCTTCTCTATTCATCTATTCTCTATCTGCTTTCCTGCATAATTATCTATTTTTGGTATCTCCCTGATGAGTGGACTGCGAGGTTCGTCATGACACTCCCTCTTTTTGCATTTCCCTTGATGTAAGTAAAAGATGCATTTTTCATAGCTTTCAGTTGTGCTGTTTTTGGGAAGACAATGTAGAATGCGTTGTAGCCAGTTGTGTGGGTGCATCTGATAGTGCCAGAGTTTATAAAAGAAATTCCCTGCTGGATAGGACTTACAGATTATCTGGTCCATTAAGTAGATTCTCACAGATCCCTATGCAATACCTGCAAGGTCATGAGATCAAGAAGCTCTCCTGCTGTTAATATTTCTCTCTCTTGGGGTTCATCTAAAATACAATTTTACACCATTTTCACTGCCCTGGCTCAGTGCTATGGAATCCTGGGAGTTACAGTTTTACACATTCTTTTAACTTTGCCAAAGGGTTTTGCTTCCTCACCAAACTACAAATCTTGAGTGAGAAAATACAGATCCTATAGTAAGAGTGAATTGTAGTAAGAGCAGTTTTCTTGTTTTGTGAGGGAAACAGTGAATGAAAAATAGTTATCAGTGCAAAGATATCAGAGTGGGAGAGTGTGTGAGGGGGAGGACCTTGTCTCTTTCCAAAATTTTAGTCCCTTTCTGCCCACATACAGACATTAATAGCCAGTTACTGCATGACCATGGTTACCTTTGATCATGAGGTGAATCTACACTAAATAATTGGAGTGACCAATTATATACTTTAGAAATTTTTCAACCTTAAACAAAGTAAATAATGACTATCTTTCCCAGTTTGAGTTGTCCCGTGGAAAATTGCTACTTTAGGTTATTCTCCAAGGATTTGATAGTTTCTGATGCTGGCAAAGTGAGCAGGCTTCCAGGAAGCTTGCCTAACTGGATGCATGCATTTAAATTGCTGCTTGAAGACTTGAGAAAATAGAGGCATGTGAGATGGTTTCATTTCTGAAATCCAAAGCATTCTAGAGGGAAGTTATTCAAAGAACTGTCTTGAAACCATTAAAAATGTACAGAATTGCCAAACATGAATAAATGGCTGAAAGAAAAGTCAGTTTTTGAGTTTGCATACTAAAAGTGCAATATATCATTGAAACTTTAAAACTTGCCTGATCTACTCGTTATTTTGAAAAGGACTGTAAAATATGCAACAACCAAATATTTATGCTTCTGAATGTACAGTAAGTCACCAAGAGAAGATTTCTTCCTTGATTCGTATCTTTCATATTTTACAAAAAGTGGTTTGCAATCCACATAATAAAATTGCCTTTAAAAGTGTTCATCTAATATGATTAAACAGTCTTTCCATATTGTGTCAAGGCCAAAAAAGGAGTTGCTTCGGAATGGCAAGAAAGTTATTGAAGCAATTGATGCTGCTATTCTGTTCATAGTTGTTCTGCGATCAACTGATGTGCTACAAATGTGGGATGAATTGAGTGTCTGTCCTGTCATTTATTTCACTACAAACAGAATTTGCAACGGAAAACAAATCTAGAATAAGTCAACAAGTCTGCAAGAAAGCTTTTGCCTGCATTTCAGTAGACAATTGTGTGATGTATGAATAAAAGAAGGGGGTAAAAGGCAGAGGTTGAAAGATTAGATCATTGTGGAGATCTCCTCATAAGTTGTTACTGTGCCAGTTATGGAAGTCAACTATTTTTATTTATTTTTGTTGTATTCATTCATATCCCACCTTTCTCCCAATAGTGAGACTCAAGATGGCTAAATAACATATTAAAAAGCAATACAGATTAAAATCATTCAAAAATATCCATAAAAGTATACGTATAAAAGTTATTTTAAGAGTTAATTACACAGTTGATGAAGTTAAAACCATTAAAATCATTAAAAGACTGTACATATGCCATAAATAGCACAACACATATTAAAAGCATATCCCAGTGAGTTTCCAAAAGCTTGATGGCATAAGAATATTTTAACTTGCCAGGAGGAAGAGCAGTCCTGACCTCTTTATAGAGAGGGTCCCAATTCTTGGAGCGCCTAATGAGGCAAATATTTCAACAGGACCGTAGGAAGTTGTACTGATTTTCTATTCATCATGTTATAAGACTTCTTTTGGAACATTCTGGGATATTATGGATCCCACAATTTTGATATCTTTGGAACATATATATTATTACAAAGGCCGATAGAGATAACCGAGTTGGATGGAGTAGACCATCAATTGTTTAACTAGCATCTCTATTCAACACTAAGCTAGCATAGCCAATGGCGACAAATGGTGTAAGGTGTTGTCCCCTGCTGTAGAAATAAAGGATGTGAAGGGACACTGGGTCTGCTTTTTATAGGATCTGGGAAAGCACTTCTCAATTACAGGTTGAGCATCCTCTATCTGGAATTCCAAAATCTGAAAATGTCCATATGGATGGCTGAGATAGCAACACTTTTGCTTGTAAGCAAACATTGTTTCATGCACAACCTTATTTAAAAAACATTGTAGATAAAACTGCTTTTAATGTATTCATATAGGACTTTCAAGCTAGGTGTTCTACCTGCAAGCTGTCTCATTATGTACAGTATACATATCCAAATATTAAGTATTCCAAAATCTGGGAAAAAAATCTGAAATCCAAAACTCTTCTAAACCCAAACATTTTGAATAAGGGATGCTCAGCCGGAGACAGGCTTCGGTAACATGACAAGCTGTTTAAGTAAGCTGTAGGGTTCTGTTTGGGGAACATTGTCTATCTGTCAGTCAGTGTATCCAAAAACTCTTTTGAGGCACTACAATGGCGGCATATATGTTCTTGCTTACCTTGGTTTTTCTGTGGTTTCCTTTCACTTCCACTTGTCTGTGGTTCCCCCATGCTTAGAAAAAAGGTGGGGAGTATTTGCAGGTATAACCTTTTATGTTCAAATCCTCCTTAGAGAACATTTCTATTGCTTTTTGTTGGGACCACTGATGCTATTCAAGCTGAGGTAGACAATGGGAATAACAAGGAATCAGTCTTCATGCTAGCATCTTTCTGTTCCTGTAGAAAATTTCCATTAGCCCTTTGGTTCAAGGTAGGCGTTTGGACAAGCTGTTTTGTGTTGGAAATTACATATAACATGGCCCCATCCTCCAATACGAAGAACCCTTGTATAGGTTTGCTTCATTTGTGTAGATATGTAAGTGTGAGTGGTGATGGATTAAGCTGGAAATTGTGTGCCTCTCCAGATGTTGGGGAGGAAGACTGGGAGGTGCAGTTCAATAACATTTAGAGAACATTATAACTTCCATTCATAGATCAGATGACTGGATCTTGGTTTTTATTTGGCAATCTGTGTATGTCACACTCATTATTTTGCAGTCTTAATGTTCTTTTCTTAAAACAATTCAGCTATTGTCTGTGCAGCAGTAATTTTGGTGCTAGTTCCTTAGGGAGACTAGACTAAATTGTGAAATTAATTAGCAATGTTAAGATATTGAAGAATGACACTAACATCCAGTTTAGTCTTCTCTAAATTTTAACATTAGAAATTCTTTCTTTCCCTCCATCTCCCCAGAATTTGGTCTATAAGAACACTCCTCATTTTCATCTTTTCTAAAAGAACAGAACGAAACAGTAAGTACATTTTTCTTAGATTTTTTTGTGGATACTATAAATCTAAGAATGAGAGTGTGTAGATAGTTACACTGACACTTGCCTTGTGTCAAACATCTTGCAAATGGGAGGCTTTATGGCTTATGTTCTGTAAGATGTGAAGAAGGCTACTCAGCCTTATATTCAGCTATAAAATGGAAAACGGATATAAAATGTGGAGATGGGTAGATTAATTGTTAGGTACTTAAATGTGTCTGAAAGCTGAACACTAAAATGATTACAGGATAAAAGAATATTCGGATTAGTTTTTATTATATAACAAGTTAAGTGTGATTATAGCCCATTTATATTTTTATAAATGCATTGCATTTTAAATACTTCCATATTTTATGCCCCACATGGTTCAAATAACATTGCAGTCAAAGAAGTATGCATTATTTTATGTTATACAGTGCGGATGGTCAGTTGACAGCCCTGGGGTAGCAGCATACCTCAAGGGCCCAGGTTCAGTTTTCCCAGTATTTTTCTTGAGTTCTTCCTCCTCTGTTATCCAAAGACAGAAAAGATCCTGTCTGATATCATGGAGATCTGCTGCCTCTCAGAGTTTATGGAAGTAATTTAGATGGATGAAAAGTCTTTTTAGATGCTTTTAAAATATGTTTCTGTTCTGATGTGGATGAAGAAAACAATGCTTTATCTAAACAGAATAAATATACTGTACTTTGAGCTGGAATTTTTCCAGTCTAGGGTTGGGTATTCAGCGTCTTGATTACCCACAATCGATGAGGTTTGTAGGATGAGGAATATTCCTAGGTTTGCGTTGTTGTAGGTTTTTCGGGCTGTATGGCCATGTTCTAGAACAGGGGTGGGCAACTATTTTTTCCAAGGGGCCGCATGAGAGCCAAAAAATATTATGGAGGGCTGCACCTATTTATTTACTATATTTACTACATATTACACATAATTAATATTAACATATTAATATATCAATAAATATTCATATATTATTAGTATCAATATCATAATTATTATATTATAGTGTGTGTATATATAGATATTATAATATATTGAAATTATAATATAATATAACATTATTATATTATATTATTTATTATATTATATTATTATTATAAAATTATTATAAAATAAAGGACATTAATCAAGCTCAGTCCAGCATATTACTAAAGCATTCACAAAACTCACGGTCCTATATATCCAACTGATGGAAAAAGAGTTGTGTCGCAATGCACGGACTTGGCGGGCCCCTTAATCACACACACAGAGACACACTGAAGGCTAACTACTTTATTGAGTATAAAAAACAGTTCCAAAGAATATAGAGTCCAATAATATGTAAATGTCCAAAAGGTAGTAAAGCAAGATTGTCCAAAGTAACGTAGCAAAAGGCTAGGCTAATCCAATGCGGTTCAGGAAACAAGGCAAGGCTCCGCAATCCAATGCGGTTCAGGAAACAAACAAGGCAATCCAATGCGGTTCAGGAAACAAGGCAAGGCTCCGCAATCCAATGCGGTTCAGGAAACAAGGCAAGGCAAACTCAAGGCAAGACTTGATGACCACGGCTTGGCTTGTGGTCCCACTCCGCTTCACGCCTAATCAGGAAAGACGTGGCCGGAGAACTGAGGATTCGTTCCCACGGATCCTATACTTAATCCTTCGGCCGAGGTCCTCGACGCTCTAGGCTTCTTCGTCTCCAATCTCTGCTGACGGACCTCGGTCGGTCTAGGGCTCGGGACCAATCCCTCCTACTAGCCTCGATGCTCCGTCTCCTATCAAAGGTTCGACCTTGTCTTTCGGCAGCTGTGTTGCTATCTCTCTGAGAGCTTTCCTCCCTATCCATTTCCCATGCGCTTTGTTCCATATCTTCCTCAAGGGGCTCCTGGGAAGATCTCCCTCCCGGGTGTTCATAACTCCCTGCTTCACTATCAGACTGCACCTGGTGATCTGAATCATCCCTTGGACCAAAACACATTTCTTCCCATGCCAAGCTCTCTGTAGGTGAAAGAGGCTCTTGCGGGGAAAGCTGCTCTGTGCCCCAGTCATCTAGCTCATCCTCAGAATCCAGTTCTAGCACAGCCGGTTCTAATGCTAATGGAACCCCAGGCCCTGTCCCCTGCCCTCCAGGCACAAACGAGAACTGCTGTGCTACAAGTTGTAGTTCTGTAAGGCTGCCAGGTGTAGTTATAATCCACAATATCAGAAACCCATGGCCACAGAAGTCGGGCATGAATGGAGAATAATAAGCAGCCTCACATCAAACAAAAGGTTCAATTGCGACTTGTAAGCATCACTCAATTAGAGGGAGCCTGTGAGTGTAAACCAGGCCGGCACTCGGGTCCGGCTCCGCAAGAGGTGAGCGGTTTGGCCGGTTCCCAGTATTTCCGGGTGGCGAAGGGGGGCGTGGCGTTGAGTGAGGGAGAAGCAGCTGAATTAGCCTCTGCAATGTAATTCAGTTCAGTGAGAGGTAAATGGTTTGGCTGGTCCCCAGTCTATCCAGGCGAAGAAAAACAGCTGAGGCAGGGACCAACAGCTGAATAAGCTTCTCCGGTATAATCCGGTTCAGCGTGAAGCAAACGGTTCGAACTGGATTTGTTTCCTGTAGATCAGGGAGTGGAAAGCCAGTCAAGGACTGAACAAAAAGTCAAATGGCACAATAAAGGTCCCAAGAGTTCACACCAAATGTAGTTTGCTAGAATAGTGTGTTCTTACCAGGTCTTCCTGGCCACCTCCCTCCTTCCTTCCTCTCTCTGCCCTCCTCCCCTTCTGCCCTCTCTCTGCCTCCATCGCGCAGGGACAAGAAAATAAAGAGACCAGGGCAGCAGGCGATCGGAGGCTGCAGGCCTCCGCCCGCTCTCGCCCCCAGCCGCTCCCCAGTTCCCTGCCCGGGGAGAAGGGCGTCGGGGGAGGAAGTAACCACGCGCGGCAGCCGGCTCAGAGAAAGGCACGGGAGGATGAGGACGAGGCAGTGGTGAGGAAGGAGGCGGCGGGGAGGAGGAGGCATGGGAGAGGAGCGGGCGGCGGCAGAGGATGAAGTGGGGTGCCCGGGGAGCCTGTGCCGCGCTCTCCAGCTGCCTCCTCCTTGCCTGCGCCCTCAGTGCCACCCCCGTGGGCCTCAAGTGCTTCTCGTTGGCCTCTCGCTCCTCGGCCTGCTCCGAGCCCAGCGAGAAGCACTTGAGGCCCACGGCAGTAGCGCTGAGGGCACAGGCGAGGAGGAGGCAGCTGGAGAGCGTGGCGCAGGCTCCCCGGGCGCCTCACTTCATCCTACGCCACCACCCGCTCCTCTCCCACGCCTCCTCCTCCTCCCCGCTGCCTCCTTCCTCACCACTGCCTCGTCCTCATCCTCCCGTGCCTTCCTCCGAGCCAACTCCCGCTCGCGGCGGGGACATGGCAGACAAGCCGGAGGAAGGCACGGGAGGATGAGGACGAGTTAGCGGCAAGGAAGGAGGCAGCAGGGGGCTGGACAGAAGCAGCTGCCGGGCCGGATCCGGCCCCCGGGCTGTGCTTTGCCCACCCCTGTTCTAGAAGCAAGAATCCTCAAAGGTTGTGAGGTTTGTTGGAAACTGGAAAATTGGATTTATATATCTCTGGAAGGTCCAGGGTGGGAGAAAGAACTCTTCCCTTTTGTAGGTAGGTGTGAATGTTTCAATTGGCCACCTTGATTAGCATTTGATAGCCTGACAGTTTTAGGTGTGACTTGTTACTGCCTGGGAAACTTCCTTGTTGAGAGGTGACCAGTTGTTCCTGATTGTTTAAATCTTTAAAATGATAGGTTATTGTAGGAGTTCTGATTCACTAATTCCCTCCTCCCAAGGCATTGGAAGCAGTGTATATTGGAGTATCACTTCTGTCCTTACTGTAGCCAAATAAGATAGTGATTTACCTAATCTGACCTATTGAGTTTACTCAAGGTGGCCTAGTACATTTCTTGACAAAGTGGAGATTTGAGCATAACTTTCCAATTCCTTCACTGACTAATCACTGTGCTACATTAATTCTCTCTGTTTCTAACCAGCCCCTTGCCTTTAAATATTTTGTAACAAATTGTACTTATTTGATAGGTTGATTAACACAAGCCCTTTCCATTTGACGTGCTTTTAATAGAACTGATATTACTATTTTGACAATGGCTTCCTTTATTAAAATAGTCTAAAATTTAAATCTGATTGCACTGACTTCATGAAAGATCTGAGATTTAAGAAATTATACTCCAAATTTCTTTCCTTTCCAAGAGGTTGAGCTAAGATGCGATGGCACCTTTATATAACATAATAGTGTCCCTTTTCTTGCGCTATAATGAAATGACTTTCTGATTAGAAGTCATTTCTTGAATAAAGCAAGATTTATGAACCCATAAGCCTTACAAGATTGAATCTCTGATAACACTTGCTAATTTGGGGATTGATTTTTAACACTTTAAAGCTTAGGGCATTGTTTAAATTTAGCTTAATACATTTTTTATTAAGTGTCATGTCTGTATCAGCAACTTCACATCAATGTTTTTGCCTTGTCCATAGAGAATAGGTCAAACAATTTTAATTCTAATAGCAGCTTGATTGATAAAGTGTTGCATAAATTTTTTTAGAGACCTTCATAATTCATTACACTTGGTTCCAATAAAAATGGTAAGTTGATTGTGAAAGGTAATGTGTCTTACAGAAGTCTCACGTTAATTAGCCAAAAGGTAGAGATATAGTTAATGTCCTATTGAAACTTTGACCAATAGATTGGGAAAATATCCTGTATCCAAATGCTGACTGTTGATGCTTTATCAGCAGTGTATATTAGTTACTAGGATTGGTTGATTAAAAAAAATTCAAAACCCGTTTTGGGTGTAGGGGGTGCTGGTGGTTCAATTCGGAATTGAATTTCCGAATCGGTTTGTTAATGGTGGATGCGATTACACAATACGCAACACACAAGACTTGAAAGTATGGGATTTGTAATGTCTTTTTAGGCAACACACAGCAAAAAAAGAAAATCTGAGTCACCTACGGGTTGAGAGGGGTGGTATATAAATATAGCAAATAAATAAATAAATAACAATCAGCCAGCTCTGAGAGCTTTTGGGGCCTTCTAAGCTGATTTCACAAGTTAGGTAAGGAGAGACTTGAAAGTATGGGATTTGTAGTATCTTTTTAGGTATCTCACAGAAAACAAAGAAAATAACAAACAGCCCTGCCCTTTTTGCCTTGGAAGCTGATTTCACAACTTTAGGAAGGAGAGTTTGTGTTCAAAGAGTGGTGCGAATTGATGGGAGATCTAGTTCTTTTGAGGCAATTTGCAACACAAACGAAAAAACGCTGAGGCTAGATATACCTTCTACAATGTTGCCTTTAAAAAAAGTTGGAGTGAGTGCTTTGGTTCCTCCATGTTGCTCTTTCCACCCACCCCACTCACCCACACACTACCCTCGCAGTGCCCACCCGTTCCAAATCCCAACAGCAACAACACACATGCGGCAAGGCAGGCTGCCCAGGCAGCCAGGCATGGCAGACAACAGCCCTTCTCCCAGCCCTTCTTCCCTGCTTGTTTGCTTGTCCGCCGTCCTCTTCTTCCAACCTCCCTTCAACACAACCTCCCTTCAACACAATCTCCCTTCCCTTTGATTTTCTCATTCCCTTCTCCATTCCCGGCTCCGAATGAGCCTCTGAGCCATGTGCTCCCCCAAAACCTGTCCCCTTATTGGCCGGGAGGCAAGGAGCCTCCCAGCATGCAAGCTGCTTGCCTCCCAGCAGGCTAGTAGAGGGCTGAAAATTCGCTGAATGATTTCCAACTCACTTCCTGAGTCGTAACAAAAATGGTGGAAAAAGCTTCGGAAGGGCATGTTCCAGTTTTAAAAAATGCTTCAAAATCACTTCAGAAAGGTAATTTTAACAAAATTATTATGAGCAACGAGTTATCCGACGCTGCTTTATCCATGCCTGTTAGATACATGTGACTTTTCACATTAATTTAAATCTTTTCTAGATTATGCCTTGGAAGACCTACAATCCCAGAAGAAAAAAATAGTAAGTGCATATTTTATTTATATATTTTACCAATATTTACTTTGGATACAATGACCTTGTCATGTCATACTGTTTGAGCACTATTTGATTATTCCATTTACATTATACTCCCCTGCAAGATTAGCCAGGCATAGTATTTATGAGAAGGCGATGACAGGTTTTATTTATCACAACTGTAAGTCTTGAGATACAACTGCTAGTCTCCAAGCTTCACTTGAAATAAGTTATTTAATTAATTTTTGCCTTGATCCTCAATAAAAAAATGTTTCAAAAAGTACACGTTAAAATGACATATCATTAAAGGGAAAAAAGGAGGGAAGAGAAAAGAGAACATTGTTTTTCTGCAGGACTCATGGGAAGGCCATGTTTCTTATGGCATCTCCCTCTCTTGCTGGCATGACTGCCTCCACTGATAGTTTTGGTGTCTAAGGAAACTGCCTAAAAGCAGTTTCAGTTCAACTTTCTGAAGTTTCAAAATTGTCTTTAGTGCATTAGTAGCCTAGCCCTTGTCTTCAACAGTGATCTGTATCAAATAGAAGGCGAACAATTAGAACAAGTTAGATCCTTCACTTACCTAGGATTAGACTTTGCAGAAAATGGTCTATGGCATAATCATTTCCACAGGTGTTCAACTAAAGCCAAGGGCAGAGCAGAGTTTACTCTTAAAGCTGCTGAATCAACGGCAACCGGGCTCCCTCGTTCCCCTTCTGAAAGTTTACAATCACAAAATCTCCCCGCTGCTTCTTTATGGTTCTGAAATCTGGGGTGCAAATGATACTCCCTTCCTGGATAAGGCCCAAGCTCAACATCTGAAGTGGTTTTAGGGGTCGATAGAAGCTCCCCAGCAGCGGCAGTTAGGGCGGAGTTGGGAATGTTCTCTATTAGCACACAATCTAAGATCAGAGCCTTTAACTACTGGCTCAAGGTCATGGAGATGGGGCGTCTCGCCTCCCAAAATTATGTTTGCTGGAACAATCTAGCAGTTCTTATAAATCGGGGCTGACCATTTGTTTGATTACATCAGAAGGTGCGGCATTCAGGTAATATTCCCAGTCCACCTATCTGGTCAAGAGTTAAGTAAGCACTTCAAAGAAGTGCGTCAATAATGACATTGCGGCCCAAACCGATATAGACTCTTTGGGTTCTACTGTTTCCCTGAGATGGTTGAGTGGTTTTAAGAAATCCTTCCAATTAACCACTTACTTACAGCAAGGAAGGTTGCACCACCTAAGGAAAATTTTCACTAGAGCCAGGTTTGAGCAATTAGATTCAATGGTGAGATATGGGAGGTTCAAGAAAATTCCCTATGAAGAGCGTATCTGTATTTGTGGTGCCCCTGAGATCGAAGATCTAACTCATCTTCTGCTTTATTGTAAAATCTATCAAATAGAGAGAAAACAACTGCTAGAGATATTTTCGTGGGAAAAATCATTGGGACCCTCTAGCAAAAGTCTCACTTCTGCTGGCCGGCTCCAACAAGCTGATAACAGATGCTACTGCTCGTTTTCTCTGTAAAACCATGAAACTAAGATCTGATTACATAGATGCAATTGGAATAAATTGTGTTGGAGATGAGGACCTGTGAATTGTTACCACCTCCCTTAGAATCCCTCCTGCTGGGCAAAACAGGGGTTTAATTGATGTAATGGTCTAGAATTCTCCTCAGATTGTTTTAGAATCATTGCAGTGTGTCTGTGTTCTGTGTGTATTTGATATGGCTTCTGCCTAATCAATAAAATTGTTGTTGTTGTTGTATCAAATACAGAACATATGGCTTTCTGTTCTCTACAATGAGGGTAAGGCATTATTAATACATTTCAGAGTGTTCCAGAAAGGTTGGCAGGGTGTCTGAATCCAAGTGTTAGTGATCATTTAGTTTTCTTCTCCTAAGATCAACTTCTTTTCTAAATTCTTTATATTACAGTGTTGTGTAGCATACTTTATACATGGGTTAGCTGGAGGAGAAGAAACACATAACTTTATCGATACAAGCATTTTGCTGACACCAGAATTTGCTCATTAGCCTTTGTATACAGCTGGATTCACAACTATATTGGCCAAAGTATTCTAAACCTTTGCATTTATAGCATTCGGGTTAATTGGCAAGGAATACCATTCCATTAAGATCATTATGCAATTTTATACAGTATTTTTTTTTAAAAGGCAAGATACGTGAATATGACTGAATAATGTGAACATAGGTAGAATAAAGGATAGAAATTAAAAGTTGATACTCATTTGCTTTATGGTCAAATAGAAACTTAAACATTGCATAGCAAAGTAGCACAGGAAAATTAATAAAAACTGGTAAATCTAATGTAGAAATTAGGGTTACAATTGCTAAATAGTGACAGTCCTCAGTTGAGCCCTAACAAGGCTTCATCTGTGCAAAATTGGTTCACGGCTTAAGTTTTTTGTGTCAAAACCTCACCTCTTTGTAGCTAGCCTAATAAAGAATAAAGCAATAGTGAGAATTTATGGATGTAGTATAACTGTTCAGAAATCATGAAAGTTGTGTGAAAGTATACAAGTGTGTTTTTGCAGAAGGGAGCAACTGTAAAGGAGAGAGCAAATTGGAAAAATTCATGTGCTGCTGCGCGAATGTGTTTTTTCCCCTTGTTTAACTGAATTTATTTTTGAAGAGAAATATGAAGCTGAAGTTTAAGGTATCAATAGAGCTTAACAGAACTACTGAGCCGTAGCAGGTTAAAACTGTGGTTATATTCCTGTGCTGTTAGTGTAACTGTTAATTAAACAGTTTAGATGCTGTGCCCATATAGCTAAACAGTGAGCCTATAATGCTGTAGACAGATTTTGCAGTGTTTTTTTTTAAAAAAATGGTGGCACTAGATGGGTATCAGCAATATCTGATTATTAAAGAGTATGCATTAATATGAGTGAACATGCATATCAAATAGGAGGGAAATCTTCCTCTTGCTTTAACATACCTGCATCACATGCAGGTATTTTCTGAGTTTCCCTGCTATTTAAGCTACCAAGGACAGGAGGATTTTGATAGTGGTACTCTGGAATTGTTATGCCTGGTTGCGTGTACTTGGTGCTTTTTAAATATTAAAATCCATGCAAAAATCCAGGCTTTGACAGAGCTTTTATGAAGACTTAGAAATGCCTTTTTAATGCTGCCTTTAGACATGCCTTTTACCATTGCTGTATGTTATGTGTCAGGCCAAATGGATATTGCATGGAGAATGAGAAATCCCCTAAATAACAATCAAATGCTGTGAATTTGTTATTGAACTCTAAGTTCATAATCTATATATATAAAGGAGGACCCGTCATCGAAAGACTGCCATAGGCAGAGAAACCTTCCAAGGCAGAGACACCAAACTTGGCAACAAAAATAGGCCTCAGGCAAGGAAGGTTTTTAGCAAAGAAACTTTCCCTCCCAAAACCTAGAAGGCCCCCAAAACAACTATGAAAAAAACCTACATTTCCCAGCGTCCTTCGCGGCTGCCAGCGAATCCCATTGGCCGACATCGGCCCACGCAAAATGCCGGCACCGCTTCCCAGCGGAGGCCACGCCCCCTGCCATCTCCACAACCACTCCACCCCCTTTCCCCGGCCAGGCCCCACCCCCTGCCATCCCCAAAACCACTCCACCCCCTTCCCCCGGCCTGGCCCTGCCCCCCGCCCCTTGCGTGCGACAATTTCTCCAAAATAACTGCCGCCAAAACAAATCACCTTAGGACAGCATCCCACACACCACAGCCAGTCGGACTGCCGAGAACGCGCAGTGCCAAAAGGACAGGCTCCTTCAGCCTCGCCCACACTGGCCAAACCACGAAAACTAACCACTGGTAATCACCACAAACCACTGACCACGGTACGACCAGCCACACAATCGCAACAACAAAATCAACAAAAAACACCACACACTCCTCCAGACACTACAACTCTCACAACCACACTCGAGAAACACAATCCAAAAGACCAAGCCAGCACAAAATACCACACAATGTCAATATGCAGAAGATACACAACTATGTGCACAGAGCACATACATACCACTCACAGGACAAAAGACACCCACCACAAAAGACACTCACTTAACAAACACCACACCCACAACATGACAGCCACACAACTCGCGATACTTACCTCTAGAGACCCACAACACAACTCACACACAAAACACACAACGCATACATACCACTGCTAAACAGAAACCTGCACAGTACAACCAACTAACACACCCCACATCCACACCGTACATCCACACCACACTACCACTGCACACTCACAACAACAAACTACACACTCAACACCACACACTCTTCTCCAAGCACCATCCCAAACACACACCACCAATCCTCCACTTTACAAACACCACTCCCACAACATGACAGCCACACAACTCGCGATGCCTACCTCTACAAACCCACTACACAACTCACACACAACACACACAACGCATACATACCACTGCTAAACAGAAACCTGCACAGTACAACCAACTAACACACCCCACATACAGACCGTACATCCACACCACACTACCACTGCACACTCACAACAACAAACTAAACACTCAACACCACAAACTCTTCTCCAACCACCATCCCAACCACACACCACCAACTCCACAGGACTTCAACATCCCACCCACCAGAACAACCCACAACGATACAGCCATGACCCCACCAAGACCGTAAGTAACATCATTTCCAACCCTTACATACTCAGACTTTCTCGCATTTCCTAAATAGGGCACAGCAACGCGTGCCGGGTACAGCTAGTATGTTATAAGAGTATGTCGAGTGAAGTGCACATTTCCTGACCAGATGTGTCCCCTTAAAGGTCCCATTATAAAAATAGATTAAATAATAAGTTTATGAATTAAGGAACCACTGTAGCAAGGCTTACTTTATCAATACTTATGGGGTAAGACTGTAAAAACCAGCTTGAGGACAGTTGCGTTAAACTGTTTCTACTGAGGGTGGAATGTCTTCCCACGACCTGCCAGTCTGATTTCCCCACATCTTGTCATAGAGCAGTGGCTCTCGTCTTGTGGGTCCCCCGTTGTTTTGACCTACAAATCCTAGAAATCCCAGCCAGTTAACCAATTGTTAGGATTTCTGGGAGTTGAAGGCCAAACATTTGAGAATCACTGCTATAGAGGAAATTGAAAACACTCATTTGTCATTTCCTTCCACATCTCTTATGGCTCGTGGAAGGCCATAAGTGCTGATCTCAGGAAGTGGGCAAGTTCATAATGGGAAAACCCTTCTGTTAAGTATTGGGCTCCTGACCAATACAGATGGATTATGGCAAGTGTCTAAATATAAGTAATGTGATGTAATGGATTGAGCATTGGATGAGGACTATGGAGACCAGGATTCAATTTCCTGCTCAGCCATAAAAAAACCACCGGGTGACTTTGGCTTAGTTATACACTCTCAACCTCAGAAAATCCCATGCTAGGTTCACCTCAGGGTCAAGTTGAAAATACCTTGAAGGCTGATAGCAACACCGAATTTGAGACATTACTTTTAGCTTCATGATGGAATCCCCAGAGAAACAGGCAGAACTGGCACATATCTATGGATCAGTCCCTGGAAGAGGCTGAGCATAGAGTCACATTGCACGATGTAGAGGAAAGAGAATACATTACTCAAATTGTGAATATTTAAATCCACAAAAATGAAACCTGTAAAACTGGAGGGCTGTCTATATTCTCATTTTCAGTCAGATAACACAGAATCTGATTACCAAGGATATATCTCTCTTTCCACATGCAGCTAGGAACAGTGAAGTGGGAATAAGATGATAATAGTTCACTAACAGCTACTTTATTCTCTGCAAGCAGGGCCCAGAGAAATAAGTTTTGTGGGAACATGCAAAATACACTGTAAAAACGGGTTGGGTGAACCTCATTAGGTGAGCTGTTTTTGTGATTCTGATTGTATTGACTGAGAAATCTGAAAGGAATGTGGTGTGTTGTGTGGGTTGACTTGTTCTTGTATGGCCTTTTAAACGTATTAGAGAAAACAATTAGTTTAGTCTTTTGATAAGGAGCTTTGAAAGGGCAGAAATGTTTTGTGGAAATGTTCTTAGTAACTTAGCAGGATGAGGATAAGCTAAAAAGGTCAAGGGAAATACTGTGTTTGAGCCAATGAATTTTCTTGACCTTTCTTCTGTAGGTTTAAGTTTCCAGAAACACATCTTCCACATGCTAGTTACTTGAAGAAAAGATTTCCCTCTGTATGTAAATTTTGTACCATGGCTTTGGCACAGAGACTGTTAAGCGCAGTATCAGATTGTGTTCAGTGATCTTCACCATCCCTTCCATTAGGAGTATGTGCCATGTATATGATCATTCTTTTCTGCTTGCCCCCGCCTTCATTCTGTGCTGTTAAAACTATTAATGACAGCCATTCAAGGATATCAAATGTATAGCCAGTGCGAGGTCAATCCCCACACTAGTTGGTCTGAGATTTGCAGTTATTGAATTTCAACTTGAATTGCAAGAGGAGAGATGCAGTTTCTAGCAATTTCTCGACCTCCACTCTCTGGAAAAAAATATCCCTGCCTTTTCTTTTAGGAACAAGATGTGTGTAGAGTTTTTAAATCTGAACTGGAAATACAACTGTGCTTTAGATCAAGGCCGTAAGGCATGTGTCCTCTATGTGCCTTGTTCTATATAACAATGTGTATTTTTGCTGCCAAAATCTAGCATGGCTGAAATTTGGGGTGGGGATGAGGAGTTTTTTTTTTTTTTGCCACTGCTAAATAGAGTTGATGAGCCAACATATTGTAGTGGTTTGGAGATTGAACTATGACTCTGGAGACTAAGGTTCAGATTTCCAGTAATGAAGCCCACTAGTTGACTTTAGGCAAGTCACAGTCCCCTAAGTCTTGAAGGCACGGGTAAACACTTTCTGAACGTAGCTTACCAAAAAACCTCCATGACAGAAGCACCTTGGGTCACCACAAGCCAGAAATCATCTGAATGCATACAACAAGCGCGCCTGTTGAACTGGAGGCATCCAAGGCCCATTTTCCCCATTCATGGAAATTCTGGTCTCCAGAAGTGGGAAGTCTCCCCTAGATCTTGCTCCTTTCCATGAAGAAACCCTTAACATGAATTCATTATATACTAAATTGTTAGTTGAGGAGTAACTTGCTAGATTTTATTTTGATGCATTTCTAAACTACAGTAAGAAAACAATTTGCCTCCACGAGAGAGTTAAGAAATTAAGAATACTGTACACACTGTTTTGTTACAAATTCTCACCCACTCACCAGGCTTGTTCAGTTTTGACAGTAGTGTGTATCTTACACACCTTTAGTCCAAGATCACATTAACCAGAGTTAGCTTTTAGTTTGAAATTAGGCCATGAAGTTGGTTTGGAACAACATTTAAAGCCAACTTGGAATTCTGTTTTTGCAATCATAATAGTAAACAACTGACTTCATATCACTTTTAATGTCTTTCTGGGAATATGAAAGTTTTGTCAGTCTATCTATCATTTAGATAGTGGCTATAGCCATAATTCTCTGTTGGATACAATGAAGTAGAAACTAACTTAAACAACACACTTCTGTTTTGAGCTTTAACTGAGAACATCATTGCCAGTTAGTGCAGGTTTCTCAGGCGCGCAGTTCAGTATAGAAGGAGAGACAGAAGTGAGAATCCATATCCTTGTTTCACCTCTAACTTGCAAAGGCAGTTCAGCTACTGAGAGGAATGCATTAAAATCTGCATACTGACCTCATAAGATCACCACCCTTCTTGCTGTATCTACTTTTACCTCTCAACAGTTGTTGAGATGTATTAATACATATTTTGCTTTTGTTCCCATGTGGTTTGCTATGATGTTTTCAGTTTAGAGTGACCTTTGTCAGAGGGTTTGTGTGTTATCTCCCATGATCTGTCCTCATTGCTTATGCTGGCAAGGGCTGAAAAGCAATCTAAAACATTTGGGAAGCACTAATTTGGTAAAGGCATGCTTATGCTGGCAATGTGGATTTTCTGGTTACAGTGATCTGAAGGGCTGTGTCTTTTGTATTCTTGAGCAGTGTAAATTGGCTTTCAGTTCATTGAAGGGACTTCAGTGTTACAGATCATAATATAATCTGTAATAATTTAATATTTTCAGTCTTGAGTTAATTTTGTCATCTAAACATGCTACCAGCCTAATCATTTTTCTCCAGGTTTCAGGTGGCAGATACGAAGATATATGTGACATAGGATGCAGTTGTTTGCGACTACTTTAGCAGTATAGGGTATATTGAGTTTTCCTTATATGATACAAAGGTTTTTACATTTTTTACATTTCACAAATACACCATTTAATAACATTTAATATGAGAGCTAAGTTATGAATGAAGCATTTTATGTTGGTGAAGCAGCGAGACAAGCTTAGGTTTGATCTGAAAATAAATATTGCACATATTTCATTCCCTTACCCCCGGATTTCTACTTTCCCATAAAAAGGGAAATACACTTCCCGCTCTTAAATTCAAAACATCTAGAAGCAATGTATCTGTAAGTAGGGCCCCCATGGTTTTCCAGGTACTGGAGGCGACCAACCATAATCCCCGACAATTGCTGTCTTGTCTGGGGCTAATGAGATACAATAAGACCTAGAGAGCAATGCATGTTTAACCCCTATTCAAAAGTATAAAACAAAGGATGGGTTTATGGATTGCATATGGATCTCAAGTTTTTTTGCAACTCCCAAACATCTCATGGACACTTCTTGATGCCAAATTGTATGATGCTACTGGAAAAAAATATATTTGAAAGTAGTATATTTCCCTTTTCTTGCAACCCTTTGAAACGATACAAAAGGTGGCAGAACACCTAGACATTTTATTTCCTGGGTGGTCAAATATTGCTAAGATGCTTGATTTATTGTATAGGAATTTGGTTAGTTAATCTAAAGCAGGGCTGTCCAACTGGCAGCCCGGGGGCCGTACACGCCCCCCCCCCAGCCTGTTGGACACGGCCCCTGCTATGCCCCCGGCCGCCATTTTTATTTATTTATTTATTTAAAAAAATTCTAATTTTTTTTTTTAAAAAAATGGCGGCCGGGGGGGAGGCGGGGCAGGGAGGAGGAAGTGCGCTGGCTCCTCTTCGCGCCCTTCCTCCTTCCCCTCCCTCCCTGCGCGGTGGAGCGCGGCGCGTCCGCGAGGGGGAGGAGGGGCGAAGGAGGAGGAAGTCAGCTGGCTGCCTTTTTCCTCCTTCGCCCTCCTCCTTCCCCTCCCCCGCTCGGGATTGGGGCCGGCACTCGGGATTGGGGCAGTCAGCTGACTGGGCGCGGGAAAGATGAGGGACGAAGGAGAAGGCAGTCAGCTGACTGCCTTCTCCGTTCTCTCTCTTTCCCCGTGCGCGCAGGGACCCTGGGCGCCGGCGCGCGCGCGGGGAAAGAACGAGAAAGGAGAAAGAGGGAGAAAGGCGAAGGCAGTCAGGTGATTGCCTTCTCCGTTCTCTCTCTTTCCCTGCGCGCGGGGACCTGGGCGCCGGCACGCGCGGGGAAAGAGGGAGAAAGGAGAAGGCAGTCAGCTGATTGCCTTCTCCTTTCTCTCCTCCTCCTCCTCCTTTTTCCCGGCGCCGCAGCGCACGGGACACCGACTGCGCCGGGAAGGGCGGAGGGTGCGAGGAGGTGGGCCTCCTCCTTCCCGGCGCCGCTGGTGTCCCATGTGCCGCGGCCCCGGAGAAAGAGGAGGAAGAGGGAGAATGACAGCTTAGGAGGGGGCTGGGGGCGGGGCAGGGCTGGGGCTGGGGGAGGGGCCTGGGGCGGGGCCTGGGGGCGGGGCCCCCAGGTCATCAGTGACCTCAAATCCGGCCCTTGGCCGGTTAGAAGTTGGACAGCACTGATCTAAAGCATTTATCAAAAATCTGTTTATTCCTCAACACAGTATTTTGGTCCTAGCATGGAGATGAAATCCTTTTTGCATTTTTGAATTTGCTCACATTTACCTGGGTATCACATATATAGTATAGATTAGCAACACCTGAAAAGCAGCATGATGTACATACTGCTTATCAATGCTCCCATGATATGGACTTTAAGATGTTTTTAAGAAGTGGGGATCTTAAACTAATATTTGCTTCACAATTTTATTTGGGGGATTCAAATGTCTCCAGTTTTGCCTTGTAGTTTGGAAATCCTCCTCAAATAGTTATTGACATCCTGTGTTAGCGGTTGAAGTGGTGTTTGGTTTCTCCTATTGAATGAGATGTATTAATACATATATTTTATATATGTGGGTGATGCAACTTTAAGGTATGTTCCTGTTAATATGCAAATGAAACACACAAGATTGAGTTATTTCACACACTAGGAAACAATACACAAATAGATGCCTCCTTCAATATTGTGCCCTTATGCACACTTTAAAACTCAAACCATCATAGCTAGTGGCTAGGGATGATGGGAATTGCACTACGAACAATCTGGCAAGGGTTCTGTTGGACAGGTTGGCCTCTAGTGCTTCCTATGTACACAGGAGAACACAAGGAGAAGGGAAATAAAATCATGTTTCTCTCAACTGTAATTGTTAAGCAATGTGTGTGGGCGCACATTTGAAAGTGTGTGTGCATTAATGAGAGCTAAGAAACTTTTACAGTGAGAAGAACCTGAAGAGAGGGACCCATCAAAATGCACTGTGTATTATATTCCTTGTACATATTAGTCATCTGTCATAACTTCAGAATCCAAATTTTCATAGTTAAACTTCTTCTGATGCTGCCTATTAACTGCTAAAATGATATTTTACTAAGTGATTACTTTTTTAATTAAGCCCATGTATTAGCTATAAAGCCACTTGAGTGCATTGTAAATAAAATGCTGTAATAATGAAGTGCTTTAATTACAATCCCGAAAGTATGCATAGTACTCCGTAAATTTTTTTATTTAAATTCTCAACATGTTCTATTTTTTCCCTGAAAGGCAGTTTGACTCTAGCCATAAAGCCCGGAGCTTTATCATTTAAAGTCATTTGAGCAAATTCCATGGCTGTTCTCCCAGTTAGTGAGTTTTCATGGCATTTGCAGCAAGCTAATTGCTTCTGCTAATAAATAATCTAAAATCAATGCTGACAGCAGTTAATTGGCACAGAGACTTTATTCTGTAAAGCACTTGGCTAACGACCTTCTTTAAATTAATAGCATTAAGTGCTATGAGGAAATAAATCTGAGGAATTGCCTGTCATTTGCTTGTCATGTCTAATAACTTCCAATAATGATGGCTGATAGATTTTTGCACATTCTATTATTGAAGTTGGTGCATGTAATTATTCTCCTCATTATATGTAAACAATTAGCAATATTTGGTGTTTCCTTGCAGTAAAGCTGAGCACAACAACTGCGTTAGTGGGTAGGAATGATTTTTTAAAAGTTAGAGTTCATTTCCATTGCAAACAGCAACAGTAATGTATTGTGTGTAGTTATTCCAATATTTCTTTATCTGATTTTATGCTGATAAAGAAAGGCATTGAAATCTAAACTCTATTTTGGCATATCTTGACCAAAAAACCTTTTTTAAATTTTAGCTTGAAGAAGTAATGGAAAAAGAAACATATAAGGCTGCTAAGCTAATCCTTGAAAGGTTTGATCCGGAAGCCAAGAAAGCAAAGGTAGGATCTGATCTCTGTACTGATTTACTGTAAAGCACACCATAGAGCAAAACACTTTATAATATTATTATAATTGACAGGATGCTGAACCGCCATCTGCTGGAGCATCTGCAGTTGCAAGACCTGGCCAAGGTAATAACTCTGTGAAACTGCTGCTTTTCATGAGGAAAAATTGTATTTACACCATTTAATTTTCATTCCATGAGGTTTTGAATATTTAAGAACGCAAGACGAACATAAATGGGATCTGTGTTCCTAAACAGACATTTAATTTAGGACAGATGATGGCATGATCTGACCTGAAAGTATATTATTTAGTTGTAGACCAGTTACTTGGCACATTAGGACATTTTTTTCTTAGCAAATACATAAGAATCAGTAATCATTTGTCGAGAATGAAAGGTGTATATTTATTAGTACCAACAGTAGCTTAAGAAGAAGATTATATGTGTGAAGCGTCCATGGATGTGGTAGGCAGAAAGCTTTAAAGCTTTGTACAGCCTATGCTGGTTGTGGGATCTGGGGTTGAAGCAGCCCAACAGCAGCAGCAATTAACAGGTTTGCTGTAGGTGTAGACCCCTAACGGGTTGTTTCCAAGCAAAAGGGAGAGTGTAAGCTTTGACATTCCTAAGTCCATGAAAGAATATTCAATATTTCTCCTTTCAAAGAAGAGACATAGTGAGCTCCTCAATGGACTCAAGGCAGGGTGGACGGCCTTTGGCCCTCCAGCGAAACTGCCACTTTCTTCTCATTTGCCATGTTCTCTGGGACTCTTGAAAGGTGAGGCTTCTTCACCAGAGACCATCTGGATTCTCACTGTAGGAAAAGAGATTCCACCTAAACATTAGGAAATAAAATAGTGACAAGAAAAGCTGTTTGATAGTGGGATATTCCTCACTGGAGTGTATTGGAGTCTCCTTCTCTAGGGGTTTTGAAACAGAGGCTAGATATCCATCTGTCTGGAGTGTCTTGATTGTGTATTCCTGCATGGCAGAATGGGGTACGGCTGGATGGTCCTTGGGGGTCTCTTTCAACTCTGTGAGTCTACAATCTATGTTTGTAGGGCCAAAAGCTCCCTAATCTGAGCTAGGGAAAGGGGAAAGCAAGGGACCTACCCTGGCTCCTTTCATATTAAGGCTTCAGTAGCATATGTTGATGTTGGGTATATCTATGACCATGGCATCCAAACAAATTGTAGGCGTTTATTTTTGTGTTTATGATGGGTGTGACTGCAAAAACAGGTTTGCTAACAAGCCTGCTAAGAAAGGCAGTATGGTGGTGTGGTTTGAATGTTGCGTTAGAAGTCCAGGAGACCAGATTTCAAATCTCCATTCAGCCATGAGACCCACTGGATGACCTTGGGGAGCCCTAAGAGGAACAAAATGCAAAACATATCAGATAAAACCACATAGACTGAAAACATTTTAAAAACTATGGATAAAGTTGTATTAAGTTGTCCATAGAATTAAAAGCAGACATCTTCCCCATCATCCTATAGCTAGCTACACCTCTGACTGTGGGCCATGCTGGTTCAGGCAGATGGGAATTGGAATTTTAAAAAACGGAATCCCTCGGCTAAGCCTATATGATCATCTAAGAAAAAAGCCAAGATTAAGTAATAGTTTGAGCGTGGAAAAGGTAGCTGTTAGCTCCCCCAGTCTCTGGGCTGGGGAATCTGTAGCCTTCAAAGTTTTATTGGACTCTGTTTGCCACCTGCCTGAGTCAAACTGGCTAATGGTCCGGGATGTAGGAAGTTGTATCTGACTACAGTTTGAAGTGCTGCATGTTTCCCAGCTCTATGCTATGCATTCTTGCTATTTGAAGATGATGCATAGATACTATTAATCTAAAAAATAAACAGAAATTGCTAAGACGTCTAAAGTTGATATAGTGTAGCTCAAACCAGTAGTTTGAATTGGGTCCTAGCAGATGTAGAGATAATTCAGGTCCCTGGAGCCTGAGCATTTCTCATGCGCCAGATTTCTGACATTTTCTTCAAAGAAATCATGTAGAAAGACCTGAAGGCTACAAAATTGAGTGATTACACTAGGTGCAGATCTGAGAGAAAGAGGACCACAATCTTTCCAACAGAGAAAATCGTAGTCATAGTGGTGTACTCATATGGCTATGAATCTGAATGATTGCACAGTTCATCAGTGAGAGGTACGTGCACAAGCTTCTGCCAAACAATCATTACCCTGGTCCTGATTTTCTTTCCATTGGGTCACTCCTCTGATCTGTTTCCCAGTCACAACCAGGAAAAATGACAAGATCAAGGTCAGATCAGAGCGGCACCATCAGCATATTGATAGCACCTTAAGGCCTACTTCAGTACTCATTATCTATGGCAAATTCCCACAGAGTCGAAGGCAGTTTTATGTGTGTGAGAAGGATTTAACAAGACTCCAATTCCCTTTGGGCGTGAGCCTCTCTTATGGCATACAATTCATTACTAACTAGGTGGCTCTTCTTTTTTGCACATCTTTGGAGCAGAATGCTGTTCACCTCTGCTCAGCACAAATCTAGTCATGAACAAATATAAGTTCTTACTGTACATTTTCCTGTTGGAAAAAGCAGCTGGGTCTTGTTGAGTAGTTGAGTAAATGCTAATGTGTTGTGAAATAATTCAAATTGTCTGCAAAGGAGGTAAATGACTGTGGTACTGAATTGTCTGGGAACTGTAGGAAAATGAGTGTGTCTTCTGTCCCACCCTGAACATTTTATTTATTTACCACATTTATATGCTGCCCTTCTCACCCCAAAGGAGACTCAGATTGGCTCACAGCAGAGGTACAATTTGGTGCCTTGAATACATATAAAAATAATACAACATTAAGTTTAAAATCACATAATTAAAACATATCACTTAAAATAATTACTTAAAATTACATAGTCCAAAAGCATATTCCAGGAGCCATTCCAATTGTCATTATTCATTATTGCATTGAGAAATGATTGTTGACTAGGAATCATTGTGAAAATGTTTGGGCCCACAATCAGTATTTAACTTTCTTCCTGATGGTCAGGAGAGAGGGAGCTGATTTAATTTCCCTGGGAGGAAGTTCCAAAACCAAGGGAGCACAACCAAGAAGGCCTTGTCTCTTGTCCCCACCAGTCACGCCTGCAAGAGGGGTGGGATCGATAAGAGGGCCTCCCCAAACGATATTAACCTCTGAGAAAATTCATAGGAGGAGATATGTTCAGACAGAACCGTTTAGGACTTTATAGGCTAAAGCCAACATTTTGAATTGTGCTCAGTAGCAGACTGGTAGCCAGTGGAGCTGATTTAACAGGAGGGATGTTCTTTCTCTACATCGCTCCGGTGAGCAACCTGGCTGCTGCCCATTGGACTACTTGAAGCTTCCGAACAGTCTTCAAAGGCAACCCCACGTAGAGTGCATGGTAGTAATCTATTCGAGATGTAACAAGAGTGTGGACTACCATGGCTGTTGTTTGATAACATTGTGTGATAATGCTTGAAGAACTAATAAGTTATTTATTGTATCAGGAGTGAACCAAGGATACAGTTGTAATGTATTTTTAAAATCACAAAGTTTAGAAACTTGGCATTATATTAAATGTTTTTTCACCAGTAGCTGTCCACATGGTGTGCCTCTGGTGTTGCTATAAGAAGATTCTCCATTGTACATGTGGCAGGGCTCATACTGCATTATAATAGGTGGTCTGTGGTTTGCTCTTCACCATACTCGCATGTCGTGGACTCCACTTTGTTGTGGACTCCATTTCCTAAGATTGGCTCTGCATCTGTTGGTGCCAGAGCGTAGTCTGTTCAGCGCCTTCCAAGTCACCCAGTCTTCTGTGTTTCCAGAAGGGAGTCTGTCATTTAGTATCAGCCATGGACTGAGGTTCCTGGTTTTAGCCTGCCAGTTCTGGACTCTTGCTTGCTGAGGTGTTCCTGTGAGTATCTCTGTAGATCTTAGAAAACTATTTCTTGATTTAAGGCGTTTGCATGCTGGCTGATATCCGAACAGGAGATGGGCTGGAGATGCCTTGATCCTTTCATTATTGGCTGCTACTTCCCGGTGGATGTCAAGTGGTGCTATCCTGGCTAATTTCAGTGTAATTTCTCCAGTAGTGCATAGACATCCTATGATAATGCGGTATGTCTCATTAAGAGCCACATCCACTGTTTTAGCGTGATGAGATGTGTTCCACTCTGGGCATGCATACTCAGCAGCAGAGTAGCAAAGCGCATGGGAAGATGTCTTCACTCTGTCTGGTTGTGATCCCCAGGTTGTGCCAGTCAGCTTTCATATGTTTCTAGCACCCACTTTTTGCTTGATATTCAAGCAGTGCTTCTTGTAGGTCAGAGAACGATCCAGGGTAACTCCCAAGTATTTGGTTGTGCCGCAATGCTCCAGTGGTATTCCTTCCCAGAATGAAAACTAAAAGAAGACCTCTATTCTATTGTGCTCTTCAGCATTTTTTTTGCACTGTAAACTTAGTTGTGTAGTGAACTAAAAATATTGCCAGAATATAAAAGCTTTTGGTATGTTAAATGCTAAGTCCATCATGTGCATCTTCTGCTAGAACTTCGCCATCGGACCCCCGTGCGAGGCAACGCATCTCCACCTCTCCCAGGAACACCAAAGCAGGGCTCTCCCAAAGCATCAAGCCCTGCATCTCCTGGTCTGCAGAGAGAGATTTCGGCACCTGGTGGACCTCCAGAGAGAACGCCGGCCTCGGCCTCGCAGCCAAATGTGCTACCCAGACATCCGGGGCCCCGTGCTACTTCAATGCCTGGAATGGGTAAACAGAGCACTTAATGTTGTTTACAGTTTATATTGTTTTCTCTGGTTACCAATAAAACAGGCCATTTTCAGACAGTATGGAAATGGCATTTTGTTTGGAAATAGAAGAGCAGTTATCTGATTAAGCAGGAGTTCCATATTCAATTAGCCATAACTCTTTACAGCTGGCACCTTATGATACTGAAACCTATTGCCTGAGCTCATTTAAGCGTTATGGCTTCTTTGTTTAAATGGCAATAAAACTTTGCAGTGTTCTGTAGTCAACAATATAGCATACCTTTTTATGCTCTTGGTTTAGGCAAGCTCTCGACTTGTATAAATCAGGTACCTAAGAAAACACATTCAGAGTACGTTCATGTTCCATTTGAAGCCCCGGACATAATTTCAACATCTAGTGTGACATTTATTTAAATGTTTATTCTAAGCAAAAAAGAAAAAAAAGTTTACACTGCAAAGACTGAAACATAAAATACTAAATAAATAAAGAGGTTTTTGCTGTAAAATAGCAGAACTTTCCAAAGTGGCATGCTAATAAATGGCTTAGCATTCGTTATCATCTTGTTTGAAACATGTTATCCTCCCTCCCCTTTTCCATCAGCAGAAGCTACTAGCTAAACTCAGAGGCCTTGCAAAGCTTTCTTCCTTGTTGGATTGATATTCTGTTTTGTAGATTTATTTTTCAGTTGTGTGTGTTCAGAGATCACACTAAATATCTGTAGTGAGCACTGTCTTTCTAATTAAAATTAGTAATGTTTGCATAATGTGCCAAAATCCTTTCTGTTTGCTTTCCCCTTCTTTCACATTTTGTTTGTATGGATGAGCGTGCAGATAAGACAACCAGAAAGGGTCGGCTTGCCTCTTCAGTTTGGGGTGCCCCCTCTTCCTAGCTTGCATCTGATTGACTTGTCTATGTTGTATTAAAAATTGGGGCTTACTTGAAGGTTTCTTTCAAAGTTGCAAGTTATTCAGTCGTACAGAACATCCCTTCCTTTGCACGTGACCTTCCCTTGCACTCTTCCAAAACTGGGATTGAAATATAGAATGGTGATTCATAATTCCTTAGTCTGAATTCGCCAATATTTGTTGGAGGTGAAGCTCTTAAATAATAATAATAATAATAATAATAATAATATATTTCTAGCCCGCCCTTTCTTCCTGGAGGGACTCAGGGCGGTTTACACCTAGAAAGGCAAACATTCAATGCCTCGAAATGGGTACAAACACATCAAATAATACAGGAAAATGGATACTGACAACAGAAAACTTACAACGAAGGAATTAAGCATTGAAATAATAACAACAATAATAATACACTTTATTTATATTCCGCGGATTACAGGTACACATACTAGCAGACAATCCCTGCCGCTTCCACATACACAACATATAGACAATTAAACAGTAACAATCCATTAAGATATTAAAAAAACTGAAACATAAATAAACTTTTCAATATACATCCTAAAAGCAAATTAAGAGACATTACATTAAAAATGGCTGACATACATGCCTTCTAAAAATTCATTGGTCTGTCTGTAGAAGTGTAGATCTAATATCATGGTACGCTTTTTGGCTCAAACATAAATTTCAGCAATGTAACCTAATTTTAAAAGTTATCAATGAACTGTGTTAATAGTAAATTACTTTGAGCCAACTATGCTGGTAAAATTGCTTCATTTAGCTACCAGGAGAAGATGATTTAGGTAACGATGTGACTTTTCATTACCAATGCTAAATATAGATTGGAAGCCCTTTGGGAAGAGAGACAGATGTTTTCATAAGCCATACATGACAGAGGTGGATATCAATATTGGAAATCCAGTGATATATTTGCAACCAAATGTAACAGTGCACCTTCAACGCCTGAGAGAAATACTTCCATCTAGGTTTCCAGCTAACCATGCCCTATTCCCAAATCTGTAACTAGTTCTAGTCATCCAGTCATTCCTCTGCCTCTGCCTTCTGATTTTTCTCTCAACATTTAGTAGCTGTTGGGTTTCTTAATGTTTCAACATTTGAGTGGATTGGACCTGGGGGTAGGATGTTGCCTTCTTAGATGGAGGTTGTTTCTTATCGCTCAGTAACCTTTGGCAGATGTGGTTGGTGTCAAGGAAAACTAGTATAGGTGAAGTACAGGTGGTTCTTCTTTATTTGGAAATCCAAAATAGTCCAAAATCCTAGGTTGTCTATGTGAGTGGCTAAGATAATGGCACCTTTGCTTTCTGATGGTTCAGTGTTTCATGCATAGAACTATTAAAATATTTATAACATTACCTTGAGGATAAAAGTGTAAGGTGTAACCATAAATGAATGTATGGACCATAGGTCCCATCTTCAAGATATTTGATTATTATTTATTATTTATTTACAGTATTTCTACCCCGCCCTTCTCAACCTCGGGAGTGGGGGGTGGGGGTGGGGAACGACTCAGAGTGGCTTACAAGGCAGAAATTAGATGCCAGCAACAATACACAATGTAAAATAACAAATACCAACAGAGTTAAAAACATCAACAGTTACACAATTATCAACAATCATATTAAATTAAAATTCCATCTATATCAAGTCCACATCCAATCAGTAGCGGTAAGCCGTATTCTCATGTCCGTCATCATATTAGTCCATTCCAAGTAAAGTGCTGCACTAAGTTACGTGCAAAGGCCTGGTACTACAATTTTACTTTTTTGAAATAGTTGTACTTGCACACATATGCAAGTACAACTATTTCAAAATAAAAATAAGAAATCTGAACTTCATATGTCTGATCCTAAGTATTTTGGATAAGGGATAGTCAACCTATATCTAATGTTTTGAACTAAAGTTTAGAAGTTTGATTAATGTTTCAATTTTTAAGAATAGAAATCCATCCAATCCAGTAAATGTTATTATTGCAAACCCATCTCAAGAATAAATTAGCAAACAAGTGCTCTTGATGAAACTCAGTTTCAAAACATATTAAAATTATCATTGAGTATATAACTTTTGATGAAATTACAGTGGTTCTCAGTGTGATATTTCAAGAATAACTTATCCATGACAGGCATTTCAGACAGCACACTCTGCTATATAAAAATAATCAAGTTTCTTAGTGTAGAGATTTCTTCCTGTCTTGTGAGGAAAGCAGTTGAAGTGCATATGACTGCACTTAATTATCTTTAAACTAGAAAAGATAATTCATTTTTTCATTACATTATACTTTGTGGAGGAGATTCAATTTAACATGTATTACCACAGAGCTTCCATATGTCTAAAAATTAATAACCAGCAGGTAGTTGAGAGTTTGCCAAGCATTGCAGAAATGGCCAGACTGGCCACAATGATTGCTTTTGATGTTCATATTAATTACTGTTGTCCATATCAGCGTGAGGGATAAGATGCATGGTCGGAAGGTTTGTTCCTTTGCCAAGAAACTGGAGAGATACTCGTGGCACATGATTTCATGTTTCAGGCTACCTTAAGGGTAGCTAGGCAGTCCTTCACTACAGACCCTATCAAGCTATCATTGATTCAAGTCCAGATTGTGTTCATATCTGCCCACTAACATGGAAAATATAACATGAAATATTGATATTGAACCCTCAGAAGATAAGAGAACCACCACATACTGAGCCAGACCATTGTTCTCTTTAACCCCATAGTATTAACACTGACTGGCAGGATTCCTTCTTGTATATGGCCTGCAAGTTATAATAGTCAAGTTCTATGCTTTTGATTATCTCTCTATGAAAGACGATCATGTACATGAGATCATATTTATTTACATGTGTTACTACTTCATCACACTAGAGCAGGCATGGGCAAACTCTGGCTTTTAGGAATTGAGGGAGTTAGTCCAAAACACCTGGAGGGCTGAAGTTTGCCTATATCTGCACTAGAGAATGATTCCACTTAAAATCCGGTTTCTGACTCATGCAGAATTCTGTGGGGTTAGTAGTGTACTGAGACTGTTAAAGGCTCCTCCCTAAACTACAAACCCCAGAACTCTGTAGGAGGCAGCAACTGAATTCATCCTCTAGTGCAGGGGTGGGAAATTATTTTTTCCAAGGGGCCACATGAGAGCCAAAAAATATAATGGAGGGCCGCACCTAAAGGCAGAACTACATTCTAATCTACATAATGTATTTATTTATTTATTTATTTACTTACTAAATTTACTATATATTACACATCATTAATATTAACATATTAATATATCAAGAAATATTCATATATTATTAGTATTAATATCATAATTATTATATTATAGTATATATATAGACATTATAATACATCGAAATTATAATATAATATAACATTATTATATTATTATTTATTATATTATTATATTATTATAAAATTATTATAAAATAATAATAGAAACCACTAAAATAAAATAAAATTCAAGAAGACAAGGTGCGAAGAAGGGAGGAGGGAGGAGGGCACAGGGAGGCGGAGCGGCAGGCTGCATTGCCATGGTCCTGCCTCAAAGCGGGGGTTCCTTCCTGGCTTCTCTGGTGGCTCCGGAGTGCCCTCGCGGTGGTGATCCTGGGCTTTGGCCTTCTTGCATGGAGGGTGGAGTGAGGGAGGGCCCGAGGGTGGAGGCAGCACCAGCTCCGGTCTCTCCGCCTCCTCCTCCTGCCTCTGGCATGGAGAGGCTCCGGATGCCTGCGGCGTGGCGGGGAGGAGTCTTTGGATGACTTCCTATAGCCTCGGATGAGCTGGCTGAGGCATTCTGGGAACCGTAGTTTCCTGACTCCTACAGCTCCCAGAATGTCTCAGCCAGCTCATCCGGGACTACAGGAAGTCGTCCAAAGGCTCCTCCCCGCCACGCCGCCGGCATTGACCTTCCCACACCGGCCATCCGAAGCCTCTCCATGCCAGAGGCAGGAGGAGGAGGTGGAGAGCCTGGGGCACTCTAAAGCTGCCGCGATGGGATGGTGGCAGCGGCACCCCTTCTTCTTGGTTGGCCCCGCCCCGATGACCTTCTCCCTGGGCCGGGCCGGCCAGGGGGCCGCATCCGGCCCATGGGCCGTAGGTTGCCCAACCCTGCTCTAGTGTGATGTTCCCCTTAGATTACACAGTATTGTAGAGGGAAGGCAATAAGTTTTGCTGCAACTATTCTTCTGTATCCTTTGACTCCCCTTCCTTGGAAGCTGCAAATAGTTAATTACTTGGGAAGTGTGGGCTGCAGGGATTGCTCTCCTGTTTTGCTAATGGAGATTCTCTGCCAAAAGAAACCTCCCATGTCCAGATAGATCCTGGACCAAGACTTTGCTTGCCTCAGCAAATGGACCACAAACATTGCCTTGTAATCTGCAGGTTACTAAATGGTACACCGTGTATTTGTAACTTCTAGAGCAGTGCTGTCCAACTTCTACTGGACCTAGGGCCGGACTTCCAGTCACTGATGACCTGGGGGGCCGCTCCGCCCCGCCCCGGCCCCACCCCGGCCACGCCCCCGGCCACACCCCCAGCCCCTCCTCCTAAAGTGTCACGCCAGCCTCAGAAGCGGCGATTTCACTTCTGAGGCTGGCGTGACCCTTTAGGAGGGAGGGCAAAGCCAAGGGGAGCCCTCCATGGCTTCTCCCTCGTAAAGTGTCACGCCAGCCTCCTCCCCTGTTCTGCCTCTCCCACCGGCGCACCGATCAGGGCGCCGGTGGGAGAGGCAGAGAAGGCAGGCCTAAAGAGGAGGAAGGCAAGCGCTTGCCTTCCTTCTCTTTAGGCATGCCTCCTCCCCTGTTCTGCCTCTCCCACCGGCGCACCGATCAGGGCGCCGGTGGGAGAGGCAGAACGGAGAAGGCAGGCCTAAAGAGGAGGAAGGCAAGCACTTGCCTTCCTTCTCTTTAGGCACGCCTCCCCTGTTCTGCCTCTCCCACCGCGCACCGATCAGGGCGCCGGTGGGAGAGGCAGAACGAGAAGGCAGGCCTAAAGAGGAGGAAGGCAAGCGCTTGCCTTCCTTCTCTTTAGGCATGCCCTCCTCAGTTCTGCCTCTCTTGTCCCTCTCTCACCGGCGCCGATGCAAACCGGTTTGCATAGGCGCCGGCGAGAGAGGGAAGAAGAGGGCGGTGCAGGGAGGAGGAGCTGGCTCCCTTCCTTCTCCCTGCCCCGCCTCCTCCTCCTCCCCTCCCTCCCCCCCGCCCCTGCGATCTCGCAGCGGTGGCACGGAGAGAGGGACGGAGGGGGCGGTGCAGGGAGGAGGAGCTGGCTCACTTCCACCTCCCTGCCCCGCCTCCCCCCCGGACGCCATTTTTAAAAAAATATATATATTATTTTTTTTAATTCTTTTAAAAAAATGGCGGCCGGGGGCATAGCGGGGGCCGTGTCCAAGAGGCTGGGGGGCCGTGTACGGCCCCGGGGCCGCCAGTTGGACAGCCCTG
Source organism: Anolis apletophallus (assembly GCA_030556195.1). Classification (NCBI taxonomy): domain Eukaryota; kingdom Metazoa; phylum Chordata; class Lepidosauria; order Squamata; family Anolidae; genus Anolis; species Anolis apletophallus. Next base: position 159,535,873 of record JARBWK010000002.1, on the reverse strand, counting down.
TTCTAGAGAATGAATATATGGGCTCGGCCTTGGATCACATGGTGGATTTAATTGAGTATAGAAAAGTTTTGGTGGAACATTAAAGTATCGGAAAGATTACTGTGTTTACACAACTATCGGGTGATCAGAACCATACAATTCTGTCTTCAAAGAAAGTGACATTTGACTCTTTTTTGTTAGTGTGATAGCAGGGGGCAGGAACATTCTGTAAAAAAAATGTAAGGAGGCTTCTTCCTTGTTAAGGTGCAACTTGTCTTTATGCTCCCCTGTTTTCTTTCTGGTCTTTCAGGTCTTCACCCACCAGGACCTCCACTGGCGAGACCTATTCTTCCTCGAGAGAGAGGAGCATTAGATAGAGTTGTTGAATATTTAGTTGGAGATGGGCCACAAAACAGGTAAGATGTCCTTCTTTATAGTAAATTCCAAAGTCATAAAAATGAACTGCTTCTCAAATTACCTCTGGAGTTTCCTCTTGGGAAGAGTTAAAAACAATCCACAAAAGTGCTTTTAACTCTGATAGCATTGCATTTTTTCAGAATCTAGGCTTAGTAATATGAAAGGGGTCTCTTGAATGCAACCATGTACATCTCTCCTCAGCTGTAGTGGATTCAACAGGACTGATTCTTAAATGCACAACCATATAATTTTAGTTGTATGTTTTCCTGATAACTTACAAAAGATCTGCATCACTATTGCAAAAAAAGCAGGTATTGTCCGGCGAATCATAACTGCAAATTTTAACAGATTGGTTAGTATTGGGACCTTTTATTATACCAGATGCCATTGTTGAAGCCAGATCACTAAATCGTTGGTTTGTTCAATCAGTTATTTGGATTCGTTGTTGGACATTCCCCCTTTTCAGCATCCATTACTTCTTCTTTCACTCTTACCAACTTTAAGTAGATAACATTTGAAAACAAGTATAAATTGCTACAATCAGTGAGCAAAGAAACACAGTACCCCTCTTCCTTTCTCAGTAGTGATGCCCTCTTGCTAGCATGCAATCTAGGCACATGGCTAAATACCTAAATTAAATGGTACAGCAATGTTTTCAAACTCTCACATTTTGTTTTACAGGTATGCGCTGATTTGCCAACAGTGTTTCTCCCACAATGGAATGGCTTTGAAGGAGGAATTTGAATATATTGGTAAGAAAAAAGTTTATTAGAGTGATTAGCAAAAACAAACAAATACATTTTATATCAAAAGTTTTCAACTGCTACCTTTTTCAGTTGTTCAAAATACTAGGTGAGAATAAATGGCTGTATTTTGCTGCTTGAAAAAGCAGTTTGCTCCTTCAAAGTTTTGCTAATGTAAAATAATTGTTATGTGCCAGAAAAGTGCTTTTATCCTGTAAAATCAAGCTTAAATGCACCTAACTGTAGCCTGGAGTGTGGCCCTTATTTTGTCGTCTTTATCATAATTAGTACAATTCATTCAATCCATTCTCAATGTTTTTGAAATGTTGTAATGTCCATATCACAGAACATGGGTGCTAAACTGGGGCGTAGAAGTAAGTTGTTTGCTATGTTTGCTTTTATAGACTGCTCTTGGCTATTCGTACTACTCTGAAAGGTTTTTTTTCTAGGTCCCCACTTTACCAGAACTTTAACAAAATTGGCTTTACCAGCAAAATCTGAGGGAGACATCAGAGGTGGAGTGGGAATAAACTCCCAGGGCTATTCTTTAGTTTTATGGCTGACAATAACTGAAGACAGACACACAGCTCTTCATTGAAGACAGATGTTTGCTTTTTCCTTCTCTCAGCAAACAAAGTTCTATCTGCAAGTAATGTGAGATAAATTAGCAGCAGTGCATGTTTTTTCTGTTCAATTTGGGTGTATATAGCACTCCAATTTGGCTTTGCAAAAGTAGTCCTCACAATAACTAGTGCATTCAGTATGCTTTTGTATTTTCAAGGCACTCAGACTGCTTCTGAAATATACTAAGAACATTGATCTGTACATGTGTGGGTGAAGTTTGGCTTAAATCCTTCTGAATAGATTCCTTCCCCCTCCTGCTAAATTCACTTAGAAGCTGTTAGATAATGATAGCCATGCTGGGCATATAAACAACAGAAATTTTGTGTTGGATAGCAGCCTTAAATTGGCATATGCTGGGGGTGTTTCTCTTATTTTGTGACACTTTGTGTTTTGGGGTTGGATTATCTGTGCTTGGAATTAATTTCAATATTGAGTAAGATTCATGCCTATGATCCCAACTAGTTTTTTCTCCCAAAATCCAGTATGTATAAATAAGCTCAATTTCTCGAGGACAATATATTTCCATCTGAGTCGATGCTCCCTGCCAAAAATAAAATAGATTCACATGTTATGTGGTGTATATGAAGAACTTGCAGATCTCAGGACTTGGAGACACTTTCTTTTCATAAAACATAATTTGAGGTTTCATATGTAAATTCTTTTAAAATATTTCATCTGCTGTTGATTGGGCTGTTGGAAGAATAATGCAGAACACTGCTGTAAAATGTGTGATTTCTCATTTACCATATTTTTATGCCACCCAGTTGCCAAAGCAGTCTGAGTGTTCATATTTTCTTTTTGCACATATAGCCAGTACACACACACAGAGAATTGAAGTTAGAAAATTAATCAATCCACTTGCCCTATAAAGTAGTGTTTCCCTTTTAACATTTGCATACTCTATAGAAGAAATTTCCAAACATTTCGTGTTGGTGACACATCTTTTTAGACATTTCATTTTGTAACACAGTAATTCAGCTTCACTAGCAAACTAGAGATTAAACCAACGCCTTATAAGAAATACAGACACAAACATTTTTTAAAAAATAATGATAAGGACACATATAATGAAAACCTTTCATTTATATATTTTAAAATATATTTCACATAGATGCAACGATTTCTTGTTAAGATTATATGACACTTATACACACTGCAGCCAACACAAATGTGACACACAGCTTGGAAATCTCTGCTCTAGAGAATTATCCAAATAAACTGGATTGGTGCCCTATAAAGTAGTCTTTTAACATTTGCATACTCTATAGAAGTGGTGGACACATCTTTTTAGACATTTCATTTTGTAACACAGTAATTCAGCTTCACTAGCAAACTAGAGATTAAACCAACGCCTTATAAGAAATACAGACACAAACATTTTTTAAAAAATAATGATAAGGACACATATAATGAAAACCTTTCATTTATATATTTTAAAATATATTTCACATAGATAATTTCTTGTTAAGATTATATGACACTTATACACACTGCAGCCAACACAAATGTGACACACAGCTTGGAAAGCTCTGCTCTAGAGAATTATCCAAATAAACTGGATTGGTGTTGTCTTTTCACTTGTTGTGGTGGTGGTGTGTGTGAGGTAATCAAGAAGAAGTATCACAGGTGACCTGGAAGGACCTTGTGTTATATCCAAGTTACAAATCTATTAGCCCAGTAGCAACATGTCCTTTGGCATTTTGCAGGAGCCTAGAACTAAGTCTGGCGCTTGTTAGGACTCCTGTTGCTATGTTCCCTTTTGAGCTAGGAGCAATAGAACCCAAATGCTTATGAAAATAAGAAGCAGGAGTTTCAAGTATGTGTAGGGACTTAGTTGCTATACAAAAGCAACTCTTGATTTTTGTTGTTGCTGTTACCATTTGTTAATGGTCCAAATCAGTGGTTCCCAACCTTCTTTTGTCCACGGACCACTTTGACTAGGGACCACTCTCCAACATTAGTACCAAAAGGGTTACAAATAAGTTTTTGGTCAACTTTAGATTTGGATGGGTTATTTGGGGTGCTGATTCAGAAAATTGCATTGTATAAACCACATCAGCTCTAGTTTCTGATACAGAACACATGCCAGCCATTAGTTGCCATCTGCCCACCCATAGAAAATCATATTTAATAAGCCTCAGCAGTATAAGAGGGTTTTGTTGCAATGGTATAGTAACGGTGAGGCTGTGGACCATATTTTAGTTCTTGTGGACTACTGGTGGTCCACGGACCACAGGTTGGGAACCACTGGTCTAAATGGACAGTGAGCATAGATTGAAGCATTTGTACACTGACGTTCATTGCTGAGTGAATTTACAGGGTATTCATATATCAAACCTTTGTGCAGCGTTTAGATGTGCCTATTGCTTTTTCCTGAACCCTGCAAGAAAAACCAGACCACAAGCTCCACGACTCCCAGATTTCAGTTCTGAAAAGAAGCAGTCTGCTGAAGCTGAGATCCTGCCTGAATCACCACAGTCAGAGGAGGAGAAGTTACAAGAGACTGAAATAACTGAAGGTTTGTATGACTCCTCTACATTTTGCTTGATATATGAATCTGAAGGACACCCCCATTGACTCTTTATTAATTTGCCAAGTCATGACATAATGTGATCCAGACGTTATCGCTCATGACTAGAGGCAACGACTGTGTATTGGCATGGGAAGAAAAAACTCCTTTCCTCTTGATTTTTGAGAACAATTTCTTGGATCAACCTGTGATTTGTTTTGCCACATTTGTTCATAGTTTGCATGATTGTACTGTGTGGCCCTGTATCCATGGGGAATATGGGGAACACACACTCTGCACCTCATCTCCATTGAAATGGATAATGTATTTGTGAAGGCTTTCATGGCTGGAAAAACTGCGTTGTTGTAGGTTTTTTTGGGCTATATGGCCATGTTCTAGAAGCATTCTCTCAGACCTCACTTCTGAGGATGCTTGCCATCGATGCAGGCGAAACGTCAGGAGAGAATGCCTCTAGAACATGGTCATATAGCCCGAAAAAAACCTACACCAACACAATGGATAATAGTGAACCCTATATTGTAATTATACCTGGGATTGTAGCATAACATAGAATAGAACTGGAGAACCTAGTGAGACCTAGAAATATTTTCCTGTGACAATATTTTTTGGAGTGTGAATAAATGAAACTGCGAATATTTTATCTGTAGATAAGGGTGTCATTCTGCATTTTGGGTTTTTTTAAGCTATAAGAGAACTCCATATCACTCTTGATTTATAAACTGAATTCTTCTCTTACCACCTAGCAAATTTAACTTTCCCTTAAAATTTATTTCTGTATCTAACCATGGTTCCACCGATTAACCATGTTTATATCAATATTAGCTTTTATGCTCTACAATTAAGGGATTTGGGCCCCAGAGTAGTTCGGTTTTATTGTTTTCAGCAGGTCATTGGGTTGAGGTGGAGTTGAAGTTTCTGCCTTTGTTTGTTATGTTTGGTTGGCTGTTTTCCCGAGGGCAGGAAAATCTCATAAAACTGACTTGTTTAAAAAGGGGGTGGTCCAAAGGCAAATTGTCAGATTTAATTTACCAAAGTTCCTTTTGAGATGATTTATAGGCAAACTAATACAGCAAGCATCTTATATTCAGTGGACAAGAACATACAGCATTCTAAGAATATAATGTAAAATTATCTGTTTTAATATTTAATGCTCTATTTAAGAGTATAGAATGAAGATATATGTAGGCCATATTTTGTAGGATTTAGGGCAGTTCTTAAAAAAAATGTCTATTGAAAGTATACCCAACCAAGATTGTCAACTTAATTGTATTTAGGGTTTTTTTTTTGTGTCAGGAGCGACTTGAGAAATTGCAAGTCGCTTCTGGTGTGAGAGAATTGGCCGTCTGCAAGGACATTGCCCAGGAGACGCCCAGATGTTTTACCATTCTGTGGGAGACTTCTCTCATGTCCCTGCATGGGGAACTGGAGCTGGCAGAGGGAGCTCATCTGCGCTCTCCCCGTCGGTCTTCAGTCCTGCTGGCACAAGGGTTTAACTCATTGCGCCACTGGGGGCTCCGGTGTTTAGTTGAAGGAATCGGACAGGCTATGTGGAGTGATGGTGTTGGTCAAAAAAGTTTGTAACATTTTATGACAATGAAGCAAATTATTGGTTTTGCTCTTATATATGGCCTAAAAGCCAACTTCGTTTTTTAAAATGCATGTCAGCTTTTTGTGTGGTCACAGGTTTCTAAGGCATATTTTAAGGAAAGAAATAAAATATTGTAGTATAACTAATTATAGGGTTATTCCATTCTTTCTGTCACTTGGATGAGGAGAGTTTTCAAGGCACCCTCAAATCTAGCCCCAGACCCAGGCAAACACTTGGGAGCAGGTTTTTGGGTGATGCCAAAAATGCAAGGAGGAAGGGAGGGCAAGGGATGGGATAGGAAGAAATGTCCTGTCATGGCCACTGAAACGCCCAGAATTGAAATCAAAGAACAATTGACTGCAGTTTCACATAGCAGCCTCCAGCAGATGCAACTATCTATTGACAAAAACTGGGGTAACCTAGTTACAGTCTTAGATTGGGACTTGATTGATCCAAGTTCAGATCTTATAGAGGCCATGCATCCTTTTCCAGAATGGTTTACGTCACAGGATTGTTATGAAGATAAAAGTGGGGTATCGGAGAACTACATCTGCTGCCTTGAGATCATTGGAGGGAAAAGGGGATATAAACGTAATAAAAATCCTTCTTTACTAAAAGTTTCACTGTTGGCATTGTTTGCATATTTAAGTGCTTATAGAAAAAAGCATTATGTAATCTTGCATTTTATGGAGGGACAAACAATTTTGAAGGGATTGGGGGTATCACAGTAATATTTTTCTGCCCCCAATGGGAACTGCTCAAAAACATACAGCTTTGAATTAGAATGGCAGTGTGTGAGAAATGCTTTTTAAAAGCTATGAATCAAAGTATCTGCTCTTGCGTTCCCTATTTCCAGTGAAAATAGGAGTTTACCCCTTTAAAATCAAGGTGCATCCTTTGAGTCAGATTGCTTTTTTTAAAGCTACCTTCATTCAACACAGAAACATAGTCAGACATAGCTGCTTTTAATTAGTGGAAGCATCTTTTCTTCTTACCACATTGTCCTTCTTTCCTTAAAGCCTTCAGTTCTGCATGCATTGTGTGCCTATGTCAGTAGCAAAATAGACTTTTCTAGATGTTTTTCTTGCTGGCTATATAGTAATTAAAGTCATCTTGCTCATGGTGTAATTTAGCCACTATTTTTTGACCTGCAGGGAACTGGAAGAAACAAGATGGCATTGAGAACTCCTAGGTAATCCCTGTACAACTGGGATCCCAATGTTGGTTGATGCCTTACACTGTAGTCTTAATTAGTATATTTATCCAGCCGTGTTCAGGAGGAAGAGTTAAGGTCCCATGAGGAGATTAGTTAATCTCTGTCTCTCATACCCATTATGCTCCTTTTCCAGATTGATATCAAACATCTCAACATGTCACATTGTGTGGAAAAAAATATAAAGCTAACTGTCCAGGGGTTTTATGCATTTGTCAATTATTCATTTCTGAACAGTTTTAGTAGAAAAGTAATTTATATGAAAACATTTTAAAAGATTTGTTTTGTTAAAAATTGGCAAAACAAAATGGCCAAAATCCATTTTTTTCATATAAAATAGGGTTTTATGCTAAAAGCAATATATTTTGCTCATGTGGCAAATTACATTTTTGCAAATAAGTACCCCAATTTCAAAAGAATAATTGAAAAATGTGAAACGTCTTGGAATATATCCAAACACACTGAGAAACTTTTTCCATTTGAAGATAGGAAATGTTGTGAATATTCTTTATGTCTCTTGCCAGAAGACAGTTTTAGTTACTTAACCAAGGCTGCGTGTAGGTCTTGCTCAGACTTGAAATGAAATTTCAAACTTCACATATATTTCTAAATTGGTTCTAAACATGTCACTTTTTATGAAATGCCCTAGAAATACGTATGTACAATTCCTTGTCCTCATCCCCTTAGCAACGTGTTGTGTTTAAAAAGTAATATACACAGCCCTGAGAGCAACTTGGAAGGAATCTGCTAGTACCAAATTGGCCTTCATTTTGCTGGTTGATGGGCACCATCAGATTTTCCACTTTGTCCCTGAGACATTTGTGTGTAACTGTAAGGAAAGATTAATGAGGTCAAAACCAGAAGGAATGTTTTGGGCAGAGCAGAGAAGTACTCAAAATGTTCCTTCTTACAATTGGATTAGGTTTCATTAATGATTTTTTAATTAAGATTGATTAAAACGAAACCTTCATACAAACCTACAAAAAACAAAACATCATCAACAACAAAATATTAAAATACCTTTTCTAGAATATAATATTACCCTAAACATTAACAAAACAACAACAATAATTACAAACTACAAACAATCTACGTTCTCTGACTGGTAGTTATATTCTCTCAGTTTTCTACATCCATTTAGTGAAAAAGAGCCATTGGTACATCCTTTGCCCACATAATAACATACTTCTATTTTTTTAAAAAAAAGAGTGATGGAGATTTGGCCCAATCTTTGCTGGAGGAACACAATAAATGGGCCCCAATCTTTCTTAAAGTTAGTTAGAGATTTCACCTGAATCAATGTAGTGAGTTTATCAGTTTCTGCAAGTCTGCTTATATTCATAAGCCAATCATCTTGAGATGGAATCATTGAGTCTTTCCAACTTTGAGCATAGGTAAGTCTTGCTGCTGTTATCTTGTATAGCAGTAACAGCAATAACCTTTTCTATCAAGTTGTTACAAGACAATCCATGCAGGACACAGTCACAGTGCTAAGCCATAGCTGGGAGCAGCTGTAGCAGTAGCTGATACTGGCCAAATTGGCACCTGTTCCAGATAAGGATTTCCCCCGTCTTTGTACTAAAACCATAACGAAAGGCAACTTTCTGCCCTTTCATTTAACATTGTCCCATTTCTTTACAGCTTATTTTCTAAACCTCACTTAGAAATGTAGTGAAATTTTTCCAGTTGTAGATAGGTATTGCTTTCAAAAACTGTGAAGCTTTGAAAAAAGTATGTTGAAATTTTTTAGTGCTTTACTGCTAAGTTAACTTTATGGAAATCATATCATTGGCCATTAAATCTCTGTGTGTCTTCCAGAACATATAGATGAAGACACCCCACCTCCTGAAGCAGACGTGGAAAAGGTTCAAGCTTTGATCACTGAAGAACGTAGTGTTGATGTAGTTGAAGCAGAAGAGATAGAACAACTAACCAGTGAAGCTAAAACTGGAGTTATAAACACAGCATCTGTTCCGGATGACCAAAGGGAAGAACCTGTAGTGGAAAAATAAGTGCCTGATACATTTTTTAAAGCAATATTATTTCAGTTGTTACAAGTGGGTTGCTTTCGGGCATTGCTTTGTCTTCACTCTCACAAGCGCCAACTGCCACTCCCACTGTTAATTTAAAGCTATGTGCACAAGAAGTATTGTGTTGCAAGACTGTGTTTGCTTTGGTGACCTAAAACACTTCAGAATGTGCAGCTACTCAAGCAAAGGTATCATTACCTTTTGTTTTGGAAACTTTTAAAAAAAGTTAACATGCTTAACAGAGTATTTTCCATAAGAGTGATCTAAAAATGTAGTATTATTTGGTCGTTGAACAAACGAGTGCCGTAAATGGCCCAAAGGTGTGTAATTCTTTGGTTTGATAAACATTTAGGGTTTGGGGTTTTTGTATAATATTTAGGTATTGAATACATTTTAAGTATCTAGATGTTTACAGGAGAAAATATATTTAGGTATTTACTGTATGCAGTACAAAAGTGTCATCACAATGAAAACTTAAGCCACTTTTTATCCTTTTATTTTTTGAGGGAATGCATTTGAGAGGGATAGTCCAAAGTACGGTCTGTCCTTTTTTTTGGAGCTATATACATAGCAGATGTGCTAAAGGCATGTGAAATAGAAATAGGTTATGTTTACATGAAGCGTAGGAATATCTGCATTTGATTGTACTTGAATTCTGAACATTTATTTATACCTGTACAATAATGACTGAATAGATGAATTTTGTGTATTTTGTTAAAGGAAAAATAAAGACTACGTAGCATTAAGTGCTCATTTTGCGTATTTTCATAATTGCCTCAAGATTCCAACTACACCAGATGTTGGAAATCATTGGACGTTGCTGGGCTGCAACTTCCAGTAGCATCCGCCAACATAGAGTTGGAAAAAGCTGAGAGTTTGGCAGTATCTGGAAGGCAGCACAGTTCCCACACAGTACAGTTACAGTTACAATTAAAACCATTTTAATTTTGTGAAAGTCCTTCAAGGATAAAACCAGTATAGGAAAGCCTAATGATAAGAAATAACATTCCACGTTCATATACATCAGGCATGGGCAAACTTTAGCCTTCCAAGTGTTCTGGACTTCAACTCCCACAATTCCTAATAGCTGGTAGGCTGTTAGGAATAGTGAGAGTTGAAGTCCAAAACACCCGGAGGGTTGAAGTTTGCCCATGCCTGATTTATATGTTAACATTGTCAGATAATTACTTAAACTGATTCAGAATAATCTGTGATTATTATATTATTTTGTGGCATTTTTCATACTTGGTAATACACACTGCATATGTGATTTCTTAATTTTTTTTACTGTCCCCAGACTCACCAGTACAGCATTAAACCTCTTTTATATAAAATGCACCAGATAATGCTCTGAAGGCATAGATCATTAAGTTAATATAGTAATGCTAAACAGTTCCCAGCCTAGACAATGCCACCTCAGAGACTTTTGGAACACCATGTAAAGTGCTTGAGGTTTTCTTTTGAAGAGAAACGCAGAATAAAAAGTAGTGTGCTTGATTTTTGAAATACAGGTTGTGTATTCCTTATCAGATTTTTTTGGGGGGATTTTTAGAATACTTGCATTTACATAATGGAGTTGAACCCAAGGCTAAACATGAAATTCATGCATGTTTCATCTACACCTTATAAACATAACTGCGAAGGCACTTTTATACACACTATTTTTAAATAATGTTGTGCATCAAGAAAACTCCTTTAGTAAATATGCTAATGACCTTGGGCAGAATTTATTCAAAATGTGGTATGTGTAAACTAAAGCACTAATCCAGCATGCATACTTCTCCCCTGGCACCCCACCGTGGACAGGCAAACAGTGCTGGTTGCTAAGGGATCTTGTAACACTTCAGACTAAGATCCCTTCCACACAGCTGTATAAAATCCACGTCGAACTGGATTATATGGCAGTGTGGACTCAGATAATCTAGTTCAAAGCAGATATTGTGGATTATCTGCCTTGATATTCTGGGTTTATGGCTGTGTGGAAGGGCCCTAACCGAGAACGATGCATCTGTTGAATTAAACTTAGGACCCTTCCACACATCCCTATATCCCAGAATATCAAGGCAGAAAATCTCACAATATCGGCTTTGAACTGAGTGATCTGAGTCCACACTGCCATATATTCCAAGTCAAAGTAGAAAATGTGGGATTTTATTCAGCTGTGTGGAAGGGGCCTTAGTCTATGAAAGCTTACGCTACCAACTTTGTTTTTTCAATTAGTCTCTAGAATCCTTTGCATACTAACATTCCAAACTAAGATAATTATGGCTTTGAATTTGCTAAAATGCCACATGCTTCCTGTGATAGTGATGTTATTGCTAAGTTCTGCTTGGCTAATATAATTAGAAGTCTTCTACTAAGAATAGGTCTTTTCCCCCTTCAGAAACATGGTAGAGTTCTAGTTTTATATTGTTTTTTATTGATGGCATTGAATTGTTGCCAACACTGTGAACTGTCCTGAGTGAGAAGGGAGGTATATAAATACCGCTGCTAATAATAATAGTCGTCGTCTTCGTCATCATCCAGAAAATAAGGAGGCAGAGTGCTTCTGTAAGTGAAACAAGCAGTAGAAGAAGAGAAACACTGACAGATTATGTGAAAGGCAGTCAAGAACCAACATTGATGGAAGTCAATAGTAGTAAACTGTTTTAAGTGCAAAAGACGAAGAGGGAATACCATAAAAATATAATGCAGAGCAGAAGAGAAAACTGGCAAAAGAAGGCTCTCCATTGACAGTTCCTGGGAAAAATTGTGAGCAAAATAGACAAAGAAAAAACATGGCTGTGGCTCAGGAATGGAACTTTGAAAAAGGAGACAAAGGAGGGCCTGATTCTGGCAGCCCAAGAACAAGCCATTAGAACAAATGCCCTCAAAGCCAGAATTGAAAAGTCAATGACAGATCCCAAATGTAGACTCTACAAAGAAGCAGATGAAACAATAGATCACATCCTCAGCTGCTGCAAGAAGATCATGCAGACAGACTACAAGCAGGGGCATAACACCGTTGCTCAGATGATTAATTGAAACTTGTGCCACAAACACCATCGGCCTGTGACAAAGAACTGGTGGGATCACAAGCCTGAAAAAGTTACAGAAAATAAACACACCAAACTACTCTGGGACGTCCGAATTCAGACTGACAAGAGTTTTGGAGCACAATACTCCTGACCTCACGATCGTGTTAAAAAACCAAGTATGGATCGTCAATGTTGCAATCCCAGGTAATAGCAGGATTGAAGAGAAACAACGGGAAAAGCTGACATGATACCAGGATTTAAAGATCGAACTGCAAAGACTCTGGCACAAACCAGTCAAGGTGGTCCCAGTGGTGACTGGCACACTGGGTGACTGGCAGTAACTAAAGACCTTGTCCTGCAATTAAACACAAACAGCACTGACAAAATTACCAACTGTCAACTGCAAAAGGCCACCCTACTGGGGTCTGAACACGTTAATCACTGATACATCACACAGTCCTAGATACTTGGGAAGTGTTCGATGTGTGGTCCGATACAACAATCAGCATAGTGATCCTGTTTGCTGTGTACTAATCTTATGTTTCAAATAATAATAATAATAATCATCATCATCATCATCACACAGTCCTAGACGCTTGGGAAGTGTTCGACTTGTGATTTTGTGATACGAAATCCAGCATATAGATCTCATTTGCTGTGACATATTGTGTTTTTGTGTCATAATAATAATAATAAGCCATAATTAGGCCTCTGATTACCATGGCAGCTGTGGAGGTTATGGTTAGATAGCCTGCAAAACTGCAGGATAGCTCTCTGTGCCTCATCTGCAGGGAGGAAACTCAGTCTCAATAGGAAAAACCCGCAAACAAAATTTCCATCTAAACCCACTTTAGGACAAAAATATGGAATATTTGGACCTTCAGATAGCATTGGCCTGCCAATCCTGTTAACCTTAGACCACATGGACAAAGAAATTGCAAATAACATTTGGAGGTCCAGTTGTTTCCCATCCCTAAATGTGGTATTCCCATGTGTCTGCCCTTGCACAGAGATTGGAAAAATTGAACTATGATTCCCCATGGGTCATGCTGACTGGTAGCATCTGGGAACTGTAATCCAAAAAAGGCCATTTCCTAAACTCTGCCCCAGGTCCTGTTAGAATGGATAGGTCACAGCATTCAGCAACTGTGTCGATCATGTCATATGTCACTTTTGAGCCAGGGTTCCTAGTCATGGTTGTTCCCTCCGTATGCTGTCAAGATTGGTTCAGTTCATCAGGCCTCCCAGACTACCTCTTCCTAAGCAGCTTCTGATGGCACCAAAGAGAGATTGATAAAGTGGCAGGACGAGAGGTAATTCCTTCCATCTGCTCCACCAGCAACAGCCTTGTTGCCATCAGATCTCTGCTCAGCTGCCAAGGGTAAGGCTGGCTCTTGCTGTATATTAGCACATGTTACAAACTTCATTTAGGAGTAATCAGTTTAGAGCAATCTAAATAAACTATATTTGATGCCTCTGCTCAGCGCAAACCATCAGAAGGAAATGTTCTGCTTTTGAAATTTCATGTATTTACCAAAAACAAAACCCAATCAACTTTGTGCAGCCTTGGGAAAAAGGAAGACCGTTGAAGACAGCAGTATAATTGATTTGATGAAAATGATAAAAGTATCCCCGTAAAAGAGAAAGAGCAAAGTAATTGTTTCAGATTGTAAGGTCTCTGAGCAGGGACTGTATCACTTTCATATTCCGTACACCTGTTCAAGTTAAATATGAAATAGTAACGGGGTAATAGTAATTGTATAAGCAGCGAGGAATCCCTCAAATATGTATGCAATTAACTCAAAGTCCTCTAGGTTTTATATCTAGAATGAATAGTGTCATAAATCCCAAAGTAGTAAAGCCAATATCACTGTTATTTCACAATACTAAGGCCCCTTCCGCACAGCGGAATAAAATCCCACATTTTTTGCTTTGAACTGGAGTATATAGCAGTGTGGACTCAGATAACCCAGTTCAAAGCAGATATTGTGGGATTTTTTGCTTTTATATTCTTGGTTTTATGGTTGTGTGGAAGGGCCCAGAATCACGATTCTTAAGATTTGCATCAAATTTTTGCCTAGTTTCCATTTTTGTGTGGAGATGAACAATTTAGGATTGGAGGTACAATTTTCTTCCGACACCTAGATTATCTGAATATTGACTGCCTGGTCTTTTTTGGACATTATTGCTTCCCTATACTTTCTTCTCCTTATTCCTGGAATGGTCAACACATCACTACTACCCCTCCTGAAACCATATAGTGCAGTGTTTCTCAACCTTCCTAATGCCATGACCCCTTAATACAGTTCCTCATGTTGTGGTGACTTCTGTGAACTCAAACAATGACGGATCTGGGCCAAACTTGGCACAAGTACTCAATATGCACAAATGTGAACACTGGTAGAATTTGGGGGAAACAGACCTTGACATTTGGGAGTTAGTTGCTGGGATTTATAGTTCACCTACGATCAAAGAACATTCTGAACTCCACCAACGATAAAATTGGCCCAAACTTCCCACATAGAACCCCCATGACCAAAAGAAAGTACTATGTTTAGTGATGATCTTTGGCGACCCCTCTGACACCTCCTTGCAACCCCCCTAGCAGTCCCGACCCCCAGGTTGAGAAACACTGATATAGTGAATGGGATAATGTCAACAACTTAACATGGTCAATCTGATTTGGAATGTCAATTTCAGCAAATGAACATATTTTCAGGGGCGGCAGCAAAAAACTAAACTCCTCTTTGATGTAATATAGAAAAACAGATTTCATTTGAGCCATCTCCTTGTTTGGAAGCTAGCCCTCCTTGTCTGTGAGGATTTACAGTCAAAGTGCAATGGAAATGAGCCCATTATAAAAACCTGATGATCAAGCAAAGATTGGTGTTCCTTTTTCTCCACAATGCTGGTTTATTTTTGGATAAGCTATAGATGAGTACTAGGATGAGATTTCATGTTAAAGACTTAATGCTATCTGATACCCTGGAACCTGTGCTGCTGTCATTCTAAATAGTTCCCCAATAGGGCATAAATCGTCTGGGGCAGTGGGAAACCTGGGTGTTTCTTCTCAGAGAAGGAGCTAAGACCTGAATTCTATGCCGCAATGTCAAATTTTTTTTTACAGTTAAGAGCTCTCACTATCCTAACATACAGCTAGGTACATTTGGAGGGAAGCTACATTTTTCTGTAGTTTGGATTTAATGAGAGTTAAATAATTTCTTTCAGAAATGTGAAAAAGAAAACCGGAAAAATGGCTATTTCCCCTCAGTATTGGCAATCAAATATTAATAGAATAGTTAATAACTTTGGTGATAGGGAAAAACTGCACACCCGTTCTTTTAAAGTCCCTTCCATTTATCATTCTCCCTTTGTATTGTCGAAAGCTTTCATGGTTGGGATCACTGGGTTTTTGTAGGTTTTTTGGGATGTATGGACATGCTCTAGAAGCATTCTCTCCTGACGTTTTACCTGCATCTATGGCAGGCATCCTCAAGAAAAACCTACAATAACCCATTCTTCCTTTCCCATTTCCTTTCCTTTTTGCCTCCTCTACATCATGGTTGCCTCAGCGCCTCTGTCCCTCCTACCCTTCTCATTTTGTTTTTACCAATTCTGTCATTTTTCTGTTTCTTCATGTAACATCCTCCAGAAGGGGCAGGAGGTTGGCCCCCAGATCCTTGATATTTGTCCATCCCTGAGGTAATGAGACCTGTAGTGGGATGTATTCAAACAACTGGGGGGCAGGGGGGCCGAAAACAGGCTAGAGTGGGAGTCTTCTGGTGTGACACAGAAACAAACAACATGATGAGTCCAAGTTACTGTTTGTCACTCAATTTCTTGGGCACATAATTATGGCTCTTGCAGGAGTGTATCTCCATCTGGCTCAGCAAAAGATGCCTAGGTTCCTAAAAGCTCAACTGAATGGAGAAATTATTTTTTAAGACCATTGCCCCCCCCCCCCCCCCAAATCCCCTAAACCCTTACTGGCTTGGATTCTTAATACCCTCCTCCAATCTCCAAGCTAACCTCCAGTGACTATGTCCTTTGGAAGGTCTTGATGTGAGCCAGAGGACAAAGATATTTTACTAAGCATACTTTGGCAACATCCACTCCCATCTTGGCATCTCTGCCAGCACTCTCTTCAGCAAGGTCACTAGGAAGGTACTTTTGGGATATACTGGGCCCTCCCACTCCTCTCCTGACCCCTTCTTACAGCTTACAAAATGATTCTTTGGTGGACGTAGTAGTTGGAAGCAGCAATCCCCAAGTAAATTTGGAAAGGAGAGACTAGGGATTTTCAGCCATTTAAGGCTGGGAAAATTCAACGATCCAAATATGACTGGGCTGTAGTTCCCATTCAGCCACAGGCAGCATGATGCAGGATGAGCGGACTTGCAATGCAGCTATGCTGCAAAGGTCACAAATTGTCTCATCTTGTGTGAATCAATCACACCAAGAGTTGATTGTTAAACCAACTCCCCCTTTCATGTATATTTTACTGCTTGGTGTATCTTTTTATTTTAGATTTTATTATATAAAGTCTTACACAGATGAAATCATCAGTCAACATTCCTTTTTTGTCTTGTGTTAACAATATGTATTGCTTGATTTTAATATGAGAGAATGATTTCTAGATCACAGGTCATAGAAAGAGCTGTTTTATGTGGCACAGAACAGTTTTCTAAGGACATAACCACACACTATTTTATTTGTTTATTTACCACACTTGTACTCCACCCTTCTCACCCAGAAGGGGACTCAGGGAGGTCTCACAAAGGCAAAATTCAATGCTGTATACACACATATATATATCAGTAAATAAACAATTGCATTGAAATTTAAATGTAAACATTAAAACATTAGTTAAAATCACAAAATCCAGATCATATTCCAGTATCAGTCCGGGTCAACATTCCATTATTTGTAGTCTCCTACTGCGCTGCTTACTAACCAAAAGCTTGGTCCCACAGCTATGACTTAATTTTTTTCCTGAAGGTCAAGAGGAAGGGAGCCAATCTAATTTCACTAGGGAGGGAGTTCCATAGATGAGGAGCCACCACTGAGAAGGCCCTGCCTCTCGTCCCCACCAGTTGGTTTTTTGCAAGGGGGGTGAGACCGAGAACAGGGTCTCCCTCCCTTAGCTTCCAAGGTCATAGAGGGAGATACGTTCAGACAGGCAAGCAAGATGCGGGATAGAGGCAACCTACCAACATGAGGACATGTGGCGTCACACAGCTGCTGGCATGCAATTGCAAGACCTTGACTTTGTGAAGCCTCACTTCTGGTTTGGTGGTATAATTCCACTTTCTCGCTGTGCTGCTTCTCCACCTTTGGTTTTTTATTTATTCATAGTATACTATTTACAGGCACTTCACAATCAAAAACTGCATCTGACCCATGGATCACACGAAGGCTAATATGTTTACTTGGTTAAAGCTTTCAGAAAATGCAACGTACATCATCATTGTATATAGAGTGAAAATCTGAAGTTACCATCCAGCCTTATTAGGAGTTTTAATGGCCATTCAATGTCCTCTTCACTAAAAGTGTAGTTAATAATTAAAATAATTAAAACAATGCAACCAGGTACCCGTGACTGATCTGTGGTCACAATGCACCAGTAGAGCTCCTCTTCTGTCACATTGGTGAGGTGAATAACAGCTGAGCTCACCCACATATTGCCAGATCAAAAAACTACAAGACTCTCTTATAGTATATTGGAAGTAAGAAATTAGAATAATTTACAACAGTTTGCTTTAGTTTGGTGGGTTCTCTGCCTTATGTAGATATAATTATAGAAGTGTGTGCACGCAAGTACTCACTCACTCACTCACACACACACACACACATATGTACACTCTGCCAACAGAAGGTGACACTTCATGCATCTGATGAAAGAGGTTCTGGCCCACAAATACTTAGGTTGTTTCTATTCTAAGGTCTGCTAAAGTTGAACTTTGCCAACTGTTCTACAAATGGAAAAGGTGACTGCGGTCTGCTTAATATCAGCTGGCTGAAGTCCACACATTTTATGAAGGTCAATTAACAGGTGGTTGACCTGCTGCCCTGTCATGGAAGAGGAAGAGCTGAAGCAAAGTATAGTGTTTGCCACTCCCCTCTCCCCAATACACACAGCACAGTTACATGCCACAAGCTGTACCACCAGCCACATAGTTTTTAAATGGCTATCTTCCAGTTACTTCCTCTGGCCCTCTTCTGTTAATTACTGTGATTCTCAAAAGCAAGTCCCATATAGCTCAGTGGGACTTTTTCCAATGCACATGTCTATAGCATCACAACCAAAAGGATTCAGAGACTGCTCCTTGGGGAGACATGCTTCAGTGACAAGGGAAATTAGCATGAATTTTTAAAAATGCTGCAATTGCAATAATGTTTGCATGTTGTAAGTTGCTTCTGGTTGCTTCTGGTGTGAGAGAATCAGCCGTCTACAAAAACATTGCTCAGAGGATGCCCAGATGTGTTGCAATCCTGCAGGGAGGCTTCTCTCATGTTCCCCATGTCTCGTGTCACCTGGGGATCACAACCAGATACAGAGAAGACATCTGCCTTTGCACTTTGCTACTCTGCTTCTGAGTACGCTTACTCAGTGTGGAACACATCTCACCATGCTAAAACAGTGGATGTGTCTCTAAATGAGACATGCCACATTATCATAAGATTATCACAGAGTGTCTACGCCCTACACCACTGGAAAAATTATACTGTTTAGCTGGTATTGCACCTGATTGCACCTGACATCTCCGAAGTAGCAGCCAATAATGAAAGGACCAAGGCAGTGACATCTCTGACCCATCCCATGTTCGGATATTAGCCAGTACACCAATGCCTTAAATCAAGAAATAGTTTTCTAAGATCTACAGAGATACTCGCAGAAACACCTGAGCAAGCGAAAGTCCAAAAGTGGCAGGGTAAAACCCGGAACCTCAATCCATGACTGATACCGAATGAGAGACTCCCCTCTGGGCACATAGAAGATTGGGTGACTTGGAAGGCACTGAACAGACTGCTCTCTGACACCACGAGATGCAGAGCCAACCTTAAGAAATGGGACCACAAAGTTGAGTCCACGACATGTGAGGGTGGAGAAGAGCAAACAGATCACCTATTACAATACAGCCTGAGCCCTGCCACATGCACAATGGAGGGCCTTCTTATAGCAACACCAGGGGCACTCCAAGTGGCCAGCTAATGGTCAAAGGACATGTAGTATAATACCAAGTTTTAAAAAAACTTTGTGTGTGTGTTTTTTTTAAAAAAAACCATTATGACTGTACCTTTGGTTCCCGTCTGATACAATAAATAAATTGCAATAATAAATAAAAAGTAAACAGTGTGCATACACCCAGTAAGGTGGGCACAGGTAGGAAGAGAGCAGGTTAGAAAAGCTGTGTGGAAAGCTGATCGTAGGACCACATGTTGCTAAAACAGCATTACAGCACTATTGCAGAGAAGTGTGATACTGATTGCTTCCTTTCTGGCATGTTTCCTTTTCCTTAACACAACTGTTGTGAGATAACAGGCTGGTAAAGTCCTTGGTGATATGGCAAGAAGTGATGCTGAAGAATCTTCCACATTGTCAGATTAGCACAAGAAGAACCCCTGACTGATTTGGGACATAGATAACTGAAACATCATCTTCCCCACCTGAAACTACCTGCCCAGCTAAGTGCTGAATGCTCCATCAGATATTTCATCTGCCTCCCCATTGATTAGGATTTCAATTGTCTCATAACCTTGATTTCAAAATTCTCCTGTCCTGGGAGGCCCAACTGATAAAGCATCCCAACACCAGCTGACTTTTAGGTGTTAAGATTTTTCTTTGTTGCTGAATCTTTGATATGGATTAGCTTGTGTTTCTGTGGCTGTAGCGAGTTAAGTTTATTTGGCTTTGCTTCACGTTGTGTTGTTGTTTAAAACTAGATTATCAACCTATCCTGGAAGGGGTCGTATAGCCTCTGTTAGATCAGACTCATAATATGAAAACGGCCCTTGCACCTAGTCTATCCTTAGATTGTCAGATGTTGTTGGAGGTATCAAAAAGACCATCAGAACCAATATGACAGCAATTACTTTTCCTGAGTCAATTTGAGTTGGCAAGAGTTCTTAATTCATTAGTTGTAGAATGTCTCGGAGCCAGCAGATTTAGTGGCTTGACCATTGGGCTATGATTCAGGGCTTTAATCTCAATGTAACTATTAGGCATGGTTTAGAACCCAAAAATGGCGATTCTAAAATCAAATGGGGGGGGGGGATTTTTTTTTTATTAGTAAAAGAAAGACTTACAAAAAATTTCCAAAAGTTCTAAAATGTAACGTAAGTATTAACGAAATTCTAAATTGGTTCTAAAGTCTGAAAAGCAGGGAAACAGTTAAAAATCAAGGGGGGAACATTCCCCTTCACCTCTGCAGTGCAATTAAGTGGAGCTGTACATGTATAACATAAATATAAGAGGTAGTAGCTACTTGCTCTCAGGACAATTGTGAAAGTGAAGTACGATTCTCCCCCTTATTATTTCCCCTTTCCTCCTTTCTTCCTTCTCTACCCTCTTCTTTCATTCCTTCCTTTGCTCTTTGGTTCCCCATCCCTTCTTTTCTCTTTCCTTCCTTCCCTCCCCTTCTCTACTTCTTCCTTTGTCTCCTTCCTTCCTTTGTTCACGTTTTATTTCCCTAATAGCAATTAAACAGAAAGATATATGTATAATATATAGACTTTCTGCTGTGCTTTCTGCAACCGAACTTGCCTATCTCAGATTGGCCTCTTTAGTCATCAGCGCTTGTAAAAAGCGCGGGATGAGTCCTTCCTGAATCTTCGTTCGTGAAGTAATGCCGAGAGAGAGCGATATGTATTAATGCAGTGGTTCCTCATGTTGTGGTGACCCCCATCCATATTTTCGTTGCTACTTCATAATTTTGTTACTCTTATGAATTCTAATGCAAATATCTAATATGCAGGATGTATTTTCATTGTTACAAATTGACCAAAGTTAAAGCATAGGGATTAATCACAAAAACAATATGTTTGGGGGAGGATGGACAACGGATGATGGGATTTGCAGTACCTTCGACCAATTCAGTTCTGACTTCCACAGCTGAGACCCCATGAATGACAGACCTGGACCAAACTTGGCACACAGAACCCCCATGACCCACAGAAAATACTGAGGGGTTTGGGAGGAATTGACAGTGATTTAGGGAGATAACTCTGAACCCAAACAATCCTGGATCAGGACCAAACTTGGCATGAATACTCAATATGCCCAAATGTGAACGCAGATGGAGTTTGGGAAAATAGACCTTGACATTTGGGAGTTGTAGTTGCTGGGATTTATAGTTCACCTTCAATCAAAGAGCATTCTGAACTCCACCAATGACAGAATTGGGCCAAACTGGGATTCGGGGAGGAGGTGGGGAAAGAGAGGGGCTTAAGGAGGAGGCAATCAGCTGATTGCCTCCTCCTTCGCCCCTCTTCCCCCCCCCCCCGCGCTCGCCGGCGCCCTCGCTCACCCCCCTTGCCTATCTCTAGCCCCGATCCATGGATGCATGGATCGGGGCTAGAGAGAGGCAGAGAGGGGCGCGGGGGCCTTTCTCCTCCTCTCTCGCCGCCCTGCCATTGGCGAGAGAGGAGGAGGAGGCCCTCGCTCACCCCCCTCGCCTCTCTCTAGGCACGATCCATGGATCGGGGCTAGAGAGAGGCAGAGAGGGGCGCGGTGGGCCTTTCTCCTCCTCTCTCGCCGCCCTGCCATTGGCGAGAGAGGAGGAGGAGGCCTCGCTCACCCCCCGCCTCTCTCTAGGCCCGATCCATGGATCGGGGCCAGAGAGAGGCAGAGAGGGGGCTGGGGTTTTTCTCCTCCTCTCTCGCCGCCCTGCCATTGGCGAGAGAGGAGGAGGAGGAACCCTCGCTCACCCCTCGCCTCTCTCTAGCCCCGATCCATGGATCGGGGCTAGAGAGAGGCAGAGAGGGGCGTGGGCCTTTCTCCTCCTCTCTCGCCACTCTGCCATTGGCGAGGAGGAGGCCTCGCTCACCCCATCCATGTTTCTTTGCCTCTGATTGGCTAAAGGAAAGGTGGAGTGATGGTGGGGTGATGGTACCACCTGGTATCCATCAGCCAATGACAAAACACGCTTACTAAGGGCAAAGAAACCATACGAATGCTTTACGACCCAGATACAAAAATGGTGCCGCAAAGTGTCGTAAAGAAAGTCTACTTCCGGGTTCGCGACAGCGATCCGTAAAAGCTCAAAAGTCCCATTACATACGAATCACTAACAAATCCTTTTAATTTCCGTTTCATTTTTCTCATTTTCCTAGTAACTATAGTAAGCCTACTGGGTGATCTTGGGCAAACGCTCTCTAAACAAATTTTGCCAGGAAAATCCCATGGTAGTTTCCCTTTAGGGTTGACATCAGTTGTAAACAACTTGAAGGCATGCAGCAACAACATAACTTGACTGCTGCAATGCATTCCACATGGAGAAAGCCTTGTAGAGTATCATGAAATTTCAACTGATGCAGAATACAGTATGTAGGCTTTAAAGTGGAGTCCCCCATGGTGTAGTGGGTTAAACTGCTGAGCTGCTGGAACTTGCTAATTGAAAGGCTGCAGGTTCGAATCCAGGGAGTGGCATGAGCTCCCACTGTTAGCCCCATCTTCTGCCAACCTAGCAGTTCGAAAACATGCAAATGTGAGTAGATAAGTAGGTACCACTTGCGGGAAGGTAACGGCGCTCCATGCAGTCATGCCGGCCACATGACCGTCTATGGACAATGCTGACTCTTAGGCTTAGAAATGGAGATGAACACAAACCCCCAGAGTCGGACACGACCGGACTTAATGTCAGGGGAAACCTTTATCTTTACTAGGTTTCTAAGTAGCACATAGTCCCAGGATCAAATTGCCCCAATAATAAAAGATCTGCACTAATTATCTGTTAAATTTCTGAGCTAAGGTCTACTCCTCAAATCCTAGATGATTAAGTGCCTGGCAATCTATGGCACTGCTTCTCTAGGATTTCTTAAACCATTGAGGTCTTCTGAGGATACTATTTCCTGTGTAAGGTCCGCTTGGTGGGGGTGCAAGGGAGATGGCTTTTTCATGTGCCGCTCCCAAACTGTTCATACTTTCCTTGGAATACTTTCAATTTTGCTGCTCTTCAATTACCATGTACGTTTTAAATATTTGTGCTTCTGCTTTTTTATATTTAAAGTTCTTAATTATTAATGTTTAAACATCCTTTTTATCTTGTACATTGCCCTGACCATTATTTGCTGAAAGACAGTGAATACACAAACAAACAAAAAGGTATAGATTTCACTGCATAAGGCTGGCAAATTGGCACTGAAGCCATGTGCATCCTGCTGTTGGTCTGCCTTCCCTTTGTCTTCCAACTAACTTTTAGGTGTCAGTTCAACTTGGTGTGTTTAAGCTGAGGTAGCGTCTTTTAAAGTCTACCCCTCAGCTATTCAGGCGTACTACCTGGGTCCTCTGTAGATTTAAACCTGGGCAACCCGTAAGGGAAACATCAGGAGAAATCTCTCTCAACTTTAGAGACCAGACTCTCCCCGCTCCTGGGGCATTCACTTTCACCTCACCCCTAAAATTAACCTCTAGGTGAGTGTTTTCAGAATGCCCCACACCCTTAAGGGGTGCCTTAAGTGTATACAAACCTTTGAATAACTAATCTATTTACCCTTGGCTAGTTTACAAGCCAACCATTCCATCTAGCCCCTAAGACAACAGTATAGGATAGGCAAAACCCTCATGGGCGAATTCCTATCCAACCCCAAATGTTAAACCATTTGACGATCATTATTATACTGTCCATGGGCGGGCGTGGTGGGCGATGTCCTTTCGCAGAATGAGGGAGAAGGGGCTGGCACCACACTGTGCCAGCCCCTCCTCCCTTCAAGAATGTTCTGCGAACTTAACCAATCTCTTCTCCGAGTGGAGGAGACAAAATTGCTCCACCCCCCAACTTGTTGGAGGGTGAAGTGTATTACCATGATTCTCCTGTCCCTAGCTATTAACGGGTGAAATACATGCATGACTCCTAATCAACAATGTTCCCATCACCACTTTTGTGCTGGAATCCTGGCAGTAAAGTGATTTACCTCTTCTATGTTTTATTGCTTAATGTTAATTGTTTTAAACTGTTTAATTTTTATTGTTAGTACTGGTTTTTACCGACATTGAATCTAAGCTGTCTTGAGTCCCTTCGGTCTCAAAGGCAGGGTAGAAATGAAGTAAACAAACAAACAAACAATATCCCTCTCCATTATATTTCATATGTATATTTGCCTTTAAAATACATACTGAAATTGCACAATTGCACTGAAAATAAAAATAATAAGTTAAGAAACAGCGGTAGTGCAGGATTTTTTTGTGTGTCAGGAGCGACTTGAGAAACTGCAAATCGCTTCTGGTGTGAGAGAATTGGCCATCTGCAAGGACGCTGCCCAGGGGACGTCCGGATGTTTGATTGTTTACCATCCTTGTGGGAGGCTTCTTTCATGTCTTCAAATGGGGAGCTGGAGCTGACAGAGGGAGCTCAACCCACTCTCCCCAGATTCGAACCGGTGACCTATCAGTCAGCGATCCTGTCAGCACAAGGGTTTAACTCATTGCACCACCGGGGACTTTGTGCAGAAAGATGAGGTTACTAGAGTGTGCGGAAGTATTATTGTGGGACCATGGATTGACACAGTGTCACAATAATAATAATAATACTTTATTCTTGTACCTTGCCTCCATCTCCCCAAAGGAACTTGGGGTGGCTAACATGGGGCCAAGCCCAAAACAAGTACAATAAAACTGAATAAAATACATTCAAGACAAATGACAACATCCAGTAAAAATGCTATACAATAACACAATAATACAATAAAATAATAAGAATAACATAATAAAACAGAGTATAAAACAGTACACAGATAAAACGAGGGTGAGCTGGGCCAAATGCGAGGAGTAAAAATGGTAAAACCCATGGGTGAGGTAGATGGATAGAGTGCTGTGTTTAGTGAAAGACTCAGATGGGATAAACAATTGTGCTACTGAAGAAATGTGCAATATTAAATATGCTCAACATGATCAACAATAACACAATTGTAATGAAAAAGCGGATTCATATAGTCCTATGTTATCAATCTGTAATTGGATGTCATATTGAAAGTAGGGATGATAGCATAGACATGTTGGAAACGCAGCCAATTTCTTCTAGCAGAAAACTATGGGCTATCACAAAACAGAAGAAAAAATAAATCTACAAGAGAAAGATAAGCTCAACTGCATATAAGCATACTAGTTGTATCTGCCATGCATTGCTGTGGCCAACCTTCCCTCCCTCTTTCTCTCCTTCTTTCCCTCCTTCCTTTGCTCCCTCTTTCATTCCCTCCTTCCTTTTTTTTCTTTCCCTTTCTCCTTCCTTCTTTCTCTACCTCTTTCCTTCCTCCCCTTTTCTTTCCCTCCATCTTTCTCTTCTTTCTTCCTTCTCTACCTCTTTCCTTCCTTCTCCCTTTCCTTCTTTCTTTCCCTCCCCCTTTCTCTTCTTCCTTCCTTCCTTTCTTTTTTCTTGCTCTCCTCCTTCCCTCCCTCTTTACTTCCTTCCCTTTTTCTGTATCATCATTTAGCTTTTCGCCATTTTGCTTTTTTGGGTTTTAAGTCCTTTCTACCGGTTTTTTTTGCCCCCCTCAGGTTATGAGTGATGGTCACTCGTTGGTCTGTTAGGGGTGTAGTGCCCAAATTTGGTTTCTATTCGTCCAGTGGTTTTTGAGTTATGTTAATTCCACAAACAAACATTACATTTTTATTTATATAGATATACATACAAATCTAACTCCATTTCATCTGAAAAACAGCCGCCACAGATAACAGAACTTGATATGTACTATATTCGAACTGATCTACCAAAAGCATACACATTTTCTTGGAATCCTAAGATCTCATGATAAGACAGCAAACTAAACATGCATGCTTTATTGTGTAAATAAAAGGAGGTGTTATTCCATCTTCAAGTAGGAACAGGGTAGGGTAGCAAGAAATACAAGCAGTTTAAACAAAATATAGTTTATCAATTTCCTGGAAATTGATAAACTATATTTTGTTTAAACTGCTTGTATTTCTTGCTACCCTACCCTGTTCCTACTTGTATATTACGGTGTCACCCACTGTTTTTTGCTTGTTATTCCATCTTCACCATCACCACAGTTTCTGTGTTGGCAGCATCGGATGGAAAAAAGTCCTCCTGTCTTCTAGAGATCCTGATAAGCCCAGCTTATCTACAGAGCAAGCCTGTTGAATCATAGCATGAGCAGCAAGCTATCCTCCAGGGTCAAAATGGAATAAGGCAGAGAAGCTGTAAACAGGGAGGGCAGTTATGGAGTCAGAGGGTGTGCGAGTGTGCTGGATCCTGTTTCAATTACTTTGTTTTATGTTGAAAATTTCATCTTTGCAAAAGAGTACAAAATTGGGAAACGGTAGATTTTTTAAAAAAAATCCTGGAATAGCTTATCAGCAGAAGGTGTAAACATTTCAGGTGAACTGTTATAGGTTGATTGTCTCTAAATGGTGATTTATACCCTTATTTCTCCATTATTGTCCACTAGGCATTGCCCTGTGTCATTTTTCAGGTGGTTTTATTTTCATTAGTATAGCCACTTTAGCTTGTGATCACTGCAATACATTGTATTAGATTCATAGTACTGACATCTAACCCCTGTCGAAGTGGCTCGTTGACCCCGCAGCTTCCGAAACATCGCTTTATCCTTTCCAAACACCCCCTCCCGGCCAGCACTGCTTGAAGCTAGAGAGTCCTCTATCTGTTTCATGTATGTTGTGGATAGTTTAAAGGGCGATCAGAATCAAATATTGCTCTCTCGAATTTGATAACGTATGACTACAAAATGGTGACCTCTGATATATAGTAATACATCAAGATGACAGGAGCAGTAAGTGCCGCAATTACCTTTACTACAAGTTGAGATTGTGTGTTAGCTCTCATCTTGCAAGCAATTATTTCCAAACAGAGAGAGAGAGGGGGGAAGAAGAGGAGAGGGCAAATGCATCTTTGGGCTTTTGTAAATAATGAAAATGCAGAAATGACCACCAACTCAGATGGATCCGCTCCAATTTATGCACCTATTTCAGGCATGTAGCCGGGGGGGGCTAAGGGGGCTTCAGCCCCCTGAAATTCTCAGGGTGGTCTGCAAAAAGGCCTTACTGGTACATTATTTAAACTGTTATGTTTATTCATATCATGATCTGATCACCATGCTCATTATATCCCACATTAATGGGGTTATTGGGATAACAATACAAAAGGTTTGCTAGGGTAGACCCTCTTCCACCTAGTCTCAGCCCCCCGGAACCAAACTCAGCCGCCCGAATCAAAATCCTGGCTACGGCCCTGACCTATTTGAATCATATTCCCCTCCCTGGAATCATGTAGGGATGGGAATCACATGGCTCTTTAGATGTTGTTGGGCTGCATATCACAGCAGCTCTCCAAAGTGATGGCGTTGAATGCTGGGAGTGGCATTGGAAGACAGCAGCAGCAACAACGCTCTCAAATAAAACAAATGAAAAAAACTTTCTTCTACATAGCTTTGCCATTTCGTTGTGTTAAAGTTCTCCAATGAAATTCTGCTCTGCAGGCATTCAGACATACAGACACACTCAGGAGAGATACAGATAATTATTTTGAGATCTGGAGTTCTAGTTAAATCTGAAACAGCTGCAGAAATAAAGGTATACTTAAGAGCAACACTTTATTTTACCATGCGTTTAACTATGCAAGAGTAAAGGAATTTCTTGTATCTGGTGGTGGGAACAGAGTTCAGGTGAGAGATTATGGCATTTTCTCATGATAAAAAGTTATCAGAACAAAACATTAGATAAAAGCAAGAATTTGATACGAAGGATGCATTTTGAATTACAGTATCATCCCCATATACACCGAGGACAGATTTCAAGATTCCCCGTTAATATATCTGAAAACATGGATAATAGCACCCCCCCCCCCCCAAATTGGCTCTAATTGGGCTGGAAACACACCACAGAATCACATTGGAGGTCCTAGAGCAGTGGTTCTCAACCTGTGGGTCCCCAGATGTTTTGGCCTTCAACTCCCAGAAATCCTAACAGCTGGCAAACTGGCTGGGTTTTCTGGGAGTTGTAGGCCAAAACACCTGGGGACCCACAGGTTGAGAACCACTGTCCTAGAGAGTCCCACAAAGATGTTGGGGGGGCAGGGGATATTTTTTGGAGTGTGACTTAGGTCCAGGGCAAATTTGATGGTATTTTCATGGATACTTGTACACTTCTATTAAAGCAGTGATTCCCAACCTTTTAAAAAATTTTTTTTACCAGGGACCACTTTGACCAGGGACCACTCTCCAACGTTAGTACCAAAAAGGTTACGAATCAGTTTTTGGTCAACTTTCCATTTGGTTTGGTTATTTGGAGAGCTGAATTGGAAAATTGTATTGGATAGACCGCATCAGCTGTAGTTTCCAATACAGATCATATGCCATCCAGTAGTTCCCATCTACTCGCCCACAGAAAACCATATTTAATAATTTAGAACTGATGTGGTAGTAGTAATATTTTGTGGGTAGTCAGCCTCTTCCCTCCCAGCATCCCCATTGCCTCGGGTTTTGTGAGACCTATGATTGTCTGGTTTTGAGGCAATGATGAGGCCATGGACCATATTTTCATTCTTGCGGACCACAGGTTGGGAGCTTCTGTATTAAAGAATACCATGTGCATGTGCATTGTCTGAAACAGGGTTGGTAGATGCATAGGCTGCCTGGTTTACTTGGACTGCAGCTCCCCTTACCTCCTGGCTATATTGGCCAATTTGAGGCTGATGGAAGTTGCAATCCAACAACATCTGGAGTTTCAAAGATGGCCTAACCATGGCCTGCCCACCCATTTCACATGTGTCCAACTTACGTTAAGATGAACCATAACTACTGTTGTACTAAAGACCTCCTCCAGTTCTAGACAAACTTAAGAGAATATCTGCAGAATCAAAAGTCAGATGTTGGAGAAAAATATAGAGTACAGAGTATCAATTACTATTAATAGGGGAACAACTGGATTTACAATCAAGAAGAAAGTTAAATATTCCAATATTCCTGTGTCAAATATGAATTGTGTGATATTTTAAGATAATTATGTTAAAATACAGAATGAAATTTAAAAGGACATGTTACACTGGGAGAGATTAAACTTGTCAACATTGAGGAGAATCTTTGTGCTAACATTGAATGTTTTATCTGGAATGATGTTCTTATTTCAAACAATACCAATTTTGACAATTTAAGTGACAGCAAAAAGATGTAGCAAAGTCTGTATGGCAATGGAAAAAATGTTGAGTTTGGTAGAAGATAGAGGATTGTGTTTACTGGATCTAAAATTGTACTTTGTAGCATGTTGTTAAGTTTTCATTTAAAAATGGGTGATTCTAAGATATAAAGAACTGAAAGGTCATGGCCTGAGGTTTGGATGACGTGCATGTTGGTACAATAAAGTTAATGTAGATTTTAAAAATAATTTTGTGAGATCTGCCCTACTGAAAATATGGAACAGATACAAACCCAAAAATGTATCTATAAGTCTCAGCACAAGAAGCTTTTCAAATAAGAGAAACAACAGGTAAAGAATGGTTATTGTATCAGTTCTAATAACTTTTCTGGATTTGTGTACAAAAGGATTACAGATTTAAATCAACAAATCAGAGCTAGACCAGTGGCTCTCAACCTGTGGGTACCCAGATGTTTTGGCCTTCAACTCCCAGAAATCCTAACATCTGGTAAGTTGGCTGGGATTTCTGGGAGTTGTGCTCCAAAACACCTGGGGACCTACAGGTTGAAAGCCATTGTGCTAGAGAGATGTGCTTTCCATTGGTATTCTTGTTTACAATTATCAGGAAGTTCTAAAATAAATAAAAGATATATAAAATAGATTGAAGTTTAAGGCTGTTGTTTTATGTTTTATTTGGTGGTGTTTTATCTGATTGTTACGCTTTGCTATGTTTTATTTTAATCATATTTATGTTTATCATGGACTGTTTTACTTTGATATTCTGTGGATACCTTGTTCCATGTGTAAACTGCCTGAGTCTCTTCGGGGAAATGGAGGCGGGGTACAAAAATAAAGTTGTGGTTGTTGTTGTTGTTATAGATATTTAAAATCGATATATAGCTTTGAATAAAATAAGCCACAATATGAAGTGTAATTGTGTACTGATGATGAACTTTTAATTTCTAAAATGTACACACATATGTTGAAATTTGAAACAGAAGATGGTGTCACAAGATGCAAAGGCAGGGGCCAATTTTCATTTGATTTGACTTTATTTTTGTCATTACTTGCATTGATATATCTTTATTTTCAGCCAAAATGATGCTATTTTTCCATTGGGGAACTGATATCCAAACTGGATAATTTTCCAGTGCTGTTTACCCAATTAATGGGGGAGGAGTCAAATGCTTTGCAGGCGGGCAGGTGTCACATGTGGCCAATGGGTTTCACTGTTATCCCTAAATTAGTAAGTAGCCTCATCTGTTATGGCTAATCATTTAGGTGTCAGCTGTATAAAGGAGGGGATATATTAGACTTAAAAGATCAGATATTCTAGATCCAACTGATCCAAAATAATGGCTATTATTGCTCCCAAAAAATACTTTGGGGAGGCTATGTCTTGTTCATAAGGCACAGATAAGCTCTATTAATTGTTCCTCTATCAGCTCTCCTGATGTATCCTAAATTTGTTGTGAGATGACAGTTGCCCTCTGTTTCAGCATGCCTGATGCTACTCGTCGTCCTTGTGGGAATTGTGCCGATCCCTCTACTGATTGCTCCTAGTCCACAAACGTGCACAGAATGTGTGGCATGACTAGAGCTTGTGTAGGCATCAACCATGAAATTGGTCTGCTGCAGTAAAGCATTTTCATGCGGGATAGCAGGGATAATATGTATTTAAAGGAGTCCAACACATAGCAGGAATGTTCTGCATGTGTTGTATCTGTGTGACTACTTCCAAACAATTAATACTGTGTTGGGCTTTGCCCTCTCTCCTGCACCTCCGCTGGATATGTACAATGAATCAATGCATAAACCACCCCTCGAAAACATATACCATTCCAAATGAAAATGTATACCATTTGCATGAGATACCTCGCTGCTAGGGAAATATTTTCAGCTTGGCTTAAGAGTTTAGACATTAGTCTTGTTCAGCCTTTTAATATTAAGGACAGGAGGTGGTTTGCTAAAATATTTTGATACATTTATCTGTTTTCATTGAGATGTCTTAGCCACCTGACTTAAATATATACTGATCGATGATTTATGTTTGAAAACAGAACTGATAAGAAGCATAAGTGTTCTTGATATTATGTTTTGTCATATCTAGCTAAAAAGATTGAAATTCCGAGAAACAATTTTCTGAAGAAATGAAACCATATGCCCTCCTGAACCCTTGAGGGAAAATAGCCTCTCGGTTTGCTCAGAGTATGAAACAGTGGAGCAGTATAAGTAAAATAGACAACCTTGCCAAGCATGTCACATTTCTATTTGTGCAGTTTGGAATGATGTTTTAAAAACATTTTCTAGGAGGTTTTTTTTGGATAAATAAATGGTGCAAATAACATCTGCAAGCGAACTCTGCTTAAGTTAGGCTTTGCTTTTTCTTTTTTTGTCAAATTAGATTGAATTTGTGTTGCTGTTGACTCCGTTGTCGTTTTGGGAAGGCCTTGAAAATTGCTTTACTAAACTTGCAGAAGTTTCCAAAAATATTTAGAATGAATGTTTAAAAAGTGAGCATTTCAGTTCAGCCCATCCTTAATAAAAGACTGCGGTTGAACCCAATGACTTTTTAAAGCAATGTGTGATAGGAACCTTTCTAGGGATTCTTCGAAAGGAAAAATGAGTAAGGGCAGATTTTCTACTGCACTATATTTGGTCAAAGGGCCCCCGGTGACGCATTGGATTAAACTGCTGCACTTGCTGACCAAAAGGTTGGCAATTTGAATCTGGGAAGCTGGGTGAGCTCCTGCTGTTAGACCCATTTCTGCCAACCTAGCAGCTCGAAAAAAACGCAACTGTGAGAAGATCAATAGGTACCATTTCTGTGGTAAGGTAACGGCACTCCATGCAGTCACATAACCTTGGAGGCATCTATGAACAATGCTGGTTTTTTGGCTTAGAAATGGAGATGAGCAACACCCCCAGAGTCAGACATGACTAGACTTAATGTCAAGGGGAAAGCTTTACTTTACTAATATTTAGTCTTCCTCATTCATAATAAAACATTGATAGATCAGTCACCTGTCCATTGCCCAAACCAAGGATGAGACAGATTTGCATAAATTGTCTATGCCAATGTATGTGTTGAGATGGTAATCTATAAACAATTATTGTTACTTAAATAGAAATGCAACACATGCCCCCCCATATGGCAAAGAGAGAAAGTGGCCAGGTAATATGTTTACTATCCAGATGTGATGTGTTGATGAATGATTTCAGGTTGCTTGAGTCTCTCTCTTAAAAATGAGCTTTTCAAAGAGATGACATATGTAAACAGGACTGTTCCCTGAAAAGCCTTGTAAATAGAGGACTTTCCTTTATAAAGTAGGACACTGTAAGCATTGGGCATATTCTAGAATGCACACTAATTTCATTAGTTTCACTACACTTTCCTGCTGCTCTGGGGTTCCTCAGCATGGCACTGCCCAAAGATAAAGTGCTTGAAAATTCAAAAGCTTAAGTCGAGTTGTTCTCTCTAGTATGGAGCTGGTTTGTCATGTTTGTTTCATGCTTTCTGGGACAGCCATGCCACGCCATGCCCTGCAGCATGTTCAGGTTGTACCAAGTGAACTGAGATCTAGATGATGGCAGGAAATAGTATATAAATGGCACAGAAGTAGTTTTTATAGTCTTGACCTAAATGAGTGGTTGGGTGGGTCCATGGGGCATATGTAACCAGACTTCATGTGGATACACAGAACCTTATTGATATGAGGTCTTCTGTCCCAAGAATACCATTGAGCCATGCTGGAGAATCCTACAAAATGCTTCAAGAGGACATATCTTGCCAGATGTAGATGAATGAAACTGGTCCCATGGATATGGAGGTTTGTACTATATATAATTTGGATTTTGCTTCATGAGTGAAATGTCATGGGCCAGCAATGTTTATCCATGTGTGACTGAGAGTTCTTTCTGAGTTATGTCATTTCTCAATAACAACCTGAGAAAGTTGGCTAGAGGAGGCTGAGGTATGAGTGAGACCATAGCCAATTGCAAAAATCATAACTTTTGAGGCCACAGAACAACAGGGTAGCCAGAAACTTCCATCAAGTTGCCCTCCATGGATGGAATAGGTACTCATTATATGGACACTCTATATCAGTGGTTCTCAACCTGTGGGTAACCAGATGTTTTGGCCTTCCTAGCAGCTGGTAAACTGGCTGGGATTTCTATGAGTTGTAGGCCAAAACACCTGGGGACCCACAGGTTGGGAACGACTGCAACATCACCCAACAGCAGCAGAAAATAAAGGAAAAAGGAGAAAAGAGCTAGTCTATCCAGCAAGAGGGACAGCTACCCATCATCACCACCACCACCACACCTTAAGGAAGTCAGTGTAGTTTTCAACAATTTATGTTGAAATTTGTGATTTATCGTTGATATGTTTGCTGTTTTATTGCTGTGTAAGTTGCTCAGAGCACTCTGGTGGAGAACGACTCATCAAATAATAAATTGAAATGAAATGAACAATTTAAACAACATAGCTAAACAGTATCTAATGCAGGAGAAAAACACGTAATTAAACTATAGGTAAATTAAACCCTATAAAAATATCAATTATTTAAGAAGGTTTTTTTCAAATTTATTCTACATTAGCTTGCCAGGCTTTTGCATGCAATGATAAAATCAAATCAATCTCATATTCAAGTACAATTCAAATAAAATAGTTGAACTGATCATATAGACATGCAAATAGGTTTGAGATTCTATCTCATCACTGGACCTATTGGAAGTTTCTGTCTTCATGAAGGCTAACTTGACTTGCTTTCATGTTTAATGGGATACTTAGTGGTTTCTGCTAATAATGTCATTTTTGAGGGGACAGCATCTCTAATAGAACAGTTAGAGGGTAAAGCCACCGAGTTCTTAAAGCTTAGAGCATTCTTTCATTTGTCTGCATTGGGTAAGCGATGCCATTTTATAACCCTTTTGCTTTCCTTACACACAAAGTATTCAGTTTGCACTTAATAAAGAGGGTCTTGAGATCATAGGGGCAAATAGAGGCTAAATAGTAACGTTCTTCTATAATACATCAGAGCAGTTAAACACTAGTGCAGCATTTTCATTGTGATCAGTATCAGCTAAACGTCTTACAACTTCCAATCAGCCGCCATTATAACCTTTTGCACCTACATAATTGAGAATCCCAAATTAGATCCAAGGTGACAAATTTTTTTAATATGCCATTAAAATTAAAGGGGAATCCAACTGAAAAATTATCTCGAGACAATACTGAATGGCTGCTTTTTGGGTTTTAACTGAGTGGAATGCGGACTCCATACATATGACTACCTTGGGGAAAGATTTGGAAATGCCCAGAACTCTTTTTAGAAGTTTATGTTGCACTGCGTCCAATACTGACATATTAGAGCCATCCACAATGCAGCTCCATATGGCAATGGGGGCAACAGCTTACTCTTACAGAGCTCAAAGAAGGGCCCCACAAATCATAGAAACATAGTGTTGGAGGTGACATCGTGGGCCATCCAGTCCAACCCTCCTGACAAGAAGCAAGAAAATCACATTCAAAGCAGACCTTTGTACTAACAGAACTTGCTGTGAACAGAAAAATAAGATTAGTTAAACTGGCTGATGCTCCAGGCAGTGCCATAGCCAGGATTAGGTTATTAATTTACCATTGATATTTTTGTCTTCTGTTTCCAAATATGATAACTTTGAATTGTTAATATCTAGAGTTTCTCAGAAACTTACCAAGTCCATCAGTGTATAAGAGACAACTAATTCAATTGGCCAATTATTGAGGAAATGTCCAATTCTATCAATAAGCAAGGTGGACAATGCTGGTTTATCCACCAATCAACCTGCTCTGTTAAAAGGTCAGGTGCAATCCCATTCATACTAAATGCTTCCAACTTTTAAGATATTTTTAATCACGACACAATTTCATCACAGGAAACTGGAGGACCATCTGATAAGATCAAATCTTCTTTGGAAATTGGTAAAGCTCTACTTCATCATAAACAATAGAACAAAAATGCCTCTCCCATTCACATATAGAAATTGCACTGTGTCCATATAAGGATTACCTGAGTATCATATAGAACAACTTTTTTTGACCAGGGACCACTTGACCAGGGACCACTTTCCAACATTAGTACACAAAAGGGTTACAAATCAGATTTTGGTCAACTTTAGATTTGATTTGGAGTGCTAATTCAGAAAATTGGATTGGATAGACCACATCAGCTCTAGTTTCTGAAACAGAACATGTGCCATGGTCAGTGACCAGGAAGGAGTGGCAGGTAGTGAGAAAGGAGGAGAAATAAAATAGAATAAAATAAAGAGATTTTCATCCTTGTGGCTCACTGGTGGTCCATGGCCCACAGATTAAGAACCACTGATATAGAAGAAGCAATATGCCAGAATTTGGATCTATCGATACCTCCCAAAGACTGGGGGTGCTAAATGCTCATTAGATGTTGGACAAAGGCAAAACCTGAGTTGACCTAAGCCAGCTGGTGGAAACTAGTTTTTCTGTCAAGGTCCCCTGAGGGCGAAGGTCATTTACATCTGCCTGAACGTGCTAGCCCCTGGATCTAGGCTGTTCTCCGCCCACGCCTCCCAGTCTCCCCCTGTATTTATAAGAAATAGTGTAGCGAAAAATTATCTATCTACCAAAATAACAATTTCTCCCTATTTCTCATAGTAAAAATAAAATATTATGAGTCCTTTGAAAGGTCAATAAGAAAACATTGGGGGTGGAGATGGTTCTCTGTACAAATGATTTGGCATTACTTCACTTTCATTAATTATATCTTGCTGTAGGGCCCAAGGGACGACAAACATATGTTCCTACTTCATTAATATATCAAGCCTATGCAATGTTGTTTTACTAAATCAGCATTATCAGTGATCAGAGCAAACAAAAGTCAAGAATTCTCGTCCTTTGGCAATACTCTTGTTCTCAACTCCAGATACATATGGACTGATTGTGGTTTCTTCCCTGCAATACAAATGTTGGATAGGAATGAATATCTTCTCTGCAGACAATATAATTATTGCACTTCCTCAGCACATCAATAGCCCACAACTCTCTTTAATCAGCATTTTGGATTAGGAATTCTTAGGGTCCTGAAAACATGGCTGTGGCTCATCCCATCACCACTGCTACTTCATCATCATCATCACCCTACCACCACCACCAGCATTACACTGTAAGAATTCAGACTTGCCTGGATCTCTGTGTTTCTTTTATGATTTTCAGTTTCCAAAAGAATTTTTGACCCAACTAAGGTTCCTACTCTTTATGTTGTTGTTGCTGCTGCTGCTGCTGTTTATTTGTTCAGTTACTTCCGACTCTTTGTGACCTCATGGACCAGCCCACGCCAGAGCTCCCTGTCAGCCATTGCCACCTCCAGCTCCTTCAAGGTCAAGCCAGTCACTTCAAGGATACCATCCATCCATCTTGCTTTTGGTCGGTACCTCTCCCCTTTTCCTTCCATTTTCTCCAGCTTTTCCCCGTTTTCCCCATTTCCCCTATTCTTCATAGAAAATCTAATAGAGGTAGCCCCGACCGGGAAGTACATGGTGGAGTCAAGTGGTTGTATTATGTGAATTTCAGCTCTGCTAAAATGCTGGTTTTGAGGCCTGGAGTGCCAAGCTTCCAAAGGTTTGTTCTCAATGACAAAAGAGGATGTCAGCGGAGACAGCATGTCAATGGACTGACATACCACAATAGTAAATGCAGGGCATTTTTGCATTTTGATAGCAATTCAAGAATACCACACTAGTTTCTGATTGGCTTAGAAAGGGCCCAGCTAGGAATCACTTACCAATTGGTCCTGGGTTCTGTCTAACTTCATTGCTGGTTGGTCTTTGCTGTGGCAGAAAAATTTAATAAACTGTCATTGGATTATTTTGGAACGTATGTCCATTTATTGATCCACCTAGGAAAGGGTGCATTCAGAAAGGAATGCAGTGGGGTAATAAATAATGCCCTTAATGTTCTGACTCCGGTGGATACAATGGTTTCAGTCCAGATAAACAATGGGTGATTTCGGGTGATACCCACCTCAATGAGTGTAGCAAGGAGGAATCTGGCTTGGGAAATAGGAGAGGAAATGTTTCTATCTAGAGCAGGGGTGCTCATTACGGTGATCGGGAGCACCAAGGTGATCTTCGGCCCTATTCCAGGTGATCTTTGGGCCTCACCAGCCGGATGGCGCGCTCCTGCCATGCGCGCACACATGCGCTCCCGCTGCCGCCTTTGCGGGGCTTCTTTTGCCAAAATGAGGCTATAGTGAGCGGGCCCTGGCGCTCGTCTTGCCACGCACGATGTGGTGACATGACCGCTCATTGGTTGCTGCTGGGGGAGGGCGGGAGCAAGGCGAAGGCACGCGCACGGATAGGATGCGAGGCTGTGGGAGGGATGGAGGGAATGTGGGTGTGTGTGTGAGAGAGAGAGAGCCAAGGAGAGAAGAAAGAAATCCAGAGAACTTTTTCGGATCCTTTTGGCAGGCAGGCAGGCGGGCGGGCGCTGGAAGGAGAGAAGGAGAGAGAGAGAGAGAAAGAGGTGAAGGAGGCTGGGCAAATGGGGCAAAGCCAAGCAAGCCCCGCCGCAAACCCTGCTGCTGCCCTCGGGACTCCCATTCCAAGCCGAGACCTGGGCTAGCGAGCTGTGTGAGGCTGCTTTCTTTCCTTGGTTGGGGGCAAGGAGGGAGGGCTCCGCCGTGTTCCTGGGGCTGAACCCGAGGAGGAGGGGGCTGCGGGGATGGAGACTTCATTTCCTGCTGCTGCTTGTGCCCTTGCCGCCTTTCTCCGCCTCGCCCTGCCTTGCCCTCGAAGGAGAAAGGCGGCGGGGGCACACGGGAGCAAGAGAGGGGGGGGGTGGCTCTTCAGAGCCGACTAGGAAGAGCCATCCTCTCTCTCTCTCTCCCGTGGGCATGGACTGCCACCAGTGGGAGGGGTCCTCCTTCCTGCCAGCCGTTCACTTGGGCGTCCTTTCTGAGTGACACCCTCGAAAGGAAGGAAGGAAGGGCGCCCCCCCCCCCCGCTGCATCTGTCACTTTGGGGAAGCACCTCTTCCACTCTTCCTTCTCCTGCCCAGGTAAAGAAACCTCGAGGGAGGAGGGAGGGGGGAGGCTGCCGTGGGGAGGCTCCAGCCTCACGTGGGTCCCTCTCTCGGATGAGTTTCCCGGCCCAGGCAGCAGCCAGGCAGCCCCTCTTCCCAGCCCTGCGCCTTCCGAGCCGCCGCCGAAGTCATATCTGGCTGGAGCGCTGGTGGGTGCACCTATAAATACCCTCCTGCTGCGTGCGTGAGAGAGGCCTGCTGTGCACACAAGAAGCAGGACGGGATGGGGACTTCCTGCTTCCTGCACGCAGCAAGAAGGAGGAAGGCAACAAAGACATTAAGAGAGAGCGCGTGCGCAGGCAAGGAGCATCCCCTTCCCAGGTCTGCGGCGGCGAGTTCGTGGGCAGGCAAGAAAGAAGCCCCACGTGGACGGAAGGCTGCAGTAGGAGCATCTTGGCAAGACATGCGCAAGCACACTCACATGCACAACAGGTGATCTTTCCAACTTGATTGTTCATATAGTAGCTCGCATGATGAAAAAGTGTGGGCAGTCCTGATCTAGAGCATATCAGGAAAAAGGACCCAGGGGCTCTAACACAAGCCCAATGTGTGTTCCCTCCAAGTCTCCCAGTTCATTGCGAAAAGATTACAATCATTTGAGGGATTGTATTGGACAATATTCCAAGGCAATTCATGAAGGGTTACAACAAGGTTACTACAGGACAAAGGCAACACAACTCGCTGCATGTCTTAATGGAGCCACATCTCATAATTCATAATGTGCTACCACCACGAACTTTCTGTGTCCCCATGGAAGTCTGCACCTCTGTGGCAGTCTACACCTCTAGATTTTCAGTTGAAAATTGGCTAAAACGAAACCTAGAAATGTCTAAGATCTTCTAATTGCCATTATTGATCCAACTTTTATTGCCTTTGAGGCAATTGAACATGGATGAGTGCTTAAAGTGGACTTGCTACTTTCAGAAAAAATTCTATATTTGGGGGTGAATTTGTCTATTTTTAAACAGTGGAGTCTTTGTAGAGTAGAAGAGCTCAGGAGACTTGGGGGAAGTTCACAAAAGGTATTGGGTCAGCATGTGCCCCATGGATCTGTTTTCCTATTTTAATGAAATCCTTAATATATTTGAAATAGGTCTCCTTTCAGAGACAAAAGTAAGCCCCCATTTGCTACTACTCCCATCCCTGACAGCCTTACTTTTTTGCACCTCTCATTAGACATGTTATCATGGAGATCTTCTAGGTTTGCCTATAAAAGAGGCGTTACAGAGCAGTGGTGATTGTGGGAGTTTTGGTGGCCTCATTCAGAACAGAGGGCCCAGAGTCAATCTTCCTGGAACCCCATACTCTTTTACAAGCTGTGGAGTCAGCAAAACACCCAAGGATCTCTCTGACACTTCGCATTTCCTAGTTTATTTTAACAGAATTTACCTAGGTGTGAGATGGGCTAAAATGTTTCCTCTCATGTGTAAAGAGCTCCTGATTGTGTAAAGAAAAGATTGAGAAGAAAGGTCATGATGGGGTTTCTGTCTCCAGAAGTCCACAAATGGAAACAAAAAGATTTATTCCATCCCAGGACTGCTCCCCATAGTCCATTTTCAAGTGGTTTGGCCAGTCTAGTTTTAAAAGGATCAAGCAATGTGTACACTCCAGGGCAGATCTTCAAAGAAAATAATGGCACTTAAGTGCCCATCATCCATTGATTTTTCAATGAGAAATAGGCAGTTAAGTGCCATTTTTGCCTGGAAAATCTATTGTGTCTATTCTGCCCCTCAGCACAAATGTGTATCATGCAGTACGGGAGGCATTTTTGAGGATTTGTACAAATACGGTTTTTATCCAAAGTTCCACACTGTATTGGTTCCAACTAATGTTATTTGGCTTTGGCTCTTTAGAAACTTAAATAATACAATTACAACCATATCAATATTAGGAAATTATTACAGTTTAGTAATTGGAAATCTTGATGTTTATGAAATCTGAATTCATTTAAAAATGAGGCTTCCCGGGTGAAAAAGGGGCATGGCTCCTATACTTTTAATAGACGTGTGCAAGAGGGAATTTCAAGCAATTCCTGCTGAAATTCCAAAGTTTACATAGCTATTAAAGGGCTTTGTGCCTTATTTAACCTGGCATCCTTCTTTGAAAGAAAATACTGGATTTTCACATTGTTTTTTGATATTTGAGCAGAAGCCAGTATTCTCAAAACATTGACAATCTAAATGTGGGTTCTTTTGACACACGAAAAATCAGAACTCCAGGGCTTTATAGAAAACTTTATTTAATAAACTGAATACATTGGGGAGAATAGGGGAGGACACTCCTGAAGTTTATACTTTGCAAACCCGAACCTACTGTGACTGCTTAAATATCATTTCCATTTCTCTATTTCCTATTCCTCTTCAACAGGCACTTCCAGAATTTTAGCCACCATAACCATTAGCTGTGCCAGATAAAGCAGGTGGCAGTTAGATCCTAACAACATTTGGAGAGTCATGCATCCCTCACTTATTTTCTACTTGCTGTTTTCTGTGTACACTGATTTCAGTGGCAAAACTCAGACTCAGTGGGTATCCTATTGGTAAATTATGATGATGTAACTTGGACATATGTAATAACAACTCATTTTTGGGTGGTCCCAAAGGCTGGATTTCTATTTTGATGACAGAATGCCGCAAATGCTATCCAAACCCACTTTGGAGGCTGCACAGCCTTTCCAGTTATTTTCTGGTGATGCACTTTTTGAGGGAGGCTTCTCTCATGTCCCCACATGGGGAGCTGGAGCTGGCAGAGGGAGCTCAACCATGCTCTCCTTTTTAAAATATATATATATATATATATATTATTTTTAAAACACAAAACAAAAAAACCCCATACCATACACATACAAAACATTTACACTTCCCACCACCCCCACCACCAACACGAGGACTGTTTACTTTTACATATATTCATTTTTTTAGATAATCTCTTTGTCTTTATACATTTCCATCCTATATACTATATAACATTTGTATCTTATTTCTTATGGCTTGATCTCTGGATTTATTCATGATATAGTTCTTTACTCTTGTCCATCTTTCTTCCATTTCTCTCATTCTATTTTCATTGTTGTTTAAACTTTTAATTTCACATTCATAATTTCAAATTCCATTTGCTCCACCATATCTTGATACAATTTATTTATTTATTGTACATTTTGATTTATCTTTCCACCCTAATACTATTACTGCTTGTGCACATTCAATTATTGCTTCTTTTATTTCCCTTTTATTTTCCCTTTCCTCTCTTTTTCCCTAATACTGCTATTTCCTTTGTTATGACCCACTCATTTCCTAGTATTTGATTTGACTCGTTTTGTATAGTCTGCCAAAAATATTGTACATATTCACATTCCCACATCATGTGCATGAACCATGCTCTCCCTGGGTTCGAACCTCTGACTGGTCAGTCGTCAGTCCTGCGAGCACAAGGGTTTAACCCATTGTGGCACCAAGGGCTCCATCACAATGCATCAAGCTACAGGAAATAGCTGGGTGCATCCCCACTCATCCTCCTGTGGCCACTCCTACAACATGGAAATTGTTGTAGCAGTGGCCCCACCATTTAAAAGGTGAGTATGTGGGTAGCTAGCATCAAGTGATGCTGCTATGGGGGACTTCAATGTCCACGCCGATACCGCCTCCCCTTCAACAGCAGCCATGGACCTAGTGTCCACCATGGAGACACTAGGACTCTCACTCTGCAAGACCGGTCCCACTCATCAGGCCGGACACACCCTGGATCTGATCTTCGCGACCGGAATCAAAGTGATCCCAACCTCTACTATAGAGGTTCCATGGTCGGATCACAGTGTCCTGGAAGTCCGTCTCGAAGTGGCCCCTCCACCCGGTAAGGGTGCCAAACCCATTATGGTTCGCCCGAAGAGACTTATGGAACCCACCAGGTTCCTGAATGCTCTGAGGGATTTGGAGCTCACCAGCGACTCAGTCGATGGGCAAGTGGACTGTTGGAACACCTGTCTCTCCACTGCCTTAGATGAGATCGCCCCTAGACGCTCTCTCATCTCCCGTAGAAATCGCTTGCCTTGGTTTACCGAGGAGTTGCGAGCGATGAAACGGAGGAAGAGACAGTTAGAGGACGTGTGGCGGGGTCGCTGCGACGGAGCATCGAGATTGGCTTATAAACAGTTTAAAGAGGTTTATGAGCATGCTATCAGGGAAGCCAAAAAAGTTCATTACTCTTCCCTGATAGAGTCAGCTAGTTCACGCCCAGCTCAACTTTTTAAGATAAGCCGGTCCTTGACAGAAATCCCGACTGTCCCAAACGATAGGGGTTTGGCTCCCACAGCTGAGGTTTTTCAGAACTACTTCACTGACAAGATCTCGATCCTCCGCCGGGACATCCCGGCCACTCTTGATACAGTATGTGAACTCGAGACCCCGCCGCCACTCGACGGGCCCACCTTCACCCGGTTCCAACCGCTGGACGCAGCAGCTATTGATAAGCTTCTTGCTGCAGCTAGACCAACTACCTGCTCCCTTGATCCGTGCCCCTCCTGGCTTGTTAGATCCTGCCGGGAGGGGTTGCGAGACCCCCTGGG
Organism: Anolis apletophallus; assembly: GCA_030556195.1. NCBI lineage: Eukaryota > Metazoa > Chordata > Lepidosauria > Squamata > Anolidae > Anolis > Anolis apletophallus. The sequence continues at coordinate 159,492,751 of JARBWK010000002.1, read as the reverse complement.
AAAGATTATCAACAGCTCCCTTGAGCAAGGAGTGTTCCCAGGGGGTTTGAAAGAGGCCATGGCAAGACCGCTGCTGAAGAAGCCGAATTTAGACCCTTCGGCTCCCTCCAATTACCGACCTGTGTCAAATTTGCCTTTTTTAGGCAAGGTAATTGAGAGGGCAGCAGCGGATCAGCTGCAGCAGTTCTTAGAAGACACAGCTGGACTTGACCCCTTCCAGTCCGGCTTCCGTATCGGGCATGGAACCGAGACCGTGCTTGTCGCCATTACAGACCAACTTCGCCGCCAGCTGGACCAGGGCGGATCAGCCCTGCTTGTTTTGTTAGATCTAACAGCAGCGTTTGATACTGTAGATCACGCATTGTTGACCCACCGTCTAGCCGTGACTGGAGTGAGGGGGACTGCCCTTAAATGGGTGGCCTCCTTCCTCCAGGACCGGGGACAACGTGTGGAGAGGGGAGAGGAGGTCTCTGGGAGGCTCCCATTAACTTGTGGGGTCCCCCAGGGGGCCATCCTCTCTCCTTTATTATTCAACATTTACATGCGCCCCCTGGCCCAGCTGGCCCGTGACTTTGGTCTGGGGTGTTATCAGTACGCTGATGACACCCAGCTTCTGCTGAGAATGGACAGCAGGCCGGACACCGTACCCGATTGTTTCCACCATTGCCTAGAAGCCGTGACTGGATGGCTGCGTTCCAGCTGGCTGAAGGTGAATCCGTCGAAGATGGAGATCTTGTGGCCTGGTCACCCTGGGCTGGATGAGTGCCGGTTGCCTACCCTGGATGGCGAGCAACTTAGCCCGTCATCCGTCGTCAAGTGTCTAGGTGTTCACCTGGACCCTTTGCTGTCCATGGAGACTCAGGTCTCCATGGTCAGCAAAGCATCATTCTTCCATCTTCGACAGGCTAGGCGACTGGCGCCCTACCTGTCCAGGGAAGACCTGGCCACGGTGATCCAAGCGACGGTCATCTCGAGGCTGGATTACTGTAACGCCCTCTACGTGGGTCTTCCTTTGTCGACAATTCGGAAACTCAAGCTAGTGCAGAATGCCGCCGCTCGCTTACTGGTGGGAGCACCGGTGAGAGAGCACATTACTCCCATCTTGCGGCAACTGCACTGGCTTCCTATTGAGTACCGAATTGCCTTCAAGGTGTTGGTTATGACCTTTAAGGCCTTATACGGTCTAGGGCCTGTGTACCTGAGGGACCGCCTTACCCCGTATATTCCCCCGAGATCACTGCACTCAGAGGAGCAACACTTGTTAGAAATACCATCAATCCGCTCCTGCCACCTGTCCACAACCAGGCAGCGTGCCTTTTCTGTTGCTGCCCCTACTTTGTGGAATTCTCTTCCTCCCGACACCCGTGCAACCCGAGAGCTTGCTCCTTTTAGGAGAGCGTGCAAGACTGCCCTCTTCGTACTCGCGTTTGGCTAATTCCCGGTAATTTCTATATGACCATGTGTTGAGTTTTTAGAATTTGTAATCATGTAACCCTGGTTTTATCACTGTTGTATTCTGTTGTTTTTATTGAATGTTGTTGTGATCCGCCCCGAGCCTGCAGGGAGGAGCGGAATATAAAACTGAATAAATAAATAAATAAATAAATAAATAAATGGTGATGTAGCCATGTGATATATTTGTATCTCCCATTTCCGGATTGCAGTTCCCATTCCATAATACCTATAATCCTCAACAATTCACAGATGAAAATAGCTGAGCAACATCAGAGTGTGGTCATGAACTCTTTCATTTCTTCCCTCTCTAATCTTACTTTGTATGTTAATTTTACAGGTAGAGCTTTGGCCCATATTTTGTTAATTCAGTTTCAAAATTTGTTCCATGCTTTTGCTATCTTTATCCTTGCGGTGCATACCAAAAATACTATGCATCTGACCATCCATCCATTTCTTTATTTCCATCCCACTGTACTCCCAGATTAGGACTAAAAGCATTTTACAAAAAGACACTCATTAATATGTCTTTTGAGAAGAGAGAAGCCTCAAAGAGGGAAGAAGAGCGAAGAAGATCCCATGCAAGCTTACTTACTACTATATTTATACCCCACCCTTCTCATCCCTAAGGGACCTCAGTGCGGCTTACAAACTACGGCAAACATTCAATGCCACATAGTACACATAACAATAAAGATACCATATTAAATTATAAAACAGTTAATACATATAAGCAGTTAAAACATATACAGTAAACAGATTAAAACATACAAAGTGTCGATTCATAATTTCTATACTAGTTTAACAATGGTTTGAAATGTTTTGATGTATTGTATAATTTTATTTTAAATGCTCTTTTAAAATTGTTTATTGTTTTAAATGGCATCAAATAGTTGCCTATGTGTACCGTCGCCTTGAGTCCCATCTGTGGTTGAGAACAATGGGGTAGAAATGTCATAAATAAATAAATACTTCTTGATTTTCCCATATACATTATTCAGGCTTCTAGGTTGAGGTTGAATTCTCTTTTACCTTACTCCCTGTACACAGCCAGGTCTTTAGCTTTTTACTGAAGACCAGGAGGGATGAGACCAGCCTAATGTCACTGGGGAGGGAATTCTACAGCCAAGGGGCCACCACTGAGAAGGCTCTGTCTCTCATCCCCACAGTTGCACTTGCGAAGGGGGTGAGACCGAGAACAAGGCCTCCACAGCAGATCTTAAAGATCCAATTAGCTCATAAAGCTGCCAGAAGAAAAAGAGATAAACCAGGATTTGGGGATTATATAACCCTCCCGGTACTGTTGGGCTTCAATTTCCATAACTCTTCATTACTGGCTTTGCTGTCAAGGGCTGATAGGAATTGCAGCACAGCTGGATCTGGAGAGTCACGGATTTCTTAGCTCTGAGCTAGACCTTTCAAGGGAAGTTAACATTTACCCACCCCTAATCACCTTTGTAAA